>JALMQS010000030.1:16806426-17019823 GCA_024734495.1 Forficula auricularia | reverse complement strand
TCATGTATAGTTTTGGAGTCAAGCCTTGAAGATTTTCTCTATATTTAAATACAAATTGTAACTTGTGATTTATTTTGGATTTCATAACAATTACACTGGTCGGCAAATCTTTATTGGCGTAAACCTAAAAATGAATTCCATTCGAGTTTTATACAGTGATTATCATGAAATTTTCCGATTTTTTACAACATGTCGGAGTTTTGAGATATAATCGGTCAAAATGACGAAAAAGACCATATGGGCGAACCGTGAATTCGGAGGACCTTGGGCTAACACTACTTGGGGGCCTACCTAATTAATCAAACTAATTGCCATTTAGTCAAAAACTGTTTTCTATAAGGATGTATTCGGTATAGGTATAGGAAAAAAAATTAGAACAATAACATATTGCTGGAGGCCTTTTAAATCCACGGGGCCCTGGGCTGTAACACAAAAAGTCCACCCTCCTGCCATTTTGACCTATTTTCGAGTCCCATTAGATATTAAACAGCAATATTTGCAATCAAAATATTTTGTTGACGTAATAGAAAACAGCCTCTTCTTTGATTTTCAAATTAATACTTGTTTTTAGCTCAATTAGAACTCGAGTTATAATTAAAAAACTAAGACCATATGTTTTTTATTCTTTATAACAGGGGTTCCCTTTTCTGAGTCGCGGCGCCTTTTTTCAATTAAAATTTTTCCATGGCGCCCTATTATATATTATTTATTTTGGCCGCGCAGGAGGCGGCCTCCTCTTACAACAGATAAGTATAATAGTTTACAAAATTGGGTCTATACAATTGGTGGTAATAATTACATTTTCCTTTCACTCGCTATTTACAGTAGTAGTATTGTTAAAATTTTATACATATCATGTCAAATCAAAAAAACAAAAATGAAAAAGATGAATAGAAAATAAACAAATAAATAAAAAAAAATAAACAAATATGAACAAAAATATGAATAAAATACAAAAACATGAAGTAAAAGAATAGTAAGAGATAAAAATAAATAAATTTTTAGCTTCTTACTGTGCTTTTTGTCTAGTTGGGCCAAATTAATGTCTTGCTTCATTTAATTATCAAGCTTTGCGGCTCACCTGTGAAGAGGCCCCGGTTCTCCGGTTTGGGAACCTTTGGTTTATACCATAATCACGTAGTTTTAGTTTTTTATAACTCGAATTCTAATTAAGCTAAAAACAACTGGAAATTTGAAAATCAAAGAGAAGCTGTTTTGTATAACGACAACAAAATATTTTGCTTTCAAATATTGCTGTTTAATATCTAATGGGACTCGATAATAGGTCAAAATGACCTATTTCGTCGTTTTGGCCGATAATATCTCAAAACTCTGACCTGTTGTAAAAATCGGGAAATTTAATGATAATCAGCGTATAAAACTCTACTGGAATCCATTGTTAGGTTTACGGTTACAAATTTTTGTTTAATTTTTGACGAGTAGTGTTATTATTAATGAACTATTTATAATAGCAGTCATATAACTTGGTATATTAAAGGTATTCAAGTGGACATAAGCCTAAAATAACTATAGGACAAAAAATGGGGGACTAAAAAAATTGTTCTTTCTCTCGAAAGTATGTGCAGTCACCACTAGAAATTTAATATACGCTTATGTTTAAAAGGATACTCAAATGTTGAAATGTCATTCATTTTTAACCGATTTTGAAAAAAGTAGGAGGTTATCAATTCAACGGAATGTCTGTAATTTTTTTTTTTTTTTGTTTGAACATTTATTTCTCTATATCATGTGGACCGATTTCGATAATTTTTATTTTATCCAAAGCCTTAGGGGTGCTCCCATATTAATTTGGTCAAGTTCTGATGATACGATCAATAACAAAATAATGGACATCTTCAATTCTTATGTTCAAATAATAGAAATTATAATAAAAACAATCTTAAAACGTTCATTTAAAACCCGCTAACATTTCAGAGATAATTTTTCTATTTATGAATTGAATTTTATTTTCAATTTCTGATTCCTTCGCCCGAATCTTTCTCTTATGAAATGCATGGAAGGTATTATTATAAGTCACTATTCTTAACATCAGTAAAAATAGAAAAATAAAAATAATTTTTAGAAAAAAATCCGACTTCAAAAAAATTAAATGCAACAAATAAAATAATAAGAACTCAAAAATAAAATAAAATGCACTAAAAGGTATAAAATAATTATCTAATTTAGTTACAACTAAACGATGAAATATTGACATGAAATCACTTTTTGAAGTCGGTGCCAAACAAACTATATAAGCGAGTTTACTCAATGTTGTCTTCCTTACCCGCCAAACGTACTAAATAAGATCCATCGAGTGCGATTCATAAAATGGATATGTTTGGCACTGACTTCAAAAAGTGATTTCATGCTAACAATTTCGTCGTTTAGTTGTAACTAAATTAGATAATTATTTTATACCTTTTACTGCATTTTATTTTATTTTTGAGTTCTTATTATTTTATTTGTTGCATTTAATTTTTTTGAAGTCGGTTTAATTTCTTTTTTTCTCTTTTTAGTGATGTTATTAATAGTGACTTAATATAATACCTGTATGCACCTCGTAAGAGAAAGCGTCGGGCAAATGAGTCAGAAAATGATAATAAAATTCAATTCATAAATATAGAAATTCTCTAGAAACGGTTTTAAATGAATGTTTTCAGATTGATTTTTTTATAAAAGATTTTATTTATTATAATTTCAATTATTTGCCCATAAGAATTGGAGATTTACGTTATTTCGTAATTGATCATATCTTCAGAACATTACAAATTAATATGGTACCACCCCTAAGGTACCCTTTACAATAAAAAAAGAATCATTAAAATCGGTTCATAAACAAAGAAGTTATGCCTGAACAAACATATCAAAAAGATCTCAATTCCAATGAAAAACGGGACCAATCGGAAGCTAGACTGAACCCAATGCAAAAAGAGGAGATATGAGGCAACATAGACAAAAAAATTCAGTTTTTTGAAGTCGGTTAAAAAAAGAAGTCAGGAACCTCAGTGGCACTAATGATCTTAGTAGTTGATATGCCATGTATTAAGTAAAATAAATAAATAAATAAAAATAGTTTTCACTGAAAAAATATTCTAATAAATTAAGTAATGTATGTCTTACATAATTTGCCACCATCTAGTATTATAATCCTCGGGTTGAATCTCTTTTCGGAACACTCCCCATCGCCAAACATCGACTGCCAAGCTGTACGGCAAAAATGCCACCTGAACAATCAAAGTGTTTTTTTTTTTGTTTTTTAAGGGAGAATGGTGTGGGTTTTTGGTGAAACATTTTAAATAAATTTGAAAGTTTATAATAGCAAAATAAGGACAAGATTTTATGTGTGACTTTTTTTATTTATCAGCCAACGTTTGTTTCTATGCTTATAAAAGCGCCCTTTCAAGTTTTTATTATTTGTCCTTAGCTTTACAATTATTAATTATTTTTCCAAGCCTATATGATTTACTGATAATCTAAAATAAAATTAATTTTCTATTTTATTAAATACATAAGATGTTTCTTAAAATTATCAGTATTCTAAGGAAATTAAATTAATAAAAAATTAAATCGTTTTCTTTGAAAAGATTTTGTTTTGACGAGAATAGCAAGGTTGTTGATTCGTAAAGAGAAATCAATTAGGTTGTTCTCTGCTTGATGCAAATTAACATATACATATATATACCAAATATAAATATGGATGGATGGATGGATGGAAGGCAGCCCAAGAATAATGAAAAAATAAAATTCCTAATAAAATAAATTTATTGGAAAGTCATTTTTAACCTCTTAAAAACAGACGTTCCGGAAGATCTTCTCTCCTTCTTCAAAAATGACTTTATAATAAATTTATTTTATTTGGAATTTTATAAGAACAAATAAAGGATATACATTTTAATAAAGTTGTTGTAGGGAAATAAGGACAATGGCTTATAAAAATAATTGTTATTTTTTGCCAACTTTTCGTCAACTTTGTTGACTTCCTCAGGGCTCAAATAAATTAACTTCTTTGCATATTTGTCATTTTATCAATATTCATTCTTAGCAAACACATAAGGCCAGTCATCAAACAGATTTCAAAAGGAAAATATTTTCAATCTGTTTGATAACTGGCCTTATGTGTTTGCTAAGAATGAATATTGATAAAATGACAAATATGCAAAGAAGTTAATTTATTTGAGCCCTGAGGAAGTCAACAAAGTTGACGAAACGTTGGCAAAAAATAAAAATTATTTGCATAAGCTATTGTCCTTATTTCCCTACAACAACTTTATTAATTTAATCAATCGACATAAATAATCAAAATAGGTATACATATTGTGTAAAAACGGTTGAGAACCACTGTTTATGAAATAAATAGCATTTGAAAAAACTCATAACTTATAAAATAGAGATGAGTGAAGTACTAATATCAGTAGGGTATTGAATTTACTTTTCTTAGCGCAGTCATATAAAGAGAGTTCATTTCTAATTTATTTTCAATATCATCAGGTGATTGTGAATTGTTTGGAGAAGCTAATTTACTCTCAAAATCGTTTTCGATTGATGTCTTGGTATGGCTATCCTTTTGACAAGTCATTGTGAGATTTGGTAAAAGATGCATTCGACGTAGATGGATCCGAGAAGTCAGAGAAAGTGAAATCACATCTCCAATAGCTTCATGAAATCCTAAGGAAAACAATCATGTTTAAACATGCACAAAAATATGTATATTTTTCTAATTTAATTACATTTTTTTTTGTGTTAGTAAAATAAAAAAATTCAATATTAAGAATTTCATTAAAAAAAATCACATAAAATTGATGTTAAAAAGTTTCAGCTTCACTAAATTTAGCTGATTATTTTTTTTTATTTTTTAAAATATTTTTAGGATTTCGTACCGAAAATGGTAAGAAACTAGATGTGTATCTGTTCCCTGAACCGAACTGCTTTTTTTTAGATCCAAGCTATTAAAGTTAGAAATTGGAAATTTGACCTGTAGTTAGAGGGAGTGTGTTGATTTTCAGTTAATCTGATGATCAAATTCGAAATCAGAATTTTGAAGTACTTCCCCAAATATATATATATAATATATCAGTGGCGTGCGATTCATGGATGCTGTGGATGCGGCGCATCCCTAAAATGTCGTTAGAGTATTTTCATAAATATATAAGATCGACTTCAAAATTTCAGGAGGATCTTTAAATTTTCAAATTATTATCGTTCAGCAACTTAGCGACTCCTGAAGGGGGGAAAACTTTGACATATAATAATATACTAAAATCTTGGATATATTTGTCCTTATTCAATTTTTCATTTAATTATTATCAATTATTTCAAATATTTCTATAAAAAACATTTTTTTGTTTTTTGTAAAGTATATTGGTTCTCGAAATGAAATAAAATTGTTGCATAGTTTCAAGGGGATATTAAAACGAATGGTTTTCCGAACAGGGTGCGGATAGAAGGTTTGCAGTTTCTCGCCTGGTATATCTTTCAGTTCAAGCATGTCAAAGACAAGTCCAAACGAGTTTTAGTCGAATAAAAATTGTTCTCGCTGAGGAACTGTTAAAATAGTAATAATACAAAAAGGGAATAAATAAAGATGATTCGAGAATCTTTGGACTAATCCATTTCTAAAAACTCTTAATATATAAGATCGGAATTAACTAAGAGTGCTATAGACAAGTCTCATGGCTTGCTTATTGCAATAGAATTAGGAGAAATTTAAGATTTTCTTATAGGACTGTCTGTTTCATTAAGGAATATGGTCGATTTCCAATCTCAGGGAGTGTGGAGTTTAAGTCACAAGATTTAATTTCTGCCACCTACCCTCACTCACACAAAACAGTATCCGTTTTGGTCAAAGGAAGGCCCAAAATATATTTTTAAAAAATCTAATGTAAAATTTGAAAAATAATGAAAGTGATTCGATTAAATTTTCAAAAAAAGCGAAGATTAAAATAAAATTTCAAAAAATGAAGAATTTTTTTGGACAGCAACCCATGGTTGAAAAGTCACCAACCACCGCTGAACAGTAAATATTTTGAACAAAACAAATACTACTATATAATTTGGAATTTGTTTAATATCTTACATTTGTTTAATATACATAGGTATCTAAAAAATTTCGCGAGCCCAATGAAATAGACCACCGTTGAATATGTCTTTTAAAATCCTATTAAACATACAGTCTTGTAATTTTTTATTTTGAACCTCCTTATGAGCAGTACAAAAGATCTTTCACGGCTTTTCCACTTAAAGTCAAGATTATACTTTTTACTTTTACCGAGAATTGTCAAGAATTGTAATCGTGCATGGAAAAAGTGGTTTTATTGTTTGTTTTTTTCGAAATATCTCCAAAACGGCTGAAACTATTTCGATTAAAAAAATTGAGCGAAACCATGGCGTTTTGCCCTACAAAAAAGCCCTAATAAGTGAACCTAAAAAATATTACATTTTTCGAGATAATAAATGTTTTGTCAAAATGTCTGTTAGTAGTTTTAGTGTGTGCGTTACCAAATTTTTTTACATAATAACTATAATAAAGCAAATTACTGCAGTATTGATATAGGCAAAAATTATCCTTGGGGAATTTGTTAAATAATTTCCTGTAATAAATATTCAAATAAATTTATTTCATTTCTTTTATTTACCTGGATTAGCGCCATCACGAAAAACTAGAGGCTGATCTCGGTATTGAATAAAGTACTCTATATGGCCCATTTCATGATGAATTGTAATTAAATCTTCGAAAGATACCGAAGCGCACATTTTTATCCTAAAGGAAATTAGTGATTTTCAAGTTAATCTATTTGTTATTTTAAAATTAACAAGAAACAACCTGAAATCATTGTGATCATAAAAATCCCAGCTAGCTGCATGGCAGACCATATCAACATCAGGAGGCTTTACAAAGATAGAGTTATTCCAAAATTCTGAAGGCAATGGATCAAAGCCCAGACTAAGGAACAACTTTTCCGCTTCATGTACCATGTCCAGTTGAGTAATTCCCTTTAACAAGACATTCATTTAGTGCTGGTGCTAGATTTTTTGTCCCCATATGCTTATTTAGATACTCTTATTATAAATATAATAATAGAAAATAATAAAGAAAAACTATTTTATTAATTTGAAAGTTTATAATAGGAAAATAAGAACAAGTTTTTATTTGTGACTTTTTAATTTATCAGCTAACGTTTGAGCTGATTTTGCCGACTTCTTCAGGGCTATATGAAGCCCTGAAGAAGTCGGCAAAGTATGGACGGAAAATGATAATAATATTTTATTAAAAAAAAAAAAATACATTTTACGTCAAGTAATAAGAAAAACGAAAAGAAATTACTTCAAGAAGACTACTTTCTTATTCCATTCAAACATTTTTAAAATTGTAATATTGTTGTTTTCATTTCATAATTCAACATTACTTTACATTCGTTTTTTAACTATTTTGTCTCGTAGATTTTTTGAATCTATTTAAAATACCGGTAAACTGGCCTCTGGTATAAAAATCGAGTGATTTTATCATGATTTGTTAAATTAATCCCAAATTATGATAAATAAATATTAATTATTATATTGAAGGAGACAATAAGAGTGTGTCTTCTGCTGGAATTATAAATTTTATTTGTTTATAACGAAAGTATAGTTTCGAGAGCTTCGCCCCTTCATCAGTCTATTACAATTGATTCACAGGAATTAATTTATGAATCAATTGTAATAGACTGATGAAGAGGGCAAAGCCCTCGAAACTATAGTCTCGTTATAAATAAATAAAATTTATAATTCCAGCAGAAGACACACTCTTTTATTGTCTCCTTCAATATATAAAAATTCTGCTACTCTCGGCACAAAAACTTTCAATTTAATTAAGTATTTATCTTATCAAAGTTAATATTTATTTATTTATTCGAAATTCAGTATTAGCCTTCCCCCTTGGGGGTTTAGGCTTGTACATATCATCAACATTTAACATTTGCTTAAACATTACAATTTCTGTCTTTCTTCATAAATTCTCATTTTCTTCCTCATCGCTTCCCATCCTTAAACATCAATAACTTTACAAAATTACACCATTTTAAGTCTATTCCATTTATCAAAGTAAATAATACATTAATAGATAATTATATAATTCACTGATTGAGGACATACATTTATCAATAATAAATCATTAATTATTTATAATTGTTAATTACTAATTGTTAATTGAAAACAAAAGGTAAAAGAATGCACTTCTCTTCAGCACATGAGTCGTGAAAAAGTTTGGATTTTATCATCGCAGTCTCTTTAATTAGAATAAAAATAGCCGTCCTGGTATTAGGAAAGATATCTCGAATTTATAGCGATTATTTGTGTCGCAGCTAATGGGTTACTAATACGTTTAAACATAACAAACGAATCACCTTCCGTGTTATTTCTTTTACTAATCGAATAAATTTAGCCCCTTCAAGAATTCCAATAACAAAATTGAAACAAAAAAGATTTTTTTTTTTGAAAAATTCCAACAAGCTTAGATAATTATAAACAAACTAGGTTTATCTTTTATTTACTTCTAACATAAATATAATTTGAAGGTGGATCGATCTATTCTTATGTTAATAAGAAATAGTATAGATGTAATTCTACAATAAAATAAAAGCAGTATTTTATAATTGTATAGAATATATATTTGAAACTTTTTATAAATTACCAGTTCCACCATTTTAGTATCAAAATCATCGTCTTTGTAATCAGGAAATGGAAGAGAAATGTTATATATTCCTTCGAAAGATTGCCCCCAGAGATCGCCTGAAAAAATGAGTTAATCTCTTTTTTTATTATTAATTATTATTTTAATTTATAATTAATATTTTTATACTTATACAAAGTATGGGAAGTATTTAAATCGTGAATTTAATGATTGGTGTTTTTGCTTATTTTTTCGAAATATCTCAAAAAGGGCTAAAACAATTTTGATATATAAATAAACTGCAACGGATCGTTGCTAAACTTTATCCAAATTCATTTGAAATATTAATATGTTTGTTCCTTTATTATTAATCAGATATCACTTGCAATTTGTAGTTCATATTGACATTAATTCAAAAATAATTCTCATTTAATAGTTGAGGAATAACCATTCTACATTTGATTTTTGACATTTCGGTTATTATTGTAACCATTGCTGAAGACATGGAGGAATCGACTTAAAATCAAAAATAGCCATCGATTCTCATCTAATACTTGAGGAATAACAATTCTACATTAGGTTTTTGACGTTTCGATTATTATTGGTAACCATTGCTGAAGGCATGGAGGAATCGACTTAAAATCAAAAATAACGATCGATTCTCATCTAATACTAGAGGAATAACCTTATTGCATTCCATTTTTGATGTTTTGACTATTAATGGCAACCTCTACTGAAAACGTGGAAGAATAGACTTAAAATCAAAAAGACTAAATTCTTTTATGGCAAACAACTCAAGCTTGAGTTGTTTAGCAAAGAATCGGTGGCTCTTTTTGATTTTAAGTCGATTCCTCCATGTCTTCAGCAATGGTTCACCAATAATAACCGAAACGTCAAAAATCCAATATAGAATGGTTATTCCTCAAGTACTAGATGAGAATCAATCGCTATTTTTGGTTTAAAGTCAATTCCTCCATGTCTTCAGCAATGGTTACCAATAAAACCGAAACGTCAAAAATCCAATATAGAATGGTTATTCCTCAAGTATTTGATGAGAATCAATCGCTATTTTTGGTTTAAAGTCGATTCCTCTATGTCTTCAGCAATGGTCACCAATAAAAACCGAAACGTCAAAAATCCAATATAGAATGGTTATTCCTCAAGTATTTGATGAGAATCAATCGCTATTTTTGGTTTAAAGTCGATTCCTCTATGTCTTCTGCAAAGGTAAGGGATAAGAAAACAACGCAGTTGCTATGGTTACTTACAAAATTTCCTCCCAAATTTTTAGCATTTCACAGAGAGAAGCCTATCCATTCTTATTTAAGCAAGGCTAAATGAGCTATATTAAAAGGTTCAAATGAATAAATTTTAAAGAATTTAAAAAATTAAAAAAGTACTCTCTTACTCTAGAGTAAAGTACTTTAAAATATAATTTTACTAAAAACTTTATTTATCCTTTTTTGTGGTCCCCAAGGTACTTAATTAGGATATTAAATTTCATCAAAATTGGTTAAGTCATTTTCAAGATATTTAGAAAAAACTAAAAAAGTACTGAAATAAAGTACTAATGTTTGTGGGTCGATATGTACCAAAAACTAATCAGCGCTTCATTTTGTTCAAAGAATGCTAGGTTTTCAATTTCATTTCAATCGGTGCAACGGTGTGGAAAAAATCGTGGGCCAAAAAAACGATAACATACATCCATACATACATCCATACATACATCCATACATACATCCATACATACATCCATCCGCACGCACTAAATGAAAAAATGGCACTTTTTGGCCTCTCGACGAGACCCCATGTAATTTTTGGCAAAACCGTCACGTGCTAAAATTCAACCTAATTGAATACTACAATTTGTGACTTTAATTGAGTCCATGGGTTCCGTAGTCTTTACCTGAGGACCCTTTGAAGCCACGCTTGCCCCGAGAGCGATTGCAATACTTTACCCATGCTTTGCATTGGATAAAGTAAAAACGAAAAAAATCAAGAATTTAAAGCCTAGTCTAGACATCACCAACGATTTTTTTTAAGATATTAGTTATTTTATCAAAATATCTATCTATATCTAAGTGGATTCGAGATTGAGTGATCATGTTTTCTCTATCTCAAAAACCAAAAATAATATACAAATACCTATTTAGGTCAGATTAAGAATTGTTTAGATTTTGTTTAAAATCGAAAACGGGCAAATATTAGTATCGCCACAATATCTCTCTGTAGCTAGTAACTAAGATACAAACCTGAAACTTACAAATAAATGTATACCCTCTGAAATCTTGAAATTTAAAAGTAATATGTGTATTTATTTTTCCTCAAATCAAAAATTATATTAAAATTTTAATCAAGTGATTTTTTTTTTTGAAGGGTCCAAATTTTTAATTTTTATTTTTATTGGAAAATTTTGAAAAAACTAAAAAGTAGCCCTATTAAGTACACACGGACATTATTTAACGGATTATAGTGGTGTTTCACACAGTCACTTTGTGAAACACCACTATAATCCGTTAAATAATTCCTGTGTTTAATATGTTTCACTATAAAGCAACACCGCTTTCCCTAAACTTTAGTATTAAGTGCCTACGATTAAAAATTTAAGTGACCCCACGGAGACATTTTTAAATGACTTCAAAAAAGGAGGAGGTTCTCAATTCGACTGGATTTTTTTTTAATCATTTTTTAGAAACTGACGACCTGGAGACTGGTAAGACGTGTATCAGAATATAATGAATATATTAAACATTATGTTACTTATATTATATTTGAATTAAATACTTTCAAAATAGCTTTTTTTAGTCATTCATTTATTTATATTAAGTAGAAGCTATAAATAATTTTCAATTGCAATACTATCTTTAAAGTGTACGTAAATGGGAAATCCAAGAGGATTCGACTATATATAATTATGAGTAAGAATGATTAATTAAAGTATATCTTACCCACAAGATGTGCTGGAATTGGTCTCTGTTTTGAAACATATGCAGAACCATAAGTTTCTCTGAGTTTCCGACGTACATAGCAATGCAATTCAAGATAAAGAGGACGAATCTCCATCCAGAGATTCTGAAGGAGTATATCAAATGGCTTAGCCTGTTCATAAGGGCTTAACCACATTTCTGCTGCTGAAGGGAATTCTAAGCAAGAACATTTTTTAAAATAGCTATATTTATGGTATATAAATAAAATCAATATGCTCACGCACTATCTAAGACGGCTGCTTCATTCATTAATTCGACATATCTGACATAATTTTCCACCATACGATCTCCAGTTACTTTCCTCCAAGATTGATATAAATATTTTAACTCTGCGGGATCTCGACTCTGAGCCATTGCAGTAACCAGATCTGGGTCAAGTATCATTTGAGAGGTGTCTGTAGAATTGTACTTTTGAACTTTAGCTGTAGAATATATTGAAGACATATTTTCAACGATTTCTTCAAGCTGGAAATAATAGGCATAACTATTTATAAACAACTAAAAACAATACTTCACCACACCCGATGGTACAGTAATTAGACGGAAAAGTGAATCTTTTTTGAGAGAATCGGTTTGGTTAGAGCAAATTTCATTTATTAATTTATTTCAAATTTGGATGCTCTCATCCGCATCATAGAACATTAGATACCAGAGTTAAAATTCTAAAGTACAGACCAGTGAGAAAAATTGTCCCAAATTGATAATTCAAAACAAAACATGAAAAACAAAAATAAAAAGATAAAAAAATAGTGCAAAAAATAATT
Organism: Forficula auricularia; assembly: GCA_024734495.1. Taxonomy (NCBI): domain Eukaryota; kingdom Metazoa; phylum Arthropoda; class Insecta; order Dermaptera; family Forficulidae; genus Forficula; species Forficula auricularia. Next base: position 17,007,428 of record JALMQS010000030.1, on the reverse strand, counting down.
TATATCTCTGGAACGAATTGACCGATTGAGTTGTTGCCCGTGTAAGCCAAAAGGTTGGACATCGCTGTCTTAAAATTACCACCATGTCAGATCTATTTGATCTCAGATTAAGCAGTATTATAGAACTGCAAGATATTTGATCGGTGGTAGTTTTCTATAAAGTTTACAAATGGTCTCCTGGACTTGTTTCGATAATTAAACAAAGAAAAATGGAAGTTCTCTCACAAGATTATAACGGTGGATTTATCCTTAGGAGTTAAGGCATTGTTAATATACAGGATGTCCAATAAAATATATGTGTATATTCTGAATTGGTAATTATTTTGACACTCAAAATTTGTAGATGAAATTTGAACTTGAAAAGCAATCAATATCAAATAAAATTATACATATTATTTATAATCGGAGGTTATATATTCATTTTTATCCTCTCTGCCTAATATTCGAGGTTCCATCGCCATGGCCCGCCCATCAAATTTCGATTTAACTTATGAGGTACACGTAATCATTCTAATATAAGAAAATAGCATTTCAATTAAGAATTTTGTAGTTTGAATGAAATGTTATGAAAACATTCAGGTTCTTTACTGGGGCAGCGAGTCAACTATAGAAATGGAAAAAAAGGGTTTAATTTTTTTCTTCATATTCAATTAAATCTATAGAAAATTTCATATATATAAAATATTTTAATTTATCTTTTATATCAAATAATTATTATTAGGAAATTTACATTTTTGTAGCAGGCAGTATATTTGAAGTCTAATTTGAAAAACCCGCAATTACTACTTTAAAATAATTTTTAAAAATATGAAATTAATAAATAGTATAAAACAATCGATTATTAATAATTTTATTCCATTTTGAACAAAATTAATTAATTAGTTTTTAAGAAAAATGGTAAAAAGCTAGAAAACCGTAACAAATGACTTAACCAGGTGACTTGACCAGGTGACTTGCGACCCAGGCACTTGATAAAACATAAAAATGAATTATAGATAAGAAAGAAAACGATCTTATTTTATCGATTTCATCTATCTGAATGTTCACAGTATGTCTATTATATAAAAATAGCATTTTGATTAAGAATTTGTAGTTTAAAAGAAATTGTATGAAAAGATTCAATTTCTTCTCTCGGAAGCAAATCAAGTAGAAATGCCAAAAAGTTTTATTTTTTTCTCATTAGATATTTATTCAAATCTAATGAAATTTCATATCTGTTTGTCATTTTCATTTAACTTTATATCAAATAATTATTATTAGGAAATTTGCATTTTAAAAGGTAGTTTATTTGAAGTCTAATTTAAAAAACGCTAATAACTCCGTTGGAAAATTTTTTAAAATTATGAAATTAATTGGTATTATAAAACAATTCATTATTAATAATTTACTTCAATTTTGAATGAAATAGATTTAGTACTTTTTAAGAAAATGGTCAAAAACCATCTGAACCTTCTAAAATACGATGTTTTTTGAAAGCACGAGATGCCTTTGAAAAAAGTTGTAAAAGTTATATGAAACGAAATATTGACTTATGACATGGAGATGAATTTTAAAAATGTTTCTAAATCGGCTTTTCATAGAAGGTTTTCTGGGTTTTTAACGATTTTCTCAAAAAGTACTTAATCGATTTCGATCAAAATTGAAGTAAATTATTAATAATTAATTTTTTTATAATATCTATTAATTTCATATTTTTAAAAAAAATTTCAACGGAGTTAATAGCGATTTTTCAAAATGGACTTCAAATAAACTACCCTTTAAAATGGAAATTTCCTAATAATAATTGTTTAATACAAAAGATAAATAAATATAACACACAGATATGAAATTTCAATATATTTAAATAAATATCTAATGAGAAAAAAATAAAACTTTTTACCATTTCTAGTTGATTAGAGAGAAAAATTGAATTTCTTCATAAAATTTCTTTTAAACTACGAAATTCTTGACCAAAATGCTATTTTCTTGTATTAGACAGACTGTTACTGTGAACCTCCAGATAGATTAAATCGATAAAATAAATTTCTCATTTATAATTCTTTTGTTCTGTTATATCAAGAGGTTATTTGTTATTGATTCATATTGGAATCTCTCTTTAACTCGTAAACTATTGATTTAGGCTTTTTACTCAAATGAACATTTCTGTTGGAAATTAAATATTGTTTAATAAAGGTCATTATATAAATTTGTGTAACTCAATGGATTATGCTGGATTGGTGAAATGTCAAATATATAGATCACCCCTGCTTCAGATTTCTACTAATTTCTGATCTTGCGTTATAATGTGTATCGGAATGAAATGACTTCACTTGTGTACCGAACTCCTTAGTAATTTTCTACGACTTCTATGAAAGAAATTTAAAATAATTTTTATATGATTATATATATTTGGATATTTGATATGATCAGGGACGTGGCAAGGCACGGCGCGAAGGAGCGACCGCTCCAGGCGCCGGTTGAAAAAAGGCGCTAAAACCACTAACTTTTACTGAGTTATAAAAATTAAGGCGCCAAAAATTTGTTCCAGGGGGAGGCGATCTCCCCGCCCCTCAAAGCATTGGAGATCAACATTTTTTATATGTTTATTTAATTTTTTTTTTATAATATTAAATTTTAAAATTGAAGAAAATAAAGTTCTATGGGGGGGGGGGCGTCTTTCCCCCCCCCCCCCCGCTTGGACAATTCGATCGCGACACACTTCCGAGATCAAAAGTAGATCTTATATACCGGCGACCGCCCCCCCCCCAAATCAGAGGTCTGGATCCGCGCCTGGTTCGCGCCAGGCGCCAAAACCCTTGCCACGGCCCTGGATATGTTTATATATATTTAAATGAATATAAATTACAGAAGAGTTCTTGTTGGGATATCTTTTTTCCTAAGTTCTCGATATTTTCAGGATTATTTAATATGTGATTCTATTAGTCTAAGATCCCGACTTAGGAGGACCTTCACTTATCGAGTTTTCTAATGAAATTAATATTTTGATAATATGATGTATTAATAAACAAAACGTGATAGGGTCGACATCCAATTTTCCAGCATAGCTATGTTTAATAAAAAAATTAAAGTTGTTAATTTTATTACATAAAGTAGTTATCGAGAATCCTGATAAATATATTACCAATCGAGAGTAAAATATGTATATAAAATTCCAAAGTTGGGTCGCCATCTTTTTTCCCTGCCCAGGGGTGGGTGTGATAGGTGGGAGTCCAGGGGCTTAGCGGTGGGGGGGGGGGCAGTGTCGGGGTGGGGGGTGCATGGTGCGGGGGTAGGGTTCTGGGTGGATTTCGTGCGGTGGGGGTCCAGGGGGCATAACTCCCTGGCTAGCAAGAGGCCCTTGCAGCTACTACATTATACATATTATCAAAATATTAATTTCATCAGGAAACTCGATAGATGAAGGTCCTCCTAAGTCGGGATCTTGTACTATAAAACCTCAATTATATTTTCATGAATTTCGATTACTTGTTTTTCAAAAAATATCTTTCATAATCATTCGAAAATATCTCAAAAGATTTCGAAAAAAATGTTTAACTTGAAGACATTGATAAATCTTTTACCTTATTTCTAAGGTTTTTTTTGATATTGAACCTTCACATGAGTTAAGTGGTGGAAAAAGATTAGGTATTCTTGGAAGTAGTGAAACCTTAAATTAATTAAAATTATTACTTCTTTATATTTATTTTCAGGCAAAGTAGCTAATCCTTGAACGCGAAGTAATTTCAGCTGTCTTCTTAAACATGAATCATGAAATTCTGATGGATGAACATCTTGTAATAATGTCCATACAAATTTCTGCACATTTCCTAAATGAGATGATTTATCAACCTTTAAATACAAAAATAAGAATAAATATATGTAAATTTGAATTTCTATAATAATTGCCCACAAATATAGTTTTACTAGTAACAGTAAAGAAAATTTTCAAAATGATTTAGGTAATAAAAAACGCCGTTTGAATAAATTTAAAGTTAATTGTATTTTTTTCTTAACTGTATCCTGATTAGCTGAATGCGTCAAATTCACTTCAAACTCCCATTGAGCCATCGCGGATCTAAAGTAAGCTTCAGCCATTATTTCCTCCAGTAGCTGAAAAAGGTGACTCGCTGCAACGTGGATCTCTTCTTCTATTGGAATTTGAGCCGAATCTCTGCCAAACATTACTATTTATTAAAGTCCATAGCATCCATATTATTTAATTAATCAAGTACGTTGGTAGGTATTTGGACAGGAAAGTAGCAAATCAAAAAATTCTGATTGATTTACGTGATGTTTCTCCAATTTTATTTTGGCTTCATCAGGCGTACCAATGATTATGATTAATTTTAAGATATAATAGGTGTGCACATATTTCTGAATTAACTCAATTGTAATTGATTCTTTTTATGTCACGAACAATTATTTAATTTATATAAAAGAAAGATTCAAATGACAGGATTAATATATTATTCACTTAAACAAATAGATCGATTTATTTAATTTATAAAAAATAAAGATTCAAATGACAGGAGTATAGATCGATTTATTTAAGTGAATATTATATTCATCCTGTCATTTGAATCTTTCTTTTATATAAATTAAATAATTGTTCGTGATCATAAAAAGAATCAATTACAATTGAGTTAATTCAGAAATATGTGCAAATCTATTATATCTTAAAATTAATTATAATCATTGATAAGCCTGATGAAGCCAAAATAAAATTGGCGAAACGTCACGTAAATCAATGACAATTTTTTGATTTGCTACTTTCCTGCCCAAATAACTGCCAATGTACTTGATCAACACTATTTATATTAGGGTTAATTCACTCACCAAAACTATCATAAATGTTTTCTAAATATTCATCTTATTAATTGTTATGAATCTTCACATTAATTATATTTTAAAGTAAGGGGCCATTCATAAAATACATTCGCAACCAGGGGGGGGGGTATTGTCGACTTGCTAGCTTCCTCTAATTCCCGTCCAACCCACCAACCCAATCCTTTCCCCCTAGACCCACCTCAGATCATCATTCATTCCGCCAAACCTATAAATGTCCTCTGGACTCTCTCCTCTTCTCCTAACGCTGATCACCCTCCGAATCCCATGAATCCGGGTGGATGATTAAAATTTGTGGACCTCCAACTATTCTGGTGGGTTGGGTTGACTCTCGGGTTCGGAGAACTAACTAGACAGTGAAGTGAAGTCACCGCTCATTATCATTGGTAGAGTCCCCAGTTCTTTTTTAGTAACAATATTATCGTTAATAAGCACTAAGTTTCACTTCGTCGTGCGTGAATTCCTTGCACACATATTTTCTTAATTTGTCAGCAACAAATCGTTTATAGGTGGGGAGTCTAGCTTTTGTGATGTTATATTTGTTAGGGGTGTCCCAGAAAATGTTACCATGGTGACTCCAAAAATGCGAAATTTTGCGTGATGTATTTTATGAATGGCCTCTAAAATATTTCATCAAAATAACAAAATTAATTTAATCTAATTAGTTACTTTGCAGCTTCTATGAAAACGATCACAAATAAAACTAATGGAAATGTCGAGTATTTTCTTATAGTCTATTTTGTTTAATTTAAATAAAATACGATTCTATATATACAAGAATTGCTCGTTTAATATAATAAGATATGATAAGATATACTTGTATTCGAGTGAAGTGCAAAATTGGGTTTAAGAATATTTTTTCTAATTTTATCATTATACTTAAAATTAAATAATAACTATTTAGTTGACCAACAATTATTGCTACACATTATCAAAAGAGAACATGTATCGGCGGATTAGTTTGCCGAGTACTTAAATGTTATTATTCATTATGTCAATAAAATTGAATTCTAGTTTGACTTTAAAGAAAATTAGAATGAAGCTTAAAATAAACTGCGATCAGAAACTCATTTATTTACAAGATTGATAAAAATAATTATTTATGAGAATCAAGAAGAATTAATTATTTCTTCTTATTATATATGTAGCGAGTTTAACAAACTGGGGATTTTTTTCGTTTTACTACTCGGCTACTACTCTCATTAGTTTTCTTTTAATGTTATAGCAACTTTAATTATTATCAAATTTTTTCTTCAAAATTACCTGAGGAAATAAACGAGAAACCACCCCTGCGAACAATTTGATAAATTGATTAATTCCAATTTGAATTTGATTATTCTCAATTAAAAAATGAAGTTGAAAAGTTAAAGGCACTTATTCCCCCAAACTCGAATTGATTGAGTCATAAAAAGATACTGGCAGTTGGGCCATCTTCAGACATATATGTTAAAATAGCTGTTAGAGAATTTACCTTTTAGAAGTATGCTTTATTGCCTTGACAATAAATCGGTCTAAAGGATCATTGTAAAGAAATTGCTTCTTCTTAAGTTTTAAAGAAATAGAATCCGCAAGATTATTTTTAAAAAATGAAGATGATTATTTATCTTTTTTCTTACTTCTAAATTTTTCATGCTAAAAATATAGAAATATGAACTTTAAAATCTTTAGTGAATTTAATGATTTTTTAAAAATTAAGAGTAATATTATTTAGATTAACTTTATTCAAGTATAACTAGTATAAGATTTAATGGTGTTTAATATATTATAGTCGCATTGATAGGAATCAATTAGAATATTCTTTTTTTCTTCAAGTTTAAAGAGGAAATATCAAAAATCCCCCCCCCCCCAAAAAAAAAAACTTTGAAAATATTCAGACGCTAGTTTATCTCCTCTTAAGGGGGTTCGGACTGTTTATCATTTTTATAAGAAAATTCTCAAATTTTTACCATCGAATCATTGATGTATCAAATTCCCGAAATTTGAAGTTGATCGTCTGTCCTCACCTCATATTGATCAGAATTTTATACAGATATCAAATAAAAAATAACTTAAGACAATTCGTTACGACGTACCTCTAGGTAACCAGACCCAATATATTATAAGTAAAAAATAAGATATTTTAGATGAAAAAGAATTTTTCTTGAATCTTGTTAATTTGACACTGGAGAGAGAAAGTTTACTGCAAATTGAGAAAAAATTAATTTTGCTCACTAGTCTGCTTTAGCTTTTCCAGTCCTAGATTGATCATGGCTGTGAATCCAGTTGTGACCATGATGAATTTTTGAGGCCATATAAGAACGAGAGTTGCGAATTTTCTGATTATTGTTCGATAGCCTTAATTGAGAAATAAAGTCTTGTAAAGTCATGAAAATGATTATTAAGAAAATCGCTTTCATTATATATTGAATTAAATTAATTCATAAAACCTCAATGTCATTTTTGTTGATATTTTTAATGTTTATTTTTAAAAATAAAGGATTGTGTTTTGTTATTGTGGAAAATCATGATATTTCTTCGAGTTAGAATGAATAATAGTAATAAGGAATCACCCTTCCCATCTATAATATACTGGTAGAAAGTTATCGGGGAAACAATTTCTATTCTCTCATAAGATTAATATATTTACTTACCCGTTAATTAGCGAAAATAAGTTAAAAAATTAAAGAGGATTTGATATTAATTATTTTTCTTCATCTCTTACCCATCGTATAGCAGTTTCTTCCCCGTAAGAGATATTACAAGAATATTTGCTCTAAAGTCATAATCCCCCTTCTAAGGGTTCATTTTAGCGATTTTCAGCCTCCCTTCGCTATCAATTTAGCAACAAATCTTACAAACGCATTTCCAATTCTTTTATCACTATAGCTTCTAGAGATCGAACTCTCTTCCAGTTTGCATCTTTTAACATTCTTCTAGACTGTTTAGTCTCAGTTCTATTGGTACCTTCAGCACATTCTTGCCGTTTTTTTAATTGGAAAATCAATATAAAATAATAAATATTTATTTATGATCAAATCCAACATATTTTGCATTGTAAAGTCCACTAGGATTTTTTTTCCAATTTAGGATAAATTTTCCATTTTGATAATAATATAATCTTTAATTGGATACATTTATTGTTGCACTCAAATTTTAGCTCCGATTTTACTCAATTTCATAATTTTTCAATTCAAATAATCTACAAAAAGTCAATTGCGACCTCCGTCCAATTTGGCTGTTTAAATCTTCAAACCCGTATATTTGATTGAAAAATGTTCAGATATGATTGAATAAAATATTACCTAAAAAAAAGATCAACGAAGACTATATAATTTAATAAAGTTTTTTTTAGTTTTAAAATTTTGTTAGAAAAAATTATTAAAAATTATTATAATTGTCCACAGTGTGTCAATTCCGTCCCCAATATAGTTTTAGATTTTAACTTGACTCACGCCATCACTGCAGTGGTCAAGAGAGAAACTATTGTCAGTTGGGGAGTTGGTTTGTTAATAGCAACCAGTGTTGTTAATTTTATTTATATGGTAACACAGAAAAATGACTTCATAAAGGTAGTGATTAATTATGTCGTTCATAAGTGTCATTTCCGTCCCTGCTATAACAAGTAATATAAAAATATTTATTTAAAAAAACGTTCCAGTGTTGTTTTACTTTTAGTGAATTGTAACCAAAATGGTAACCTTTTATATTTTTAAGCCAGTCTCTGTGTATATTACCAAATTAAAATTCTCTAATGTCAATTCCGTTCCCTTGATTGGCACACCTGAATGGGAAAAATCATAAAAAATTAAAAAATATTTTTTAATTCATGACCATTATTAAAAATTGGTCTATAGATAGTTGATCCACAAAACTATATTATTATTGAGTATTTTAGTGTTTAGGAATGAGAAATCAATGCCAATTGTCTTTTTTATGTTTGACTCCTTCGTATTAATAATAGAAAATTTTGAAATGGAACTGTGATATGTTATCTGTGATTTCCCAATGAAATGTGTTGTTCAATCAAAAAAAATTTTTATAAACAAAAAAAAATGTAAATAGGTCTTATGAGCCAAACAATAGCGAAACTAGTAACAATAATAAATAATTCAACATGAACATTTATTAAATTTCATTTATCCATTTCAAAATTTTCTATTATTAATACGAAGGAGCTAAACATAAAAAAAGACAATTTATATATTATTATTGTTGGAGTGCGATAAAGTTATATTTTCAAATTTTTATGTAAAAAAATGCAAAATAATTTGGATTTACTCTTATTTTTAATTTTCAAGACACTTGACTGTTTCTCCTAAAAGGCTCAAGTATAAAGATTTGAAGAATTCCTAATTGCCAGTAATGGATGAAACCTTTCCCTTTTTTTCGTGAAGCTCCTCCCCTTTGAACAGACTGTGCCACTTTGTAGGATTTTATACCACAATTGATAAATATGCCGGCTCGCATACCGAGGGTTCTTTACCTAATATATACCTATATATAGGTTTTCAGTTTTCAGCATCACTTTACCCCTTGGCGGGGAACGTCTAAGGGTACAACAAAGAAAAAGTTAATAAAATTAAGATCTGATTGGGGTCGGGTTAGGCTAGGTGGTAGCCTGCCAGTCTGCTAACAAAGTGGACCCGGGTTCGAATCCAACTCAAGGGATCCGGCTAAAATCTGACCCCGGGGTAAAGACACATTTTAAAAATATATAACTAGTATCGTAATCGCTAGAAAGTGTCGAAAAGCCAAAAAAAAGATTTGATTAAAAGATCATTACTACTATGATTATTATCATTATTATGATCGCATCCCTGAAAAGTAACCATAATAAAACATAGCTTATAAATAACAAAGAAGAAGGTGTATGCTTTCGAATAGTTAAAGAATTTTAAGTGAGTTCGCTACTTTCTGAGATTACCCTCTAGGCAATTTCAGTCCACTGGTGATATTCTAGCCTAGATTATAATATGTAACTTATATTTGATATAAAGCGCTTAGTACAGGTAAAGAGTCTTTCGTGATAGTTTGTGACATTTTAAAGGTCTTCGATCATGTCTGACAGAAAATTTTTCTTGACAAATTATTATGTTCCTTTGTCTTTATCTCGAGCCTCTGCAAGTGATTTGATAGCTTTCTCTCAAACACTAGTATAAAGGCTGAGGTTGATGGAATGTACCTAGTCCTCTTTCTTCTATACTAACGTTAGAGTTCCTCAGAGATCGGTTATCTCCTCCACGATCTTTCTTATTTATATCAATGGACTTCTAAATTTGACCTCCAATCCAATTCATTGTTATAGAGATGACAGCACACTCTATAACGTTTCTTCATTGTAAAAAAAATCCCATAGACATTGTTGCTTCAATTAATTTAGATACCTGCAGACTTAAAAATTGGTGATCTCATAATTTGTTTATTTTAATGGAGTCAAAACACAATATTGCTTAATTTGTAGGCGCCATAATAGGTAAAAGACATTCAGAGATCTCATTCGATTTTAGTTTACTGGAATCCACTAATGGTCGACACTCTGGAGTCTGACGTTTCTTGAAATGACCAAAGCACGTCTGCTGCTAAAGTTGCTGTGTGTACGCTTGGTTTTCTATTCATATCCAGGTGCAATTTTACGCCTATAATTTTGTTTATAGGGCCTCCGAGGAGCTGGCCGCCTCTTACAAGACAAAAGACCATTACACATCTATTTACAAATCCTTCACACATTCGGCTTCAGAACAAATTAATTCAGATTCAGAGCGGGTGGCTGAGAGAGCCAGGATTAATCCGGACTCACATTTAACATTTTTTTTTTTTTTATTTACAAAAAATAATCATACGCCACCCGCTCTATATGTTCTTCTGCCGAAAGTGTAAAAATTAAGGAGAGATCCCCTCATCGCCTTGATTACTGAATGTAATTATTTCGAATATGGTTCGCAATTATGCCTCCAAGCAATCTCTTGCCCCCCCCCTCCCCCTTGGATACAATTAATAGGGGGAGCTATCAGACTAATAGGAGATCCAGCATTAACTAGCCCTCTCGATTCCGTGGTCTAGCATAAACCCATCTCCTCTCTTTCCTTTTTTCATAGATACTACCTTGGCTTTTGTTCTGACGAGATAAAATCAATATTCCCGTCTAAAGCTTCATTTGAGCGAAATACACAATTTTAAAACTTTTAACCGCCTTTCACGATTAAATTAAATTTCAATCGAACAATCGAATTTGCCAATTCATTTATTACTATGACTTCTAGAGACCAGAACTCATTCAGTTTTTCGTTACCTTGAACTCCAAACAATCCCTGAATTTCTTCTTCTTTCTACAGAGCTTGAACCTTTTTGGTGCAAATTCTTCATGAATCACTATCTCTATTAAAAGGCAGATTCAAAAATCATCTCAAAATGGCGATATTCAGGTCTTTTTAAATCATAATTTTAATGAGAATTAAATTGAAAAAAAAATCTAATTTTATTTATTGAGATATTTACAGGGATTTTTTTCGAGAAAAAGATTCCAAACTCCCCAAAATAATCACCCGATTAAAATTTCAATAGGATTTTTGATTACAGAAAAATAAATATATGGTATAATGACTTGTAAACGTTAAGTTTGTATCTTTTTTTAGTTTACAATGCTCTGATAAACTAAAGGAAACAGACAGACATTAAAACCACACCAATTGGGTTCTGCTTAACTTTTATAAGAAATCTTAATAATATTTATAAATAACAATATTTCTTGTCTGTCTCACATTAACCTATTAAAGCTAGAACCTAAAAATTTGGCATCTAATCAGGAGTTTGAAATATGTTCAGATAATCAAAATTGTAAAATGAAAATTTTGATGCCATTCCTCAAACATAGAACAAAGAGCTAATGGAAAAAATATCCACGCACTCCTTCGAGTAGAATATCCATGAATAGATCTTTTAAAATCCTATTAAACATGTTTCCATGTGTGTACGAACCTTCACGGAACCCTAGGTGCGCAACCGAACCAGGGTCGCAGTTAGCCGCCTTTCATTTCTTAATCAGATCAATTGGTTAAAGAGAAAAGGTGATTAGAAAAGGCTTAGTTTCAAAATTTTGATTAAACAAAAAACATTAGAGAATATTCGCCTTTCTTCCCTGCAAAATGTATGCTTTCAAGGTCAAATGGTTGCCTATGTAACAGGAGGATAATCTTGTAGAATTGGTTATACATTTTTTTCAAAGACTATTTCTTCAGGAAAGAAATATCAACATAAAGATTGAAAAACAAGATATACATATACAAACTGTACAGTTTATTATTAATTATTATATATAATAAAATCCATTACAGTCACTTTTATGTATCATGTGTATGTGTGTCTGTGTAGTTTTGTGTTATACATGTTTTTTTATGCAGCATTAGAGGTTTTCGAACGTGTTAGTGGTTTTTTGGGGAGGCGATTAATAAAATATATTCAAAATGATATAATATAGAAAACTAATAATAAATTTAAGAAGGAATCATACAGCAGTAGTAACAAAAATCTTCAGTTATGATGATATTATTTGAAAATGGATTTCGAATATAAAAAAATTATAATATAAATATTTTCTTGAAAAAAAGTTTAGTCACAAATAAAATATAGTGTGAATTAAGGATGCTCGGACATTAAGGCAATGTTGGATTAAAAATCTGAATTTTATTAATCGATAACAAATTCGTATAAAATAATTTTTTGAAAAAAATCTGACCAAGGGTTTTCGTGTAATTAATTATTAAAAATCGGACTTTTAACACTTAGTGAATAGGGAATGTTGGCTGAAAGCATATATTTCGATTAATCTAGCCAAATCGTATGATGAGAAAAAAACAAAAAACTTTTATTTATATAGATAAATTATCGTAGGTAACGTTAAAAAAAAACTTTCTGACCCAGGGTTTTGTAAATATTCAAATCTAAATGATCGAAAATATCAGTCCGCTTCACTTAAAAATAAATAAATCACGTGACTCGAGTCAAAAGACATTTATTTATTATATTTATTAATTAAATTATTTCATATTTCCGATTAAAAATGATGTTAGCTAACATCTAAATTAAAATAATTAATTTATGTGTTAAAATTTTTTTTTAGTCGAAAAAACTTTAAATTTTATTTTGACTTGCGGGATACTGTCCAAGCAACCTTAAGTAGTTATGAGATCATATTTTATGGTATAATGCTTTTCAATAAAAAAATTTTACTATAATAAAAATTATCCTTTATATAAAATGTTACTTTTAATAAAGGTATGTAATACCTATATCTATGACACACAAATTATATCAAAATATATACTTTAAGACTTTGTATACTTAAAACTAAATTAAAAAGAAATTTAAAAAAATAATTTAATTGATGATTTTTTATAAAAATAAGAGGATAATATTGGGATAAAGAATAAGGGTCTTTTAGAAAGGGTTTCGTAAATGAATAGAAGAATTAATAATAATATGAAGACGGAAACCACTCGCAAGGCAACTTGTTAACTTTTTCCAAAGGATATGATTTATAAATTAATAAAATTTATAATAGATAAAAATAGACATTGTACTTATCTTACATAAATGACTAAAAGAAAGTTTGATTGTTTTCGAAGTCAACAAAAAATCTTATACAGATGGACATTGAGTTATGATGATTTGTTTTATATTTTTTACTCTTTTGTTTACTTTCCATAAACTTGAACATACAAGTTTTTCACTGATATAGTTTATTTATTTACTGTGAAAATATATATCTACCGTGAATATAACAGTGTAAAAGGCGAGGGCCAATTTTTTTTGTTTTATCTAATGTCGGGGTGACTCCTACATGCATAGCCAAGTATAGGTCTAGCCCCAGAGAGTATTATTTATTTTGTATCATAATATATTATATATGCCCATCGATTTTATTTTGTGTTGTCTTATAAAATGCTTCTTTCATTTTTTTTTTTCATCATTCGGTGACCATCTGTATTGATAATTTCTATTTGACTTTATTAACAATGAACTAATTAATGGATTAAAATCTTGCAAATGGATTGACCGTCTTTTGCTTTTGAAGCATAAAAATACAGATAATAAAAATGAAATAAAAAATCTCAAAGAGAAACACAATTTGATCTTTTTTAATTTTTTTCCCTCGTATTATTTGTATATTATAAAATTTATATATATATTTTATTTGTTTAAATATATAACTTATACATCATATAATTATAAGTGTACATATATATATAATATATAAGTATGTATATATATAGGTATATTAATACATATATTTAATATATATGTGCATTTATAAATATACATATTTATACCATTCTCGCAATTTTTATACTCGGTAATATATAATATTCCCTGGGCCATTTTTGCGAGTCATCACAAATTTAACGAAGACAAATGAAGAGCATCAATTATATTACAGTAAAAATGTCCTATTAACTGTAAACAAGGCAGAAAGATATAGAAAATGCTCTTCAGTACCTTTTATAAATATATATGTATTATACATATGTATCTATATTGTTTATCAAGTTATTATAATTTAATATAAAATGTATTTTTTGGATGTTCATACTAGACCCGGGATTAAGGGATAACTTTTTTTGAAATTTTCCTTCAATTTTTTGTTTAACTTTCATATAATATATATATATTTATATATCATTCGAGTTGCAACATACATTTGTATATTATCACGATCACACATATGTTTAGTAGCAAAAAACACATTATTAGAAGTATTTTTAGGTTATTGGTTTTGAAACAGATAAAAGAAAAAATATATCCTTTATACATTCCGAGGTAAGTTGAGGAATGAATGGGGAAAACACGAGACACACACTTGTTTCTTTTTCTTTTTAGGAGTTTGGATATGTCGGAAAGGAAAAAAATAATTAAGGATTGGGTATGAAAAGGATAAGGATTGGGGCGGGGGGGGGGGGGGGCATAACTGGACCCTTCAAGACTCTTTGCTTACATTAAAATAGATCATTTCGAAGCTTAAGAAAAATTTTAGAAGAAAAAACGTATGTCAAAAAAAAAAGGAAAACGAACTAAAACATTTTTGCCAGTTTAAGAGTTTTGACTGAAACCACCTAGATTAAGTATTTTTTTTATTAACATTCCTAATTTTGGAGTCAAAACGATGTCTATTCGAATGCAAATATCAAAAAGACTTAATCCGTGATGGTTAAAGTTAAAATTCTTCAATTTATAAACAACGCAAGCTCAAATTAAAAATTTTAGCCCTGTTATGCGATTCCATTTTTGGGTGATATTTGTACAGAAGTGGAATAGGAGAGGGTAGAGAATATCATGAAAGCTCGTCTTCATTTATCTGAGACTAATCATGTATCAAAACAATAAAAGCAAACATCTATATGTATATAAATAGACATTACAATATTTATATACATATATGAAGATGCCGTAAAATAAATCTTATATAATTATATATATTTTAATATATATTATATAAATTTACAGTTTACATATGCTTTTTGAATTGAAATATATACGTATTTATTGTATGGAGTATAATTATTAAAAGTCTATTCAGCAAGACTCCATGATTTCTGAGAACTATATCCTTTTGAAGAGTGTCTGTCTTGTGCCAAAAATATTTTGTCACCGTTTCAGCTGCTTGTATTCAAAATTAAGTTAACGTACACTTAATCCATAAAAATAATCAATATTCACTTTCTCTTAACTGTTGTCATATGAATTATTATAAAATGGGATTAATAGCGAGAAAGAGAACGAGAGAGTTAGAGAGATAGAGAAAGTGAAATAATTGAGCCGTCAGACCACTTGATAAGATGAAATATCACGATTCTTAAATGATATTTATATATATATTATATATATATGAATAATCATTTAATATTTCCCCAAAAATATTTGAATTAATTTTGATTCCGATTTTCAAATAATATTTTAAATTAATCCTTATATAGTGATTTTTTAATAGTTTATTCACAAAATCTTCACAAAAAATGGTTTTTCAATAAGTACATGCAAATAAGTATATGAATTCTATATTTGGTCAATAGAGTTTTAACGTTTTAATACTTAATAAGAAAACTATAACGAAATTATTTGCTTATTTATATAAAAACGAAAATTCACGTTAAAACTCTTATATTATATAAAACATATTAATTAATATGAAATATATAGATTTAAGTTATAATAATAATAATATATATATTCGATAATCTTTTTCTTTTTTTTTATCATAAAAATTCTACTCTTCAAAGATATAAATTGTATCACATATAAGTTGAATAATAAACTAAATTGCTTTCCAAATGGTAAGACGGCGAAATAAATAGGTACAATTGAAAATAGAGAGATGTATAGTCTTTGGGCCCATGTAAGGCCCGACCCTGATCGTTCCCCAACTGATAACTAATAGCAAACGTCCAAACGTGGTCTGTGGTATGGACTCTGGAATCGGTTGTATAAAAGCTATTACAAAAGTCCTGACTGGTAAGTACGGTTCTCAACCGTAACCACATGCGTCATACCACATTATGTATAGGATCTTGTCTTTTGAAATTGATATTTTGCGATGCGCAAAAGTCTTGTGTCAATGGTAGACAGTTAAAATAGGAGCACACTTGGCAATCATACACTGGAATAACGTAAAATAATAATAGCAAGGCGACAAAAAGGAATGCCGCTGAGAGAAGGCACACCCAAACAAGGGCGATCTTCTTTTGACGATCATAGGGCCCAAAGCTCACGAAGGGCATTAAGGCATATGAAAGGAGGAAGCCGAATATAAAGCCGAACAGGTGGGCATAGTTGTCGACCCACGGTAGAAGGCCAAATAAGAAGAGTACGAATGTTATCGAAAGGAGTTTGGCCAACGCACGCCTGGGGTATTCCAACATCGGCCAGACGTGTAGCACTTCGACGATTTGACATGCGAGAAGACCAAATTGAGAGCCAGCAGGACCAACCTGAAACGAAAAATACTTAATTAAACCAAGAGAATTTAATTTATTTAATTATTTAGTTTATTCAATAAGGAAACGCCATGAAATTTTTTCATTAAAACTGTGCAATCTAGGTGGATTTAGACGAAATTTCTCTTTAGATAAGCAAAAGAACTACCAATACATTAAATCAAAAATTATAAATACTAAAATATCTTAATTTCTCATAAAAAAAGTAGTAGAGGAAAGTTACCAAATATGCGATAGTTCTCTAAATGTGACACCCCTAATTTAGCCATAAGGAGATGGAGAACTCTACAGAAACCAACGTGAAACACATTTCAAGATTGTAGGAAGACGACATTGATGTAACAGAACCTTGCTTTCGGCTACAGCCCGTGTATTTTATAAAATCTCCTTTGTTTAGTTTTTAAGTGTATCATTGAAGTGTATTATTTTTAGTCATAGGTGAGTGTGAGTATTTGAAATGTTTTATATATTCTTGTTTGCCATAAAATTGTTTATAATTAGGGATTACATTTTAATTCGACTATTAACTTTGTGAAGTGTCACTTTTTATGCAACATGGTTAGTTCCTAATATGCGATACCACGTATTGCATATAAAACACGACAGTATCTCATATTAGGCAACCATGCTCTTCATTGTGAAATCTTATCTTTTTGAATTAATAGGAAGTATATCCCTCAGAATAATGACATCTAGTAGTTAAATTTTCTTTTTTAATTGATGTATTAAACATGTTTTGGTACTATCTTGGCACTATCCCATATTAGGACACCATTTTTAAATTTCACAGATTTGTTAACATTTTTATTTTTTGAGATAACATTATAGGGCTTTTGAGTTTTGCAAATTTGATCGATTCTTAATGATTTACAAAGATCACATGTACATTAGATATAATAATAATGAACATCATAATAATTTTTATGTCTTAAATATTAATTTTAAAAAGTGTGTCTTATATTAGGGAACTTTCCTCTAATCTTATTAATCACTTATGTACTAAAGTATTAAGTAAATAAAATTGGATGAAAAATAACCTCAGCTCTGTAGGGAACGAAAATGGCTGATGCAAGATTTCCAGCAATTCCAGACCCCAGGTAGATGAAGCAAATTCGCATGGAGCCAGTAAGCTTTTCAAGATCTCGCATTAAGAAATATTGTATGACTAATGTTATCAAGATATGAAGGATTCTGAAAAATACAATACAATTTAATTAATGTTATTTAAAATAATAACTTCAAAATGTCATCTAGTCTATTGGATATTTTTTAACAATTTAGAATAATAAGCATAGAAGAAGCAATCGTAGGGAACTGGATAAAGATTTTAATTTAAAACACAGATCTTTTATTAAATAATACAGATGTTTCATCAATTTATTTTGACTTTCTCATGAAAAAAACATTCCATGTCATTCCAGCCACTGAGGAAGTCAAAATAAATTGATTAAACATCTGGCTTATTTAATAAAAGCTCTGTGCTTAAAATCTTTATCCAGTTCTCTTCAATTCCTTCTATGAATTATAATATATAGATACGAGTGATATAACAGGTAAGAATAATAGGGTTTGTTTCCAGGGCCTTTCTGAGAAAATGCGGACCTTCAAAATTCACAATAAAGACTATAGACAAGAAAATAAAAATTTTATTTTATATTTATTAAATTATAATATTTATTAATTGTACAGAAACTTTGTGCGCTTCAACATTAACAAATTCAGTTATTGTGTGGCCCCTAAAATTTTGAGACCCGAGGCAGCTGCCCTTCTTGCCCCCCCCCTCTGATAGGCCCTGTTTGTCCCTATATATAGTATTTTAGTTGTTTTGAACTTGGTGAAACAGATACGAGAAAGAAATGAATATTTTTTTTAAATATCTAAAAAAAAGCTAAAAATATTATTTTATATGTTTAAAAAAAAAAGTGAAAAATTAACGTTAAAGTCTATTCTGATTGGGATGAGTAAGTTGTCAGTTTTTGTGTGTTGTCCTTCAAAAACCAAGAAAATTATATATTTAGTTGTTTTATATTTTATATTTTGGTTGAAATCAGAACAGTAATTCTTTACTCATGACTTTTAAAAATAATATCTATCTTAAAGCAATTTGGGCCGCGAAAGTTAAATAATGTAATGTAATTAATTTCTTATGTTAATTCTACATATTTAGAAAATTATATTATTTTTTTTGAAAAGAAAAAATGAATTGAGCATCCGGGATTCGAACCCGTGACTCTCTCCTTTAGCCGAAGAGGATATCTATCTCTCAAAATATCATTTTTATGATATTTAATTACTTCTGTAAAGAGAAATAAAATTATATAGTCAAATAGGCAATCAAGGAAATTATATAAATATACGATAACGGGAATGTTTATGGTAAAGTCACTTGGTGTGTTTAATCAGGCCATATATTTTTTCTTTTATAAGTTGACTGAGTTATGAAGTAAAAGTAAACAAAAACAAACCCTGCGTGAAGGAAGAGCGACATCCAAAGGCGATAGAATTGATCTGGTCTTTCTGGGAAGTAGAATGGAATCATTCCGCAAACATCATCCAGGCAAGAGACCTAAGCAAACAAATGTAAAATTCGTATTACTAGCATGGATGGATGAGTGATGAATAGATTTATTTATTTTATTGGTTTTTAACATCCTTAAGTAGAATAACTAGATAGCTAGATATTTAAGCTGAAAGATAAAATGCAAATCTACTTTCATTCGGATTATTATTAATAATTTAATTTTCAAATTTTTTACCAATTTATTTTATTTCATTACAAAAAAGTTACGATCCAGACCAAAAATAAATAAAAATAATTAGTTGAAAAGCTTTTATTTTGCCGAGAGTAGTAGAGTTGTTGAATCATAAAGAGAAACAAAGAGGTTGTCCTATGCTTGATGCAAATAAACATACTAGGTGTACATGTATGAAATGGGGATATGAGAAACAGATGACGTACCAATTCAATGTGATCATAAAGATTTGACATAGATGGCACTTTGTTGGTCCATCAACAAGTGCCAAAAGCGCATAAGTGATAAATTGAAAAAGTGTTTGCATAGTATTGTTTTGGTGTATTCAATATGTCGAAATTTGTGCCAAATAAGAGCATTCGCCGACAGCATTAATTTGTTTGTTTTCATTCGAAGAAAACTGCTGCTGAATCATACCGAATGCTACGAGAATCTTATGGTGAACATGCTCCATCGCAAAATATGTGCGAAAGATGGTTTCGGCGTTTCAAAAATGGTGATTTTGATGTTGCAGACAAGGAACACGGAAAACCCCCAAAAAGGTAAGAAGATGCAGAATTTCGTTGGACGAAAACGATTGAAACGGTTAATACCAAACGCTACTAACAACAATTGATCGATTTGAACAGTTCGCTGATCAAAAAACGATCAGAATATCAAAAAAGACAAAATAAAGTCATTTTTCTCCATGACAATTCTCCACCATAATACGGAAAAACCGTTTCTCGAGACGTTGGAAGCACTCAGCTGGGAAGTTCTACCCCATGGGGCTTACTCACCAGACTTTGATCCTTCCGATTACCACTTGATTGTATCGATGGGCTCGCACTTGCTGAGAAGCGCTTTGGTTCGTACGAAGATGGGAAAAAATGGCTCGATGAATGGTTCGCAACAAAAGGAGAAGTTTTTTACTAGCGTGGTATTCTCGAAAGATGGGAAACATGTATAACTAGCGATGGAGCATACTTTGAATCAAGCACTTTTTATCATTCTTCCGAATTTAAAATGTTTTTTTATAATCCCCATTTCCTACTTGTACACCTGGTATAAGTATATTTCAAATATATATATAAATGTATATTTATTATTTATTTGTTTGAGACTATAGTTTCGAAGGCTTGCACTTAATCATCAGTCTTTTTTAATTATACATATTATTTTTTATGGTGTCAGTATTGCGTGGTTATTGAAATTTTTTTTTGTTATTCAGCCGACAAGCCAGCAAACAATTCAACATGATTTAATATGCACGCGATACTGACCCCGTGAAAAATAATAATTATAAAAAAAAGACTGATGATGAAGAGCAAGCCTTCGAAACTATAGTTTCAAACATATAAATAATAAATATACATATATATATATATATATATATGTATGTTTATTTGCATCAAGTAGAGGACAACCTCTTTGTTTCTCTTTTTGAAAAATAACTAGACTATTTGTGAAGCTCATTTCTCAAAAGGACTAAATCCATTTTTTTCAATTGGGAGAAAATTAACATTTTTATATATTTATTTTGTTACTCAACGGGATATAGTACCTTTTGAAATAAAACTTATTTTTCAAGTGTATTTTAGTAAAGTATTTTGTCATGAAATTGATATCAGAAATCATAAACAGAGATAATAGTTATATGAAACGGGCATTACCTCATTTTTTAGAAAAAATGGATTTAGTACCTTTTGGAAATGAGCTTCTCATTTGTCATAAGCATAGTCTGATTTATTTTGAAGAAATATATGGTCGGTTCCTTTTTTACATTAGGTAATAGAGAAATTAAAAAAAAACCTTAACATTTCTTAAAACAAATAAAAATAATAGAAATAAAATGAGAAACAAATACACTAAATTGCCAATTTAGTCCTTGAGGGGGAGGGAATTCAAGCGCAATTATTAGAGAGTTTTCATGATTTCGGATCCTGTTAAGGAACTTGTTTGGTTTTTTTTTTTTGATAGAGAGAAATTAAATTGTAAGTTTTCAACTAAGCTTTGTTTTTAAAACTAAAAAAGGCCTAATTTGCAAAATTCACGTTTTTAGTTTACCTGCGAGCAAAGGGAAGCTTCCTCATGGAAATAACCCCTCACGAAATCGCAGTACTCTTTGGTGGTAATATGACACTGGCCGTGGATACCAATGCAGCAGGGATGACCGATGACCTCACAGGCCATGTGCTCTGCAATTTTATCTTTTCGAAATGATGCCCTTCTTGGATTTCCTCCATTTTGTCCAGGAGCCATCCCTGAGTGAATATTAGTGCGTCGACAAATGGGCCATTTTGTGATGTCATCTGGCCACTCGTAAGGAGCTATTGAAGCTGGCGCTTCACAAAATCTAAAATTCAAAAATAAAGTTATATTAGTGTATTTCGGTGTATCAGCCCATCTTCAGGAGTTCACAGAGGAGAGTTCCCTTAATATTAATTTATTAATATATCTTCTTTTATTTTTTTGTGAAACCTATCTAGAATTTTATATTTTTAAATTTTAAAAGTTTCTTAAATTTATTAAAATTTTCTTTAATTTAGTGTCCTATTTAATTAGCAGAGAAAAATTATTTGTATTATTTATTAGTTCTTGATCTCTAGATTATTTTTTTTTAATTTTCAATGTATAGATTTAGCTGAGAATTAGCTTATTTTCAAACAGAGCATGTTTAAAATCTATCGTTGGCGTCAGAAGCTGTATCGAAAGTCACCGTATTTAATTAATTCCGTTGTTTTTCTTTAACCTGCAGTCTCACAATTGAAAAAATTTAATAATCTTTTAATTGTTTTTTTATTTAGATATTATTTATTCATTAAAAGTTATTATTTAATTTATTTTAATTGTAGAATAAAATATCATTGAAGTTTTAAGAATTTAAATTAAATATAAAATTACAATAATTTACTTCCATGCTTCGCATGGATAAAGTAAAAGTGAGTACATATCTATTTGAGAAAGAAAGATGGAATTTTTTCTCAAAATCAACTTTCCATATATAATCAATTATTATGAAATGAATTTAGGTCAAATCAAAGTTTTAATATATATGTTAACATTAGATGAAAGCGAAAGTTAAAACTTTTTAATGTTCCCCAAAGAATCAGACAGATTGGAATTGTAGTAAATATATATATATATATATATAATAGAGTTTTTAAGGAATTTGGTGTGGTACTTGGTTAAACATGTTTTAAAAATACTTGGTAGGTTTCTTAATGTGAATCCTACCAACTATTTTTTATTCAATAATTTAATATATATTATGTTTATATTTCATTTAGGAGGGTCCTGCCCCCTCAGGAGTTGAACCCAAGCACTAGTTTGTTTTCCGGGCAACTAGTCAGACCCCTGAGACAATCACCTCCAAACATGCAAACTTGTGCTTGGGTTCAACTCTTGAGGAGGGAGGACCCTCCTATATTCAATATAAACTGGTATCTATTAAAATCTTTGATTCTACCTAAATTCATTTCATAAATTAAATAGTTTCTTAAGTTTTAGAAGGAATTTATAATAGTTTAAACAAATATAAATTTGTGGCATTCTTCAATTTTTTCAGGGCCATAAAATATAAAACCAAAAATACATATTAAAAGTATATAAATGGTGTCTTGAAAACACTGGTGTAAAGTATTGATTTTATTCAAATTTTACTTTTTTATAAGTAATTTGATCTTTGAAAAAGTATAAATTAAATTTTGAGACTAATGGGAATAGTTTGACCATTTAAAATGGATTATTTATCTAAGAAAGTGATTTTTGTTCAGCTGTACGTATACATTCTTAAAAAAAATATTATAAGGAAGAAGAATCTTCTGAAGAACAAATTATGTATAAACAAAGGTTTTTAGAAATATAAATATTAATATGAGGCTGTGGCCACCGTGTTGCGGCTAATATTTGAGTCTCTTATCATTCTTTTGCACAATAGAGCAAAGTTTGAAGATTCAATAGCTTCAAAGTGTCTTTATTAGTATATAATATGAAAAAACGATTGATTAAATGATTTATTAGAAGGTCATTGTCTTTTGTTCAAGAAATTAAAAAAAGTATTAACATTGTTGTATTCATTATTTCATTCGAGTAATTTCATGACTAAAATCTAAATACATATCATAGGAAAATTTTTGTCTTAATAGACATTCTTGACACCATCAAATTTTAATGAGAAACAGAGAAGATATTTAATTTCTTACTTAGGATCCAAGCCGCAAACGGAACCTGAAATTCGGCCTCCGGGGCCTGAGTCCCCCAAAGACCATTTCTTCCACGTGGAAATGGTGTTCTGAAAATAATACAGATTTTTTAGAATCATTTTTTAATAACATTAAATATAATGATACATTTGATAGGAAAAAATAAGATTAGCTCTTGAATTTAAATTGTGTGTTATTCTATTTATTTATTCCCTGATAGCACGCCCGTTCTAAACGATGTTTTTCAGACACTAAGATATCTTATCGACATCTTAAAGACACCTTAAATACAATAGGAGCTAAATAAGACATCTTCTAGATAGAGCCTGCTATCTGGGTTATAAAAGTAGTTTTTGCTGAATTTTAATTTATATTAATCGTTCATTAAAAATTAGTAGTAAACATGTTTTCTAATAAAAATAAATTTGCAATATTAATTGAAATAGGTTCTTTTAGAAAATAAGTTACCATTGGAATCAAGCCCCTCATCTGGCAGCACAAAAATAAAAAAATAAAACATTATAAAAGTTCACATATTTATTAATAGACATGTTATAAGTACGTTTTCTAAATTAAATAATCATAATCGTAAAAAATTATAGAAAATTATATTAAAATAATTTAAATTTAAAGTAAATTAAAATTAGTTGTAGGTACAGTGAAAGTCATTTCTTGTCAAATATATTTGTTCTTTGTAGTATGACATTTTTAAATATAACCAGTTATGTTTTGAAAATGATTAGAGAAAAAAGTGAAAACTTGGTAGTGTCAACGCAAATTTTGGAGATTAGTTAAATTTTTATGTCATCGAATGGTTTTAGTTAAAAACCTGAAACTATGCACAAAAGTGAAGTTTATTAATACAATTTTTGCTTCTAATGACAGTTTATTACCTACAACCCATTATTACCATACGAAAGTCCCCCATTTAACGGTTCAGAAAATAAAAAAACTCAAAATCTAATCAATTCTTTTTGGAAATTTAAATTTTTTGGATAAAAATGAACTTTCTACGATCTTCTTTTTTAGAGTTATAGTGGGTATCTGAATCGAGACAGAAACAGAAAAAAAATCAAGTTTGAAAATGATTTTTCTCTCTGTTTCAGACATTTCTAATTAAGAAATAAATTGATTTTACTTCGGCACACTTGCCATTAAGTTTTAATTTTATTTAACTGCCTAAATTTATTAAATTTAAAAGCATTAATTGAAAAATAAATTTGTTAATGCAAGCTGTAATTTTAGTTGCCGATATTGCAGGCAATCAGCATATCAGGAAATATAAATATTTTGCCATCAGAACAATCTTTCTACATTCTTCCTTTCCGAGTTATCTTGAGTAAATAAATACTCAGAAAAAAATCATATAATAAAATTATTTTTCTTTGCCTTTCAGTCATTTCTAAAGAGTAAAAAGGAAAAAAAGAACAATTTTTGAGTGATTTCAATACTCCGGCCTCCACCTTGACTATTTGACGACATTAGAATTTACCGTGAATTTTAATTAATATTTTCATATAATACATAAATAAGGAATTTAACAATTAAGTGTTTTTGTTTTTTGTTATCAGTAACAAAGACTTGGGGGCGGGGGTTCTTTAGAATAATGCTTCTTAAAGTAGTGCCGCAGGGTGCCAAGGTTTACCTGCAGGGGGCTGCGAAGAATCGCAAATGTAACAAATAAATGATTATTGTTAAATAAGTTTATATATTATATTATTGGATTATAATTATAAAATTTTAATAATGTATTGAAATGTTGAAATCATAATATATTAAAAACAAGAATAGATCGTGCCTATCAACAAAATCTTTAGGACATAGTCTTTTAGTCGCAATTTCAAATATAACACCGGATCTAGATTTGATAAGCAATAATATTCAAACACAGACATCACACTAAATTAAATTGTTTGTTACATTTTCAAGCTTTTTCTCATTAAACTTCACTCGTAGAAAATTTAACCTATAACTTTGTCGAAACCAGATGTAAAAAAATAAACTAATCTGACCTTTTTTTAACTAACCTAATAAAAAAATTGAGATTATGTTATTTGATTTGTGGACATATGTACTTAACCATGGTAGTGGATGCATACACTCATTAATCAAAACATAAGGCCAGCCGCAAATTTAACCCAATCCACACCCACAGCCCACGCGTGATTAAGTAGAGAGACGGATAGAACGTGGGCTGGCCGTGGATTGGGTTCAATATGTGCCAATCCGTCTTAAACCTTTTTTTACAAAACAACCCAGGGCTGTGCGTGGATTGGGTTCAATTTGCGGCTGGCCTAATAACCGTGTTTTTTTTTCACGCATTTACTGTTAACCTTAGTAAATGCATGCATTGACTAGTAAGTGTATGCATATACGAAATTCAAAATTATAAATAGTTTTTTAACTATTCTGAATTTTTAAAAAAAAAGGGGGGATCGTGAGATATTGACTTGGGGTCCAAGGGGGCCGCGACTTCAAAAAGTTTAAGAAGCACTGTTTTAGAACACTGTATAATAAATGATAGCGTGAACCTTGAGTGACTTTTTGTCCTTACTTTGAAGTTCAATACACATAATATGTTTCTGTGAAATTCCCCCTAAAATAGGCCGTTTCACTTCGGGAAGTATCAATCATGATTACACAATAGATCCACCCTGACACAAAAGGTATAAATAATTATTTTTTCTTTTCCAATAATTTCAAAACGTTCCCTTACAGTACTTATGGTATTCGCTTTCACTGTATCACTGTATGTACAACCACATTCGTATTATTAATGCCATTGTAAGACCTTTCCCTTGAATTTCATCTATAAGTTTTTAACAGATATATTTTATGTTTAAGGGCAACTCACTGAGCAGTCGTGCTTGCTACTTTGTACGCAACCACTATCATCGTTCCGAATGCAGCAAGCAGTATCTCGTTCTTTTTCGCGTCCTTTTTCAATTTCTTTCATGATTTTCGCATCTCGACGCATACAAGGTGCAAACTTAGCCCCCAGATGTATCAAATCCGCCTAGAAAATTGAAATTATCAAAAACTTAATGAGCATATAAAATAGTAGATATTCATTAATAATTAAATTAATACTAATTTAAAAAGAATAACTTTAAAATCTTAATTATAGACTTCGTAAAAAGTGATAATTTTAAAATCAATAATATTAAAGATTTGTTAGTAAAATTAAAATTTTTTAATTATTTAAAGAACCTTCTATCATATTCATTAAGAAGAGAAACAAAACTTAAATTTCAATTTTAAATGTGAATATATATATATATATATATATATATATATATATATATATATTTGAATAATTTGATCTAGATATAATCGAAAAGACCTGTTGCTTATTCAATAAGATATTACTATACCTACTTTACAAGGGAATTAAGTAAGATTAACTCTACAGAGCACATTTTGACATAAAGACTGATAAATTCGAGATTCGAGTTAAACTAAATCTCTTACTTCCCATGTGATATACTTTTTTTCACTATCAATATTAACAAATGAAAATCACACAAATCTTTACTTCATTTTCTTTAAAAAGAAAATTTATAATGCCCTTTCCTTTGCTATGTAGCCAATTGTGTAAATACATAAAAAAACATTGCTTGCTTATTTCCTAAAGAGATAAATTTACTTTTATTTCTCTGATGATAGAAAATAAAATAATATGTCGAATCTCTTGCAAGTACTTAATTAGTAGTGAAAAAAATTATTTTAGAGTTGTTTTGATTTTGTTGCAAAATACAAAATTTTTAAATTTTTAATTTCTTCTATTAAACAAAATTTTCTTCTTTTAATTCATTTAGATAATCTTATTAATTAATTACTAACTCTTCCAAAACTTAAGTGACATAATTTTTAAATTATTTTTAAATTGAAAGGTTTTTTTAGTCACAAACTAATAAAAGACAATAATTTTATTTAATTATTATTATTTATTTTATTAATTCATAAACAGTTTCGGTCACCACTGGTTGACCATCTTCAGTAGTACTAAAATTTGAATAATTAAACATTTCGTCAATTTCTTTTAAACAATTAGCTACATAATACAACAAATATAGCAGTTTGAATTAAAATTTCTATATTTTATTGTATTATGTAGCTAATTGTTTAAAAGAAATTGACGAAATGTTTCATTTTTCAAATTTTAGTACTACTGAAGATGATCAAACAGTGGTGACTGAAACTGTTTAGTATGAATTAATAAAATAAATAAAATCAAATTATTGTCTTTTATTAGTTTGTGACTAAAAAATATTAATTTCTAATACATATTTATAATTTATAATTTATTTAATACATTATAATTTTTTGTTTTTTAGGTAAAAATCAAATTTGAGAAGGATGAATTAAAGTTAAAAACTAAATAAAAAGTCTGGCTGAGAATAGTTTACCGCTCTTGGTCCGATCCAAAAATTTTCAGGTTCCATATAAACAACTTGTTGTAATGAAAGGCTTGTCACGAGCACTTGTCCGGATCTCTGATGAAGATCTAAACCGAAGGGCCCGAAACCATAACATGCTAGGCTGATGATTAAAACTAAAACCTACAATTAAAAACAACAATTTAAGTAAATATAAATTAAATGTGACGGTTACAACAATATATAACAGAATATTTACCTGTACTGTTGTTATCCAATAAGTAAAAAATGGTCTATGATCCTCCATGTCGTCAATTTTTGCTTGTTGTTCTGATTGTACATCTTCTTTGACCGAACGTCTATAACAAAATATACAGATTTATCAATGAACTGGATTTTTAATGAATTAGATTTACAAGTTTAGCCAATATTTGGCTGTCGTTAACGAATTTGCAGGAAAACTCATTTCGCGTTGAGGGGATATTCCATGGCCTCCCTGGAGTCCTGACTTGACTCCTCCAGATTTTTACCTCTAGGGATACTTGAAGACTCAGGTTTACAACACGAAACCAGCCACGACAATCCAATTGAAAGAGAATAGCCGAGAAGAAATGGCTGCTATTCCACGCGCAATGTGCCAGCGAGTTTTCTCAAATTTGAGGTCCAGATTTGAAGAGTGTTTGCAAAACGATGATATACATCTGGTTAATGTTATTATTTTTAATTTTTTAAATGATTTTCCAGAATGCTTATTTTAATTTTTTCATAGTTTTTAATGTTTATAGTTAAGTTAAATTTAAGCATAATAATAATTAAACATTTTTGTAATTTTCTGTTGTTTGTGCTAATCGCAATAACTATAAATAAATATTTATAACTTAGATGGTAAAATATCTTACCCAAAGAATCTGCCTACTACTCCCATGCCATATTGTCTTCGATTTGAATTGTCAAGTACCCGATCGAGCACCTCATTCCATATTCTGGAACAACCGACTTCTGGTCCAGCTTCACTTGGTTCCCTTTGCGTATTTTTCCGCTGTGTTCCTCGCTGCCAACTTCGCTGATCACTTACAGGCGGAGACATTCTTGCTTGCAATCGTACTGGAGGCATGGACATAATCGGTTGGGGTGGGTTATCTGTCGTCGATGTCGGCTGTTCACTTATCAGCACAGAGCCTCCTCGCATCCGTTGCAAAGGCGACTCGAAAAAAACCTGACACATTAAAAAAAAAAAAAATTAGAAAAACAGATAAAATCAAATACTCTTTTCATTGAATGAAAATTCAATCATTAAACAAGTTTAATCCAAAATTTATTTGAAATTATAGTCCAACAGACATCATTGTATCCTTTTTTAATGACATGAATGCGTGAAGGTGCAAGTCAAGTGATAGAAAATGAAATAATAGACCTAATGTTTATCTAAATGTTTTTCTTTATTTTCTATTATGATCAATTTATAAGTGCCATATCTCAAAAGAGCCGTTTTCACAAGGAAAGGTTGTTACTCGACTTATGCTCTATCAATAGAAGGCCGACAAGGTCTCTCAGTGAGTCTAAAGAGCTTGTGGAAAATTGAAGAACAAAATTTAGAAATCTGATGATAAGAGGGGACCCTTATCACTTTCTTCAAGGGTATAAAAAGAATGATTTTCGAGTTTCTTTAATGAAATTATAATTTCCTATATTTCTATAAAATACTCTACTAGAATTAAGTATAATCCCGTCGAAATTCAAATTTTTATTTTCTAAAAAATTTAGAAATCTGATGATAAGGGGGGGACCCATATCACTTTCTTTATTTTTTTCAAGGGTACAAAAAGAATGTTTTTTCGAGTTTCTTTGATGAAATTATAATTTACTATATCTCTATCAAATACTCTACTAGAATTAAGTATATAATGCCAAGGGCATTGAAAAGGAGAACATCATAATAAATTATGAAAAGCCATAGCGAAGCAGATGGGTAAAGTATTGAAATCGATCTCAGGTAAAGACTATGGAACCCATGGACTCAACCAAAGTCACAAATTGTAATATTCATTCAGGTTGACTTAAAATAAAAAAAATAGCCATCAATTCTGAACTAATATTTGAGGAATAACCATTCTACATTTCATTTTTGACGTTTTGATTATCATTGGTAACCATTGCTGAAGACATGGAGAAATCGACTGAAAATCAAAAATAGCCATCGATTCTTATCTAATACTTGAGGAATAACCATTCCACATGGCATTTTTGATGACTTAAAAAGACTAAATTGGGAAATGAATTCAAAAAGTGGCAATATAGTGTGTGAATTTTTTCTAAAAAATATTCATTCTAGCAGACCAAGACAGAATTCAGCAATTTTATCATACAAGTAAAATAAGTAGTTGAAATTTGAAATGTTATTCAAGGAATTTAAATAAACATCAGATCTGTTTAAAACACTCTAATGGACAACATATAAATATAAATACTAATTAAGTTGATGCTGAATTAATTATTTAATCCTTGACAATTGAAATGAATTAATTTGGAAAAGGATATTCCATATCAAAGAGATTTTGTTTAAATAAACATATTATTTTTATATTTTAAAAAGATAAAGCCTTTTATAAATAGCGGCCGTAATAATTCGATTCCATATAATATGTATTAATTAGATTAACATAGGTACGTATAGTAAATGAATGCCTAATGAATGTTGCTACTGAAATAGTAATACAATCCGCCCATCATATCCTTTGAATATTTCATAATATTATTTCTTGTTTTCAAATTGTTAATCCCATTGACTTTTTTTAATCCTTTATTAAAAATACTAAAAGAATTGCATGTTATGCTTATAATCCTGACGAGATTTATTTAAAACAAAAATGAACATTTATTATTGCATAGATTAGTTTCTCAATCAGAATGTCTGGATGATTTTGGGGCAAATGAAGAGCCGGGAGATGAATGACTACCATGGGAGCCATAAACCAAACCAGCAGAATAACAAAACATATTTTTAATAAAAAATAAAATGAGAGGAATAAATTCTACAAAAACAAATTAAAGTTAATAAAAATTACAATTTAAGAATTAATCTATATTTAACATGGAATATATGAAATAATTAATATTTAAGCGTGGAAGGAATGAGTTTTAGAATTAATTAAAAAGATAAAAGAAAATAAGTTCTCTCATTTTATATTTATCAAAAAAATCAAAAGAAAAGTCAGAGAGTGGAAAATAAAACAAAAATCCAATCTTAATAGCAGCTTACTTTATAAAGGATTAAATTCTTAAACTCTAAAGTAATGTACATTATTTAGTTAGATCGAAAAAAAGCTTAGACGTTTAAAATATATCCTAAACTAGTAGATAAATAGAGGATGACAAATGATAGATAAGGTAATTCTTCTATATTATTTCTTGAATATTTATGATATTCACACTACGAAAAAATAGTTGGAATAGATCACAATTGGCATAAACACGATAGGCATGACATCTCTTGAAGTTATTTAGAATTAATAATAATTACCTGTAGGAAGCTGAAATAAAACAACGAAACATCCTTATATCTCAATAATGGTTAGTTTTGACAAATTATCTTTTATTTAATAAAATGTTAAGCATTTTATTCTGAACAAAATGTCACCTTAATTTTGAAAATCGGTTTACAATTAAGTGAGTTATGGTGTTTTCATTTTAGGTTAGTCATTCTTAATTGGATGAGATGAAATAAGCCATCATTGAAATTTTAAATATTTGAATTTGCAGCTGATTAATTTTTCACTACTGCCATCTTACATCGATTTGTTCAACTCTATTGTCTAATTAATTATGAAAGTTTGAACATTTGAATCGGTGATTCTATCAGATTTTATTTCATTTACTTAAGAATAACTAACCATAACTATGAAAATAATAATATCTCGGTTAATAATTAACCGATTTGCAAAAATAAAGTGTCATCTTATTTATAAATAAATTATTAATAATTTATTAAATATAAGGTAATTTAATAAAAGTAACTATTATTAATAAATAAAGAATTCAAAATTGACATGGGCGCCATTTCAAAATTTTTAGGCTGTATTAACTGTAATTTTTTCTTTTATTTGCGACAATGATATGAATATAGTAACATTTATTATATTGTTCCATTTCCTCTGAAAAATTAATATATTACATGTAATGTAATTGCAAATTCACCCCTTCTCACATCTATAGTGACAGAAAGTTTTTGGAGAAATAAACCCTATTCTCCTATAAGAATAATACATTTATGATAATTATGATTTTCACCAAAAAATAGCTCACTAAAAAAAAAGCCAACCAACGAACCAAGTAGTATTTCCACTTACTAGCTGTTACAAAATGTTTAGAACAAGATTGAAGGAAAAGTAAAAGCCTTTTTAAATGATTTGTCAATTTTATTTATCATGTAACGATTTGAGCTTAATACTAACTTTTGAGCGAAATTTCAATTGATTAATTATCGTTCAAGAATTCTCCCTATAACAATTCGATTTTACCTGTATTTTTCATTCGGAAGTACAGCAAATTTTGAAAGCTCACAACTACTGTGAGTTGAATAATTTGGCCGGACATCGGTGAGCTTAACTTATCCCTAAGGATAGTACCAGAGATCCCACGCTTATCACTAATGTTTTAACGCAACTTAAATAATTTTTTACTTAGAAAGAAGTAAAATTTGGAATAATAGAAAGAAATATTCCACATCCATTATTCCAACTGGTTCTTTTTAGAATTAATGCAGTATTTTAGATTTCTTTGATTTAATTAATAAATCTATCATTGTCAACTCTACTGTGTAATTGTTTATTTAATCACTTTTACTATTAATAATTAAGAATGATAAATAAATCACTGACTTCAAAAACACTCTTTAATAATCTTCGGTTGCATTATTGTCTAGTATCAAAATAAGACCCGACAGGATTATTGAGTCAGAATATATAATACCAAATCCATTAGGATTGACCATAAACCTTCCTGAGAGGATTGCTAACGTGCTAAATTCTCTATGACGATACAATTCAAGGTCTCAAATTAATTTAACAATATCCATACTGCCTCCATATCATATAAGATTAGCCGACATAATTTATAGTGACCTTCAATGTGTCACTTAACACTTTGAGGTTATGATATAAATGATCCTAAATAGCCTTAGTAAATTATTCCAAAATAATGAAATTAAAAAAAAAATAATTAAAACAAAAATGGGCAATGAGGAAACAGATAGGGGCAGGGGAAGCTGCCCCCCCCCCCTAAAGCCTTCAAAATTTTGAGCACTATTCCATGCATTACGGCGGTCTTAGAAATGTCCATCAGTACTCTTCGAAAAGTGAAGACCTGCCTTAGAAGTACCATGGGAGAAAGGATCATTATAATTATGTTTTATGCTTCATGAGTAGAGAGCGCAAAAAAAAAAATTTGTCTTTTTCAATTTGACTTGTCAAGTTTTTTTTTATATGTCCACCGATCTAAAGAAATAAAACACATTTGGAGATTTAAAAAAACGTATTTTATGGACCTTTTTGGACTTCCTGCGAGGTTAAATTTCAAAAACAATTTAAAGTTAATTTTTTTCAGTTAAAGCAGCTTTTTTGCCATTTTTTCATAAGGGGCCGTCCAAAGATAGTAAGGAGGGAGGGGCATCTCAGATTTGTGACAAAATCTGATAAGGGGGGCCCAGGGATCTTAAAAATTGTAATGTCACAAAAGTCAAATTAAAAAAAATTCAAGTCAATAAAAAAAACTTTCAAATATATTTTTTATATTAAATTGAAAGTTTTTGTGCCGAGGGTAGCAGAATTTTTATATATTGAGGGAGACAATAAAAGAATATGTCTTCTGCTGGAATTATAAATTTCGTTATAAATAAATAAAATTTATAATTCAAGCAGAAGACACTCTCTTTATTGTCTCCTTCAATATATTTTTTAGAAAAATACTTAGTTTTACCCTTTTTCTTATAATTATAGATTCATTCCCTGAAGATTTTTGTTTGCTTACAAATATTTTATTTTGATTTTACTACAGAGTATGGTCAAGTATTGTAATCGTGCATGAAAAAAGTGTTTTTTTTCCTTCTTTTTTTCGAAATATCTCAAAAACGGTTGAAACTATTTAGATTAAAAAAATTGAGCGAAACCATGTTTTTTCGGTCTACAAAAAAGTTCTAATAAGTGAACATCGAATAAATTATATTTTTTGAGATAATAACTGTTTTGTCAAAATGTCTGTTAGTTAGTCAGTCTGTCTGGTTGTCTAGTTGGGTGTCCGTTAGTCTGTGCGTTACCAAATTTTTGTGGACGAGCTAGCTCAAAAACTAGTGTGAATGTCAAAACCAAATTTCACACGTAGTTTTGGTCCATTGAGATTAAGAGCTGATTAGATTTTGGTGCAAATCGATCAAAAATTAAGGGGGGTGGAGGGGGGGTAAAAATAAAAAATCTGGGCCATTTGAGCAAGTTCAACCAAATTTTGAATTCATAATCAGTGGGCCCACAGAAGTCTAAAAATGCAAAAACTAACCGCCCAAAATGGGGAAGGCGGGGGGGGGGGGGGGGGTCAAAAAATGAAAATCTTGGCCATTTATCAAACTTAACTAAATTTTGTATATATAATCAGTGGGACCTCAGAAGTCTAAAAATGCAAAAACTAACAGCCCTCCCCTAAATTATTATAAATAATTTTATTATATATTAAATATAAGTGAGGGGCCAGGTTGTATGGTAAATTCAAGTGGATGGCCACACCAGAACACGTCAGCCTATTTATAAATGTGACGTCATGATACAGGGGGGGGTTCAATGAATTTGTTACAGAATGTGACACAGAGGGTTAAAAATCTTGAAATTCGTGTGACGTAATTTATGGACGACTCCTAATTATGATTTTTTTTCTTTCCAATCGGCTGCTGAAACTAACTTAACAAGTATTTAAAAAAAGTTCCATGGGAATAAATTTTATATTTTTTTATTTTTTATAACTCATGCGAGGTTAAATTTCAAAAACAATTTAAAGTTAATTTTGGCGAAACTCAGAATATCATCGTTTTGTGAATGAATACAGCAGGACTTATCAATATTTGAACTTGGCGTTCGCGGATCTGAAAGGGCAAAGTTAATTAGACTTGGTCTATATTATAGAACTTCATATATCTTTTTTCCAATTTCCTTTTTAATAATTAATATTGGATTTATGGCCTTAATTAATTTTAAAAGTTTAAATATCTGAGTTTCAATATACATAAACTTTTATTACCATTCTTATTATACAAACATGACAAACTTAAAAATTGAATAACTCTATTTTTTTGTTTGCCACAAAATATGAAGGAAAAATTAAAATAAATAATTATAGAGAAATAAAAATCAATAAACATAGATACAAGTTAAAAAACAAATATTAATTCAAATTTTGTTCATTATTGAAATTTTTTTATCACACCATAACAATAACAAACGTAGGACTTCAAAAGTGAAATTTCTATAATATAAAAACACCAAAGTTCTACCAAAACACCTAATCCTAAGATTCAAAATAAAATATATTTCTGACTCAACTTTGTATATTCATCTTTTTTAGATTTATTTGTAATTATAATTAATTCCGTGTATTTGGAGGGACCTTAAGTGGCCTTAGTGTTTTGAAAAATTAAAGTATTGGAAATCCATGCAGATAATTGGGGATCTGAACTTGCATCTAATAGCCTATTTGTAAATTCGGTCCTGATAGATAATTGCTTAATCTTAAAGGGTAATTTACAATTAATCTGTAATAGGTAATTATGCAAATATACGTATGTACTCTATATATAACAAATGCATTTACTTAATTTTCACTGAATAATTGGTGTAATTTGTTTCTATATAAAATTTCTCCTATAAGGTTCGATTATTATGATCATTCACAATATATTAAATGAAGATCTCGATTTTTATTTTTTTTCAATTTATTTCAAAATAAGTTTCTACCCCCCACTTAAGGGAGTTCGAGACAGCTTATCAATCTGGTTGATCTACGAAAAAATCCTTTGTATTTCTCTAGAGTGACAACCTCTGCCTACAAAATTTTTTAATAAAAAAATTTGTTAATAATCAGGTAATTTCAAATAAAAATATTTGTTTTGATAAAACAGGGCACAAGAAATTCATTATATTTTAGAACACTTGAGGAATTTAATTTTTTGCCAGCTGAAGTGAGAAATGCATCAAGTCTGATTCAATTCAAGAACCAAGTGAGGATATATCTTAAGGGAGTTCAAGACAGCTTATACAACTGGTTGATCTTTGAAAAAATCTTTTGTATTTCTGCAGAGTGACAACGTTTGCCTACTAAATTTTTTAATAAAAAAAAATTGTTAATAATGAGGCTAAAAAATTTTGTTTTGATATTAATAAAAAGAATATTGAGATAATTTTTTTCTCATTATAAAAACATTTATTTAACACAAAAACGATTTCATGAAATACAGTTGGAATTCTACACTAGTACTTTAGTTATATTCTGTTGGATTCAAATAACTTTTTATTTTTACATTTATTAATAACTCATTAACTAGACTGTCAAATCTATTTAAAAATGTATCATTTGATTTAGAAAAGTTGAATTATTGATCTGTATAAATTTGTTGAAAATGGTATAATTTGTATAGAAGTTATAGCCTTTTTAAAAGCTCGGTTATTTACTTCCTTGTTAAAAGGACAATTTTCAATAATTTATTTCTCGGTAATGAAACAAACGATCAACTTCAAATTTCGGAAATAAATATTTAATACATCAATGATTCGATGGTAAAAATTTGAGAATTTTCTTATAAAAATGATAAACAGTCCCGAACCCCCTTAATTATTATTTTGTTTCGATGCTCATTATGTAAATTTTTAATAATTAAATTAAAAACTATGGTTTTAATCAAAATATATATTCCCCAATGAAAATAGAGTTAAATGCTATAAAACAGGCTTAAGAAAATAATCAATTACGACCACACTATCATCTGACTGAAGACATTCTTTTACAATCTT
Organism: Forficula auricularia; assembly: GCA_024734495.1. Taxonomy (NCBI): domain Eukaryota; kingdom Metazoa; phylum Arthropoda; class Insecta; order Dermaptera; family Forficulidae; genus Forficula; species Forficula auricularia. The sequence continues at coordinate 16,970,281 of JALMQS010000030.1, read as the reverse complement.
AAGGCTTTTCCGTGTCCAAGTATCAAGACAAAAGAATATTTCCTTTGTGGTGTCAAGCTCGGTAAGCACAGATAAAGGACAAAAAGTCTCCAGTGTGCAAAAACATTTATTAAAATTAATTTTTTAACTTGTCTGGTAAGTGCGACTAATAAACATTTTAAAGTTATTATAGATTAGCATTAGAGAAATAAATATTTATTAACTAGCAAAAGTTTTGTTTAGAAAAGTGTTGCATTTTAAAGGAAAATGTTTCATAATAGTGAAAGCTTCTGGTTATTTTTTAAAGCCATTTATTTAATAAGAGGGGAGAAAGTATTTGGTTAAAGTAGAGAAAAGTACTTTGGATATCTTATGGGAAATGTGGCGTCGCTGAAAGTAATGAGAGGTGGGTTGGAAAGCAGCCCAAATGAAAATTGAAAATGAAATTGAAAATTCGAATGCAAATAACATCTTTTCTATCTATCTCTTTCGTTACCCGAGATAATAAAGAAAAATATCATTGATTTGAAAAGACCCAATGTATTTGTAACTGGAGAAGAAATTTTTCTTGAATTTAAATCATATATGTATTTTAATGAAAGAAGGAAGAATAGTATATTAAAATATACTAACTATTCACTGACTATAATGATAATTATCTTTAACAAATATTCCTCTTGTAAATTGTATGCTGTTTTAAAATTGATAATTTCGTAGTATGGGGAAGTATAATTCCAAATTAATTAAAATATTTGCTCTATATGAATTTACTTTACATTCAAATTGAATGTTTAAATTTTCTTAATCAGTTTCTCATTTGCATTCGTTCTTTGAATAGCTAACATCTTTCGATTAATTCAGTTTTTAAATGAAATTATAATTTGAAAAAATTTCTTCATTAAGAAATGGGAGAAATTTTTACCAATCTAGAGAATATATTATATTTTAAGAACTTAGGAAAAATATTAAGAAAAAATAAGAATTTTAGCATTTTTACTATGAAATGTTTTAGTGATTAGAATCAATTGATTTTATAGAAAGTGAAATAGTTAAAGGTTATCATTTTAATAAAAAAATTTAAATTATCATAAAAGAGAATACGAGAATAGGATTTTGGTGATTTTTTTAGAAAGATTACGAAAATGCGACAATTAAGTTGTGATATGTCTACATCATAAAAAACAAAAAACAAAACACAAAAAAAACACCCATTTAAAATTGGCTGGTGGTCAACTTCTTAAATTTTAGACAGATTATATATGGGTCATTTTCAATTCAACGACGTTTTGTCGGTGAATCTCTTCGATTTTTTTGATTTTCTGATTTGTTATTCTATATCACCGGTCGGGGAACCGGGGTAAATTCCACCAAATGGGGTAACAATGAAACTATTGGGGGTAATAAGGACATTTTTTAAATTGCGACCACGTCAAAAAGTCCTAATTATGAAGTCATTTTAGCGAAAATGAGACAACATCATTTTTATAAAACGTAAAAGCGTTTGAATTATATTAATGTTTATCATATTTATTTATTTACAGATAGTTTTAATGTAAATTCCAATTAATTCAATAAATAATCAATAATATACATTTATCTTGCTTTTTTTGCTTTTCAGAATGTAGGGGTAACAGGGACCTACGCAAAAATACTTTGGGGTAATGGCTAAAAAATTTCCCCGACTTCTGTTCTATATTGTAGAAAGAAGTATCCAAGATTTTTTTAGCTTTACATCTTAACCCATAACGAAATTTCGTGAAGAAAATAGATCAAAGTATTATTAAAATATTCATAACATTCATCATTTTAAAGTTTTTTTTTAAGTATGTTTTATCCTTTTGAAATGGTTATTATGTATTCTTTTGGTTTTCATACATATGGTCAAGTATTGTAATCGTGCATGAGAAAAGTGTTTTTTGCTTCGTTTTTTCTCAAATTATTCTCATTGAATCTTTCACCACTCAATTCTTACAAAAAAAAAACTCAGAAGAGGGCAGCACCTTACGGCAGCGCCTGTGTTCTTAGGCAACAACACCTGACTGATTATTGCTTTCTTTTAGGCTTTGATGAACAATTTTTGTTTTTTTGCTTCGTTTTTTTCAAAATATCTCAAAAACAGCTAAAACTATTTTGATAACAAAAATTGAGAGCAATCATGGCGTTTTGACCTTCAAAAAAGCTTTAATGAGTGAAGATCGAAAAAATTATATTTTACTAGATATTAATTAGTATTATATTTATTCACTATTAAGTTGAAATCGAAAAAAAAATTATTAAAACACTAAGTACTTCCAATATTTGACCAGAAACGAAAACTATAGCATAGAGCAAAATCAATCCCTGATGGCAACTTTTATGCCAAATTTCAGACCATTCGCACATTAAAAAGCTTTAAATATAATGACTCGATTTTTTTTTTACTAATTTTTCATCAAGATGTCTGAAGCTACTAAAACAAAAAACAAAGTAGTTATTGGGAATTGATATAAAAAAATAAAATGAAATAAATGTTGGTACTAGAATGAGCTTTCGTCGAGCTTTGTTTCTCAACCTATCGCATGTACCGAAATTTTATCCTCAAATCCAATATTTTGATTCGAGCAGAGAATACCGAATAAATAGAGAATCTAAGATATAGTACAAAATGGATTCCAATTAAATTAAAAATATAAAAAGTTAGATATTAAATAACCTTCTCTTTTATTTATAACTTTTAAGGAGTTAGGTGTTGGTTCTAGGTGAAACATTTTAATATAATAATAAACCTTGAGCAAGATGCGAGTAGGTTTCACAAAAAAGAAATAAAACAAAATTGAGTTTTGAATTCGATATATTTCGGGGTTGAGCCCATCATCAGGAGTCAAAGAAGTTTTCTTTGACTCCTGATGATGAGCTCAACCCCGAAATATATCGAATTCAAAACTCAATTTTGTTTTATTTCTTTTTTTGTGAAACCTACCTCGCATCTTGCTCAAGTTTTATTATTATATTCTCTTTTATTTGTTAAAAAAAGGAGAACTTACTTCCTCCTCCTCGATTTCTCTGTCTTCATCACTTTCCTCAATAGGAATAGCATTTAACTGATAACTCCTGGAGTTTTTGTGTCTCTGGGACTCTGGTCGTGGCCGATGTCGCGTCAATGTCTGAAAAATAGAAAAATACTTTAATAAATAAAAGTTTAAAAAAAATTCAATCTTATTATAATTATTTTATTTTTAAAAGACTAATTTTATACTAATTTTATAGCTTTTAAGTCTTTTTGAATTTCGTTAAAATATAAATAATTATGCGCTAAACTTTTCAAATAGCCAATAACTATCTTATATATTGATTAAAAAAGTCTGTAAAAAGATAATCCTATAAAAGAACGATGAAAGCATGAAAAAATTACTATTAGTAACGTGAACAGAAGGTTAATAAACTTTGTTTATGAGAAGTGACTTGGGGCTGAATGATCATCAAAAAAGTTCATGATGCGTAAGAGTGGATAAACTCGTTTAAAAAAAATTGATTAGAAATATAATATCAAAATAAAAGTTGAAAAATCTCAGAAATAGTTCATATATTTATTTATTTCCATAAAAAATGATTCCCTATATATTTATTTAAAAAAAGAATTTACTGATAAATCTCTTAAATTAAGTTTCAAAGAGCTCATCATCATTAGAGTGGGAAACCTTTTTTAACTTTACTAAAGAAAAATAAGTCATTTTATTCTATTTAATTTAACACTAGAAAGCACAAGCATTTTCGCAAACTCGCGAGTCGGGCCTGTCAAGCCCAGTATATGCTTAATTGCTTTATAACACATTTTTCAATCATTATATTCATGTTTTTTTATTCATTTATATAATAAATAATAAATCAATACTTTTTTACTGTTTTTGTGTATTTTTTACTATACCTACTTCGTTCAAAAAAAATTTTTTTTAATGAAAAACTGTACACAAAGTCACGAGGCGGTCAGGCCAACTATAAGTTTATTGGTTTATAATACATTCCTCAATATTTCTATTCATTTTTTTATTAATTTATATCAAAATTTATAAAAATAAATAATAAATCAATACTTTTTTACTGTTTTTATGTATTTTTTTAGTATAATTCGCTCAAAAAAATAATTAAATATTGTATATACACAAAATCACGAGGCGGGCCTGTCAGGCCTACTATATATACTATATATATAGGTTTATTGGTTTATAATACATTCTTCTATAATTATATTCATTTTTTTATTAATTTATATCAGGATTTATAAAAACAAATAAAATATATCACCACTTTTTTTAATTATTTTAATTCACAGAAAACCCCCGGTCCTAACTTTGTGTTTGTAAAATTGTTTCCAGAAAAAATATAAGAATGCCGAGGTTGTGCAGCTGACCCGAGTAGTTTAGTTATATTTTTGGCCACGAGACTGCGTAGTGCCAAGAACCACTTAGGGCTTCCTATCCTTTTCAAATGAGAAGTAAAAGCACTAATCGGGCATCCCGGAACTGAATGTTTTGCCAAATAAAAATCAGTTCATGGCAAAACAATTGTGGTTGAGTGTATATACAAGTGAATATAAAATTCACTCTTGTCGATTACGCTAAATTAGATTTTGTTAAAGCCAGATTTATTTGAATATACATTAAAAATTTTATTCCTGATTAAATAATAAATAAAATACTTTATATATCTCAGCAATATTACACCAATGAACTACACATTCATGTTAATTATGACACATTCAATATCCATTGTTTATTTTATATGTTGTATTTACTAATGAATTCTAAAAAGGTAATCAATTTTATTTGTATTTATTATATTACAAAATAGGCTGGAATTTTTTTTACCATATTCCAATTATCCCGGTGTAAATAAATGAATATTTTACTGGGAGAGGACCCGAGGGAAAGAAAGGTAGGTACGAGGGCGGGTCGAACATAAACAAAAGGCGTTTGAAAGCTAAGAGAATGGTGCTTTACGCGATGCCATAGAAACACATTTATTAATTCATATCAATTTGCATTTTCAAGGAACAATGTTTCGTGAGATCAAACACATGAAAATGTGATTTAGCCCTTTGGTTTTTAATCACCTGAAAGATTTCCATGAATTTCGTAAAATACGAGGAATCTAATGGGACGGATTTTAAGATCGCGCCCTGCGTTACTCAATTAACGATACCATTAATAAATGAAAGTTGGAATGAATTATCTACTATGTTTAGTTCATTTGTAAGATAATTGGCCATAAAATGGCCGGGCGCGCCAGGTTGCAACCTTTCCAAGGGAACTGCCCGAATGAACATTCAAATTAATTCAGAATCATGTGTGGAATACGTTTTTCATTGAGCCCATTTAATTTGCAATATTACATATGAAATAAATATGGGGGAGTGATTTTAACTAAATAAATAGAAATAATCATTTTAATAACTTTATTTTGTAATTGCATGCTCTCAAATTATTTATTTGGTTTATATTCTTTAGTCATTCGCATCAATAATAAATATACATTTAATATCTATCCGTAAATGAAAAAAATATATAATTTAGTCGAAATTTCAGCCATTTATCAATCGGTATGTTTATTTATTATCTATATCTATTTAATTTGCAAATGAATTTCTATCTAACTGTGATCATAATAATTAATTACATAATAATTATAAATTTACAATGCCTAATGTATAATTTCAACGATATGGAAGTGAAATATAATTTCTAAACATATTGACCAATAATATATTTAAAGGAATCTATGATAGACAATGCATTACATCCTGATATTAATACAATTTAATGGGGAGCTAAATTCTGGAGATTATCAGATATATTATAGTTCAGTTATATTCACGCGTATTCAATCTATATCTGAAGCCTTGGAACTTTTGAATTCGTATAATAGGATTGATGACAGTAATCAAGAAGCTCTAAAATAATGTATTTATCTAATGAAAAAAGATTCATAGATTACAAAAAACGTATTTATTTTTATATTATTAGTGAGATTATTTATTTATTTGATAAAATAAAACTATAAAATACCGCAATGTTAGTTTGAACACCAATCAGAGCGAAGAAGCAGGACTGACGTCACGAGCAGACGAAATATCAGATGCGAGATCATTTGCTGACTTTTGTTTTGTCAAAACATAACCAAGAAAAAAATGTAAAAATAAAAATAAAAAATAAATAAAGCTGGTGTGACGTCACGGGGGGCGTTTGGCGGGAATTTAAACTTGAATTCAAATGGCAATTTTTTGTACCAATGCTTTATTATCTGCAAAAATTAGATATTTTTTTTGGAAATAATAGATAATTTCCAACATAATAGGACATTATTTCAAAATCAGCCATCATGCCTATTAAAAAAAGACAAGAATTTATGGTTTCAAAGAGCTTTTATAAAAATTCAATGTATTCAATACCAAAATACTAATTTTAAAATATTATTTTTATCAATAAATTAACTCATTCACACTTTTCAATCAGGAAATGCATTTATTAATCATTTTAAAATAACGGATACTTTTTTATCTAAAAAATCTGAACCAGGTGGCTTTAATAAATTAACCATGCCTGTTATTTCCTTTGAAAAACATTTCAAAAGAGTTTATGAGAAAGAAAATAAAGCAGGGTGGGTTTCGAGATCGCTCCCCGTGGCATATCAGTTATTAAATTAAATGAAATTGCCCTATTGTATTACTTGCTCAGAGCTTTTTCTCAAGCTTTGAATAACAATCAGCTCCATCCAAAGCTCATTAATTTCATCTCCAGATTAATATGTTCGGAAAATCAATTTTTCAGTTGTTTTTTATTTGTTTTTATATTTTAGTCTGTTGTGTTCTTTAGAAATGAAAACTTAATTTAATTCTTGTTATGTTATTTTCGAAAATAAAAAATTTATAGATTGAGAAATGAATAGTTTAATCAGACATTCACTAAAGACTAGGTCAGCAAAATCAATCATTCAATCATTGAATGTCAATACATTAAATGTGAGCAAAGAGGCACTCAGAATTCCGGAGATTCTAAATCTCGACGTCCACTTTAATTATTTTGATCATATTATTAGTAATGCTTATGGCTAGAAAGGCCGAAAAGCCAAAAAAAAAAAAATTATGGTTAGTTATTCTTAAATAAACAAATGATTGAATTTTCACAATTAATTAGACAAAAGAGTTGAACAAATCGATGTAAGATGGCATTAGTGAAAAATTGCGAATTCAAATAATTAAAATTTCAAAATTAATTAGACTATATAATACAATAAATTGACGAAAATCTAAATACTAAAAAAAGAATTATAAATAAATAAATTGTATCAGTTAAAAAAGTATCTACCTATACAAAAATTTAATAAGAATTTATAATTTTTTTAAAGAAATGACTTCATGACAAAAAAACAGATATTATAATCATGGATAAGGAGGCTCACCCCTCCACCCTACTTCAAATGTCAGGGTGGTTAAGCTCAGAGCCCGTTTCCGGCGCCTATGCTTTTTGATTTTTCAATATTTTCTTATTTTGTTTGTATTCATTTTTTTGTTGTTGTTTTATGTTTTGTTCAAATTTTTGTATTACATATTTTTTTCTTTTAATTTTGTTTCATTTAAGGTAGTTCTTTGGCGACAATCCGCACAAAAATTTTTAGCCTCGTAACCACTCTATACAAATGAACGGTACTAAAATTTTAGGTTATGTTTTTAACGTGACTTTACTCTCCTCACACTATTTTTTCATGTTATTTTATGCCAATAATTATTATCCACTAAAGTTTCTAAGTATTTTGTTTAAAATTTTTAATTATTTCATATTTTCGTTCCTTTTTCTTTTATTTCTACATATTACTCGTTACAACGTTGCCGGTTCGTTTCCAAGCGACTGTTCTTATATCCCCTCCACTAAAAATAATTTCCCAAACAAGTTATTTTATTTTTTTATTTTTTATCAAAACTACGAGGTAAATAATTTCAATTTTTTTTTAAGTTACTCCGAATATATTATTCTAAGAAATATTACTTTTTTATCAAAATGGTGAAAGTCCTTGAATGAAAAAAAAAATAAAAAATGATCATTTTCCCACCCTTTCCCATGCTACCATATGCACAAAATTCCACTTTTAATTGCAATTATTTCATATTTGGTGTGGTAAATCGTCTTCAAATTTTAAGAGTGTGTTTATTATGCTTTTAATGACTTACATTCCAAGTTTCGAAGAGTTCTTGAACTTTTGCATTTGTGAAAGAACTACCTTAAAGCGTTTTTTATGTATTAGAATTTGTTGTTGCTCAAAAGAGGTCGATCCGATCTTAATCTCAAAGCAATAATAAAGAGCTATCTATCTATCTTTGCTTCTAGCATACAAAAGACAATAATGATTTATAGGTATGATATACTGATAGTCAAAAATAAAAAATATTCTGTGGAATAGGCAACTACTAGTGAAGTAGGATGATGATGAGGTCTCTGTAGAGTGAGTACCTAAGTTATTGGTGAGGAGAGAAAGAAGCGATTAGAAAGAATTTTTATTAAATATAATGGAAATCGAGTGAGTTACAAAACTGTAACAGCTTAAGAGTTTGCCATAATACGATCGTATATAGTCACTATGTGTATTTATTTATGCCTTAGAGAAGTTATCCTAATAATACTTAAGGGACACACCAATTAGCCAATACTCCTCAGAAGAGGTCCGATGTCAATTAGTTTAAGAAACACATATTTAGACCATAAATGAGCCTCTTAGGAAATTAATTACAATTTCAGATTAAATCTTGATTTTCAGAAGAAACAGCTACCATATATTAATTAATTGTGAGTGGTGACGAGATATATCTCACTAGCAGCTCATATATCACTTAATTAAAATGCATTGATTCACTTAACTCTCGTTCTATCTATCAACACGTGTTAACGACTATGGAAGTTTAAGTGGTGAATTTAAGAGAAAATTCTAATTTAAAAATTTTATGTGCAAGCTGTAAGGCTTTAACCAATGGAGAGATTTTATCGTGACCGTATTAAGATAAAATCAACCAAAATAAGCACCTCTTTGCAGTGAAATTAGATTCACATCTCACTAAAAAAGCCATCTATCTATTTGTTTAATTTTATGACCTTGTTAATATTGAACTACATATAAGAAAATTTAGTTGATTTTGTTTTAAAAGATTTACATAAATAAATAAATCAGTTAAAAAGACAAGAAAAATAAATAAGAGCTTATTATTATGAAAAACTTATTAATTTCATTTATGACATCTTGTTCAACAACATCTATTAAATTACATAAGTTTAGATTCTAAGACCTGACGCGACGTGTCAATAGGGATCGTGCGTTAAACATAGAGGCAGCACTACTCCCGAAGGTAGCGCTCTCTTGTGTTTATTTATTCAAATAATTTGGGGAATTTTGTTTTCATTTATTTCACCTGGAAATATTGTATTATACATATATATTTTTAAATAAATAAATAATAATAATAATAGTAAATAAAAAATGATATAAATATTTAATAAATACCCCTATTAATTTTACATTTTGGTCTCCAGTTGGAGCTAAAGTCGGGACACACGGTCCCTATAAATACTTGTACGAAAATTTATCATCACCAACAAAAATTTATAAAAACTAAAATCCTCTGTTATTTATTTAATTCTACAATCTTCAATTAATCTAGTCCGCAATAAAATTAATGAAAAAATTAAAATCTGTAGAAAACAGAAGTAAATTTTAATTGATAGGTCTTGATAGCAATTCAAATTAACTTTATTATTTGCAATTTATATTTAGATATAAATGTTCATGGTTCTAATTTATCATTTTTTTCAAAGGTCTCTGTAAAGAAAAAATTAAGTTGGTATGAAGATTATTAAGCGCAAAAAGAAACATATCTTATAGTAAAAAGTTAAATACTTTGGAAACTTTTTCTCCACGATGTTGATATTTAGAAATTGAATTTTTTGTTTTTAATCAGACTTTTCATATAAAAAATTAAATATATTTTCCTAAGAATAAAAGGAAAGTACGTCAAAGATTAAGATTAAGGACGTTCCCTAATATAGCTCAGATGCAGTTCGCTCTTTCCCCTACTCTCACATGCGCAGAAAGGCAAAAATATTATTACTGCGTCGTTTCTTGGATCTGTTAACATTGCATTCTTACCGAAGCTAAAAGTCAAAGAATAAAAAAAAAAACACTTCATGAAATAACTCAATGCGAAATTCCAGATGAGAACAGTATAGTCCGGTTGAGAGAATTAGCTAAAAATCTCAAATGCACCAGCTGCAGAAGGTTTTTAGATATGGAAAAATTGAGTGATTTTAGTTCGACGTTGCCAAGTCGCTATCTCTCACTTGCCATGAGAGAAAAAATGAAAACCATCAAAAGTACCTAACTTTTAACATTTTTCATATAAAACGAATACCGCTTGATACCATTATTTTAACAGGAAAATATTTGTTATATCTTCAGTTAATGATTCTCAGTTTTTCAAAATCATATCAAGTAAATTACGATTGTTATTTAATGAAACAGTCGCTTTAACATCAATCGGGATAGGATTCGCGTGTTAAATATGCAAATTTCATTGGTCAATATTTATAAATTTAGTGCCGCAAGGACTATTGAAAAAAATGTCTACGTATAAAGAACCCCTAATAGCACAATGTTTCATACTATATATATAGTAACCATATAGTGCCTATATAGATGTTCAGAATCTATACAGGAACTATATAGTTATTATATAGTTTGAAACATTGTGCTACTAGGGACACTTTTAAATAATGGTATACAAAGTTTTAAAAGGATTGCAATAAAATGTATTTATTAGGGAAATATTGAGCTTATTATAATTAAAAATAATCCATTCTATCGAATTTAATAGATGACTCCATCTTATGATTTTCTAAGACTTATAATAAATAATTTATAAATTCTAATCCTCGAGAAAAAATCCTACATTGAATTGGCTACCGATGAAAGAAGAAACATCTCTATTAATTTTAGTACTTTCTAGTAGCGCTGTTTCTCATAATTTTCTTTTTACATTGGAATGAAATTGATAATATCTGGAGGCGATGGAGCGATAGAGAGCTAGTGGTGTGAAATTGTCTATTTTATGTTCGTTGGTAGCTTCTCGTGATGAACCTCAATCAATGTTTGTATCAAAGGGTTCTAAGCCGAGGGGCCAGAATTATAGCTGAGAGTTCTTATCATTGACAATAAAATGACAATAGAAAAAGCTATTTTACGTAGTTCAACATTAGTTATGCTCATTAATAGAAGATCGAGTCGGATAAGATGCTCGTTAAAATCAGATCTTGTCTATAAATATAAATTATTTTCAGAATAAAACCGAAAAGAAATTTAATTCAATTTTGATCTCTGAGATAATTTACTGGAAATAATTGTATAAATCAATGAGGAATTATTCGTTTTCAACATTTGAAGTACGATAATAGAAATGTAATGTTCATTTGCGCACCTCTACCTATATCCCCAAATTAATTAATTAATCATAGTAAAACAGGAAGTTAACCTAAAATCGAAGTTGGATGCTCAACTGCTCATACTTCAGATTCAGAACGATCGCAGAATAAGTCGATCGAAACGTCGTGTTTGTATTGTATTATTTGTTCGTGTTCAATAAATAATTATAATTAATTATGTGTAATTTCACTAAAAATTCCAATTTTAATCAAATTAATCACAAAAATAAAAGCTTTAATAGCTTCATTACTAAGGAAACATGTTTATATTTACTTTAAAAAAGATAAAGATTCCATTAATTTTAGCTAAATTGTAGACTTATAATTAGAGACCGGATTCCTATTCAATTGCATATTTTGTTTGCCAACACATACGACCCAGGAGATCAATTATCTATCTGAATCATTCATCTAGGATACTGTGAGTTAAATTTTATACTGCATATTTTTGCATATTTGAGTAATATTGCATAAAATTGCATATTTATTGAATAAATTTGCATATTTCGTGCCAAATAAAGAGGTTTTAAAAGTATTTTTTCGGAGAAAGAATGAAAAAAAAATCAAATAAAACAGGAGGAAATAGGAAGTTGAATTACAAAAAATGTAAACAAGATACAAAACAACCCACTGATTTTTCTTATTATTCAGTTGTACTAGATACTATATTTTACACGAAAATGACTAAAAGTTTGTAATATTTTTCTTATAAAGTAAAAGTGGGGGGTTTAATTCCTTTAAATTCGTCCCGAGTACGTCTATGTATATGGAGCGCTCTTTTTCATCATATAAATCAATTTTAAGTGACCGTAGACATACTAACCTGAAGATAATTTAGAAAAATACTTGTAAACATAAATTGTTCACACTTACAATCAAATTTTAATTATTTTTTTGAGATCCTCTGTTAATTATTTAATTATTTCTTTATTTTTATTATTATTATTTTTTTAATAGCCTTTGGAAACTATAGCCCATTTTGGCGTTGGTTTTTTTTCACCCTTCAAAAAAGCAGAAAAGTAGGTAATGGTCCCCCTTTATCAAAACTTTATGGATTTGATAGAAAAATAAAATTTAATTTTCTTGAAAATTATGATATTATATTAATTACCTAGTATTTCGAGCTATAATCGAAAAAGATAAAATTCTCAATAACCAGCAGGACATTAGAAATTCCACAATAATAGATCTATTAATTAACAAAAATTAAAAAACTTAACACTCTTAACGTCATTCTTTCTCAAGTATATACTATCTCCAAAGTACAATCAAAATTAAATTCAAACCTTGCGCCTTCAGCCTTCTAAAATAAATGACATACTGATATATGAGATAACCACAAAATTGTTGTATATTGTAATTTATCTCTATTATGTTTTATTTTAATCTTTATCTCTTTATGTAATTTATTCTTATTTGTACATTGATATTTATAATTAATTTTGTGTTTATGACTTAAATTTGTAATTTTAATTTCTAATTTAATTCTAAAAAATGTTATATTTATACTTGTAATTAAGGGTTTTTTATTTATATTTATATCCATATTTACCTAGATTTTTATATTTATATTTATATATTTTTATATTAAAAAATAAAATTTTTTGTAAAAACTTTTTAAATTTTAAATTTTAATTTTATTGATGTTTTTCTTGTGTAATATTGGTATGTATGATTTGAATGTTATATATTGTTATATTGGTACTTATGATTTAGATGTTAAAAATTGTGATCGCTCGTTCGATTATTATTAGTTTTAACCTGTAAACTCCTGATAATGGACTAATAATCCGAAATATATTGAGTTTGTATAAACCTCTTTGAGTTTTATTTCATTCCCTGTGAAACTACACACCCTTTACTTTATTAATGAATAGATATAATTTTATTGAAATATCTTTAAAATAATTATTTTTTTCACCCTCTAAAAAACAGAAAAGTAGGTAAGGGTCTACCCTTATCAAAACTTTAAAGAATTTGATAAAAATATATAGTTCAATTTTTTTGAAAATTATGATATTATTTTAATTAGTATTTCATATAGAGACGAATGGAAATAATTTTATTGAAATATCTTTAAAATAATTACTTTTATCAACCTTCAAAAAAGCAGAAAAATAGGTAAGGGTCCCCCCTTATCAACACTTTATGTATTTTCTCTAAAGTAGATCCATTGACTTTTAATTATAGAAGTGATACCAATTAGTAAAAAGAGAAAAAAGATGTTGTTCCCTGCTTGATGCAAATAAACGCATACACATATAATATATCAAATATAAATATGTATACTAATGCAATTTATTTGTTTGAGACTATAGTTTCGAAGGTTTGTACTTCATCATCAGTGTTTTTAATTAGAAATATTTTATCTGTCACTTCTCATGGGGTCAATACCCTATTGGGTAGAAAAAATTCGTTTCGTTGTCTATTTACATCAAGCAGAAGACAACCTCTTTGTTTCTCTTTATGATTCACAACTCTACTACTCTCGGCAAAACAAAATCTTTTCAATACCAAATATTGATTGAAAAAACAGAAAGTTTTTACGATCATGATATGTCAAAGGCTAGTTACCTACCCTATAAAAATATTCCATCGCATAAATAATTTCATACATAAAATTTGCAAAAAATCAATTACATGTCCTTTCCAAGGTATATCAGTCATTGAATTTCGTGAGAGAAACCCATTTGAGATGATTTATTAATTGCTAATTAAAATGAAGGATAGAGCTGAGAAAAAAATTAAGTAATATAAATCTTGGAAATGAGTAATAAAACTATTTCTAAATTCAAAGAGATTTTTAACCAGTAGAAAGAAATGATAAAACTTCCAATGTTTCAAATTGATATTGTTTGATATTAGATATCAAAAAAGACGGGGAACTGGATTGCTGCTGAACAGAAATAACAATTAAAGTCAAGTGAATTTGATAATTTTCCCCTGTTTAATGAGATTCTTGGCTTCATTTCCAATAGTTTATACCAGAGGTTCCCAAACTGTACGCCCCGGATCCCCTCAAAAAATTGAGTGTATATATATGTGTGACTAATTTAATTATTTACATTGAATTGCTTTGAAAGCTTATATTTTACTTTTTTACTAAAAAATTATTTCATTCGTGTTTTAACCTGTAACGATATATTGAGAGTATAATTCTTTTTCATGTGTTTTTATTTTGCAATTTTTTAACATATTTCAACTCTATATAATGGACTTTGCGTGCAATTTTATTATTAGTATTAAAGTAGTTAGCTTGTGTTAAGGAGAAGTAGACCCTATTGATAAAACTCTTACTATACTTGATTAATAGAAAATTATTTATTTCGTGTCTGAGCTTGTTTCAATGTCTCCAATGGTTATGAACTTGTCTCGACATGTATCCGGGATTGTTATAAAAGCGCCCAAACTTATATTTCGCACCCTTTTTTATCTATACGAGGGTGAGACATTCTATCCCAATTGCATCTCAGAGAATTTATTATTTTTCTAATTTTTATCTTTAATGCAATTGGATGTTGATGAAAGCAGTCCACAGTGGTTGTAAAAAATAAGACTATAGAGGTTTTATTATTTTACATTTATTTGTTAAACCGACGTTTCGGAGATTTATTCTCTCCTTCTTCAGGGTCTATATAATTGAGGGGAAGACGAACACTAATTAGTACTGGGACTTTCACAAATCATTCATAATATAAAAACAATATACACAAAACAAAAATAATAATCATAAATCCACTTACAACAAAAAGTCAATGAAAGTAGTTCAAAAAATAGTTACTTTCTGTCTCCTTTGACAATGCCAAAAAAACATTAGAAAATTTTTTTTCATCTCGAATAGAAAACAAAGTAAAAAGCAATTGATGATCCATATGTTAATGAGATATATATTTGCTGGGATGGCTTAATTAATAATTTAAAACTCCTGTGACGAATTTAATTAAAAAAAAAAAAATATTAATAATATGTAAATATATTAATGACGTTCCGAACTATGTTTTTTAAAAAGAAAAAAAAAAAAAAAAGAACTTTGTATATATTTTGTAAAAATTTTGGGACTGATAATGACCATATTTATAAATTTGTAAATAATTGTAATATAAATTTAAAAAAAAAAACCAACAACTATACCGATATGCGCAACGATATTCTGCGCATCCAATGATTGGTGGGGACATGTTATACATTCATTCATTTATATATATCTCATTAACATATGGATCATCAATTGCTTTTTACTTTGTTTTCTATTCGAGATGAAAAAAAATTTTTATAATGTTTTTTGGCATTGTCAAAGGAGACAGAAAGTAACTATTTTTTGAACTACTTTCATTGACTTTTTGTTGTAAGTAGATTTATGATTATTATTTTTGTTTTGTGTATATTGTTTTTATATTATGAATGATTTGTGAAAATCCCAATACTAATTAATGTTCGTCTTCCCCTCAATTATATAGACCCTGAAGAAGGAGAGAATAAATCTCCGAAACGTCGGTTTAACAAATAAATGTAAAATAATAAAACCTCTATAGTCTTATTTTTTACAACCACTGTGGACTGCTTTCATCAACATCCAATTGCATATTTATACCAGTCCGTCTCCTAAAGAAAATCTCTATCAATTTATCTTTAATTGTTTTTTAAAATATTTTTCAATGAAATAACGAAATTATTTTTTCAAAATTTCTGTAGATTCTTTTTATTTGTTTTTAAGGAAAGAAAAAAATTTATCGAATACATTTGTTTCATTAAATAATTATATACAATGAATTTACTTTTATTAGGTAGATTTTTTAATAAAATAAATAAGAATTAACAGATATTTATTATGGGATGTTCATTTTAGTAAATCAATTCATACAAAATTTGTTTTTAATAAAATTAATAATTTATTTTTTCTAATAAAATTTTCTCTTGAGGCTTGCAAGCTAAATACTGTTGGACGTGTTTAATTTGATGATAATAAAATTTCCAAATCAAAATGATTTAATTTTTTATCTTCGTAAAAAAATTCGAATTTTTTCCAATTTTTCAGGTACCTACCTTAAATCCAAAAAATTGAAAATCTCTCTCTCTCTCTATCTAGCTGCGTGTATGACAAAATAAAGTACAAATTTTTTGGCACTAGAACGAAATGAACGACTGGCGATTCTGCAATCTGACTAGTGATAAGCATGGGGAAACAAGACCGACAAAAAAATATTACTTTACGTTTTTGAATTATCCTGTATTATGGGAATCTAGGCAGATCGACATTAGATATTATTATGGGACCTGAATGAACTTTCTACGACCTTTCGTTTTCCGCTTTCGTGGGTTTAGAAATCCGAATTAACATACATGATTGAATAAACATTTCTCAGTTTCAGACATTTCTCAAAGCACATTAAAAAAGAAAATATTAATTGCATTACATTTTTGTCAGAAGCTCTAAAGCTAAAGAGTCCAGAATCTAATCAGTTCATCGTATTAGAAATATAAACATATTGACACCAGCAAATTTGTTTACGACTTTCTTTTCTTGTGTTTTCGTAGGGATTGGAATCCAGATAGACATACAAAAAAATAAAAATGTTTGTTAATCGCGCTTAAGACATCTTTAAGGACAATGTCAAAAAAAAAATTGAGTCAATTCAACAACACACAAGCTCCATCTGCCATCCGTTGTACCAAACAATTTTCGAGTGAAATCAATACATCTTCTGCCGAACAAATAATATTCATCATTAATATTATTCTATGATTGAGCCTTACTATGGTGAATACTCATTATCCTATCGACAGGTTAGTTCATGGATGAGTGAATATCTAGAAATACCTTAGGCAGTGGCGTATACACGGGGGGGAGTTAGGGGTTTGAAACCCCCCCCCCCCCCCCCACAGGCAAACCCTATCTATCTTTATTTAAATTTCGAGCCAAAATCTAAAGTTAAGTAAACAGAAAAAATGAAAAATACATTTTGGTGTAGGAAAGATATGGGTTTATTGTAGTAGTAGTCAAATTAGACGTGGGATTACAGCTAAAATATTAGTGATACAAAAAAATGCAAATCAACTTTTTTTGTTGGAAATTTAATAAACTATATTATTTATCATAACAATTTTTTCGTATTTGTTTTATTTGCTGAGATATAAGCAAAAAACTGAAAAAGTATACCTTTAATATTAATCAAATTTAGGGAACGCGGTGTTGGTTTATAGTGAAACATTGTTAAAATTAAATTAGGTTGGAGTTGGTGGTGTTTCACAAGGAAAAATTAATTAATACTAGATTGCGGCTCGAGCGCAACAAATTTTGGCGGGGACTTTTAGTTTAGTATGTTCATCAGGAAGTAATAAGCATGTATACCAAAATTCTGATCTTTACCGATTAATGTTTCTTTTTCTTATTCAACTTGACTATTATTAACATATAAAAGTAAAATATTTCTTTATATCCTTTTAACCCCCCCCCCCCCACACACACAAAACTAAGTTCTGGCTACGCAAGTGAACCAAACCTATTCGCATTCCTTGAATCTAATGAAATTGATTGGTGCAGTGTAAAGGACGATTCTGAGAGTGGCAATCCTCTAACTATTCGGTTGAATAATTGCTAAGAGGCTACATCACTGGTAAATGGGATCTACGATATATACGAGTATAAGTCGACTAATATATTCTATGGATAGAGAGATGTATAGGTTGATGCTTAAGAGTTCTATCAAACTCTCAAAGATGTTCATTTAAAAGCTCATTCAAATGCATTTTAAATAGATTCAATCGATATTTAATTGGATTATAAATCAAAATCCATTAAGCTATAAATAAAATTGTTTCATCTATAAATCACAATTGGTTAAAGACAGTTTGAGGGGGAATATTAGCATAAAAAAAGAACATGAAATAAATCCGTTGTTCCATCATAAAACGATTATGAGGGAGAGCTGCAGAGGAAGGCAACAGGGTGCGCATTTGAAATCGAGATAATAAACGGCTCTCCGTCTTTTCCAGCATTTAAGGTATTTCCCATCTCAAACGTTCCATTCTCACCCCCCCACCCTCTTCCTTTAAAAAACAGAAAGCATTTTTGGAATAAACAAAGATTCTCTTCTGGCATTTTGTTTTCGTAAATAAATTATGGCCTTTTGGTTATTTGAATAAAAGCGATCTATAGAACTAAATCATCTTTGTCAAATACTTTAATTATAATAATAAAGCGTAAAATATTTAGCTGATTTAACAATATTTGTAATAATTTACAAACGAGAGAAATAATTCGGAATATTTTGAATTATAGAACAATTCATTATAGAGATGAATGTGATCCATCAAATGTTATCACATACTACTAAAGGGCATTCGTGCCTGTCTCTGTATGTTTGTATCTATATTTGTATGTATGTCCATCCCCCAATAAAAACAGTTGTCATGGTTACCAATTAAAATTATATAAAAATAAAAACATTTCTTCTTTAAGTTCCATATCAGATCTCCCTGACGTTTTGGCTCCTCTCTACATATACCTGTGATGAGTGTGTTTAGCTGTTTTTACACAGATATACGGAACCAACTTTTTAACGCCGGTACCGAACGGCTAGTTTTGAGAGGTTACTAGGCAATTGTATTCTTGGTAGGTTGCCATTGCTTTCCAAGAGGAAGGGACTGCGAATATCTGCCGAGACTCGGTCTCGAACCAGCGTATTTCAGGCCAGCGGCCCGACACACTAACCACTGATCCACAGTCGCCTAATTCTGTTAAATTCCGCAAACATTTCTCCATAAAAATAAAATTTATTTTCAAAAAGCAATTAAAAGTGACTCCAATGACTTAATGCATGAATTGCAACTTACCATTGATACATTAATTCCTGTGAATCAATTGTAATAGACTGATGAAGAGGGCAAAGCTCTCGAAACTATAGTCTCGTTATAAATAAAATTTATAATTCCAGCAGAAGACACACACTCTTTTATTGTCTCCTTCAATTTATAAAAATTCTGCTACTCTCGGTAAAAAACTTTCAATTTAATGAAGCTATTTATTGATATATTTACAAATTAAATAAATTTTGAATCTGATGATAGTGTACAAATATAATAATAATTATATAATAATTTCTGAAGATGTATATTTCAGTAATACGACTATAAGAGTTCATTTTTTGGGAATAGTTGGTCTTTATTAAATCTAATTCATTCGGTTATCGAAAGAAAATTTTCGGGGAAAGCTACCTGGAGTGGACATTTTTAATGAGAAAATCTCATTAAAATGCACGACCTATCGACACTTGAAAACGACACCAGAAGAAACATCGTGCATTCTAATGAGAATTCTCATGAAAAATGTGCAATCTTGGGGATTTAATGCGGAACTTCTCTTTTGATAAACACCTCAATCGCTAAAACATCAAATCTTCAGAAATGAAATATTCTCAAGAGTAATTAGCCTACTACCTACTGAAGCGATTAAGGCAAGAAGAAGATATAATTATTATATCTATAATATATATTAAATAAACCAAATGATAAGAAAATTACGTATTATTAATCAATATGACACTAAGATAGATATTAAATAATACTAATTCACTAGTAGTATGTTCAAAGCATTAGTTCCCAAAGATCATTGAAGTTAAGATATGAGGCTCAAATATCAAATATAAATATGTATAATATACAATTAAATAAATTATATATACACATCGTGTATATAATTTATTTGTTTGAGACTATAGTTTTGAAGGTTTAACCTTCATCATCATATTATCTTTCGGTTAGACTCCTTAAGAGAATTTAGCAGTGCCAATATAGGCAGAAGATGGCAAATATAAATGATTCACTATTAATAATAATTATATTAAATGTCTGATTTTTCGTAATACTTTAAAATATTAAAGCATAAACATGTATAATATATATATATATATATATATTATGTTGCAATAAAAACCCAGAGGCGCCTGTGGGTCGGTGGATGGAGTGTTGGGTCGCTGACTCGGAGATCGCTGGTTCGAGACCGAGTCTCGGCAGATAGATATTTGCAGTCGCCTCCTCTTGGAAAGTAATGGCAACCTACCAAGAGTATAATTGCCAAGTGACCTCTCCAAATTAGCCGTTAGGAACCGACGTTAAAAAGTAGGTCCCGTATATATGTGTAAAACAACTAAACACACTCAGCACAGGTAGTGGAGAGGCCCCGACACCCGTTTCGGGTATGGCACTCGAAGAAGAAGAATAAAAACCCGTTTTTAGAAAGAACGGGTTCTTGCTAGTTAAAACGCGTTTCACTGAATACCTTTTGTGGCAACTAGAATTTACTGATGTTGTTTGAGTTTTGTTAGAAATTCTAGAATCTTCATTTTTGACCTTCCGCCTCATTTTGAGTGTTTATTTTCAAAAATTACACCCTCTACAACTTTGACTCTACTTTTTGACATTTTCGTTTAAGACATTTTGAAAATAAACACCCAAAATGAGGCGGAAGGTCAAAAATGAAGATTCTAGACCTTTGAA
This sequence comes from Forficula auricularia, assembly GCA_024734495.1. NCBI lineage: Eukaryota > Metazoa > Arthropoda > Insecta > Dermaptera > Forficulidae > Forficula > Forficula auricularia. The sequence goes on along the minus strand of JALMQS010000030.1, from coordinate 16,949,315 downwards.
CCAAACTCAATCAGCATCAGTTAATTCTAGTTGCCACAAAAGTATTCAGTGAAAGGTGTTTTAGCTAGTAAGAACCCGTTCTTACTAAAAGACGGAAATCTACTGCAACATATATAATTATAACATCACCCCATCTACATAATTATAAGACTTCATAAATAAGGTAGGAAGGCCTTGGCTCACCTGACTTTTCATAAGCTAAAAATTAAGTTATTTTCAAAACTTTAGTGAAAATGAATGACTATAGTTACTATATCCTATGCCTTCCGGAGGAGATGTTTAACCGAAATTTGCTGCCCCCCCCCCCCTAGTAACATTTCTAGATACGCTCTTGAATTCATAGAATTAGTGGCTGGTACCCGTTTTATCAAAGAAGTGCAGAAGAACTCAGAGTAAGCGTCTTGAAGAATAACAAAGAAGAGATTGATCGCTTAGAATGATAAAGAGATCCAATGGAGGTCAGTGATTGGCCGTGCTTAAGCAATGTGTTAAATAAATACATGGGAGCTTCAAAATAATTTAAAATCTAAAATTTACGAACACGTCCTGTAGTCAGGATGATTCACACCGAAGACGTGCTTCGCAGCTGGCGTATTATAAAGGGAAGGGGCGGAGACGCCTCTACGTTAGGTCAGGAAACTAAGTGAGTAAGAAAAGACTGAACCTCATATTAGATTAATTCTTAACGAGGGGTGAACCGCGATCTAAAATTATGTACACCTACTTCCACTTGCACTTTTATTTCCAAGTATAAGACAATAGATGACAATAGATTATCTAATGAATTCCAAAGACTGTGTACACCTAATTCCAATCGCGGTTCACCCCTCGGTTCTTAATATCTTAATTCCAACCAAAATGACAAGAGAAATGTGAACCATTTAAATAAATATTTATTATTTTATATTTCAAATAAAATTGAGTAAAATTTTTTCTAGATACGCTCCTGAATTCATAGAATTAGTGGAAGCTACCCGTTTATCAATGAAGTGAAGAAGAACTCAGAGTAAGCGTCTTAAATAATAACAGAGAATAGATAGAACGTAGATGGAAAATGGGTATATTGGCCAAGTTTATGATAAGCGAATTGTCCAGGAGTTTTGTCCGAGCTGGGAATCGTGCAGGTGTGTAAGGACAAGGGTGCGATGATGCTCGTGTGTGTTTGTGTGGTTGGATGTTTGCGGGGATAGGGAGAGTACTCGTATCGACCGATGTTTAACGGGAGCCCTCGGTGCGCACAAGTTACTTGCCAATATTTCATTATTTTAAGCTTCGAGGCCAACCTGCCAAGCAACACGCTATCTGCCCGACTCTTGGTTTTCTTCATAGGACTCGATTCAGAGTTCACTTCCTTGTTCATCATTTGGGAATCCTTGAAACGATTGTGCACTTGAAGAATAATGAATGACTGATCGGAGAGGTATCAAACATTCAAAGATAAAAATTTGTTAAATATCAGATAATAATACTGGAAGTATTTGTGGCACATTTCCATAGGAAATAGTAATACTTTTGTTACGATTTTTATTTTTAACCGACTTCAAAAAAAGGAGGAGGTTCTCTATTCGACTGAATTTTTTTTTTTGTGCCTATGTTACCTCATATCTCCGCCAATTGTAAACCGATTTTGAAAAAAATTTGCATTGGGTCCAGTCTACGTTCCGATTGGTCCCATTTTTTTCGTAGGTATTAGACCTTTTTTGTTAGGTTTGTTCAGGACTAACTTCTTTGTTTATGAACCGATTTCGATGATTCTTTTTTTATTGGAAAGGGGGTATCTTAGGGATGGTGGAATATTAATTTGGTCAAGTTCTGATGATAGGATCACTATTAATAACATCACTAAAAAGAGAAAAATAAAAATTTTTAAGAAAAAAATAAAACCGACTTCAAAAAAATTAAATGTAACAAATAAAATACACTAAAAGGTATAAAATAATTATTATCTTATTTGGTTACAACTAAATGACGAAATATTAACATGAAATTACTTTTTTAAGTCGGTGCCAAACATATACCTTTTATGAATCGCACTCGACGGATCTTACTTAGTACGTTTGGTGTTGTTGTTACCAATTGGCTAAAAAACGAGAATGGTAATCATTTATCTTAATTGGACAACCTGTAACTCGTGCCGCAATGTGGTTTAAAAATTGCAGTTTTTCATTAATAAAATGAAAACCACTCATCCTAGAAACTTGATTCTTTTCTCATTTCTAAGAAATTTTGTTTTACTTGAGCCAATTATTAAAACTTTTAGAATTGAAGATATCCAGAATTTTCCAAGACAGAACATGATCCGACCTTATTGCGGCACGGGTTACTGTTGTCCAATTAAGATGAAACTTTGCCAATCTCATTTTTTAGCCAATTGACAATTATTATGGGGTCATCATTAAAATTCGAAAAGTGGTTTCTTGTGATCACATAATGAGAATAATTCACTTTCACGCAAAGTTGGTAAAACTTGTCTATTTTTGACGATCAATTGTGCTTAAACGGCTAAACTGATTTTAACTTTTCAGTAGGTTATCCAACGCGGAATTCTATGCTCTTTCATTTTGAAAAAGTGGGTTAACTTTAGTACTTTTTTCGATTCAGCCATTGTCGCAACAGCTTTCAATCGCTTATTAAGAACTTTTTATTTTATAAATCTCCCTTTATAATGTACTTTATCTGGAATTTCTATGCTAAAATATATATAAGCTCGGACAGTGTTGTCAGATTTGTTAAACTAGCACGGGATTGGTTAGTAGTGGTACATAAACAGAAAAAAGTTTTGGGCTTATGAATTATGAATCTTTATTGTCTATAACTTTTAAGGAGTTCGGTGTTGGTTCTAGGTACTTTCCCCTCACCACATACATTTAAAAATTTTTTAAAAATTGTTACTTGTAAAACTATTTTTCCAATATATAATCAGTTTTCTTAGACTCCTGATGATGGGCTAACCCCCGAAATATATCGAATTCAAAACTCAATTTTGTTTTATTTCTTTTTTGTGAAACCTACCTCGTATCTTATTCAAGTTTTATTATTACTTTATTGTCTATTCTATATATTCTAGCATTAACTTTTTGCTAGTATTGTCGCAAAACAACTACCTTAAAGAGAAGATGTTAATTTTCTTAGTTAAATCTTTAAAATTAAGGTAGCGTATTGAACTTGATAGGTAGGTACTTTGAAAAACTAAATTTTGAAAACGGAATCACACAAACGAAACAAGTAAATCCGGTATTAAATTCAGAGCGAATTAAGGGTTAGTGTGTATGACTGTGATTCCTTTTGAAGCTCCATGTGATTTCATTAATGAACGTAGGGAAAAGGAACATAGATAGAAATTTCTCTGATAAATAATAGATTTACTGGAACGCAATAGCTTTGATATCCAGGTCCTGATTGCATTGGCTTCTATAGAAACAAAGCACGGGATTTTTAATTCTTTTTTTCTTTTAATTCGCCTGTTTTTGCCCTTCTTCAACTACTATAACCAAATCAGTTTGAAAATCCAATATTTTAAATTATTTTAAAAGGTTTTTCTATTGCTCGCCAGCAGTTTTCTTTATAAGATAAGATATGAGAATTAATTGAATTAAATATGAAAAGAAAAACACTCGCCCTACTATTTCGTGTTTTATAGAATGTTTTCTGACAGGACTCATTATTAAAAAGTTGGAAAATATGTTGTTTTTTTTACCTTTGGGTTTTTTCTTTTGCTTGTAGAGTTTTGTTAATCATTTAAAGCGCTAAACCGTAAATTCAAAGAGATATATTCACATAAAGCAGGAGAAAAATTATAATTCTTTGAATATTTAAGAGATGAATTAAAAATGAAATAAAACATTTTGTGCATCAATGAACATAAATTTATAGAGAAATGAAATAATATCATATTCTATTGGAATATTTTAAAGATACATAGGAGCTAAAGCGATTCTATTTTGGATCATTCAAATTCATAATTTAATAGTTGGTTAATTAATCGAGCTAAAATTATTTTTTAATAAAAATGAAAAATATTCAAGTCTAGATTCCCAAATTAGAAAGAAACAATTAGTGGAAAAATTATTCTTCTCGGGAAGAAAATTCAGGGATAGGGTCGGAGTTGAAGGTATATGTTGATGCGGATCTTGAATAATTAAAGATTGTAAATCGCGGGAAAGACGGAGTAGAGAAGCTAGTTATACTTTCTAGATGTCATTTAGGTAAACGAATTAAATGCGTTTGTTTGACATACGTTAGGTATATCTAATTTGAAAACAAAGGAGTTTTGGGGTTTTGAAAATCACGGGTTTCTTAAGGGGCCCATACACTGTCAAACAAATTGCGCAATACAGGCCGTTGTACACTTGTTTGACAGTGTATGGGAGTGTTTGATGCGTTGCATAAATTATGTAATAAAAATATTGTAATACTTAATCAAAAGGCGTAGGGCACTTTGTTGAAATTAATTAAAAGTACATGTTTCTGCGCCGCATAAGTTTTGATTAAGTATTACATTATTTTGTACTTTTTACAAGCGTGTTTTTTAGTTTTTTACTTTACCATACAGGGTATGGTCAAGTATTGTAATCGTAAATGAAAAAAGTGTTTTTTTCCTTCTTTTTTTCAAAATTTCTCCAAAACGGCTAAAACTTCGATTAAAAAAATTGAGCGAAACCATGGCATTTCGCTCTACAAAAAAACCCTAATAAGTGAACATCGAAAAAATTATATTTTTCGAGATAATAATTGTTTTGTCAAAATGTCTGTTAGTCAGTTAGTTAGTCTGTGCGTTACCAAATTTTGTGGACGAGCTAGCTCAAAAACTAGTGTGAATATCGAAACCAAATTTCACATGTAGTTTTGGTCCATTGAGATTAAGAGCTGATTAGATTTTGGTGCATATCGACCCAAAATTAAGGGGGGTGGAGTGTTAAAAATTTAAAAATATAGGCTCTTGTACCAAACTCAACCAAATTTTGTATACATAATCAGTTGGACCGCAGAAGTCTAAACATGCAAAAACTAACCTCCCAAAATGGGGGGGGGGTGTATGGTCAAAAAATGAAAATCTAGGCTCTTGTACCAAACTCAACCAAATTTTGTATACATAATCAGTGGGCCCCCAGGAGTCTAAAAATGCAAAAACTAGCCCCCCCTACATGAATATAAATAATTTTATTAAATATTAAATATAAGGAGGGGCCAGGTTGTATGGTAAAGTCAAGTGGATGGCCACATCAGAACACTCAGCTTATTTTAAAAGGAGTGGATGACTCTGCCTTCTGAAAGTACCCATTTTTCACTAAGCAACTATTTTTACCAGACCAGAATAAATAGTAAAATTTCTGAAATGTCATGGGAATTTAGGAGTAATTAAAAAATTTCATTTCATCTCTTGAAACAGTAAATTATATTAAAGAGAAAACATTAGAAATTGTTTTACATAATTTGAAAAAACATTTAACATTTGTGAGTCTTTTATATCTCTGGCGCAGTTTCATTTAACTCTTTAATCATTATTTGTGTTAACGTAGTTCCTTTCTAACGTTAATTTCCTACCCTGGATCATTTGCTGCTGTTTTTAGCTTAATAATCTAAATCCTTCAAATGAAGATTCTTGTTGATATCGCTTACTTGAACTTATCTATAAAATGACTCAGAACCTGGAGAAAGGGTTAATAATCTTTCTCCAAGTGAATTAAAATATAATTATCCTCCTTGAAAGCCTCTGTTGTTTCACGTGTTTAGAGATCTTTCGAGAATTGTGAATTCACGCTCCCATCTCTGTTAAACCCTTCCTTCCAATTCCCCCTCTATTCTTAATAATCTAATTTCTACATTTGTCCCGTTTGTTTTCACAAATAATTGGTTAAGGAATTAGGGGTCTTATGAAGATATGTAGTCAAAATGGAGATTAGGCAACAACAACAAAAGACTCCTCTCTGTTAAAATCATGAAAACAAGCTTCTTTAGCAAAGTTATAGGAAATAAATTAATTTGAATTTTTGATTATTAAACATTTGTAAACAAAACTATTAGTAAGTAGTTATATTAAAAATCCGGAAATATTATTAAGTAAAAAATATGCTTATGATCACTAGGGCGGTCCTTATTTTGTGTATTTTCGAATTTTTACACTGACAGAGGCTCATATGGTTCGAAATAAATAAATAAAATATATCCCCCAAGTCTCAATTATAATCTGTAGCGCACAGCGATGCAAGTTTCTCAACTATTATAAATAACATGGGGTTTTTGGGATTGAAATATTTTTTTTTTTATTTCGACCAAAGCAATGGTTCAAAAAATTTGAAACTTTGTATACTTTATCCTTTTAATAGTAGTCATCCTTCAGAATTTTTACACATTTTTAGCTATTATAATTTTGGAGTAGATAAATTTCTCTTATATCTTAGTAATAGTAAATTATAGACTCTAAAATTCTAATAGCTAAAAATCTGAAAAAATTCTGAAGGATAGCTACTATTATAAGGATAAAGTCTACAGACTTTCAAATTTTTCGAAATATTATTTTGACCGGAATAAATCAATTGATATTTCATTGCCAAAAACCCTATGTTATTTAGATGGGAAACTTTCATCGCTGTGCGTCAAGGGTTAAAATTGAGATAGAAACTTGAAACATAGAAGATTTTTTTTTTTTTATTTCGAACCATATGAGCCTCTGTCAGCGTAAAAATACGAAAAGAGCCAAAATAAGGACCACCCTAATAATCACTCTAATAAAACAATATTATTTTTTCAGGTTTTATTCATTATCATTTCTTGTTATGGTTTGATGGTACAAGATTGAATTAGAACATTTTTTTCCTGATTAAAAACTAGCCATGGGGGCCATTCATAAAATCCGTCACACAAAATTTCGCCTTTCGTCTCGCTGCGTCACATTTTCTGGGACCCTCCTAACAAATATAACGTCACAAAAGCTAGACCCCACCTTTAAACGATTTGTTGCTGACAAGTTAAAAAAAATAAAGTGCAAACGTAACCTCTCACGTTTCCTTGTACCTCATCCTTGTCATATATCACGCTAAGCAATACCTCCCCCTGGATGCGAACGTATTTTATGAATGACCCCATAGTGAAATTGGAAAAAAATGAAATTTTCTAGTTTACTCTTAATGTTCGGCATCTATGGTATTGTAAGTTTGAAGTATTTTTCAAATGTTGATAGATATAACTAGTTAGAGCTCATTCAATTAAATTTTAATACGAGTGATGGGATCGCCGTGTTTACTGTCAGGAATCTACAATGTTTTATTGTGGTGTACCATTTTTTGAATCATTAAAGAAAAAGAAAGAAAACTCTATCTGTACTTCTGTTTGATTAAATTAAGGTTAACACCCGTCCTACTTTGGGAAGAGATGTTCTACAAATAAAACTTTTGTACTACGTCCTACCACCTAACGAAAATATACTACTTTCACAGATGACTACTTTGCTATCGCGATTATGGTAAAATAGATGTGTTATAATTTACACCAATTCAAATAATTTAATATAGGTAGTCATTAATAATAACAATAAACTTTTTTTCTCATATTTTTATATTAAACTTGCTGCAAGGCCCGCCTTCGGCGGGCCTCTTACTAGCCAGGAGGCACGCCCCCTGGACCCCCAACCCACTCCGCACCACCCCTATCCCCGAACCCCACACAGCACCTCCCGCCCCCCGCACCCGTGGGCAACCACCGCCCCCACCCCACCACCACGCACCCCAGCCCCCGTACCACCCCACTACGCCTCTGGACCCTCACCTGGACCACCACTCCAAACTGCACCACCACCATCCCCCGGACCCCACCACCGAACCCCGCACCACCACTCCGCGCCCCACCCACCCCGGACCCCACACCACACCACCCCACTACGCCTCTGGACCCTCACATGATCCCCCCTCATTATGCCTCTGGACCTTCACCTAAGCCCTCCCTGCACCCCTCACCCCGTGCCCACCCCCCTGCACCTTACCCCCGCACCCAGTTTTTTCATTTCTAGATTCTGTATACAAAATTTGGTTAAGTTGGCTATTAAGAGTAAGAATTTTCATTTTTTGCCCCCCCTTTGGGTGGTTAGTTTTTGCATTTCTAGCCTTCTAGTGACCCACAGATTATGTATATAAAATTTGGTTGAGTTTGGTCCAAATGCAAGAATTTTCATATTTTGCCCCCCCCCCCCTTTGGGTGGTTTTTTGGGGGAATTTTTTTAAACAAAAGTTGTCAGAAAATACATCCCCTACAACTTTGTTCATCATAAAATTTGCCGTAGTGTTAATAGTTTAGAAGTTATTTGATAATTTTCATTCGTGCGCCCCCCCAAACCCCCTTTTGGGGTCAAAATATCAAAACGTTATATAGCTAGAAACGTAAGTTAAAAGACATCTGATGTAAATATGAAATTTCATAATAATCCCTTCAGCCGTTTTTACGTGAATAGTGAGCAACTTTTCGGAAACGACGGAAACAGACATACAGACATACAGACAGACAGACAGGAATTTTGTTAAGAGTGTTTTCGTTGATAACTTTGCTTGAAACGTGTGCAACCAAAATTTGGCGTGATTTGGAGCAATGTACAGACAAAACCTTAATTTTATATATATAGATAATGGGTACAATTGCAACAAATAGTAGTATTTAAAACAATAAGAGAAGTATATCCTATTAGTACAAGATCCCGACTTAGGCCGACCTTCACCTATCGAGTTTTCTAATTAAATTAATATTGTGATAATATGATGTATTAATAAACAATATTTGATAGGGTCGACATCCAATTTCCAATAAAACTTCAAATGTCCTACTTTGATCTATGTCAATATCTCGACACCCTAGATTAAATATAATTATTCTATATAAGATATTAAGATAATCTTTTCTTAAAATCACGATGGCTAGTAAAACATTGAGAACTGAAATAAATATCTTTTTATCTAAGATTTTTCATGGTAGAAGAAGACCTTTGTACCCTTTCATTTGTATAAATGTCCTATTTTTGAGGTTGAACATAATAGGCTTTAGTGAAACAATTTTGTGCATCTCGAGGCTTTTTGCACAGAAAGCAACCCATCGGTTGGTGATTAGCTCCTTCCCGTCAATGGCTGCGACTTCTTGGGCGTTAATTGCAGCAACGTAACGCTTAATTAGGCGTACACAGCAAGGCCATTAGATGTAGGCTGTTTTTTAGAGAAGCATCAAGAGAAATACCATCAACGCTCAATTGCCAAGCTCAGAATAAAATTAAACTAAATAAAATGGAACATTATGTATAAATAATTAAGATCTGGACGAGTGAAATTTAAAATATTTTTTATTTAAAAAACTATTCATTTTAGGTATATGGAAAATCGAGGGGTGAACCGCGATTGGAATTAGGTGTCTGTTACTGTCTTTGGAATTATTTGGAATTACTTTGGAATTCATTAGATAATCTATTGTCATCTATTGTCTTCTACTTGAAAATGGAAGTGGAAGTGGAAGTAGGTGTACACGATTTTAGGTCGCGGTTCACCCCTCAGGGAAAATTATTTAATAAACTCCTATTGGATTTTTATGTAGAATTCAAAAATAATAAAATTATACATAAGTACATAATAAATAATTAAGATCTAAGTGAGTGAAATTTAAAATATATTTTATTTAAAAAACTAGTCGTTTTAGGTTTAGGGAATATCTAATAAACTCCTATTGGATTTTTATGTAGAATTCAAAAATACTAAAATTTATGCCATGTTCCATTTGAAATAAACTGACACGTTCTGATGTTTCCATCCACTTAACTTTACCAACCTGTCCCCTCACTTACATTTAATATTTAATAGAATTATTTATAATCATGTAGGAGGGGGGTTAGTTTTTGCATTTTTAGACTTCTGGGGGACCACGGATTATGTATACAAAATTTGGTTGAGTTTGTTACAAGGGCCTATATTTTAATTTTTTGACCCCCCCCCCCCATTCCGGCCGGTTAGTTTTTGCATTTTTATACTTCTGAGGGTCCACTGATTATGTATAGAAAATTTGGTTGAGTTTGCTCAAATGGCCTAGATTTTTATATTTTAACCTCCCCCCCCCCTTAATTTTGGGTCGATATGCACCAAAATCTAATCAGGTCTTTATCTCAATGCCCAAAACTACGTGTGAAATTTGGTTTTGATATTCACACTAGTTTTTGAGCTAGCTCGTCCACAAAAATTTGGTTACACAGAGCTTAACAGAATAACAGACTAACACACTAACAGACATTTTGACAAAACAATTAGTATCTAGAAAAATATAATTTTTTCGATGTTCACATATTAGAGCTTTTTTGTAGGCCGAAATGCCATGGTTTCGCCCAATTTTATTAATCAAAATAGTTTCAGCCATTTTTGAGGTATTTCGAAAAAAAGAAGCAAAAAAAAAACACCTTTTTCATGCACAATTACAATACTTGACCATACCCTATATGGTAAAGTAAAAATTTAGTATTAACAACTTTTTGATTTTCAGAAATTATTATGGTCATCCTGGATATAATAACATTTGAATTTTCATGATTAAGTAAGATTCTTAAATGTTGTTGAGTTCTAATTGATCAAATTAATTCTACAAACAATAGTTTAATTATTATTAATTTTTAAAGGGGAAAACTAAAATGGAAGATTTTACAAACTATCTAAAATAACTCAGAAATGATAAATTTTAGACATCAAGTTCATTATACAAAATCATCTTAGCTGCTAACACTTAATCTAATGAATAGTCAAAAGGCCATTCCTAGAATAATGGAAATTAAGAAATTAACTTCTATTGGTATAAAACAGGCCTGTACCTACTTGTATTTGGAAAAACAGGTCTAGACTTGTATATTGAATCCTTGCCTTAGCTGCTATAAAGGAAGAAACATCATTCTATCCGTACCCTTTTTAGTCATTTTCTTCGATTACCGCCACACCGCCCTTAAATTTGATAAGTAATTTAAGTACAGCTCCTAGACAGCTAGAGGAACAACCATTCTACGTTGTATTTTAAAGTTTTGTGTAGGAATTACCCGAGAGTCCTCCTGTGGACTGGGGTTAGAATTGGTTCACCTGTTTGTCAAAGAGACGACTAAAAGGGGTTGATTATGATTGAATCTGTCACCTCGTAAAAAAACACACATGTTACTAGTGATCTCAAGAAAATGTTGATAAAAGGAGGACATCGCTAAAATGACCCTATCAACGAAAAACTAACCTATTGAAATAGTAAGCTGGTCACTTTATTTGAAAAGTTTGAAATCCACTGGTTTTCAGCTTTCTAGCCCAAATCCTTTGCTGTTTTCCAACTCATCATACATAATTAAAGACTTTAAAAATTCACCTTTTCTTTCAATTTTTTATTTAAACAGTTTCAGAGATTTTGTCCTCATTATTTCTCCAGAGGAGTGTTTCTTATATTTAGATTTCTGGAGAATTAACATAATAGAAGTTATTCTTATTGCTTAAATATACATATTTCTAATTATTTACAAATTTGACCGCTAAAGAATTAGTAGATGGCAGCACTTGATGGCAACGCCTGTATTTAGACAACCATATTAGACGAAGAAATTGCAGAGCAACCCTGAATGCTAATGAAGAACTTGAAAGAATGATGATATAAATTAAAATAAGCCGATCATCTGCAAGGCGGACTTATATCGAGATCTTTCAAAATAATTGAGATATCAAATTTGCTTTTATTAGTCGTTTATCAGGAGAGAATGGGGAGGGTATTCCTAAAATTTCTCTATAATTTTATGTTAAGCCTCTTCTGTAGAATAACAGGCACAAAAGTCTCCTAAAGAGGGCCTATTTAGGGCTCTTTCGAAATGAATTAAATTAAAAAAAAATGGCCTATTTCTTCTTGAGGAGATTTTTACAGGGATACTACACACGCCATGATAAAAATTATATTTTATTTTTGATCTCACAAAAATTCGACCCTCCCCAAAATAATTAATCGATTAAATGTATAATAAATTGTTAATTTCGGGAAAAATGAATGCATTAACTTGTAAATTTCAAGGTTATATTTAATTTAATTTAAGAGATACAAAATTCTCACATTCATATAAACAAATAGTGTAGTGATACTATTAGGGTTCCGGTTAAATTTTGAAAGGAAACCTAAAAATAAATACATATAAGATTTCTTTCTATTAAATACACGCCTCTAACGAAATTTGCAATCTTATTTTTTTTTTATTTTTATCAACTGTTTTTCAGTTTTTTAATATTTACCATATATTATGGACAAAAATCACGCTAAACGTGATTCTCTTCGAGATATATAGAATCAATACATGTAAAATCAAGCGAATTGTATCCTGAAATCTAATGGCACAAAGTTAACGGAGATACAAACTCCATTCTCCCATAAGAATAAAACATTTACTTTCTCGTTAACCTCTGATTTTCACCAATAGCTGTGTTCTGTTTGAAAATACGAATTACCTTAAGGTAATTACCTTTTAAGGTAATTTTTCCAGGAAAAATACAATACGATTTACAATAGTAAACAGCGTCATCCATGAGTATACTCGTAGCTAGCGTATCTACTACTAGCCAATGACGAGTATACTCGTTTCCTAATATATGACTGCCTAAGCCAAATACGAGTTAATTCATAGCATAGGCACGTTAAACGGGACGCTATACTTCTAAATAAAGCATATAAATATACTGCTTTGGGGGCTTGTGAGAAAGAAAATATTTTCATTAGGTTTTGCATTAATTTTTTTTTTAATTTTAATTTTTATTGGTAAATTAAATTAAAATAAATTAATATAATTTAAATCTTGGAGCAAATGGCTTGGCTTGGGAGTGGAGTTAATGCAAATGGGTCTTAACAGTAAACGTGTTAATTTTACAAACATATTTGTATCTACTTAATTAATATAATATACAACTATTCTTCTTTTGGGCGAAAATTTTAAAAGTTATCCTGTACTGTAGGTACTGTTTTGAAATAGTTACATAAATTGTCTAAATATTTGTAATTGAGATGAATAGACTAAGTCTCATGCTAGATCCCCGCTAGAGTCAGCAACTTCCAAGGGTTTACATTGCAGCCATCCTGCAGAAAATTTCTCAAAAAGCATGGTCAGCAATGAAGATTAGACTAAATAAGCCCCCTCTTCCCCTATCAATTAAGAGAAGAAAGTGCATATAAGACTGAAGTAGTAGGAGAAATATGATTAAAAAATAAAAAATAGACAACAGAAAGAAAATTCACAATCTGTCATACCTTAGATAATTTTATATTATATAGATAGATATTTCAAAACTAAATAAATGTTTTTGAAATGGGAAACAAGGTAAGTTATCTTTTTTATGTTTAGCTCCTTCGTATTAATAATAGAAAATTTTGAAATGGATAAATAAAGGTAAGTTATGTTTACAATTATTATTATTATTTTTTTTCATTAGTTAATTTTATAATTTCAATTGAACATTTCAAATAAGAAAAAAGAGTTCAAGCAGATCTCACTAACTTCTCGCCATTGATCCGACTTCAAAAAATAAATTATGTTATCCTTTATTCTTTTTAGAGCACATTTAAAGTCTTTTTTTACTTTTTGAGTTTTTTGGAGACCCTGGATGAGGCCCGAGCTACTAACATACATTCATATATTATATACAGTGGACTTCTGTACAACGAGGGGAAACGTTCCGCGTAATAGAAAATCGCGTTTTAGTGGACATAAATTACACTACCAAACAAAAATTTCTCCACGTAAACCTAACAATTGATTCCAGTAGAGTTTTATACGCTGATTATCATGCGATTTCACGATTTTTTACAACACGTCAGATTTTTGAGATATTGTCGGTTAAAATGACGAAAAAGGCCATTTTGACCTATTTTTGAGCTTCATTAGATATTAAACAGCAATATTTGTAATCAAAACATTTTGATGACGTAATAGAAAACAGCTACCTCTTTGATTTTCAAATTACCATCTTTTGTAGCTCAATTAGAACTCGAGTTATAACTAGAAAACTAAAACTACGTGATCATAAAGGATAATAAACATAGATAAAAACATAAGGTCTTAGTTTTTTTGTTATAACTCGATTGAGCTCAAATTGAGCTAAAAACAAGTGGTAATTTAAAAATCAAAGAGGACGCTGTTTTCTATTACGTCAACAAAATATTTTGATTTCAAATATTGCTGTTTAATATTTAATGGGACTCGAAAATAGGTCAAAATTGCCTTTTTCGTTGTCTGCAAAACTCTGCGGTGTTGTAAAAAATTGGGAAATCAGCGTAGGATAAGACTCTACTGGAATCCATTGTTAGGTTTATGGAGAGAAATTTTTGTTTAATTTTTGTCGATCAGTGTTATCAGACCAATTTATACCTATAAGTTTAGATAATATAAAAAAGTTTTACAAATAGCAAAAACTTAAGATACATTTTATGAAAATTGATCCGTCTATAGAGCGGTTTACGGAATTTACAAGAAAATTGAGTGATTGTCTATCCCATATTTTCAATCTAAAAATGACCAGGAGAAAGAACTGTTTTTAATCAACGATAACAATCAAGACGAAACTTTGGATTATTCAAGCGATGAATCTTTACAACTAATATTAACAAGGCGACGTCGTTAGAACTTATTCGTTGATACTTCCGATAGTGAATAAATGTTCAATACTGAGGTACATACATGTATTTTTATTTTTATTAAAGTTGAACAAATTTATTTTTCTCTTATATCTTTAAATGTGTATTTATTTCTTTTTTTTAACCGACTTCAAAAAAGGAGGAGGTTCTCAATTCGACTGATTTTTTTTTGTGTCTATGTTACCTGATATTTTCGCCAATTGTGAACCGATTTTGATGATTTTTTGCATTGGGTTCAGTATAGTTCCCGATTGGTCCCGTTTTTTTTCATTGGTATTGGACCTTTTTTGTTATGTTTGGTCAGGCATAACTTCTTTGTTTATGAACCGAGTTTAATGATTATTCCTGCGTTTGGATCAGTATAGCTCCAAGATAGTCAGGATACCTATTTATTTATTTATTTTATTAATGTTCAGCGAGAACTTTTTGTCACGTGGACCAATTTCGATGATTCTTTTTTTATTGGAAAGAGGTACCTTAGGGATGGTCCCATATTAATTTGGTCAAGTTCTGATGATATGATCAATGACGAAATAATGTACATCTCCAATTGTTATGAGCAAATAATCGAAATTATAATAAATAAAATCTTTTATAAAAAAAATCTTAAAACATTCATTTAAAACCCGCAAACATTTCGAGAAAATTTCTATATTTACGAATTGAATTTTATTATAATTTTCTAATTCATTCGCCCGATGCTTTCTCTTACGAGATGCATGCAAGGTATTATATTAAATGACTATTAATAACATCACTAAAAGAGAAAAATAAAAATATTTTTTATAAAAAAAAATAAAACCGACTTCAAAAAATTTCAATGCAACAAATAAAATAATAACAACTAAAAAATCAAATAAAATGCACTAAAAGGTATAAAATTATTATCTAATTTAGTTACAACTAAACGACGAAATATTAACATGAAATCACTTTTTGAAGTCGGTGCTAAACAAACTATATAAGCGAGATTACCCGCCAAACGTACTAAGTAAGATCCGTCGAGTTCGATTCATAAAATGTATATTTTTGGCACCGACTTCGAATAGAGATTTCATGTTAATATTTCGTCGTTTAGTTGTAACTAAATTAGATAATTATTTTATACCTTTTAGTGGATTTTATTTGATTTTTTAGTTCTTATTATTTTATTTGTTGCATTTAAATTTTTTTGAAGTCGGTTTTATTTTTTTTTATGAACCGGTGATTTGTCAGCTTCAAAAATCAAAAACTATGTGAAAACGTTAAATTAATCTTAGGCATTTTACGTGATTGTTTATTGCGTTATAAGTACTAGTTGCAATTTTTCGTCGCGTTATACGAATTCGCGTTTTACGGAAGCGCGTTATACGGGAGTCCACTGTATAACATATACAGGGTGGCGCAGATGGATCGGGTGGTTTTAAAATACTTGTCAAACTGTCAATTTTAAAGGTATTGGATTGAAATAAAGTGCAAAACGTGTAGTTACAATGGAAGTTTATTAACAAAAAATTAGTAAAGTTAGTTTTTAAAAATTACATCCATCAAATGCCCTCCTTCTCGAGCGACGCATTACTGTTAATTCGCAGCGTTATGTGAACATGATTGAAGAATTTCTTCTCCCACAACTTGAAGAGAACAATTACGACATGGACAATATGTGGTTCCAACAAGACGGGGCAACTGCACATACCGCTAGGATATCAATGCAAGCTGTACGCGCTCTGTTCCCTGGCCGTTTGATTTCCCGTAATGGAGATCTCCATTGGCCCCCTCGCTCACCGGACCTCACGGTATGTGACTTCTTCTTATGGGGCTATTTAAAAGCAAGGGTGTACATGAACAAACCCCGGACCATTCAGGAGTTGAAGGCAGCAATTCACAACGAAATCACATTAATTCCTGGTGATGTGCTTGAGCGGGCAATGCGGAACGTTAAGGACCGACTCCAAGAATGCGTCGCTCGAGAAGGAGGGCATTTGATGGATGTAATTTTTAAAAACTAACTTTACTAATTTTTTGTTAATAAACTTCCATTGTAACTACACGTTTTGCACTTTATTTCAATCCAATACCTTTAAAATTGACAGTTTGACAAGTATTTTAAAACCACCCGACACAGTTTGACAAGTATTTTAAAACCACCCGATCCATCTGCGCCACCCTGTACCTATGTAATAGGTGTATGTTTATTTTCATCTTTCTTAAATTATCCTCAGTGATTTTCTAATAATGATATTGGAAATATGGAATATATTTCAGAATTCGAGAAACGTATTTGTTTCTATATTAAATAATTTGAAAAAATTCACATTCAGAAGAAATCACTTATAAAATCTGACTTGGAATTAGATCAAAAGAATCTAATTAAATTTTTTTTTCTTAATGGTAAAAATCTTTTTGTATATTTTACTTACATTAATGAAAAGATTCAGTTTTTTTAAAATTATTTCAAAATTTCTATTAAAAAACTTGAACATTCCTTCAATAGAGAAATTAAATTAGTGTCTCTACTATCTAGAAAACTTTCTTTAATCTATGGGTTATTTATACACTCATACCTGGCATCTTGTTTTGTTTCTTTTTCTTCGTGAAAGAGAACATGCCCTTTTGTTTACCTTTATTTTTGTTTCGACGTATAAACTTTAAATGGATCTCATAAGAAGTTTTGGATGGCAAAAATTTATTACCATCCTTAGAGCTTTCTTTTTTCCCCACTGAAACTTTCAGAACCTTCTCTTTAAGAAAATGATTTTGTTAGACATCAAAATTTTCCTCACCATTTTCTAACAACCAAGACAATAGTCTACTCAGAAAATTTTGCCAATAAAAGAAATAAAAAAATATAATATCTTATTTAAAGGGGTTCGTGAGTGTTTATCATTTTTATAAGAAAATTATAAAATTTTTACCATCGATGCATTAAATATTTATTCCCGAAATTTGAAGTTGATCGTCTGTCCCATTACCGAGAAATAAATTATTGAAAATTGTCCTTTTAATATGGAAGTAAATGAACCGAGCTTTTAAAACTTCTATACAATTATACAATTTTCAACAAATTTATACAAATCAATAATTCAACTTTTATGAATCGAATGATACATTTTTCAATAGATTTGACAGTGTAGTTAATTAGTTATTCATAAAAGTAAAAATAAAAAGTTATATGCAGAAAACAGAATATAACAAAAGCACTATTTTTTTTTTTTTTAATGCAATCGAATGCAAGAAGGGGCTCACCAGTAAAGAAGCAGCCCCTATGGATCTCGAAAGACCCTTGCATTACCGAAGAGAATGGAAAGTTGATTAAGTGAGAGAGGAGTGGAGACGTAGGTGTTTATGCACTCGGGTTTTGAAGGTTTGAAGGTTATAAGTGCTGGGAAAGATGGAGGCTGGGAGAGAGTTCCAGTTCCTTGAAGTCATGGGGATATACGTATTGGCGAATGAAGTGGTCCGGCACTTTTCTAATTTGACCGCGAAAGAGTGTTGGGAGTCGGCCCAACGCGTGCTACACGCAAGCTAGTGTAGAATTCCAACTCTAATTCTTGAAATCGTTTTTGTGTTAAATAATAGATAAGCTGTGCCGAACCTCCTTAAGGTTTTAATATTCAAATTGTTATAGTTTTCATAAAAATATAATTTCTCAAAAAGATCACTTGATAACTGAAAAAGATTTACTTACAAGTTTACAAAAATAAAAATTAAACGGCTCTTCCTTGCAGCGAAGTAAATTGTAGTTTTAATGTCTAATCAATGATTTTCAATAATCTCTTTCTGTTAATCAGGGGTGTCCACAGGGGGGAGGGGTTTAAGTCGTAGAGTGCGTCAATGAAATTTCTGGGGGGGGGGTTGAATATTGTTGCAAAATTAGCATTATATGCTAAAAATAAAAACGCTCTAGTTAATAACTTCAACAAATGTAATAAAAACCTCTTCTAATTCTTTAGAATAGAATAAAATATAATGTTCAAGGGAGGTGGAGGGGTTATATTACTTTAAAATGGGGGGGGGAGTCAGGAAGCTAGAGGGGGCACCTCTCTGTTAATATTATTGTCAAGAATGGAGCTTTCTTTATTTATAGGGACCGTGCGTTACGACTTTAGCGCCAACTGGCGACGAAAATGTAAGCTTTGGGAGATGATTTATTAAAGACAAAGAGACTCGATCACGGCCCCTTAGACTCCGTGCACTCTTTTATCTATGATATACACTTTAATACAATATTTGCCCTAATTCCTCCAAATTATTTAAATAAATAAACACAAGAGAGCGCTACCTTCGGCAATAGTGCTGCCTCTATGTTTAACGCACGGTCCCTATTACTAGGTGTGCCGGTTAATAATGTCCCTTTTTTCTAACAGATGCCATTTCGGTATTTTTTCACCAAACTCATCCAAATATTTTTTTGGTTTTATAGTGTTGGTAATCACCTTTCAAACGGCATATAACATGTCAACATTCGGTTCATTTGTGTATGAGATATTGGCTTGTAAACATGGCGGATTTTGTTCCGAAAAAGAGCATTTGCGGGAGGTGATGTTGCACTATTTTTTAATGAATAAATCGGCTGCGGAAACGGCTCGTATTCTTGGGGGAGTTTATGGGGACTATGCTCCATCTGAAAAAATCTGCCAACGTTGGTTTGGATGGTTTCGAAGTGGTGATTTTGATGTGAACGACAAGGAGTGGCCTGGACAGCCGAAAAAGTTTGAGGATGCTGACCTGGAGGACTTGCTGGCAGAAGATCCGCGCCAATCGCAAGGAATGCGCTACAGACAACAATTGATCAATTTGAATCATGCATTGATCGAAAAACGGCCGCAATGGGCTCGAAGACATGGACGTGTCATTTTGCTCCACGACAACTCTTCGTCGAACACCGCCAAATCGACGAAAGAAACCATCAAAGCGCTCGAATGGGAGGCTCTACCCCACCCCCTACTCTCCAGACCTCGCTCCATCGGATTACCACCTCTTTAGGTCAATGGCACACGGATTGGCTGACCAGCACTTCGCTAATTACGAAGAAGTGGCAAAATGGCTCGAATCTTTGCTCGCCTCGAAAGGGGAGAAATTCTACTGGGAGGGGATAAACAATTTGCCGGATCGTTGGTCAAAATGTGTAGAATCCGATGGTGCATACTTTGAATAAACCACTTTTGCCAGTTCTGAAAAAATTTGTGTTTTCCTCATGCCGAAAAAAGGACATTATTAACCGGCACACCTAGTAGTAAAATACATTTTTATGAGAATATTATGGTACAAATAAAGTTATTTGTTTTTTGCGGCTCTGTCTAAAGAGCTCTTATTTGGATTAGGTAAATATTGAATACAATCAAAATAGGTGTCAGATTGCGGTCATTTTTTACTCTAAATGATAGCACACTTATATAATCGTTAGCCGGTGAACTTGACTCTTAAATATATAATAAAAAATATAATATATATAATATATAATAAAAAAACTGGGCCTCAATATGTCCGACATACTTTCTCGCCTAACACATTCAAAAGTTTTTTCGTAATCAATAAAACACAACAGAACCGTAATGTTGAATTCTATACTCTTTTCGATAAGCTGGCAATATTTAATATTTGTTCCTTTGAAACTTTACTTTTCTCTTGAAATTTGCCTGGGTGAGATGCTGATTTATATGGGAAAAAGCATTTCACTTGCATGAGATTTATAAGCCCAGTACATTTTTTGAAATACCTTTTTTGTGAAAGTAAATCATATTTGAGGACGGTGAATCTTTAGACAATTTTTCGTTTGAGTAAATACACTTAAAGACAATATGTTTTTTCAAATATCTTAAGAAAATAACCATGCCTTTTATAATATTTCTATAGACTTGTAACGTTAACCAACTGTCTATAAATTTAATGCTTTCGTTCTCAGAATTCAATTCTAGACAGGGCTGTCCAACCCGTGGCCCAGCACAAAAATCAATGCGGCCCGACTTAAATTTATAAACTTCCTTAAAATAGTGAGATTTTTATGTTTCTGAAAAACATATAGGTATGATACAAAATTTGAGTTGATATTTTTTTTTTCTAAAATAAGAAGAAATCGGAAAATCATCCAAAAAGTTTTTGAAGAATAAAAAGGCAGATTTTCAATTTTGAATGTGAAAAAATATATCAAGATTTCCGAAACAATAATCACAAGTTTATCATATTTATTGGACCATTTTTATAGATTTAAATATTTTACGTGCAAACATATAAATGCAACTGCAATCATACAAATGACCCTAGAGGAAAAATTTAATAATGTCATCTCTTTATAAAATTTTATAAAACTTATCTACCCAGAATCAAATATTCCTACTAGCTTCAGAATATTTATTCACTTTTTAGAAATATGAATTTACATTTACCTACCTACTTGAAGCTATTTTCGAGAATAAAATTCACGAAAATCACAATTATAAAAATAACGAATTTTCGAATATTTTAAAAATTATTCTTCATATTATAATATATTTCCATTTTTTTTTTTTTTTAATATTTATTATTTCAATAATTAAAACTGTATGAAGTGGTCAATAATTTAAAAACAAAATCCTATTGGAAAAGAACTCGAAAATTATAATTAGTGAATGCAATCCCGATCTCGCGGGATCTCGATCTCACGAGATCTCGAGCTATTTCATGAGATCAATCCTGAAGGATAAATTGGCGAGATCTCGCGAGATTGACGAGATTGAGCGGTAGCAGCCAGTGACACATTACGCGTGTACTCGGCGCGCGGACGACTCTTCAAGAGGAATTAGAAGAGGCTCTAAGGGCATGTAAACTTTTTTGCATGTTTCTACTTCTGATAGGCTAGAGCGAGGGGTGATCCGCGATTGGAAATAGGTGTACACCCCTTTGGAAGTATTTTGAAAGTACTTGGAAATATTTGGAAGTACTTGGAAATATTCGGAAGTACCTGGAAATTTTTGGAAGTACTTGGAAATATTTGGAAGTACATGGAAATATTTGGAAGTACTTGGAAATATTTGAAAGTACTTGGAAATATTTGGAAATATTTGGAAGTATTTGGAAATATTTGAAATATTTGGAAATTTTTGGAAGTACTTGGAAATATTTTGAAGTACAAGAGGAAGTAGGTGTACAGCATATTAGGTCGCGGTTCACCCCTCGGGCTATAGTCACTCATAAAGAAAGAGTTGGATCTCTGAGGGTGTAGGGGAACAAGGGGTCAGTTTTTATAGTTTGCTTATAATAGGTTGCTCACACTGGTACCAACCAGTGTTGAGTCTCGGCATTTTCAACTGCTTGGTACATACCAACTGAAATAAGATACTGTTTGTTGGACAGTACCATCAGTAGATACTCTTTGTTTTTTAAGGGGCTATTTTCAAAATCGCCCCTAGAGCTAGTCATTTAAATGGGTGATTTTTACAATACTTACCATAAATAGCCTTCTGAGGGATTATTTTATTTTTGTTAATTTAAAAAATAAAAAATAAAAAACGGGTAATTGTTGTGTTCATTGGTAATAAATAATAAGTAAATGATTATAAAGAATAAACATTTCTTTTTTAAATTAATTTTGTGTATTACTTAATCCCATAACACTCTAACAAGTTTTCATCGTGTTTTAGTTTTTCGAATAAAACAATAGAGTTTTTTCAAAAAGTACCCGAGATCTCGAAAATGCCGAGATCTCGCGAGATCGGAATTTTTAATCTCGCGAGACTTCGAGCTTGCGATCTCGGCTCGAGATTGCATTCCCTAATTATAATACTATGGAATTTTTGCCTCTTTGTGGATTACATTATTTCACATAATTAATTACAATTTTACTTATGGAAAGTGGTGTAGGTTTTAGGTGAAACATGATGTTAGTTAATAGAGTAAAGGGTGTGTAGTTTCACAGTGAATGAAATAAAACTCATATATACTCATATATATATATATATATATAAACCTCTTTGAGTTTTATTTCATTCATAGTGAACTACACCCTTTACTCTATTAACTAATTAATTACATTTTTTGATTAACAAATATCAATTATATGCGCCCCGAGGCATATGTTTTTTCTTCAAATGCGGCCCGTGTAAGCCAAAAGATTGGACATTACTTTTCTAGGCCTATAGGAATCATGAATTCAAAAAATTCAGTGTTATTGTAAATCTATAATGAAGGTAAATAAAGTGGACTTACGGCGACTACATAAGCTAGTCCACTGAACGTCATGCCGGCTACAGACTGTTTCCGCCTGGGAGGCGGTTCCTCCCATCTGGTGACAGCCGTGGACCCGACAGAACCTGTGAGTCCCGAAGAAGAAGCCGAGGCCAAAGGGCCACCCAATGTCTCGGCTGTACCCTCGCCGTAGCAGCTTACAGAAGGGAGCACATCGGGCTGTGAACTCGCTCCTTCTCGAGGCTGCAACAAAAACAAGAAATTCAATTTAAATATTATTATTAATAATATTTTTATAAGTAGATACTATATTTTTTTGAAGTGATAACTTCTTTTGGCACAGTTTTATAGTTTACTTGGCAATAAATGATTATGCCGTCACGCTTGCTTCACGCGTAACGCTTCCCAATCGTCACGGTTGGGCTCTGTGTCTAGATCTCGTACCAATTCCAGATGGCGCTGCAGCATTAACATTTATACAGTGACCCTAAAGTGTCACTCTAAACATTACAATTTTTCTGGGCAGTGTGTCTAGATCTCGTACCAATTCCAGATGGCGCTGCAGCATTAACATTTATACAGTGACCCTAAAGTGTCACTCTAAACATTACAATTTTTCTGGGCAGTGAATGGGATTGGGCAGGTTGGGCTGTCTAGTTCAATCATTGTCGGAAAATAAATAAATAAATAATTTTATTTTATTATTATTTTAGATAAATATACTCTTTTAAACATTAGTTTTTTTAAGTAAACTTTTAATTATTTTTTATAATTATTACTATATATTATACCTAATACGTAGAATTATAAATGCCATACAAGAAGTTATCACTTCTGTCGTGTGGTCTTAAGCACACACCCGATTTTTTTATTTTATATAGAACAGTAAGTTTGTAGGTATGTTTGTTCGCTATTAATTCGTAGGGTCTTTGATCGAGTTGGTCCGAATTGCTCAGTTTCCCTTTAGGATCTTGAAAACCGATTGGTGCAAAACAGGGATCAAACAAATCAAAATTCTATGTCTTTGACACCATTTATGAATGCATATGTAATTCGCCAGCTTGTTAAAATTCAGGAGGAATTAAATGGATATTTTTTTTTCAGAATACTTAAAAAATACTACCAGTCGCAAGAGCAGGGATTTATAAACTAACACGCAGAACTCAACCCTATAATCTACGTGTGTTTCAAGCTGGGATGATTTCAAGTACAAGTCTGCTCCTATATTTGGAATTCATACCGCATGGCAACATCGTAGTCGCCTCGTCCCCACCAGTTATATTTTTAAAGAGAAATCAAAGAGGTTGTCCTCTGCTTGATACAAATAAACAAACACACATTTATGTATGTTGTAGAAAAAAAAAGAAGAAAATTATTTAGTTTGTACATTCAATTGCATGTGGATTTGCAGATCCTTTGTTTTACAGTAAATATAAGTAGTAGGTATTATAATAAAAAGATAATATTCTATTAGCCTCGTTCCTGATCTCATTAAATTAATATATGAATCATAAGTACTTTCCTAAATATTCTATTATGTTTTTTATTTACCACTCAAGGGAAGAGGAACCACTAAGGAAACAGAAACCACTATTTATAAAAAGGAAAAAATTAATATGTTAAAAAATTTTCTAATTTTAATATGTAATCGTATATATATAATAATTAGTTTAGATAATAAAACTGTGATCATAATGCAAAACCGCAAGTTTTCATTCGGTTTTTCCAATAATGAATTGGCACAAAAATAAGAGAAAAACTTAATTGTGAGTTATTCAAGTATTGGGATTTTATTAAGAGGTATGATTTCATTCGTTTTTTCGTGCTTGTATGATTTTAAATTCCTCCTAGACTCTAGAACATAATTCAAGCAAGCTTTTCAAGTTGCATAGGGAGAGTATGATATTTAGTTTTACTACTATGTTTCAACGTTATGGGCATTTTGATTAAACAAAAATTTACCATAATAATTTGGTCCCTATCAGGCGAAGAGTGAACCGCGACTGGAATTAGGTGTACACCGTCTTTGGAATTATTTGGAAATACTTTGGAATTCATTAGATAATCTAATGTCTTCTATTAAAATGAAAGTTTTTGCCGAGAGTAGCAGAATTTTTATATATTGAAGGAGACAATAAAAGAGTGTGTCTTCTGCTGGAATTATAAATTTTATTTATTTATAACGAGACTATAGTTTCGAGGGCTTTGTCATCAGTCTATTACAATGGATTCACAGGAATTAATTTATGAAGATTCATAAATTAATTCCTGTGAATCCATTGTAATAGACTGATGAAGAGGGCAAAGCCCTCGAAACTATAGTCTCGTTATAAATAAATAAAATTTATAATTCCAGCAGAAGAACACCTTTTATTGTCTCCTTCAATATAATGTCTTCTACTTGGAAATGAAAATGGAAGTGGAAGTAGGTGTACACGATTTAAGGTCGCGGTTCACCCCTCGCTATCAGGATAACCACAATTGTTAATTGATGAAATAGGAATTGCAGAGCCTCTTGTTTTGAATATTATCATTTTTCTTATGACACGTTCTCTGGTAAAACTATCGTTTGTTGGGACACAATGAATAAAATAAAGAAATAGTCATAAATGAAAACCGGGATATTAATGATTTGTCAAAAGACCTTTGATGCTCTCATAAATCATATTAAGAGAAGTATGTTAATTTCTCTAATAGAATAATCAGACTCATTTATAGCTTACTGTCATATTATTAAAGAAATAACTCATCTTAGCACACAAATTTGGTTTGCTCACATTGATGTAGAAATGAGATGTTTAATTATTAACACACTCAATTATGTGTGAAAGTATTAAATTTCAAGCCTTTACAATAATAAAGATATGAAATTTCCCGATAGGCATGTTAAAAAACATCATCGACATTCAAACTATACTAGAAAAATATATTTTAATAAAATTCAATTAATTAATTAAAATTGAATTAACAATTAAAACGATATACTTCATATATGCTGTGTGTTAGTAAATTTACAAAAACCTTTTTTTAAACAAGTATAGAAGAAATAAAATTATATTCAATATATTAAATTAGGTGATGTGGCCATCCACATGACTTTACTATACACCTGTCCCCTTTCTTATATTTAATACCAGCTGATGACCCTTCCCCGCCCATGTTAGTTTTATTACATTTGTAGTTATAGGAGCCCACAGATTATATAAATAAAATTTGTTTGAGTTTGGTCCAAGGGACTAGATTTTTCGTTTTGATATTCACACTAGTTTTTGAGCTAGAGGGTATATAAAATTTGGTAACGTACATAAATACTAACAGACATTTTGACAAAACAATTAATATCTAGAAAAATATAATTTTTTCGATGTTTATTCATTAGGGCTTTTTTGTAGTCCAAAACGCCATGGATTTGCTCAATTTTTTTAATTAAAATAATTTCAGCCGTTTATTAGATATTTCGAAAAAATGAAGCAAAAAATACTTTTTTTCATGCATCATTACAATACTTGACCATAATCTGTATGGTAAAGTAAAAAAAATCGGTGATAATAATTGTTTGAAAACCACTTTTAATAATAATGACAATTAAAAAAAAGCAAAAATTAAATGTTTTTTAACGAGTTTATAAGATAATGTATATCTACAAATGGAGTAAGAATAACTTGAAAACTTATAGAATCGTCGACTGAGGCGCCACCAGTGTTTAGTCCGTTTCTCCATAGATGGTTCGGATTCTTTAATTTTTCTCACACAGACATATATCTATATAACCATCTATTCCTATTTATAATTAAAAGTACACATTACAAATATTTTTTTTTAATTAATCAATCTGATTTCTATCAATAGTTGACAGTCGTTATCAGAATAAGGGAATATTTTAAAATTAACCAAAAAATAAATAAATCGAGAAAAATTATAGAAAAGTATTCAAAAGTTGATTCTATATAGAAGATCAAAGAGAAAATGTCATTTCTTTATTCAATTTCAATCCTACTCTTTATCACTAGAGTCTGAATAAATTATATACGTCATTTTTCTAATGTATCTTTTAATATTTCCTTTTACAGTGAATATTTCATTAAAAAGATGAAATCTTTTAAAAGCTTCTTTAAAATTCACCTCCTCCATCTTGAATAGATTTTAGTAATTTTTTTCATAAAGGATATCTTTCCTCCGCCAAGAATTAATTTATTTATCATTATTCATTTTATTAGAGAATGCAGATCGGAAAAAGTTCTCAAGAAAAGAAAGTACACTAATCGATCGATAGCTTGATCTCATCAGCATTTAAAGAGATAGATACATAGTTTATTTTCATAAAAAAAGTCATTTTATTTCCATCAACCACTAGAAAAGCTTAGATAATCCTTCACCTGAGAGTGGCCTTATCGAACAAATCTTATTTTAGATAAGAGGAAAACTAAGAAAACTAATCATATATGCAATAAACCTGGATGGTTTACTGAATAAATAGCTTTTGGTTTCAGAAAAGCTAAGATCACTCTCTTCTCCAAAGAAGAATATTTCAAGTACTTCCATTAAAAAATATTCATTTAAATGAAAGAAAACAGCGAAGATGATACATTAAATTTTAAACAGCAGTGAGATAACAATTTTTCTTTTAAATACACAAAAATTAATCAAGGCATGGGTGTATTGTAATAGGATTCCGTAGAAAGCTGAATAGTTTGTTTTGACTTGAAAAATGAAAAATATATTAAGTATAATTGAAATGTTTTTATTTTGCCGAGAATAGCAGAGTTGTTGATTCATAAAGAGAAACAAGGAGGTTGTCCTCTCCTTGATACAAATAAACATACACACATATATCGGGTGAGTTTTTTTTATCTTGAGACAGTCTTATAACTCAAAAACAGTGCATTATATGAAAAAAGTTTCAAATAAAAGTTTATTTATTTCAGGGGGAAACTAAACTACTCTATTGTTTTTCGACCTAGAACAAGCTTTCAAGGGAATTTCGCGGTCAAGTTCTGTTCTTTAAATGGAAACCTATATGTTTCTGTACATATTATTAATCTAGAAAAAAAAACTGAACAACTCTCATTAGAACTATCTTTTTATACTACATCAAACAAACAAAAAAAAATTAAATCAATTATATCTCAAAAAAATCCCAATAATTCTAAAATTGATGAAATCGATCCTATGTGTAATGAAAAAAATTCCTAAATCAACCGACGTTCCTCCATGGGCGATCGCCCCTGACAATGTAGGGTAAACTGTTCAAATCCAATTTAGTTTTGGTTGAAGAATTGGGTTTGTCGTTGGGTTACATGCTACTGAAAATAATTTAATAATTTTGCGACACTGTTCTGAGACATTCCAGAGTGTAAGAGTGTATTGCAAGTCTTCTGGATGAATTCCAGTTTCAATTTCGTTATTTTGACCTTTTACGTTTCTTCGTGGCCTTTACATTTCCTATTTTTTTTTTAAATAGATTTACAACACGATAAAATGAAGCTCCTGAGGGCAAAATTATTAAATTATTAATTATTATTAAATTATTTATTTAATAATTAAATATTTGATCATTATTATTTGATAATTAAGTTGAATGATTGTTAAAAATAATTATTAGGATTTTTTTGAGATCTAATTGATTTAATAATTTTTTTATTTGATGTCGTATAAAAAATAGTTCTAATGAAAGTTGTTCAGTTTTTTTTTCTAGATTAAGAATATGTACAGAAACATATAGGTTTTCATTTAAAAAACAGAACTTGACCTCGAAATACCCTTGAAAGCTTGTTCTAGGTCGACAAAAAATAGCGTAGTTTAGTTTCCCCCTGATATAAATAAACTTTTATTTGAAACTTTATTTCATAATGCATTGTTTTTGAGTTATAAGACTGTTTCAAGATAAAAAACTCACCCGGTATATTAAATATATATATATATATATATATATATATATATATATATATATATATATATGTATATAATGAGACTATAGTTTCGGAGGCTTGGCCTTCATCATCAGTCTTTTTTAATTATAAATTTTATATATACCTATATAAAAAAATTCTATATCTACGCGATACTGACCCCATGAAAAATAATATGTATAATTAAAAAAGACTGATGATGAAGTCCAACCCTTCGAAACTATAGTCTCAAACAAATAAATAATATGTATACATAAATTTATATTTTATAAGCATCAAGCAAAAGGACAAACTCCTTGTTTCTATTTATATTTTAGGTATAACTTATTATATTATTATGTATAGTTTATATTGAAAAGATTTAGTTTGTCGAGAGTAGCGGAGTTGTTGATTTCTCATCTACAACTATACCTATATAAAATTAAGGTTTTGTCTGTACATTGGTCCAAATCAAGCCAAATTTTTGATGTACACTTGTACACGTTTCAAGCAAACTTATGAAAGAAAACCACCTCGAAAAATTGGTGGTGAAGAGTAAACAGATGCGAGAGAGGCAACCGGGTTTGGGGACAGGGTCAGTGGGGTGGAGAGTGGTTGGAGGCAGAGGCGGGGAGAGGGTTCAGGAGGCGGGGGAGGAGGATCTAGATAGAGGGGGAGGGGCTAGCAAGTGGTCTGCCAAAGAAATATAGTTTACTAGCTGCTAAAGGTCACTATGATAGGACAAATCTTTCAATTTTTCACTATTTTATTTTGAAAAACTTTTTTAGATAAGTACATACAAAGATTAATTAAAATTATTAAATGAGTACACGACGTTTTGCCTTATACTCTTTCTTGTATCTGATTCTTATGCAGTGCATCTTTTTGAATTATGTATGTATTTTATTTAATCAATTTAAGGATTTCAAAAGGCCTTTGTCTTGACTATTGCAAATTTGGTAAATTTGTCATAAAAAAGTGACTAAATTAAATTTTCAAATTAATAGTCTAGGCACGTTTGAAGTTCGAACCTCACTTTATCTATTCGATGAAAGTCCTGAATAACAACTAGTAGTATCTAAATTTTATTCCAGAATAAGTTTGACGACTGCTGAAAATAAAGTTTATTTTCTCAACTGGGTATTCTCTTAAAGTGATTTTATTAGGTACATTCGAAAAAAGTTATATTTTGAAACAAACTATAAATGGAAAATTTTAATTCTGTAAATCAATATATAAATGGTTAACAAAAAACAAAATTAAGTTGTAATGATTTTCAATTATTCTTAACTGAACAAAACTATTAATGTTACTACTATTAAGTTTATTAAAATTTACTTGGACGGCTCTAGTGTACGGTGTCTTGAAAAAGTTTTCACTTTTTTTTATTATTTAACCACTTAACGTCCAGGTATATAATATTACGTTGACCAAACATAGTGAAAAAATCTACATCCGTAATATTACGGGTGTGGTTTTTTTCGGTGATTATTTTTTATTTTAGTAGATATAAAATCTTAGCATGCGTTTAACAGCGTCACAGCGTTCTAAATGTTGAGTGAGGGCCTTTAGCCAGGAACAATATACATTGTAAGAATTTATTTTAAAAAAAGTGACTTGTCAACTTCGTGTTGTTATTATTTTTGTTTTTTACACGCTTTATATTAGCTTCACTTTTATGTATGTATGTATCTATGTATTTATCTATCTATCAATGTGACTTTTGTTCTGTTAAATTCCGCAAACATTTCTATATAAAAATAATTAAGACTAAAAATTAAAAAAATAATTTATATTTAAAAAACAAACACGCTTCTAAAAGTACAAAATAATGTAATAATCAAAAAGTGTAGGGCACAGGTACATATTCTTTTAATTAATTTCGACAAAGTGCCCCACGCTTTTTGATTATTACATTATTTTGTATTTTTTAGAAGCGTGTTTTTTAGTTTTTTTTTTAAATATAATTTATTTTTTTTACATTTTACTTAGTCTTAATTATTTTTATAGAGTAAAGTTTGCGGAATTTAACAGAATTAAATTTATTATACTATATATAAGAGCCTAGATTAATTTGTAACAACGCTCAGAGAATGCTGCCGATAGAGAGCGCTGATGCCGTCGGTATATTTGCGGCAAATTTGAAATGTAATTGTAATTGTAATTTGAAATGAAAGACTCCAATTGATTTTAAATTAGAAACATTAAATATATTGATAATTATTCCTCCCCCCCTCACCATTCAAAAATTAAATATTCAATTCGCTTTTCTTTGCGCACAGAAAAATAAATTAATCACATCTTATTTGATTTATATTTTATATATTATTTGTTTATTTTTTAATAATTTGCCACTTTTTTATAATTTTTTAAAAATCTAAATTTTGTTATTCTTAGACGAAAATGAGGCGAAACTTTTAAGAGACTATGTATTTTCGGGAGTTTACAGGTATACATTTGGAGTGTGGTGTTTTAAGAGGAATAAAATTTTTGACCGAGACGCCGGCCGCCAGGAAACCAGCCCGGAGGGCCGAGCCGAGGGCGTGCCTTCGGCACGCCCTCGAAGCTCGTTTTTAAATAATTTCATTTAAATTGAGTAGGTAAACAATTATTTTTATAGAGAAATGTTTGCAGAATTTAACAGAACAAAAGTCACATTGTTACATAGATAAATACATACATACATACATAAATACGGATGAAGCTAATATAAAGCGTGTAAAAACTAAAAAGTACAAAATAATGTAATACTTAATCAAAAAGCGTGGGCCAATTTGTCAAAATTAATTAAAAGTTCATGTTTCTGCCCCCAAAACTTACATTATTTTGTACTTTTAGAAGCGTGTTTTTTAGTTTTTTTTTAAATATAATTTATTGACTAAAGTTATCATGACCGTAATAATATGGATCTTAATATATCAATGTTTTTTTTTTTTTTTTTTTTTTAATATATAGTTTTTATTTAGCATTTAATTTTTTTGAAAATATTGTTTTCGGATATATCACACAAAAGTAAATTTTTAATTAAATGTATTTAACTTCATTATAAAATTTGCGTTATAGAACTATATATCTCATTGAAAGGTAAAGACCCCAAACGTTAGTGGTATTGTGCTTTGTGTGTAGTTAGACCTTTAGTTTGAAAGATCCATTCAAAAGACACAATATACCTGGTTTAATTTAAATAATATTAATCATAATATGTATTAAATCCACATTTTGCTATATTTTTACACTATTGTGTACGGAGCACTAGGTATGTGGACCTTAATCACACTTGACCACTTTTTTACTATGGCGTTTCAAGAGATTCAGAATAAGGCATTTTGAGGATTTTATTGGGGTGTCAAGAATCAAACAATGAGGCCACCCGTATATCTAGCAAAGATTTCGGGGTCCAAGCCGAGAATCCTCTTCTTATCAAAGAAAGTTTTGTGCCTTGTAGATAAAAAAATTAAATTGAAATATTCCAGAGGTGAGTTTGAATGTGTCTTCTTGGTTGATCTTTATACTTTAGAATAAAAATAGAAAGCTAAAAAGGAAATATTGAAAATTTCTAAAAAAAAATTCAATATAAGTCCAAAGAGAAATTTTAGCTTATTCGTTTGAGTAGCAGAAAGCAATAATAATGGGACATATATATGTCTGTTTGATGTTGTATTGCAAAATAAAAATAAAAAAAGACATGATTGTATCATATTTGCATTCCAATACTCATATTGCTATTTCCATTCGATAGATTTATTTTGCAATTTGAAGGCACACTGATTGATTACAGAGAGTCATCAAAAATATTTCCAATGACATGTAGATCGTTAATAAAAATGGTTTCAATATTATTTTCATAAATAGAAAAATTTGCAGTCAAAAGTAACGAAATGTTTAGAATCAAAGAGAAAAAGTAAGGAAACTCAAAATTATTTCATATTAAGTAATACGAAAAGTATAGTGGCTAATCTTAAAATAATAAGATTCATCCAACCTTCTTTGATCCTTTATCTTCTTTTCTAATGAATAAATTTCTTATGTTGTAAATATTTATTCGGTCTTTGCGGACGTTGATTTCTCAAGGAAGAAAATTTCTTCAAATTGTTTAATTTATAGTAACTACAAAAAGGCTAACTGCAACCATATTATTAGTGAAACGGCATGAAAAAGATTTTTCATACGACAAATAGATTGTTTTTTTTTTTTTTTTTTTTTGGATTTGACTACTAGGTCATACCAATACATTGAATAATACAAACATAGAAAATACATATAACAATAAATACATAATACAATACATAGAAAAGAAATTACATTAATAAATATACATATATATATATATTTCAAATTACAAAAAACAAAAGAAAACAAACATAAAATTAATATAAAATATAACTCATAAAATTATTACAAAACCATTAACTAATTATAAAAAAAAAAAAACAAAAAAAAAACACCATATATTTAAAAATGCAAATTACAACTATCTATAAATTCAACCAATGATCTTAATAAATTTTCAGTGGGACAATCAATTAATGCTCTAAAAGTAGGAGGGTCTCTAAAGTGGGGAATAATTCTCTTCATCAATTCACATCTCCGAATTGTATATAATGGACAATGCAAAATTATATGAGCGGGCGTAGCGGGAGTAAGAGAGCATGTGCAAAACGGGGACGGGGAAAATAGATTGTTAATCAAAATTGTTATGGATGTTATTGTTGTTGTATTTAACAATAACTCTACTAATATCGTTTCATTTATTCATAAAAATATTAGTTTATCTCTCTGACTTTTAAGATATTTGAATCTCTTTTAACTTAAAATCATGAATTTGTGGGGCCCTGGGCTAACACTTCTTGAAGGCCTACCTAATTAATCAAACTAATTGACATTTTGTCAAAAAACTCTGTTCTATAATGATGTATACGGTATAGGAAAAAAATTAGGACAATAAAATATTTTCTTTATTTAATTTGACTTAGATACACAAACAGCAACTGTAATTTTAGATATTTTTTTTTTAATTCGCAATATTATCCATTGTCTTCAATGGGGGGCTGGGGACCCTTATATACACAGGGTCCTGGGCTGCAGCCCAAAAAGACTATATGTAGATCAGCCCCTGGCGAGATTACTCTCTAGGTACTCTTAATAATTATTTGAAAATATTCAAATTTCTGTCTTACTTAGATTCAAGAAGTAAATTTGCAGACTCCCTCAATAATTTCCTTTTAGAAATCAACATCTTTGCTATACTCTTGGCAAGAAATCTTTTCAAAATATCATAAAATTATAAAATTCATGATGATTAAGCCGTTGCGTTTATGATGAAGTATTCTAATTTTTCAGTATCCCGTTTAAGACCTTCCCAATTTAATTCTCCTGAGATAAAATCATTGCGACTGATATGAGACATGTGAAAACACCAGCAGTAAATAGTACTTTGACGGCCAAACTCGATGAATGATCGGGATACAAGTTGGTTAATTTCGGTGATCATATGGGAATCACTGCTTTCAACATGCCAAATAGGCTAAAAGTTAGGTATTATGCCCATAGGCGATTTTTAATTAAAGGTTGTCCATCAATCGAAAAATCCGACATGGCTTTAAGTCAAGTTTATTCATTTCTTTATTGAAAAGCTTAACGTTTCATATTTGAAAAGTGACAAGAGAAAAATGTTCAGAGTTTTTTTAAGATGACACTTTAGGTGGATTTTGTAGTCCATGTGACATGGAAAAGGAAAAAAGTGACTTGGTCGTTTTCTTTTAGAATATAGTTCGTTACGAGAACTCAAGGGTCGTTCTGGCCAAGACTTATGCGGACAACAAATGATGACAAGAGTTCTTGTACTTACTTTCTTCGATTGATTCCCTCATCTCTTTTCTAGAGTAATCCCCTTCGGAGACACTGTTTTCTTTCAGGCGAAAAATATATAAATAAACTCTCCTTTTTCTAAATTTAACTGAACTTTTTTTCCTTATTTACCATGTAAAAAAATAATTTAATTAAAAAACAAAAATCAAGGAAAACGGGTATACTTTGGGTAATTTTTGGATTTTATTTTTTTTATTTTTTAATAAGTGATTTTTCACTAGAGTTTTTGTGTTGAAAATTACTTCTAATATTTGTAGATTGTATCCCAACCAAAACATTCTGTGAAAAAACAGGCCAAGCTCGAAATAGTAATGAAATCTAGTTTGTGGCCAAGTATACTTTAAGGGTTAATTAGCTAGATTCGTGAACAGCCAAGTTTCATGAAAATAATCTAAATTAAAAATTTAGAATCCATAAATTTAAATTGTCAAAATGGAAAGAATACATTTTAATTGAAAGTAGGCATTATTTTCTCAACTTATTTATTCTTGGCGAAAATGACTTGGCTGCACCCTAGATTTCACTACTTTTTCGAGCTTGACCTGTTTTTTTACATCATGTTTTGGTTGAGATTTCTCATCTTTTTGTAAACTATGTGAAAATCGCTATCTAATATTTAAGTTGAGTTTGGTCCAACGGGCTAGAATTTTCGTTTTTGACCACCCCACCCCCCATTTTGGGTAGCTAGTTTTTGCATTTCTAGCCTTCAGGGGGCCCACAGATATGTATACAAAATTTTGTTGAGTTTGGTCCAACGGGCTAGAATTTTCATTTTTGACCCTTCCCCCCTATTTTGAAGGGGTTGAAAAATAGAAAGTTTGGATTTTTGGAATTTTTCCTTTGTTTGTGTCCCAAACTCTACTAGAAGCCCTGTCAGTGCCAAAATTAGCTATTTTCTCAGGTCAATATCTCAGTATTTATTTAAGCTATATTATTGAAATTTGGTACTCTCTTCAAGATGGATTAAATAATTATAAGTGTATAATTTCAGCTATGTATCTCAAATTGGTTTCAGCTGCTCGAAATTGGCTCGAGATGGTTCGTGTAAATACCGTGCAGCGTGTATGGCCAAGCCAATGTTCGAACTTGGCTTGCGCACGCTGTGCGCTTTGATACTGACTTTTTCAATAAGGTAAAGTTTTTCTTACAACAGTAGTGAAAATAATCCATTTCTCTGTTTGTCCCAAATATCCCTGGTTCCGAGGTAACAATCTAATCATGGACTATCAACACATACTAGAAATATCAAAACCATTATCATATAACTTTAATAAAAAAAGGGAAAAAAATGAAAATCTATTGTTGATTAAAATCCATACTAATATTAAAGAAAAAAGACTCTGTTTGCTTATTGCATATTTGGCATATGGTCGTTGGAAAAGTGAACCCAGAGAGTTAGAGATGTCCTACTAATAAATGTTCAAGATATATTTTTTGATTTAACAAATTATCTTATCATGATTATAATTTCTTAATTTTAATATTATAATAATATCTGTAATGAACTTTTGTATTTTAAAACCTCTCATACTAAAGCTAGAGATCCTAAAATCGAATCAATTCTCCGCATTGGAAATAGAAACATTTTAACACAACAACAAGTTTCTCGGACTTTTCGTACTTGAGTTATTGTGAGTATCTGAATATAGACATACAGATACACTGATAGAAAAGAAATCATGACATTTTCTCCACCTTTCAAACATATTATAGTGTCGTTTAAAAAGTAAAACGGGACCCTATTAGTGTCACTACAATGTCTATCTGACTGTTTGTCAGTCTATCAGAGCTACAATTGTAGCTTGTAAACTAAATAGTATAAAAACTTTAAATTTAATATTATGAATTCATTTTCCAACAATTAAAATTTTAATGAAATTATTTTTTCGGGAATGGTTAATTTTTTTTCCTTTCCCTTCCCTGGCCTCGCTCGGTGTTCCAGGTACTAAATACAGTCGACTCTCGATAATTCGAATTTTTCGATAATTCAAACTCTTCAGCTAGTTAATACTTCGATAAATTGAAAAAATGCTGTGTTTTGATACGCTCGATAACTCGAAATCCTTTTCGTAACAAGAGGGGGATTGAACGTTCTATAATTCGAACTAGGCCACTTCCCCTCTTTATAATTCGAATTTTTTCTAGCAAAAAAACTATTTTAATTTTTTTAATTAGGTATGTTATTATCTATTTCAATGTTAATACATAATTTGTAATTTGATTGTTCTTTTTTTGTTTTCATTATTTTTACTTTTTTACTTGAGGATATCTATATATAAAATCTATGTAGCTCATACATATTTTCAAAAATATAATAAATACTCTTAATAATTCGAATATTTTTCATTTCCTCTTGATAGTACAAACTTCTTGATAATTCGAAGTCTCGATAATTCGAATTTTACTTGTAGTCCCTTGGATTTCAAATTATCGAGAGTCGACTGTATTATATTGATAACTTCTATATAATAAAAATGAATTTCTTTTTCTTTGTAAGCGCAGATCTCTCAAATGCCTGGGCCGATTTGGCTATTTTTTTTTAAAATGTTCGTAATAGTCCATTTCAGGTTAATACGTACGTAAAAAAAATCCGAAAAGTTGCCCGGAAAATTGGAAAAATTCACGAAAAACTGAAACCAAATCTGTATAGCCAACATAGCTTGCCAAACAATAAAAGAACTAAACTAGCAAACTAAACATTTGTTGGCGGCACTGTTTGGCAGATTTTTGAATGTCATTCATTCTTAATAGCATAGACATAGATAATAGAGTTCTAACCACATTATCGTTGAAGAGGTATTTAATAATGCAACAAAGATTTTAAAAAACTATCTATTTTTTTTTAAAGTACATTTAAAAACAAAAATTAAAAAAATAAACTGCAACGGATCGTTGCTAAACTTTATCCAATGTACTATCTTATTCTAAAATAAAGTACTTTAAAATATAATTTTACAAAAAACTATATATGACCTTTTTTGTGGTCCTCAAGGTACTTAATTACAATGAATTTTAAATCCCACAAATATTAATTTGACAATTTAATTGATGAACTCAAAAATTGTCATTTAATTAAATAAACTGCAACGGATCGTTGCTAAACTTTATCCAAATTCATTTGAAATATTAATATGTTTATTCCTTTATTATTAATCAGATATCACTTGCAATTTGCAGTTCATGTTAACCATGCGCGGATCCAGGAGGGGGGGGGCGATGGGGGCGACCGCCCCCCTCAAAGCATTGGAGATCAACAATTTTTATATGTTTATTTAATCTTTTTTTTTTATATAACATTAAATTTTAAAATTGAAGAAAATAAAGTTCTATGTGGGGGGGGGGGGCGTCTCTGACCCCCCCACCCCCCGCTTGGACAATTCCACCGCGACACACTTCCGAGATCAAAAGTAGATCTTATATACCGACGACCGCCCCCCCCCCCCAAATCAGAGGTCTGGATCCGCGCCTGATGTTGACTTTATTTCAAAAATAATGATCGATTCTCATTTAACAGTCGAGGAATAACCATTCTACATTCGATTTTTGACGTTTCGGTTTTTATTGGTAGCCATTGGTGAAGACATGGAGGAATCGACTTAAAATCAAAAATAGCAATCGATTCTTATCTAATACTTGAGGAATAATAATTCTACATTAGATTTTTGACCCTTCGATTATTATTGGTAACCATTGCTGAAGACATGGAGAAATCGACTTAAAATCAAAAATAGCAATCGATTCTTATCTAATACTAGAGGAATAACAATTCTACATTAGATTTTTGACCCTTCGATTATTATTGGTAACCATTGCTGAAGACATGGAGGAATCGACTTAAAATCAAAAATAACGATCGATTCTTATCTAATACTAGAGGAATAACCTTATTGCATTCGATTTTTGATGTTTTGACTATTATTGGCAAGCATCTACTGAAAACGTGGAAGAATCGACTTAAAATCAATAAGACTAAATTCTTTTATGATAAACAACTCAAGCTTGAGAATAAGAGAATTTTTTATAAATAGAGATTTTTAATACATTTTAAATATTTGTTTCATCTTATTTGTTATGAGTGTATATTACAGTTAAATAGAATCTCAAATTATGTCTATTTAAGATTTTATAATAAAACAATTATATTTATTCTCTTTTACTAATAAAACATCAATAAAGCAGCCATGTGGGGGTCCAGGGGCGAAGCCCCTGTAGCAAAGGCCCGCCGAAGGCGGGCCTTGAAGCTTAGTTTCTAATAACAATGGATAAAGATCAGGAATCACAGTTACCAGCTCATTTATATTTAAATAAACCTTTCACAACTTGAGTGCATGTTCGTCCACAGGAGGGGGACAAGAGGGTGCACATGCTCCCTCCCCCTGGGTTCGAAAAAAATTCTGTAACAGCCCGGCTTCACTAAATTATGTTTAATTTACGGTGTCTTTTCTACTTGTAAAAAATAACTCCAAAAATTAAATATTCAAATAAAAATTTATTAATGTTATTATTTGTCTCCAAGCTTTTCATTTTTATGAAACTAATTAGTATTATATATAGTAGTTAAACTTTTGAAATAATGTACATTTTGAAGCGCATCTAATTGCGTTTTTTTCTAAAAAGCTGCCTTATTAGCACGCAATAAACTTAAAAGCCTTTCAAAATGTAAAGTTTGCCACCTCTTGCATAGCTTTATTTATTTACCATATTTCTGCTCATATTCATCTTTCACTCCCATTCATACGTCGGATTTTTATTCTTCCTGTTAGATTAAATATATAATAGTTAAAGCTTATTTTTGAGATTGAATTTAATGAAGGTTAAATGTTTAATTAATTATAACTATTTTTTGAACACAACAACAAATAATACAATATAACTACGACATTTCGATCACTTAATCTGTTATCATTATCAAGTATGAGCACTCACTCCGATTTTAGGTTAACCTCTTTGTGTTTAAATTTTAAGCGTATATTCCTAATAATATTAATTGAGAAAATAACAAAATTAACATGATCATGAAACCCCAATCAAGATGATAATAATAGCTTCTTTGCCATTCAAAATGTTAAAGGGTTTATTTGGCTAGTTGGGGGTTGACATGAGTGTTGATTATAATAAGCTGGTAATTCAATGAGGTAGAGATAGGGTTAAAGGGTGTGAAAGCCTTCTGGCATCATCAGGTAGGTAATGAATACAAAATAAATAATATATATATATATTTTTTAATGTAATTGAATGCACTATGAAGATACGCCCCTATGAATCTCGAAAGATCTCTGAATTACGGAAGAGGAATAAATCAAGAGAAAGGGTGGAAGGCGTAGGTGTTTGTGCACCCGGGTTTTGAAGGTTATAAGTGACAGGAAAGAAGGAGGTTGGGAGATTCCAGTTTCTCGAAGTCACGGGGACAAACGCATTGACGAAAGAAGTGATCCGGTATTTTTCCAATTTAACCACGAAAGGGTGTTGGGACAAAACGCGAGCTACGCGTAAAGCACGCCTTGGGGGGAATAGACATGCTGACAGATTTTGAAATCCCCTTCTATGATGTATGTATACTTGTACACGTATACTATAATATTTCCGAAAAACAAAAAAAAACATTATTCCACCAATAAACGAAGTTTTAACGCAAATTATTGGATTTTTTCTATCTACTTTTAATTAGGGGCGACGATGACGAGTGAATAGAAATGACGTCATTCGCTTCTGATTGGTGTTTCAAACAAAATGGCCGATTGCAGTTTTTTATACTATTATTTAATTGAATATCTTATTAATCTCGATGCTTAAATTAAAACTGGGTCATTTTTTAGAATCCTTTCAACATATATTTTTCTCTAAAATTATTTATTTTTTGATTCTTTAGTATTTTTGGCTAGTTGGTCATCATGCCTATTAGCGACTTTAGCTTAGCAGAGCACATGCGTGATAGTATCTATAAAACAGGAATAGCGGGGAACACTTAATTTAAAATAGATA
This sequence comes from Forficula auricularia, assembly GCA_024734495.1. Taxonomy (NCBI): domain Eukaryota; kingdom Metazoa; phylum Arthropoda; class Insecta; order Dermaptera; family Forficulidae; genus Forficula; species Forficula auricularia. Next base: position 16,908,795 of record JALMQS010000030.1, on the reverse strand, counting down.
GTGTGATCAAATCGTTTATATTGTATTGTTGGTATGGATACAAATCAAGGAAAGGCAGAACGATGAGGGTGAAGAAGAGGTCCAATGTGAATCTCTCTTCACAGATCAGTGAATAAAGTTTCGGTCTCTACCGATAAATGAAGTAGTTGCCGAGGCTAGGCTATCAATCAAAGGAAATGTTAGGAAGGTCCCTATCTACTCGCCTAAATATTAGACAACAATGTGTCTTGAGCTCATTAAAGTTCAACAAGTTATGAGATTGGGGTCTGATTAGGCCAGCGGTTAGCGTACAACCCTGCTAATCAAGTCGACCCGGGTTCGAATCCGCTAAAAATCTGATCCCTACATAGAAGTAATAATTTAATAATATGTAGTATCGTAAATTGGCTGATAGCTAAAAGGGCCTAAAAGCCAAAAAAAAGTTATGAGATCCCCAATTTTTAAGGCTAGTTCAATATCATTTCTACACCCTAATAAATCCATACTAAAACAGAATTGGCTGAAAATGGTTTAACGATAGGCTACGATAGTTAGCACTTGAGGAATGAAAATAAGCTCTCCCGAGACTTTTGGGAGATGAAGGTTCAAGATGGATTAATTAGTGGAAAGTGATCGTATAATTCTCAAGGTAAAATTTGGGGGACATATTTGCAGAAGATCAAATTATTATGATACATTTTTGTGGGAGCTAAGAGTATAAAAAATACTTTATGAAGTCTTTATCAACGAAATATGATTAATCACGAAAGGAAAATGCATTTTTATATTACATTAGAGGTGCCTTGTTTGAATCTCATTAAAATTGAATAATTACTTATTGCAAACATTTGTTATATCTTTTGCTTGTGATGTTTGTAATTTATTGGTTTAGATTATAATTGTAATATATACCTACTACTATTTGAATTTTTTGTTCTGTTATAATTTGGTCATTAGAAAAATGTTGGTGATTCATTAAATGAATTTGATTAATATTCTGCACGATTTTAATTACGAACGAAACAGCTCAATGAATTATTAAAGTCTTGTTGCAAGAATGGTTTTTGGGCTCAGTTAAAAGCACAAAGATGCATTGTTCAGGCGGAGTCGATCGATAGCAACGACTTCTCGACTTTTTGTTTTTCTTTAAACATTACTATTCTTTTCATTTCTTTTTTTCTATTTATTTCACTTGGACCAAGATATCCCTGAGAGACATTTTTCTAATAACAATGAGAACAAAACATTCATAGACGGATGATTCTCGCCAAACTATGATTTTTGAATCTGATTTTTTAGAAATCTTTAAAAAGGATTGGAATTTGTTCTTTGTCTCAATTTTTTCGCAAACTTACGGGCTTTATTTTTTCGTAATCCAAATTCATATAAATTTTCATATCTTTAAGCTAGGGGAGGGGAGGTAGGAAGCAATGAACTAATGTTAAAAAACTACACATGAATAATAAATAGGTTCTGATAATAAAATAGTCAGCTATAGGTATTTAGTTACATATGTATTAATATTTCAAAATCTATCCAACAAATTCAAGCACATACAATGAATTTAAAAAATAATGACTCCCTTGGTACTGCGTGATTACCTGGAGAGCATCTAATTGATTGCTTATTTTGCAGGATTTTAGAAAGGGTAGAATGAAATTGAAATGTAAAAAGAATGGCGCGATTACAAAAAGTTTGAGAACCACTGACATAGATGTAAGATAGCTCACCGAAAATACCTATAGTTTTAAGCTGAAAGTAATGGAAGGCAACCAAAGGGTAGTAAAGAAAGAAACAATTATCGCATTTCCAAATAAGGCGTATTCTTTTCTTTTAAACCAATGTTTCGGAGAATTCTTCCCTCCTTCCTCAGGGTTTCAAAGGGACAATGAATGAAACAAACAAGATACTTCCTCCTTCTCTCCTCCAGAAGTGTTTGAAATTTTTTTGACGTGATAACATCTTATAAATCGATGGACACCAGCTGCACGCACGAAAAACAGTCACGTTCCGGTGGGTGGAGCTTATTGTAGAAGTTCTCGAAGAAGCTCGCGTGGCGGCGTTCCAGTAGCAGAACTAATTAGTAGAGATTGTGGTGTTGGTGCAAGGTGAAACATCTTTAATAAAGATAAGAGTAAATAAATATGTAATATTCATTTACTACTAGAAGGATTCTTGGTCACTTGTTTCCCATCTCTTATCTTTAATATTTCTTGTTTTTTTTTTAACAGATTTACAACACGATAAAATGAAACTTGTGAGGGTGTATTCCTATCAGGAGAAGTCAATGAACTTCTCATTTTCCTTTATTTATCCATACCCATGTCAATAAAGCCTACCCTACCTAAATTTTCACTTAACAATAGTCTACATCTCTAAGAGAGATTATCCTTTAAAATAATCACGTAAAACTATCGTCCGTAAACCGACTTTACAGACAACAATTTTTTTTTCTTAGCAGAAGCATTTTTTTCCCTTAATTAAATAAAATTTTCTATTTTAATGCTTCTGCTAAAGGAAGGAAAAAAATTTCAAACACCTCTGGAGGAGAGAAGGAGTTGTTTCCTTTATTGACCCTTTGAAAGCCTGAAGGAGGATGAAAGAATTCTCCGAAACGTTGGTTTAAAAGAAAAGGAGAAAGAAAGACAAGAATGACAGTCCAATAAATACACCTTATTTGGAAAGGGGATCATTTTTCTTTCTTCCACTACCCTTGGGCTGCCTTTCATTACTTTCAGCTGAAAATTCTACCAGACCGTCTCTCTCCAAAGAAAAATTGTCTTCAAATATATAGTTTTAAGTAAATCAAAAGTTTAAATGTATACATTTATTAATTATATACTTTTTTAATTTTTTTTTTATAAATTAAGATTATAATCAAACTAGTTTTAAGAAATCTTTTAGTATTGTCGCTTTATTTGAAAGAAGATAAAGGCAATAATCCCTCTAAAGGCTTCGTTTGGGCGAAATACACGATTTCACGATTCAAGACCCTTACGTGCATAAATTAGATACTAACCGAACAAACGCATTCACCTACTCGTTTATCCCCATGACTTCTAGAGACTGGAACTCTCTTCCTTTGACCGTCTTCCCAGCAACATATAACCTTCAGCCTTTCAAGACCTGCATCCACAGATACCTTCGACTCCGACCCAATTCATAAATCTCTTCTTATTTTCACGATGCAAGGGTCCACTACGGACTAGAGAGGTTGTACTTTTTTGGTTCAACTTCTTCTTCAATGTCATTAAAAAAAATATTCAAATCTTTTTCAAATTCATAAACGACTGATACTAATAGTTTTTTTTTTATGAAACTTAGTAGTATACATTAAATCAATATGAAAAACAAGAAAATGTTTTTTTTGGTTAAGAAAGGGAAGGAGCCCGCTTGCGTGAGTCCTTGGGGTCACATGTCGATTGTTTGACGAACCTTAATCGTGAGGGAAAGTATTATTTATTATAGATGAGTTTTGATTTGGGAAGTTGTGATGTTTTTACAAACCTATACACTTTATTTGAACACCGATGAGAAAGGTCGTGTATTCGGGTTGAAGAATCTTAACCACAATATCAATTTGGCCCAGAGAAAATTCTTCATCTTAATATTACAATTATTTGTTAATAAAGTGATTATCTTGATTAAATTAAACATATTGCCGATAGTAGTATAGTTCGGTTTAAATGGAAAACCACGAGAGTGTCTTCTATCTAATCCGAGTTGTTATGGTTAGATTTTTTTATATGCCAGAAGGATTGTATTCACAGCCAAAAGCCAAAAAGTTATTGGGGTCATTGGCGGTTCTTCGAGCTCGAAGTAATCTGAAATATGTATATAACACTCATATATGAATTTCAGAAAAATATTAAAATTTTCATCGTAAAATTTTGCAGTAGAGTGATTCTAAATACAAATATATAGTCGATCCATATATTTTAATTAGAAATTGGCGAGGGTTTTGAATTTTGAAAATTTTCAGAAGTCAAAGGACAATGGAATGGTTATTCCCGAAATGAAATTAAAATTTCATTTTGCCGATATTAGTAGCTTTGGATTTTATTGGAAAAATTACGAGTGTGTCTTCCACTTGATAAGTTTTATTCATATATAACCCTTCTGACATGTAATAAAATTTATTTATAAAATCTCGGATTAAATGGTATTTATTTTTTTATATGTTGAAACATTTGCCATTTTAGTACTATTTTCTTTAGCTCACATAGAAGATAAATTGTAATTTCAAAGTACAATAAAATTGTGATTTATATTGTAGATGTGTTATTTTGGTGTTAAGTTAAGTAAAACTAACCAGTGATAAAGTTGAAAAGGTATTCATTCTAGTAAAATTAGTGTTGGATCGAGCATTGAACACGAGTTCGCACTCTGGCTTAGTGTAACCATTAGACTAACCTAACATGTCAGAGTAGTTGAAGTACAAGAATTAATAAATAATTTAATGAAAGCGTTTTTACGAATGTTTGACTTAAGTCTTGTTTAATTGGTGGTATACAAATGTAAAATATAAGATGGAAGAAAGTGGAAATATTTTTAAGATTTGAAAGCACTCCCAGTAAATTTCAGTGAATTTGCAATTTTTGACAAAAAAGGACGCGCTAAAAAAATTGGGTGAAGAGTATGGGACGTTCCGGAAGTGCGGCATTGGGACAAATAATGCTGCAGTATATTTAAGTATATATGACAATTGCTCACTCTGACAATTTTTTTGAGACCCTCAAGAAAGCTTGTGTAGCTTATACGTAAATCCTGCACTGAGTATAAATATTTACAAATTGTACAAAATGATCGATAATTAATAACCAACATAATATTTTGAGATATAATACTTTATTCAAAATATCATTGACTTAGATTAAATCATTCTTTGGCCATAAAAAAAGAATGAATAATTTTGATTACCCGGTCACGATCACCAGATAGCATTTTTGTCGCAGTCCTCCTCTCTGAGTCTCATCCTCTTTGGGACTAACTAAACAATACTTAAAATCTAGGATTTACGAGCATGAAATTCAATTAGAACGATGAATTCCGAATGTACAATGCTGGCTAACCATTCTACGAACCTTAAACACAATTTTGACTTTTCTAATCCAAAAATTTTAGATAAAGAATATTCGATTAATAAAAGTTCAGATATGGATTGCTTTTTTAGTCTATATAAAATTTTTGTTAATTTTTCATAAATATTTATATTTTTTATATTTTTTATTTGAATTAAAGGTAATTTAGTCACAAAGACAATTTGAACAATTGTCTATATCAAAATTTTTAATTTCTTCGGGTTGTTTTCTAAACATTAGAAAAAACATCTTTTTTTTCAATTTTTACTAAAAATTACATTGATAAAGGAAGAATTTATCCGGAAACGTCTGGTTTAAATATAAACGTTTTCAAGATTGTTTTATAAAAGACTAGCTGCAAGACCCGCCTTCGGTGGGCCTCTTACTAGACAAGGGACTTCGCCCCCGTCACTTCAACACCCCGTCTCCAACCAATCATTAACCACTGACCCTATCCCCAACTCCGTATATTGATACTTATATAGGTACAGACACAGGCACAAATGCCCTTCAGTAGCCCTCTGGACCCCCACCCCCCTGACTACCCACCCCTGGACTCCACACTTCCTGGACCCCCACTTTTCCCCTGCACCCCAACGCCCCATTCCTTTAGTATTATGTGATAATATAGGTACAGACACAGGCACAAAAATACCCTTGAGTAGCCCCTTGTACCTAGCATGTCCAGGACCCCGCTAGGCCTGGACCCCCACATTTCCCCCTGGACCCCACCTCCCAACCCCTGGGTGGACGGACATAGATAGTTACAAGCAAACAGAGACAGGCACAAATGCCCTTTAGTAGTATGTGATTTGTAAATGTTTATGTGCATTAAGCAGAGGACAAATTCAGTGATTTTTCATTATGCTTAGTGAATTGTTCATTTTTTTTAATATATTCTATTTACTTTCTACAATACTTGGTTTCTGATCTATCACTATTACTGGGAATCATTTAGTTGTTGTACTTAGATAAAATTTTGTTGAGGAATAGCTAATATAACGATTGCAGTCTACCAGATGATGATTTATTAGAGAGCATGGCATTTTAATAAAGTCCTCTACATTTGGAGTTGATTTTCGGATTATTCTCTGGGAATAATGGGATGGCGGTGGCTGTGGATTTCTCCAACCGCCAACCAACGTAAAACACACACACACAGTTGCTAATTTATTTATGTAGACCAATTAATGTAAAGTATGGCATATGAGCCGCCACATCAGCTTTTTATTTAGCCGTGGAATGTTTTTTAAATTGGAAAATTAAATGCTGAAGATAATTAAACAATCAGATTCGAGTTGATGAGAAGCAAATTTCATTCGATAAAAATGGTTAATTGAATTTTCTGGACAATTGAATTGTCATTAATTGACAATTTCCCAGAATTCGAAAAATAATTTTTCTCTAAAAATGTCCATTTCATCGGAAGGTGTAGTTGATCGTAAGTCTTCTGGACTTTCTTGTTTGTTTTTATAAAGATTGTATTATTTCGAATTTTAAAGGTTAAATGATTTAACTATTAGCTAATGCCAAACGAATTAAACGGTTCAATCGACTGCATCTCAATCTTTTTGATGTGACGAACTCACTCTTTTCCATAGTCAGTGACTGTGTATTAATGGCTTAAAGAGAAAATGAAAGAAAAGGAGAAGGATACAAAATTTTAATACAAAAATCATATTATATAATACATTATTATTATGTAATATTACTGATATGTTGTATTTAATAAACGTTATTTTTTTATTAATCTAGATATACATGGCTTTCCATAAATTACGCCACACAGGAAAGGGGGAGGGGCATCTCAGATTTGTGACAAAATGTAACAGGGGGGGAGGTGATTTTAAAAATTGTGATGTCACAAAAGAGGCATTTCATGTGAAGAGGACAACGAAAAAAATGTGAGTTTTTGAAATTCGTTCATATTTGGCCTAATTGAACTTCTAGAAGGTACTAATGTGAACACACAATTTTTTGGGGTATGCGGTTTAGCTGTCAAGTTATGGACTTGTAAAGAATTGACGTTATTTAATTTCGGATTTTTTGGAAGCAATTTTTCGAATTAAACAAACTTACAATAAAATATTAAACATGGTGGTTTATATAGAAAATTTACTGTTCTTTTTAATTATGAAATCAGATTTGAAATTGAATTTTTTTTTCATGTACAAAACCGGAAGTAAACATTTCAAATCAGAATTTTAATAACTTCAACCGTTTTTTTTTTTATTATTATTTTAATTTCAAAATATAGCTTAAAGTATAGAAATAATACAATAAGAGTTTCAAAATGGATGTTACATTAGTTTAGGAGATATATGAATTAATTAAAATCAAACGGCAAACACCACTCATTGTTACGCCGACGATAGCACTCTACACGGCAAACCCTCACTCCCGAATAATCGAATCAATGTTGCCTCCTCAATTACTCTCGACCTTGACAAACTGAATAAATGGGGCTCTCAAAATTTAGTTAACTTTAATTCAAACAAGACTCAGTGTTGTCTAATTTCTAGGCGCGAAAATAAAGATTTCCCTGATATTCACTTCGATTCGAATACCCTGAAAATGTGTGATAGCCTATCCATGTTGGGCGTCTCTGTCGCATCTGACCTGTCTTGGAATGAACACATCTCCTCTGTGGCGAAATCTGCAGCAAGGAAGATTGGCTTCTTATTCAGGTCCAAGCGATTTTACAAACCCCCACAACTTCTCACCATCTACAAGGCCCAAATCCGCCCCTGTCTCGAATACGGCTCTCATCTATGGAGAGGAGCCTCAAAATATTCTCTTGCTACCCTTGATGCAATTCAGAAACGAGCCGTCAGGCTAATTGACGATTCTACCCTCACCGACTCCCTCGACTCGCTGGCTCATCGAAGAAATGTCTCTGCCCTTTCCCTTTTCTATAGATACTATCACGGCAGGTGCTCTGATGAGATAAAATCAATAATTCCCCCAAAGCATGCTTTGCACGTAGCACGCGTTTTGCCGACTCCCAACACTCTCTCGCGGTCAAATTAGAAAAGTGCCGGACCACTTCATTCGCGAATACATATATCCCCATGACTTCAAGGAACTGGAACTCTCTCCCAGCCTCTATCTTTCCCAGCACCTATAATCTTCAAACCTTCAAAACCGGAGTGCATAGACACCTACGTCTACACCCTCTCACTTAATCAACTTTCCCTTCTCTTCGGTAATGCAAGGGTCATTCGAGATCCATAGTGGCTGCATCTTTACTGGTACACCCCTTCTTGCATTCGATTGCATTAAAAAAAAAAAAAGTACATACTAGTCGCACTGGCTTGCTAGGTAGGCTGGTTTGAACGAAAACGCATTAAAACGCTGCGATATTAATATGTACTAACCTATTTAAGCATATTTAGACTCTAACAATGATGTGTGATAGGTAATATTCAAATTTTAAAATAAAATATATAATTTTGAACAAAAATATTAGTAGGAAGCAGTAGTTAGTGCGAAAAAATAACATGCTTAGGAAAACTCCTACGATATCACCTATGTAGGAATAAATATTTTAAATTTCAAAGTAATTTTGTATATTATATATTTATTAGATTTGACAAATCAGAGGAAAATAGGAACAATTAAACAGTTTTAAAACATTTGATCAATTGCGACGTTTCGCCAATTTATTATGGCTTCATCAGGCTATTGATCAATTTCACGAAACACTTTGTCATTTATCTTCTTAGTTAATAGATTAAAGGGTGTGTAGTTTCACAGTGAATGAAATAAAACTCAAAGAGGTTTATACAAACTCAATATATTTCGGATTATTAGTCCATCATCAGGAGTTTACAAGTTAATACTATATATATGTCGGAAGTTGGATACTACGCCAACTAAAGGTGGGAAGAAGCCGCCAGCTTCATCAATCGTTGGTGTTCGTGAATCGAAACACGCGCGGACACAATCAGGGGCTCTGGAGTGGTTCTGGAATGGCCCACAGGGCGAGGGGTGGTGGCCAGCCCTGCAACGAGGCAACGCGCCGGGGAAGGATTACTTCCTGTGACTCCAGCGTGTGCATTTGGTCTCTGTTTTTGTGTGTGTGTTTCGGGACTCGAAAATCTTCATCCAGCTTTTGAAAATGTCGTCTAAGAGCCAGGAAGATGACAAGAACACTATCTTGGCATCAGAAGTAGCATTCGAACCACGCCAACAGGTTAATAGCCCAAACGATGAAGACCGTTTTCAAGCCATTTTACAAGCGCGTACAAAAGTTCTAGAGAAAAAAAAAAAAAAATGCAGCAAGAGCTGATGGCCTTTGCTTATCGGAAAAGAGCAGCTTCTCCTTGTAATGATGCCGGCCCTACAGCGGTTGCCAAGAGACCCCGAAATAAGAGTTGTTTTTCTTTGTGCTTCTCCCGTTCACCGATCAGCTGACTGTCCTAGCCGTGTTCATCAAGTGCGGAGGAGAAGGACACATTGCCGCGCGCTGTGTGACGTCATCAACAGCAGCCAGCAGCACCCCCAGTGACTCAGCACGTAGAGATTTCTGGTCGACTAACACACTCGGGTGAGGAATTTCCATTTTTTTTTCCGCCCCTTTGTTTTCCTTGTTTACATAAGCAAGTGAATATTGAAAAACAGCAAATTTTATAATTTTTACTTGTTTGAATCTGATTTTTCTTCATGATAATGAATAAAATCTGGTATCTTTTGAAAGTAGAGTAAAGAGATTATTTTTGAGGTTCTTCTTCGCGGGAAGTTTTGGCTTCGTGAGCGCTCTGCGAGTGTATTTTTTGGCGTGGCTGTTGGCTCGCACTGCTTTTGTGTCCCATCCGCTGAGGGGGTCGCCCAGATGTGTTTTTGTTTTTTTATCAAGACTGTTTGCTGGTGTTGTCGCGAAGCAATTGCCTTAAATTAAATAATATTTAAATAATTTTAGGAAAGCCCGAGTTTGCTTTGGCCAATAATGAAAGAAAAAAAAAAAAGGAAAAAAAAGGGGAAATTAATGGATTTGTTTGTATTAAGTTTGATAGTAAATTTCCTTTTTTTTTCTCTGTTTTTTTTTTTGTTGGTGGATGAAGGATGGGGAGGTGGTTATGAATGTGAATATCAGGTCAAAGGCGACATAGAAAAGTTTGGTCATTATTGATAATTGTTCATAATAGTGATTGTCTAATTGTCTAATTGTTGTGGAGGTTTGGCAGTGGTACGTTGGAGAAAGACGTATCAGGTTGAATTGCACTCGACTCTTTGGGTCTGTTGCCTGACAGTCGTATCTCAGCCGAACTGGATTCCTATTCATATTGAAAGAGTGGCCTGGCTGAGGTGAATTGACTAATCTTTAAGTTTAAGACTTTCGAGAGTTATTGACTGCTTTGGATGTCTGCTTCGAGGCGGAGGATCGCGTTTTCAGCCAGTTTGCGAGAGGAGAAAAGTAGACATCTGTGCATGAAGTAGATGGAGCTTAGGCCTAGGCGCATGTAATGTAGAGTCAAGCTACAATTTAGAAGCTAAAGTAGATATCAGTGCATGATGCATGTAATAGATGGAGCCCACCTAGACACCCGCAAACGTCAAATTAAATGACGGTTTAGAAACTCTGTGTGTATGATATGATGAATGTACGCGGATGCTGTGGTGTCCTAGTGGCACGTGGTCTGTGTTTTCGGCGTTATGGTGACGCCGTAAATACGACTGCGGTGGTGTCACAGGGCAAGCATTGATGAATGTACGCGGATGCTGTGGTGTCCTAGTGGCACGTGGTCTGTGTTTTCGGCGTTATGGTGACGCCGTAAATACGACTGCGGTGGTGTCACAGGGCAAGCATTGATGAATGTACGCGGATGCTGTGGTGTCCTAGTGGCACGTGGTCTGTGTTTTCGGCGTTATGGTGACGCCGTAAATACGACTGCGGTGGTGTCACAGGGCAAGCATTGATGAATGTACGCGGATGCTGTGGTGTCCTAGTGGCACGTGGTCTGTGTTTTCGGCGTTATGGTGACGCCGTAAATACGACTGCGGTGGTGTCACAGGGCAAGCATTGATGAATGTACGCGGATGCTGTGGTGTCCTAGTGGCACGTGGTCTGTGTTTTCGGCGTTATGGTGACGCCGTAAATACGACTGCGGTGGTGTCACAGGGCAAGCATTGATGAATGTACGCGGATGCTGTGGTGTCCTAGTGGCACGTGGTCTGTGTTTGCGGCGTTATGGTGACGCCGTAAATACGACTGCGGTGGTGTCACAGGGCAAGCATTGATGAATGTACGCGGATGCTGTGGTGTCCTAGTGGCACGTGGTCTGTGTTTGCGGCGTTATGGTGACGCCGTAAATACGACTGCGGTGGTGTCACAGATGGGCAAGCATCGGTGTTTTCGGATGGTCAGGAGTGACCGAACGGATAAGCGGATATTTAATTTTTCTTTTTTTAGGATGTTCAGAATCTACCTCACACGAGGACGTGTGAAACGTCAGGAGGCCGTGTCGGAAGTTGGATACTACGCCAACTAAAGGTGGAAGAAGCCGCCAGCTTGGTTATCAATCAAGCTGGTGTTCGTGAATCGAAACACGCGCGGACACAATCAGGGGCTCTGGAGTGGTTCTGGAATGGCCCACAGGGCGAGGGTGGCCAGCCCTGCAACGAGGCAACGCGCCGGGGAAGGCATTACTTCCTGTGACTCCAGCGTGTGCATTTGGTCTCTGTTTTTGTGTGTGTGTTTCGGGACTCGAAAATCTTCATCCAGCCTTTGAAAATGTCGTCTAAGAGCCAGGAAGACAGACAAGAACACCATTCCTACATATATATATATATAAATAAATAAATAAATAATGATCTTTATTATCCAATATAAAAAAAATACAACATGTTTTACAATTATAAAAAAACTTCGACCTCGAGGCCCGAAAGCCTCACCATCGAATGTCCATTATTTTTATTTTATTATACATTATTCTCACTCCTTATTATGGTAAGGGAAAAAATTGATAAAAAAGCCCCATATACTTTATTTTTAACATAAAAAAAAAAGAAAACACAAAAACAAAAACAAAATGAATGATGATGAAATGAATATCACTAAATGAGAAATGATATATATATATATATGTATTCTAATTGGTAAGAAGATAAATGACAAAGTGTTTTGGGAAATTGATCAAGAGCCTGATGAAGCCATAATAAATTGGCGAAACGTCGCAATTGATCGAATGTTTTAACACTGTTTAATTGTTCCTATTTTCCTCTGATTTGTCAAATCCGAAATTCAATAAGGTCAATTCTTTAGAAGTTCATAACTTGACAACTAAACCTCATATCCCAAAAAAATTGCGCGTACACAATCATGCCTTCTAGAAGTTCAATTAGGCCAAATGTGAACAAATTTCAAAACCTCCCATTTGTTTCGTTTGTCCGCTCCATGTGAAATGCCCCAAAAGTCAAATTGAAAAATTGAAAAAATTTGCAAATACATTTTTTAGATTTCAGGTCATTATTATTCCGACCTGAAAATGTTGGTAAAATAAATCTAGACAAAAAATTGTAAGCTACCATTTTTTAGCAAAAACACTTAAATTTTCTTCTTCTCTAAGTGCCATATTAGGTCTCTCTGACGTTTTGGCTCCTCTCCACATATACCTGTGCTGAGTGTGTTTAGCTGTTTTTACACAGAAATACGGGACCTACTTTTTAACGCCGTTTCCGAACGACTAGTTTGGAGAAGTTACTAGCCAATTATATTCTTGGTAGGTTGCCATTGCTTTCTAAGGGGAGGCGACTGCAAAAATCTGCCGAGGCTCGGTCTCGAACCAGCGTATTTCAGGCCAGCGACCCGACACTCTAACCACTGACCCACAGTCGCCTCTAAATAAATAATAAATTGTCTACAATTATTAAATTATAGAATATAAAAGTAAACGTGTGACGTCACAATACAGGGGCTCAATGAAAATGTGACAGAATGTGATACAGGAGGTGGAGGGGTCTACCAAAATATATCTTGAAATTCGTGTGACGTAATTTATAGACGGGCCATAAGAAAAACAACATATTCCATATTCATGCAGGACTTTAATTAAAAATTTAATGGAAAATAAAAACTTCAGTTTTGCGCAATAATAAAAAAAAATTACATATCTCTCATTACACCAGGTAGTTTGTGTAATGGTGAGAGATGGCCACTAATTTTCCTAAAAAAAATACACATTATTAAAATTATCGGACGCTACCAAATGTTTCTCACCTTTTTTAATTGATTAATTTTCATTTTTGTTATTTAAATAACGAAATGGTTCAATAATTATATATTAATATATTTTATTTGTTCCAAAACAATTAAACATAACGTTAATATCAAAATTAAATTAAAATAATATTCATTTTTGATGTGATTCAATTAGAAATTACATTTGAATTATTAAAAGTAATAAATTATTTAATCATGGAAACGGAAAATAATTGTTTTTATCAATTTAAGTCCAACTTTAAATATATTCAAAAGGAATTGAAAATTTATTCCATATTAAAGTGATATTCGTTAACTCTTTTTTGATTATATTAGCTTTAGATTTTTTATTTTACTACACATTTTAAAGTAAGTACTTTATTCTACAATAAGTTAATAGTCGGTAGTTTTTTGCTTTAGTTTTTTGGCTTTTCGGCCTTTCTAGCTATAAGCCAATTTACGATAATTATTATTATTATTTTTAAAATTTGTCTCTTTTCAGGGATAAGATTTTAGCCGAATGCCTCAAGTCGGATTCGAAGCCGAAGATTTTTTTGCATTTTTTACAAAAATCTATTATGATTTTTAGTTAATTTAACTTGCTTGCCTTAGTTAAATGTGATATATTAATATTATTTTTAATAATTTAGTCTTCAATAAAAAGTACCTCCAATGAATTAGATTCTCTAATTTTAACATATAATAATATTTGTAATGATCTTTTTGTGGGATTTAAGATTAAAAAACCAATTAATAAATACAAGATAATTGAAAAACTGTAAACAAACGTTTTTATTGTAATTTTCATCTATCAATAATTACTTTAATTAAGAAAAGATTAATTAAAATGAATTTTGATGAGGTCCAGACCTGGCCAGATCGCTTTCTCATCCTCAAAATTTGTTAAAAGCGGTTTGTTTCATCAAAATCGTTAGAGGCGTTTTCATAATAGAAAAAATATACAAACAAATAATATAAACAATTTTTGCTCGTTTAATAAGAGTAGATAGATAGATAGATAGATAGATATATTTAGTCTGTTTATCTGATTAATAATAAAAGAATAAACATATTAATATTTCAAATGACTAAGGATAAAGTCTCGTAACGATCCGTTGTAGTTTATTTTTACAATTGACACCGATCTCTCGCTCTCTGATTTTCACTTTTTTCTAATTAGTCATTCGCCACAGTGGAGTCCCCTGGTAGGTCACTTTTGGCCAGCAGGTAACTTGGTATCTTCTCAAAGTGACCATATCTGCTTAGGGAATATTCATTGAATAAAATTCACGGTGGTTTTGTGTAAAACGCAAGTAAAGAAGTAATACTTCTCCAAATATATTCATGGAGAAGTAATACTTCTCCAAATATATTCATGGAGAAGTAATACTTCTCCAAATATATTCATGGAGAAGTAATATATTTTTCGAAATATTTTTTATTTTTTTAAATTGCTCTTAATTATACAGATTGATTAAGTTGGGAGAGGCCTATGCACTTAGGGGTCTGGTTCCACAGTAACTTAAAAAAAAATACCAATCTTTTAAAAAACAATCTTAGAAACATTTATTAACCCAAACGTTTCGGGAGAAATTTTTCCTTTATCAATGGAAATTTGTCAAATTTGTTAAAAAAAATTCTTAAGATTATTTTTTTGATTATTTATTTCAATAAATAATTTTTTTCTTTTCTTAACTATTTTATTTACAAACACTGTACCTACTATATTGGTAATACCGTCGCCTTAGAGCAGGGGTCGGCAACCTTTTTCGGGCGGCGGGCCATTTTCAAAATAAAATTTTTTATGCGGGCCGCACATTCAAATGTAACTTAAATAGTGCTTTTATATCATATACGAGTATAAATATTATTAAAAATAAATATAGAAAAAATTTATTTTTTATTGACATGCTATAATAACAATAATGTCAGAGAACAAAATTTTTACTATTCTTTAAAGGGAAAAAAATAAAATACAATTCCAATTACATATATATAAATATGTAAATATAAAATTTATAAAATATTAAGGAAAATAGTTTATCTTTCATTTTCTCACAACAAGGTTTACATTACAGAAAAAAGACAAACAAAATTTAATATTGTTGTTATGGAAAAAACTATTTTTCACATTTTTTTTCTACAACTTACGATCGTAATTTTAAGTAGCAGTTTTACTTGGACGATACTTCATCTCTTTTGCTTACGATCGGTATTAATATGTCATATATGATAAAAAATGGATTTAGCAGGTTTACACTCTTAGGCGACGATATGTATTATGTAGATGCATATAAATGGGTGTAATAATCAATTGATTTTTTGTAAATTTGTAATATGAACCAAAAAAAGCAAATAAATAAAATATAAATTAATAAAATTGATTTTAAAACATTCAAAACATTAGGCAGTTAATATTTTTTATGTGAATTCACATATATAATGTTGATATTTGGAAATAAACAAGAGCAAATAGTCGAAATGCTGGAAATAATATCGAAACATTCTTACCTGCGGGGTATTATAGGCACTTGTCGAGCTCTGCGCTTCTGGCCTCAAAGGGCCATATTTGCGTTCGGAGAATCTCTTTCGTCTCTCCACCCATCGAGCTCGTTGTTCCTCCTCACGAGAGGCTTCTACACCGAAAAAGAACGCCGTCTCCCGTCGGATGTAGCTAAAGCAGTCAAACAAAAATGCAATTTATTTAAAAAATGTTTACTATGCAAAGTGAAGTAGGAATTAATCATGAGAACAATACCGGAGTTGTAAATTTAATTTTTTTAAATATTAGTAAATTAGCATCCATAATATTCATAAGAAGAAATCAATGAGGTTATCTGTTAGACCAGAATTCCTCAGCCTGTGTGCTGCAAGGTTTTTTGAAAAATAATTAAAATTTTCTAAATAGTACAGTAGAGTCTCACTAATCCGGCACTATTAAAAACTGGGAGGTGCCGGATTATTGGAATGTTCGGATTACTGGATTGTACGTGCTATTGTGATAAGTTTTGAGGTTAGACTGAATAGCCGGGTATTGACTGTGGGTTTTCTTCGCGAGGCCAACCCCTTAGTTAATTCAGATATTAATATGTAGGTTTGCATTCATTTGTAGGATCTGGCATTGATTTGGGAATTTGTGCAAGTCTGTCTATTTATTACTACTTGGGATTATAGTCTTCTGCCTTCTATGATTAAATCAATTATAAATTTTGTCAAGTCCTAAAGTCCTAGAATTGTAAAAAATTTATTTAGTTCTCACAAGCAGAGATTAGCTGAGGTAGAGAGAGGTCATACCATCCTTGTTAAGCTTTAGACCAGGTTTCCTTAACTTATGGCAAATGCGCCGCTTGCTCCTGGTATCGGGTTTTTGCGCGGAATTTTTCAATTACTTTTTGCCTTTTGGTGGAAATCTATGGTCATGTTATTTGTTAATGAGCATATATTTCTATTTTTTCCTTTTCTTTTTTTTTACTTGTTTATTATTTGTTAAATTGTTGTAATTAATTTGTATTGATGTTTGTTAATGTATTGTAGCTAGATTGTATTGATGTTTGGAGGACCTAGCCACCGAGAACTTGTACCTCTAAGCAGTTCGAGGAATAAAGATTTATTTATTTATTTGAGGCAAATGCCTGGTAGGTCAGTACGTGCCTCGCCCAAGGCAAAAGTGCCCGTTGCCTCGGCCCGATCCATCGGTTGTCGGTTTTTGTGAATACTCAAAGGCGCCTCGGGTCGTTTCCTACGTTCACTCAGGACGGTTCTGCGGCAAACACCCGGAGGCAGCCTCGCGAGGCTGCTCGCTCAGTCAGTATCCGGCTATTGATGACGGAGCGCAAACTCGGAGCGTGG
The DNA here is from genome assembly GCA_024734495.1 of Forficula auricularia. Taxonomy (NCBI): domain Eukaryota; kingdom Metazoa; phylum Arthropoda; class Insecta; order Dermaptera; family Forficulidae; genus Forficula; species Forficula auricularia. Next base: position 16,891,686 of record JALMQS010000030.1, on the reverse strand, counting down.
CTTAGGGAGGGGCAAGGGAGGCGTGCCGGATTATTAACACTAGCTTTAAAAGTTCCGGTTCAAAAATGCAAAAAGAAATTTTTTTATTGAGATCATAATATAGGCATAAATAAACAATTTATATTTAAGTTTATTATTAATAACTACGGCATATCTAGCGACCCGAGTCTTAGAAATTTTTTCACATTTTTTATTAATTAATAAATGTGGAGGGGGGGGGGGGCGATTCTTTCATTAAAATCCGACCGAGGAAAATAGCTAAAAAGGGTGTGGATAGAATTATCTAACTTCTTCTTTTATAGAGAAAGAAATGCAAGGAAGCCAAATACAAGTCAAGACCTGTTCAGACTATTCAAGATTCAATTTTTAATTTCTATTATTCTAGGAATGATCTTTTGCTCTTGGATCAAAATTATACTCGTTATAGATAGAGCAAATATTTAATTAAACTCCAATAAAACTCAGACAATAATGTGAAAAATACTTTTTGTAACTGGCGAACGTACTGGGCCGTGAAAAAGTTTTACTCTTTTCTTCATTTTTATCATTCAATAGAAAAATTAAATTCATGAAAGAAAATGAATTTATTAAAAGGGTGGATTGAAAAAACTGAATTTTTTTTTAGAACACTTTAGTGCGTAAAAGTTTCTTATTGTAGAAAATAATTTGTTAACTGATTTTGCTCTTGGATCAAAATGATACTCGTTATAGAGAGAGCAAATATTTAATTGAACTTCAATAAAATTCAGGCATTAATGTGAAAAAAATACTTGTTGTAACTGCCGAACGTACTGGGTCTTGAAAAGTTATCAACAAAATCGTCATTCAAATTTTTATATTTTCAATGAGGAGAAGTCTTTAGATTTTGGGCTCTCTAAGCCAGTGTTTTTCAACCTGTGTGCCGCGAGAGATTGTCAAATGTGCCGCGAGCGTTTTCGACAAATAATTAAAATTCCATGGGTTTTGTAACTTTGAAATAGTTTTGGTAATTACGTCATTTTTTTGTATCATACAACTTTTACTTTTTTTTTTATATTTAGGTGTGGTGCAAATGATTCCAGATATTTTTATTGTGACGTCAACCAAAAAAGGTTGAGAAACACTGTGTTAGACTATATAGTTTCGTAGATTTGACATTCATCATCAACTTTTTAAATAGAAATGTTCTATCTATTATTTCTGAAATACCCAATTGGATGGAGTGGAGCTAAATTCGTTTTGTTGTAAGTTCTAATACTATAATAGTAAACTGGTCACTTCACAACTCTGTTACTCTCGGTAAACTAAATTAGTATAGTATGTCATGCTATATTGGTTACGGTGTAACCACATTTATTTATTTATATGCATTCCTGGCCGGGCTTTGAGTCAATTTAATGTGTTTTCCTATTAATCAATAGTTTTGTAATAATTGATAATAATTACTGAATAATATTGGTTGATAATTGCAAAATTCTAAGTGGAGCTTGTAACTTTGTGATTTTAATAAACTCTTTTAAGTAAATTAGGATTCTAAGATTTCTTATAACGTTAAGCGAACCAAGAAGAAACTTCTAACATATTTAAATTATACACCAAGGCAGATTTGATTGGATTTCAGTTTCTGAATTCCGATGAACTAATTACCTTAGATTAAAATTTGAATTTTTATTTAAATTACCGGTCGAAAAAAAATAAACAAAAATTTCCCCTAGTAGACCTAAAAATGAATTCCAGTGGAGTTTTATACACTGATTATCATGAAATTTCCCGAGTTTTTACAACACGTCAGAGTTTTGAGATATTATTGGTCAAAATTACGACAAAGGCTATTTTGACCTATTTTCGTGACCCATTATATATTAAACAGCAATATTTGCAATCAAAATATTTTATCGACCTAATAGGAAACAGCTTCCTCTTTGATTTTAAAATCACCACATGTTTTTAGCTCCATTAGAACTCGAGTTATAACTAAAAAACTAAAACTACGTGATTATAAAGGATAAAAAATATAGATAAAAACATATGGTCTCAGTCTTTTAGCTATAATTCGACTTCTAATTGAGCTAAATTAAAGTGGTAATTTGAAAATCAAAGAGGAAGCTGTTTTCTATTACGTCAACAAACTATTTTGATTTCAAAAATTGCTGTTTAATATCTATCTAATGGGACTCGAAAATAGGTCAAAATGCCATTTTTCTTCGTTTTAACCGATAATATCTCAAAACTCTGACGTGTTGTAAAAAATCGAAAAATTGCATAATAATCAGGGTATAAATCTCTACTGGAATCCATTGTTAGGTTTAAGGGGAAACATGTTTGTTGATCAGTGCAATTAATTATATATCGCAGAATAAGTCGATCGAAACGTCGTAGTTATATTGTATTATTTGTACATGTTCAATAAATAATTATAATTAATTATGTGTGATTTAAATAAAAATTCAAATTTTAATCAAATTAATCACAAAATTAAAATCTTCAACACCTTTTACTTTACCATACCATATGGTCAAGTATTGTAAAAAAAGTGTTTATTTTTCCTTCTTTTTTGCGAAATATCTCATAAACGGTTGAAACTATTTTGATTAAAAAAAATTGAGCGAAACCATGATAATTCGGTCTACAAAAAAGCCCTAATGAGTGAACATAGAAAAAATTATATTTTTCGAGATAATTTTTTGTCAAAATATCTGTTAGTCTGTGCGTTACCAAATTTTTGTGAACGAGCTAGCTCAAAAACTAGTGTGAATTTCGAAACCAAATTTCACACGTAGTTTTGGTTCATTGAGATTAAGAGCTGATTAGATTTTGGTGCATATCGACTCAAAATTAAGGGGGTGGAGGGGGGGGGTTAAAAATTAAAAATCTAGGCCATTTGAGCAAACTCAACCAAATTTTGTATACATAATCAGTGGGCCCACAGTAAGTCTAAAAATGCAAAAACTAATCGCCCAAAGTGTGGGGGGGGGGGGGTTGTATGGTCAAAAAATAAAAATATATGCTCTTGTACCAAAGTCAACCAAATTTTGTATACATAATCAGTGGGCCTCCAGGAGTCTAAAAATGCAAAAACTAACCCCCTCCTCTACATGATTATAAATAATTTTATTAAATATAAGTGAGAGGCCAGGTTGTATGGTAAAGTCAAGTGTATGGCCATATCAGAACACGTCAGCTTATTTTACTAATAATTAGCTTGGATTCAATAATAGTAGATATTATATATTCAAATAAAAGTTTTTGAGACCATGTTTTTTCACACAAATCTAGATTTATGAATCGAGATCCGGCTTAGCTCAATTCAAAAAAGATAATTGAGTTAAAGACTTTTAAATATTATTTATTATTTTCTATTTAGTTATTTTTTTCCTAATTATTTTCTTTATTTTGTATCTTGTATATTTTGGTGCTAATAGAATTTTAAAAACAAAGCAATAGTATGCAGTATAGCCAAAGCAACAAGAAGAAAATTCTTGAAATGAATATCTTTTGCAACCTAAATAAAAAAAATTAATGGATGCCCCTCTAAGTTATGCAACCATTGTTACGTGCAAACTTAACATTTGCGAATTTAGGTGCCTTTAACTGCTATAATCGGGTTAATGTAATAATCCTCACTTTCAGCGTATCCTTAATATTTTTTAGGCTTACTAGTACCCTATGAGAAACATTGGAGTATGGCTTACTAATAGTGGTTTATTTGTATCCTAAAAAAACCACTAATAAAATACCTGCTATATAATCTAATACTCAATTTTTACGCCTGTAGATAATCATTTGATGATATTTGTTCTTATAGAATACTGAATTGTCATCACAAATGTGGAAAAATTTAAGAAAATCGGTTTGCTAGAATTTTGTCAAAATTGGATCAAGTCAAACAAATAAAGAAACTGAGAAAACAATTTAATTAAACGCAGTTAAAAACATAATAATAATAATAATCGATATTTTTTAGATCTTAATTTTTTAACAAAGAAAATTTCAACTTTATACAACATTAATCAATCATACTTTACGATAAAAACAAATTCCAAAGATTCTCTAAATTTATATTTTCAACCTCTTTTAGCCACCTAGGCCTCATATAATTTGCATACATTTTTTAAACCCTATTCATTAAAAGATTAATTAAATGATTAAAATAAGGAGTGAAGTTAAAAAGCCGTAAAAATTAATATGAGGATAAATATATAATAAACAGGCTGTATACATGGTTATTATTCTCCTTCATTAGAATTAAATTCTCTTTAGGAGTATAGACATTATGTTTCTAGAGGGATAGGGCAGGGTTTATTTATCTTTTTTACCCTTGAGAGAAAATTAATGTCTCTGAAAACAACTATACATAAAAATTATTAAATATTTTTGATTGTGAATTTTTTACTTTACAATATAGGGTGTATAAAATTAAAAATAGGTGTTTTCTCTCCTGCCGAACTTTGGTCTAGCCAATAAAAACGATACGCGGGCTGGCTAGCATTTTCTGCTTGTCAACACATACCTCAGTGTGAAAAACTCTCTTGCGTACTCAACCTTCCGTTTTGTTTTGTTCCATTTATTAAGAAAATATCCAAAAGCTCAGATTGATTTAAACACTATTTGACCGTGCTATTCAATTGGAAAAACTCTCTTTTGGACCACGATTTCATTGAATTGATACATTTTGAAGGATCTACGCGAGACTGAAAATTCTAACGATTTAATATTACATCACGAACCAGGGACAGATACTAATTTTAAAGAACAAACTGAATCATCGGATATTCTTTTATCATTGCACTATACCAGGAGGACCTCACCTTTCATTTAAATATATCGCATCTCATTAAATAACATCAAAATACAAAAGGGCCTATTTATTAAAAAATACAGTCCATAAATTTTCTTCATCTTCGAGCTAGCAGATAAATTCGAAATCTATACATAGGGTATGTTCAAATATATTGTAATCCTGAATGAAAAAAGTATTTTTTTCTCAAAAACGGCTGATACTGATTAAAAATAATCAATATTTTATTGAAAGAGTTCAATAAATGATATAATTTAGAGTGAGAATATGAAATGAAAATATGCTGATATTAACTATGAACCTTATATAAAGAAAATGGCATTGGAAGTTGTACATATTCACAAAAGTCCTCAGAGAAAGTACCGACTTTTAAAAAGTTCTGCAATTTTATTTAAAGTGTACTAACTTGGAAATATACGAGGCTCTAATCAACATTTTAGTATATATCGGCATTTCTCGCAAAACCCTTGAAGATTTCTCGTGAAACCCTAGGGACTTGATCATAGGTGTTCTCAGAACGAAAGAAATTTGTTGTTGAAAAATTTTAAATGTTAATGTTACAATATGAACAATGTGACCAGATCTTTTGACATTGGTGAATCTCTGAGTGAAATGTGAATTGTAAATTCCCTCTCTTCTGGAAAAATTTTTGCGAAGGCCCATGGTTCCGGGCAACAACAGATGAGAATCGCGGATCTTTATGATGGCAACTTCCAAAATCTCTTTTAAACTTCCTCAATCAATTTCAGAGAAACTCAGACAATACGACTAAGATTGAGAAAGCTATAAATATGTCAACATGTGACACGTAGACGGTCACCCATCTAAGAATTAACACCGCTATTATGTTTTTGAATTTCACTGATAGTGCTTATTCAAAAATGTTTGAAACTCCAAAGACTAAATAATTAGACAGTATTAAATATATTTTAGCCGATAAACTTTTTCCGTCACTCTTTTATTCTTCCACACAATTTTTTCCCCCATTTGAGTGTAGAAGAGTAAAACTCTCTCGAATAACATATAATAAATAACAAGGAATAAATATGATAGTAATGTATCAATGCGCATGCACTGTAACTGCGACGTTGTCAAGTCTTTCTTTTACTTGTGTACATATATACAGACACGGCTTTTGCATATTTGTGCACTGTGCATAGCTCGACTAATTCCAGATGTACAGACACTCACAAAAGTTTCTTGTTTGAAGCGGGGGAAATAAATCCGGTTACTGTGTCGGTACGTCTCAAGTTTTTGGTAGTAAGTGTAGGGTATCATTAAGCGCTTGAGGGCCAAACTTGACTTTCCTGCGGCAGCTTCTGCATTCTGGCTGACTCCAGACATGCCGTTTACCTTCACTCTGTACACCAACAGCTCGAACGAAAGGGGGAACTGGCTACCCTTTATTTCCATAGATAGAGCCAAAGCAGAGGTGTTAACCCTCTAAAATTGTCCGCCAGGGCAAAAGGCCATTATTAGATAAGAATAATACCATTTAACAAACAAACTATATACTTTTTTGAGATTAGCTATAAAAATCTCTGTTCTTTTTTTGCATATTTGTTTTAATCTAGTTAGTTGAAATCATTACTTATATTATTATTAGTAAATAAATCAATATAGTTTTTCAACGATATGTAAATGACTATTCTTATAATATGACATTTGTCAAATAAATAAATCCTCTTATTCCCCGCCAGGACAGTTAATCGATAATGGTTGTTTGAAATCCCTTATCAATAAATTGCAAAATTAACTCAGTTAGGTGGGTATTTTTTCCACCAGCTATCTATCTACATGCGATATTAGATAATTAACATCGCGTCGAGATTGATAGTAATTCAATCAATAGAAATGGGTCCAATTCTAAAGCATATTAACACAATTATTGGATGGAATTCGAGAATGGCTATGAGAGATAATTTGGGACTAAGTTAAAAGATATTTCCAAGCCATTTCTATTTCTCTATTTCATTAATGAATTATAATCTTACTGTTCTACAAATGAATAGTGCAGATAGTCATTTTAAAAAATATCATTTTATTGAGTTACTTTTTTAGTTGAAGTCTTCATATTGTATAATTTTTAGTGTTCCATTCGTAAATAAAATAGGAGCATAGATAAGAATTTGAAATTTACAAGTTATATGTAGCCATTTTATCGGAAATCAAAATTTATATTCAAATTTTAATTCATTGATTATAATTGGAAGGGTCGAATTTTTTGGGAGGTTTAAAATAAAAATTATTTTTTATAATGTATCTCTGAAAAGATCTCCTTAAGAAAAATTAGATTAATTTTTAAATATTTATTTCATCTTAAAATGAGGGTCTAAGAGAGCTCCAAAATGGCAATTTTTAGGTGAATTTCGTACTTCCGTTTAGAAATGGCTTAACTTAAAAAAATTCACCAATTAATTTATTCTTTCTTTATTAACGACAAATAAGTACGAATTTGATTTCTTAACTATTTCTTTAAGTTACAGAAGCCTCGCTATACGAGATTGGTACTTGCACGAATTACATACTGTTTACTAAAGAGTCAAGATATAAATAATATTTTCAAGCGAACTAACAAAGCAAGCGTAAATCAATGAGGGTGTTTGAGCCAAATATACATATATCTATATTTAAATTAATATATTTTATATTTTATAAATAATTATATTTGTTATAGACTAGGGATAAGCACCCCCCTGTCCCGCGGGTCGCATGCGGCCCTTCAAAGATTTTGTATTTTTTTTTTGTTAAGGGAGAATGGTGGGGTTTCTTGGTGAAACATTTTAAATAAAGTAAAGAAAATTTTGAAAAATTTAAGAACCTTTTTAAAATTTAAAATATATTATAAAATAGTAGGTAGGTTTCACAAAATTTTTGTGAGATCTACCTAGTATTTTATATTTTAAATTTTAAAAAGTTTCTTAAATTTTTCAAAATTTTCCTTACTTTATTTTACATTTTGGCTTTTAAAAAGATTTCTCATTAAATAATCTTTTTCCACATATCGTTGCATTAGAGTGTAAAGCTGCTAACTCCATTTTTATCATATATGACATAGTAATACCATTCGAAAGAAAAAGAGATTCAGCATCGTCCAAGTAAAACTTAAAATTACGATCATAAGTTGTAGAAAAAAAATGTGAAAAATAGTTTCTTTCAATAACAACAATTAAATTGTGTTTATTTTTTCTCTGCCCTGTAAAATATCCTTGTAGTGCAGGTTGTTAGCAGGTTTACACTCTAAGGCGATGATATGGTATATGTATACATAATACAACAATTTATTACTTGAGAGTAATAAATCATCCAAAATTTAATAGCATATACTAATTTCAGAAGAAAAAAAATGTTGTGATACACAATTTTTTTATTTTATTGGTAAATATTCATAGTTTCACGAATTTCTTCTTTACATTATAAATTCAAAGAAAGAAAATTAATAATTCGACTGGAGATAATAAGAAAAAATAAAATTTGGCTCAGGATATCACAAATAACTTAATCCGAATGGAATAAACGTAAAACGAGAAGTTTATAAAAGTGGTCGCTGCCAAGTCTTGAGAAAATATGAAATAAAAAATTTGGTAAAAATATTTGAACAAAAAATTTAAAATAAATCAATATGTTTGTCGATGGAAACGTTAAGGAACCCATAACAATGAAAATAAAAATAAAGTAAAAAAGAAAACAAAAAAATAAATTATTTCAAATTCATTAGAAAGAAAGAATTACAGTCGACTCCCGATAATTCGAAATCCAAGGGACATTCGAAGGAAAATTGAATTATCAAGAAGTTTGAATTATCAAGAGGAAAGAAAAAAATACGAATTATTAAGAGATTTTATTATATTTTTAAAAATATGTATGAGCTTACATAAATTTTATATATAGCCACAATTAAAAAAGTAAAAATAATGAAAATGATAAAAAATAACAAAAAGTTACATAGGTATGTATTAACAAACATCACGAGGAAAATGAGGAGTAAACATTGCTAGGAAAAATTCAAATTATAAAGAGGGGAAGTGGCCTCGTTCGAATTATAGAATGTTCTCTCCCCTTGTTACAAAAGGGTTTCGATTTATCGAGCATATCAAAATACACAGCATTTTATAGATTTACCGAAGTTAACAAATGAGTTCCAATTAACGAAAAATTCGAATTATCGAGGTTTAAATTATCGCGAGTCGACTTTATACTATCGAAAGATAGGGTTCAGCCAAAATAAATAAAATTATTAATAAATAAAATAACTTAAACGTTTATATTTATTTATTTATTACTTTCAACGGCTAAATGCCTAATATACATTAATATAATACAATAATTATTAAGTATAACAAAATTAACAATAATAGACAAAGTAATATCATTAAATTAATATAATAATAATAGAGTATATGTTAAATATTATAGAAATATAAAAATAATATGAGATAATAGTAATACGAGGGTCAACATTTTGAACAAGACTGCGACTTTATTAATACTATATTCAATGAGAAATCCAAGGGGTTTTCTAGTTGTTTAGATACATCGTTATAACATCTACTTAATCTGAATATTGGATTAGCTTCAGAGTGCCGGGTGGATGGTACTTCTGTATAAAAATTAGTCTATTTCTAAGTACATAATTTGAATTATGAATTGGAATCAAGTTTTGAAGATCAGGACAATTCACCTTGTTGGACTTAATCTTGTACCCAAATATAACATTGGAGACAATCATGGAAGATGTACTAGAAGCAAGACAGAAAGTTTCAGCAGTTGAAGTGTAGTCATGGTCGTATCTCGACACTCGAAAGGTATGCTAGATGTCTTAACACTTTGTGCTGAATTCTCTCCAGTCTGTCCATGTTATTCTTTCCGATTGGCCTCCAGACTGTTGATGCATACATTAGCAAGGATTTGATTAGAGTCAAATATAAGTAATTAATTGTATTAGGATTATTAAATGATTTCGTGTTTCGAAATACAAATCTCCAGCTCCGATTTGCTTTACCTACAATGTAGGCCAGGTGATCGTTGAATGTAAGTTTCGAGTCAAAAATTACTACCAAGTCTTTAATAGTGTCGACTATACCGCAGTTTATGTTAGTCATATTTAATTTTCAAGTCTTCCTCATGACCTGTCCGAAGTCGAGAAGGCTTGAGTCTCATGATGGAACATCATCTGAATCGTTCTCCACAAACTCTGGTGTTCCCCAAGACTCTGTAATCTCCTCCACACTCTTCCTAATTTATATAAACGACCTTTTCGATCAAACGGCAAACCCCACTCATTGTTACGCCGACGATAGCACTCTACACGGCAAACCCTCACTCCCGAATAATCGAATCAATGTTACCTCCTCAATTACTCTCGACCTAGACAAACTGAATAAATGGGGCTCACAAAATTTAGTTAACTTCAATTCAAACAAGACTCAATGTTGTCTAATTTCTAGGCGCGAAAATAAAGATTTCCTGATATTCACTTCGATTCGAATACCCTAAAAATGTGTGACAGCCTATCCATGTTGGGAGTCTCTGTCGCATCTGACCTGTCTTGGAATGAACACATCTCTGTGGCGAAATCTGCAGCAAGGAAGATTGGCTTCTTATTCAGGTCCAAGCGATTTTACAAACCCCCACAACTTCTCACCATCTACAAGGCCCAAATCCGCCCCCGTCCCGAATACGGCTCTCATCTATGGAGAGGAGCCTCAAAATACTCTCTTGCTACCCTGGATGCAACTCAGAAACGAGCCGTCAGGCCAATTGACGATTCTACCCTCACCGACTCCCTCGACTCGCTGGCTCATCGAAGAGATGTCTCTGCCCTTTCCCTTTTCTATAGATACTATCACGGCAGGTGCTCTGATGAGATAAAATCAATAATTCCCCCCAAAGCATGCTTTGCACGTAGCACGCGTTTTGCCGATTCCCAACACTCTTCTCGCGGTCAAATTAGAAAAGTGCCGGACCACTTCATTCGCGAATACATATATCCCCATGACTTCATGAACTGGAACTCTCTTCCAGCCTCTATCTTTCCCAGCACCTATAATCTTCAAACCTTCAAAACCGGAGTGCATAGACACCACGTCTACACCCCTCTCACTTAATCAACTTTTCTTCTCTTCGGTAATGCAAGGGTCTTTCGAGATCCATAGGGGCTGCATCTTTACTGGTGCACTCCCTTCTTGCATTCGATTGCATTAAAAAAAACAAAAAAAAACCCTCTTGGTAAAACAGGTCAAAGAATTATAAATAGGATAAAAAGTGATCTTATTTTATCAATTATAAGTTCACTATAGCTTTCACTACATAGACTAACTGTAAAAATTTGGTTGCGACAAAGGGACAATAATTTTTATTTTATGAACCTCCGCTCATTTCAAGTATTTGATTATTTGCATTAATAGTATCGGAGGGGCTCAGATATTAATTGTACAAATTTAAAGTTAAATTAAGTAGTTATGTCCATCGATTAAATTATTAAAGTTGTTATGACGAAATAAGGATTATATTCTTTATGCAGATAATTTATATTTTATTGCCAACGTTTCGTCAACTTTGTTGACTTCTTCAAGGCTCTAAAATGTGATATCAATTAATACAGATTATAATATTTTCAAATCAAAATCAAAATTGAACTAAAAAACCACTCCAATACATACAAAAAACAAATTAATACACAGAAAAAACTAATTTTGCATGCCAAATAGTTAACTTCCCTGCATATTTGTCATTTTTATAATTATTCTTAGTAAATATATCAAGGCAAGTCATCAACATCAATCAGATTGAATTTTTATTTTTTTTATTTTTTGGAAATAAAATATAAATTATCTGCATAAAGAATATAGTTCTTATTTCCCTATAACAACTTTAATAGTTAAATTAAGTGTGGAAAATAATAAATTATTTCAATTAACACTTTTAATTAATTATTTGATAAAAAATTATTTATTTAATCCAATAATATATAGAAAACCTCGTATATCCTTTAAAAATTACATATTTCAAACATAAAATATTTCCGAGAGAGGGGCAAACGCATGTATTTTTGGAAAGTTAGATTATCCATGATGAAATTATAAATATGATTTAAAATTTCTTGGATTATCATAATTTTATATAATCTTTTTTTTGAGGGGAAAGGATTCTAAAATATTCTACAATTTTTACGAATTATTTAATAAAAATTATTTATTTAATAAAATAATATGTAGAAAACCTCGTATATCCTGTGGAGCTGTCAAATCAGCTAACATTTTCATAAAAATTCAAAATTTAAAAATTTAAATCTTTTTCAAAATTCGAATACGCCGCACTTTTTTAATTAAGTTCAAAATATACATTTTAACATTTAAATAAGAAATTTCGATATAATTAATTTTAAAATAATTTAATATAATAAATTGAGTTAAAAAACATTGATCGGGAAATACCAAATGATAATTCAAATATTTATTTGACCACATTGAACATCTACCTACCTCCGAATTTCCATATCACCCAGTCTCTTTTTAACCGACTTCAAAAAAGGAGGAGGTTCTCTATTCGACTGAATTTTTTTTTTTTTTTTTTTTGTGCCTATGTTACTTCATATCTCCGCCAATTGTCAATCGATTTTGAAATTTTTTTTTGCTTTGGGTCCAGTCTAGCTTCCGATTGGTCCCATTTTTTTTGTTTTTTTTTCATAGGTATTAGACCTTTTTTATTAGGTTTGTTTAAACCTAACCTCTTTGTTTATGAACCGATTTCGATGGTTCTTTTTTTATCCGAAAGGGGTGTCTTAGGGATGGTGTCATATTAATTTGGTCAAGTTCTGATGATATGATCACTATTAATAACATCACTAAAAAGAGAAAAATAAAAATAATTTTTAAGAAAAAAATAAAAACCGACTTCAAAAAATTAAATGCATCAAATAAAATACACTAAAAGGTATAAAATAATTATTATCTTATTTAGTTACAACTAAACGACGAAATATTAACATGAAATTACTTTTTGAAGTTGGTGCCAAACCTTTTTATGAATCGCACTCGACGGATCTTACTTAGTACGTTTGGCGGGTACGCTCGCTTATAGCTATAGTTTGTTTGGTACCGACTTCAAAAAGTAATTTCATGTTAATATTTCGTCGTTTAGTTGTAACTAAATAAGATAATAATTATTTTATACCTTTTAGTGTATTTTATTTGATGCATTTAATTTTTTGAAGTCGGTTTTTATTTTTTTCTTAAAAATTATTTTACATTCAACTCCATGACACATATGCCATAAGTGGAATAAATAATGATTGTCGCGTTGCCTTCGATTGAATGAATTTGAGCATAAGCGGAGATCAAGGTATGTTTTCATTTGATATTATTTAATGTTTAGAAATTCTCTATATTGTAATCCTTTCTTATAAATATTCTGATATTAGGTCCGACGCCCTTTACGGGAAATATTACCCGAATTAACATCACTGTCGGGGGAACATCATACCCGACTGGGTATGAATCGTTAGAGTGACTACTCTAGATCACAAGTCAATAAACAATATTAGGGGATGAACTTCAACGCAATCTTCAAGGAACCATCTACCAGAACTCTCTATCAAGTCTATAGAGATAACACTAATCCCACATCTAATAAACCTTTAACTTAAAAACAATTAACTCTACTTATTTCTTTGACTTTCCAATTTTATTTGTTTCCATATCAATAAATTCATTTAAAATAAATTGCTTTCTTTTAATCTTTTTTATTTACATCAAAACCCGAAACATCCATCTAGCGACCTTTGAAAGATATATAATTTTAATAAACAGTCCACTAATTACATTTCGAAAACAACTTAATAATTGAACATTAATCTATTTTATTTAAAGCACATAAGCTTCAAGGGAATCCTTCATTAAGAAGAAAACCCCGAACAGCTCCATCCTGTAAAAATTGCATATTTGAGTACAAAAATAAAATATTTCCGAGAAAGGATCAATTACGTGTATTGCATGTAATGATAAAGTCACTTTGTGTCCACCCAATCCAGATTTTTTTTGGTTTGATTTACAAATTTATACATGGTCCATCGTCGCAGGATTATACATTAATCCTTCATCGCCAAAGGTAGAATTTTCTCAAAAAAGAAAATCTCCACTCTTAAAGTTTAAGAGCATAAAAGAACCAGAGATTCCTTTATCTTAATTAAAGAAATACAGTCCACACCATTCTCCTCAGTTCATTATCATATGATCAGGGAAATTTACAAATTTATACATGATGAAAAATTCCTAGATGGATGTGATTAAATGAAAATGGATTTCAATCATTTCTATAATTTATTTTTATATTTTCGATAGAGTGCACTTTAAGAACATCCCTTCTATGAGTGATTGATGGCGTTATTTCAGGTGGAAAGAGGCATTTGAACTCAGCGTCATACTCAGAGCGAGTGCCTCCACTTTTGATTCGAATTATGAATAGAATTTTTTTAATTTTAATTTCAACAATATTCAAAATTTCTAATTAATTTTAATTTATTTTTTAATATAAACCTATAACAAGCATTTCCATTAATCCCAAAGATTACACCAACGAAACGAATGGGAATGTATTAATAAATTTTAATTGAAATGATCATTATAATTAATGTTCTACGATTTTATTTTATGAGTACTTTTTACTCAATCAATCTAAATAACGAAATTTTAATCAAAAAAATCAAATCCATTTCAAGGTTTAATGTTGTTGAAATGGCTAATAGATCAAAATAATAGATAATATATGGTATGTCCTAAAATATTGGAGTATTGTATCGTTTTTTTAATACTTAGATATATGTACTATGTAAAGTAAGTAATAGTAATTTGAATACTAAAAGCCAAGTGTTATTTGAAGTACCGATGCTTCACTTTTTGTGAGTGGAGGAAACTTAAAAAAAAAATTAATACTGTAACTTCTTGATTATCCGCTTTGAGGGTCATCCGCGGTTTTCCTTTCTTTTTTACTTAAACAGGGTATGGTCGATATTGTAATGGTGCATTAAAAAAGTTTTTTTTTGGTTCGTTTTTTCGAAATATCTCAAAAATGGTTGAAACTATTTTGATTAAAAATATTAAACAAAACCATGGCGTTTTGGTCTACAAAAAAGCCCTAATAAGTGAACATCGAGAAAATGGTATTTTTCGAGATATAAATTGTTTTGTCAAAATGTCTGTTAGTACGTACGTTACCAAATTTTGTGTACGCCCTAGCTCAAAAACTAGCCTGAATATCAGAACGAAATTTCACATGTAGTTTTGGCGCAGTGAGATAATGAGCTGATTAGATTTTGGTTGAAATCGAACCAAAAATTAAGGGGGGGGGTTAAAAAATTATAAATTATTTGCCCTGACAAACGGAGAGAAAGATGGACTTAGTGAGTGGCGACAGGAATAGAGTTCGGGTTCACGTTTCCACGGAACCCTAAACAAAATTAAAGCTTTTATAAATCGAATTTTATTATTTAAATTTGTTCTATCTAATTAAAAAAAATTATAAAATGAAATTCCTTTAATTAGAAGAAAAATACTTTTGTTTCCGTACCCGATTAGACAGATAGAGCTTCGCCTGTGTGTTCTAGGTTATGCATTCAAATCTAACGCTCTGAATTGCTGGTTGCATCACTAGGCGTTTTATATTAAAACCATATGTATTTGAAGTTGACTAATATAAAAAAATAAAAATTTCATATAATTTCAATCTAAACAGACGCACATATCAAGGTTAAATTTATTAATTATTTTGTCAAAATGTCTGGTAGTACGTTACAAAATTTTATGTACGCTCTATCTCAAAAACTAGTGTGAATATCAAAACGAAATTTCACATGTAGTTTTGGTGCATTGAGATTAAGAACTGATTAGATTTTGGTTGAAATTGAATAAAAAATTAAGGGGGATTAAATATTAAAATTATAATATTTCATTGTTCGCATCCATAGTCAAATCTTTAAAGGATCGTAGGAAGTTGGATATGAATGATATGATATAAATCAAACGCCAAGGTTTTTAATTAAATAGACCAAACGTTTCGTCACTAATTTGTGAATTCCTCAGTGCCTGAAATGGTGAAAACAAGACAATTAGACACCTTTATTAATCGTTTCATGTTTTTTTACAGAAGTCACTAATTAGCGACGAAACGTTAGGCCCATTTAATTAAAAAACTTTTCTTTTGATTTAAGTTCTTCTCCAACCCCCACCCTCATACGATCTATTTAAAGATTAAAATTATAAGATTTTCGAACTAAAAAAAAACAAGAAAAATGAAATAAATACCATATACTATAAAAATGAACCTATAATAAAAAAGAGAATGATTATTTTTTCGGGGGTCAAAATTGAGGGTTCAAAAAATAGACCTATCAATAAGTATTATAACCTTTAATGGAATACAAAATTTCCCACTTGCACTCTATACGACCTTATGAAAATGTCTCACTATGTAAACTATTTGAAGTTTTCAATAACCATATCAAAACGAAATTTCATATTATTTAGTTCTTTTATATTTAGCGGAAATTAAGTAAAAACATCAATTATTGTGTGCAAAATTATAAATAACCAGCTGCAAAGTCCGCCTTCGACGGGCTTCTTACTGGCTCGAGCCGGGCGAGCCATCGCTCAACATCACTCCGCGAGACAGAGTTCAATTCCTGTGAAAGACTGACCTTGTGGAACATTCCAGAATGTTTCGGAAGTTTCTAGAAGCTTCAAGAAGGTCTACGGTAGATAGAGTAGACAGGGGGCGGAGCCATAAGTCGGCGAAACCGGACAAACCAAGTGTGTCCTTACTGCTTTATTATAAAGTATTGATAACTTCTCATACACCGTATAGTAAAATAATAAAAAGTTGGAAATTAAGGCTTACTCTAAATTCTAAAAGATTTCTTTCCAATGTTCTTTCTCTCAATTATCAATATTCAACGGCAAATCACTGAACGAGGAAGCAGAAAATTGCAAGTGGAGCAATAAAATTAAAGCATGATATTCGCTTTGTTTGTTTTTAAGCATTTTAATTTAAAAAAAGCCAATCCAATATTTCTCCGAAGGGGCAAATAAACCAGTTTCAATTAAACAGAAACACGAAATAAAATAAAAACCTTAAAATGTGGCAGCCGTTCTCTCTAACTTACCGTCTAAATGGTTTCTCTTTTTATATTTTTTATTCGTAATACATCGTAAAAGGAATGAAATGTTTAGAATCCCATATATTTCTTCAATTATATAGCTAACAAAACACGTCAGAATGAGAAGTTATTCTTCTGTTAAATTATGAGCTTAAGCAGACTTTATATGCGATTACATTTTTATTTTTAAGATCTGAAGCTTACTCATTTAATTTTGATAGTGAATTTAATTAAGGTAAATAGAAACGTATAAAATTTAGATAATTTTTGTGTTTGCTTTTACTTGGCACGGTCGGGAGGCAGGCGTAGCAAAGTAATTAAGATTATTACATAGTCTTACACCTGGAATCCGATGGCAAAAGACATATGCCTCTTATCATCTTGGTACAGGTTAGAATCTTGGAGAGGTGTATCGTAGGGCTAGCTATGTTTGATTGATAGGGTTTCTTTTTTCAGCAGGGGCACATTAATCCTTGAATCTTACGTTGTACTTCAAAGATAGATAAACTATGGTGTTTATTTTTTATATGAATTTTGTTTCTTATTGTCTTTTAGAAATGTATGAAACGAGAAAGAAATTTATATTTTTTCTGTTTGTCTTGAGATGTCCATGATAAGGAAGTCATAGAGGGTCATTTCTAGTGCTTAAAATATTCTAATTTCCTAAATTAAGTACAGAGAATATTTTGGGCTTTCCAGCTTCTTGAACGTTCGACAAACGAACGTTTTCTTTACCCATTGTATAAAACTTTTTATATAAGACGTATCATTCGATCAATTTTCAATATTCAAAATATGCATGATTGTTGTTAGTTGTTTATCGTATTTTTTTCTTAATTAGTTAGGAAATTACTTTCAATAGAATTTGAGTAAAAATTTACTAATATATTCTAGTCTAGGCTCTTCATATAAACAAACTGTATCTGTATTGCGGGAGATAATTCAGAGAGTGGTTATATGTGTCAAAATAATGAAAAAAGTTCATATAAAAAAACGCTTCTTTTACCAGGTACCCTCCAAATAGTTTATATCTCTGGAATGGTTTGACTGAATAAGTTGAAATTTTGTAGTAAACTTATCAACAAAAAACTACAATTGACGTTTTTTTTATAGAAATTTACTGTTATTAAATTATTTTCATTTAAACCATAGAGTAATATAGAGTGGAAGGGTCCATAAGGAGCCAATGTATTTTAGCGTATACGAGTTACAGAGCTCTCTGGCGAGACCACAGCAAAACCATTGGACAATAAAATCGCGGAAACCGCTCTCTTCGGAGCAAATTTTGGTGAGATTATAAAGAGTAAAATTTGCGCTTATATATATATATATATAGAGAGCGCTTTTTCGATGTACGGTAGCCTTCCACTCTATATTACTCTATGATTTAAACTTTTTAAATGGCCGCCATTTTGAAACGGGTTATTGTGTCAAATTTATTTCCATGCAAATTTTCAACTAAATCGGTCAATCAGTTCGAGATATATAGGTATGGTAAATTATTTAGTAAGAAAAACAAAATGGTAGAAAGCTGGTAAAAGAAGTTGTTCCGGGCATATGTTTATTTGAACTTTTTTCTTTATTTTGACCCATACCAGGCCCTGAATTATTAAAGATACGCCTTCAAATCTGAAAAAAATATGTTTCCCTATTTTCGAAGAAATTGTTTGATGACCAATATGTGATGCTAAACTCGAACCTTTTAAATAGAAAAATATCATTTTATGGCTTAGAATGTTAAAATGAATTTTCATTAAATTCAATATCCGTTAGTTTTCTAATTAATCTTAAGTTGTTTGCGGCCAGAAAAAATTCACAAATTATCAAAATTTGTAAGAGCACATAGAGAAAGTTTTCACTTTATAAATTGATTAAAACTTTGGTGTTAAAATAATTTAATAGAATAAATTAAATCGCATTATACCCCGTTTAATATACGATATTTATTAAAACACTAACAAATATATACAAACACAAATATCTACACGATGTTTTGATCTCTTTATTTGTGATCGTTTTAAAGTGTGAGATAGCATAGCTGCGTCATATTAAACAGCGCATGCACTATGTTGCTTATTTCGAAATGTTCTAATAAGGTTTCACTTCAACTTCCCATAATGTATGGAAATTTGGTCTATGTTTATTAATTTTTTTTAACTGACTTCAAAAAAGGAGGAGGTTCTCACTTCGACTGAATTTTTTTTTGTGTCTTTGTTACCTGATATCTTCGCCGGTTGGGAACCGATTTTGACGATTTTTTTTGAATTTGGTTCAGTATAGTTTCCGATTGGTCCGGTTTTTTTTTTCATTGGTATTGGATCTTTTTTGTTATGTTTGTTCAGGCATAAATTCTTTCTTTAAGAACCGATTTTAATGATTCTTTCTGCGTTTGGATCAATATAGCTCCAAGATAGTCAAGAAACCTATTTATTTATTTATTTCATGTATGTTCAGCGAGAAATTTTTGCCACGTGGACCGATTTCGATGATTCTTTTTTTATTGGAAAAGAGATACCTTAGGGGTGGTCCCATATTAATTTAGTCAAGTTAGATTTTTATGATCAATGTCGAAATAACGTAAATCTCGAATTCATATGAGAAAATAATCAAAAATTTAATAAATAAAATCTTTTATAAATAAAATTATATAACATTCATTTAAAACCCGCAAACATTTCGAGAGAATTTCTTCTCTATATTTATTAATTGTTTCTGATGACTTGAATTGAGGAGAAGAGAACCAATCGACTTGATTGGGGAATAATGGAATTGAAATAATTATCGGAAAAGAGGTTTTTTTATCTAATTAGATTTTTCCTCTTATTAAAAATAAGGACTAAAGATGAATAAGGACACTCGATGGTGGAGAAGTTATCTCTGGAATCGAAGCAAAAAATACAATGTATACATTAATTAATGTAAAATAATTGGTTTAATAAAATTTATAAAAAAAAAAAATTAAAAAAATATCATTTTCTGATGAATTGTAGAGAGAAGGAGAGGGATTGGAAATTAATTGGATGAATTAATTTCCGCAATATGGTATTGGAATAATTATCGGAAAAGAGGTTTTTTTTTCTATAATTAGTTTTTTCCTCTTATTAAAAACAAGGACTAAAGATGATTAATGACACTCGATGGTGGAGAAGTAATCTCCGGGGTCGAAGCTAAAATACAATGTATACATTAATTAATGTAAAATAATTGGTTTAATAAAATTTATAAAATTTATTATCATTTTCTGATTCATTCGCTCGACGCTTTCTTTTTCGATATGCATTCTGCACGCATTAAGTCAGTATTAATAACATCACTAAAAAGAGAAAAATAAAAATAAATTTTATAAAAAAATAACCGACTTCAAAAAAATTAAATGAAACAAATAAAATAATAAGAACTCAAAAATCAAATAAAATCCACTAAAAGGTATAAAATAATTATCTAATTTAGTTACAACTGAACGACGAAATATTAATATGAACTCACTTTTTGAAGTCGGTGCTAAACAAACTATATAAGCGAGCGTACCCGCCAAACGTACTAAGTAAGATCCATTGAGTTAATTCATAAAATGTATATTTTTGGCACCGACTTCAAAAAGTGATTTCATATTAATATTTCGTCGTTTAGTTGTAAGTAAATTATATAATTATTTTATACCTTTTAGGGCATTTTATTTTATTTTTAAATTCTTATTATTTTATTTGTTGAATTTAATTTTTTTGAAGCCGGTTTTATTTTTTTTTTATAAAAAATTATTTTTTTATGGGATCGAGTAACTATATTAAAAAAAAATTGTTATTTATAATATTTCAAAAATAAACTAGTAATCTTCTTTAAAAGATTATATAATACAAAGTTAATTTTCCAAATTAATTAAACATTCTATTAGATTCGTCGTTAAGAAAAAACATCTTAATGGACTCCCACTTTCAATATTAATTTCCGCATTTAAGTTTGTAAAAAATGCCGGAAGCTAAGATTCCTCTAGATCCCTTGCGTGATAACGGTTTAAGAAAGAGGATGCTTTTCTTCATTAGCCAATGTGGCTTTCAGCTCAAAATTTCCTGCTTTTCGGAATTAACGTCACAGAAGCTTATTTAATCCCAACATACATTATTATATAAATTTTGTGCCTAATGAATATTCAATTACCAAACATCGATTCCCATATTGGTGTTTGTAATTTATGTAATTACATTTCAATAAAAATATATTTCAGTGCTTATCGCATTAATAGATTCATTTATAGCAAGTGACAATTTTTCTTCTTCACATATTTAATATAGGTATTTGTTACTTAAGACCATTAAAGATGAAATAGGTGAATGACAAAGACATTACAGATACTAAGGATTCGAAAAACGGATCTATAAAAAGTTCTTTATTGATCTCTGTTATAAGGGATATTCTCCTCATTCATACACCTTTTATAAGAAGTTGACCTAGTAACATCCATCTATTGCATTTAAGATAAAATGTGGAATTCAATTCAGAGTATTGATTTGGAATGAATTGGGAAATAAATAATGGGTGGAAATTTCACCATCTCATGAAAAGAGGGGTTAATAAATCAATAATATCATAACAGGATTCTATTACCTATTTGCTTATCTTTAAAGCATATTCATACAGTTTTGATAACTTAATCAATTTTTTTGCCAGGGAACGGTTTGAGCTAGAAAGTTGCAATTTAGCAGAGAGGTGCAGTTTAATAATAAAACTCATTATCTAGAACCGTTTGATAATTCCGTAAACAACAATTTGATTTTTTTTGTATCATGCTCTAGTCCTAGTTTTATCACTAGGAAAAATTAAGAATAATACCAGAGAAAGACAACAGGAATTCACCCAGTGATCGATTTTCTAGACAGAGCATTAGGTAATATATGAATATATTAATAATCGCTTCAATAGTCATAGAGATTAACGAATGAAAAATGAAATAGTGGTAAATCCATTCTTGTTAAGGATTTGACCAGGTTTCCTTAACAACTTATGGCAAATGCCGGGATGGCTAATGCTTCGTTTGCCCCCTGGAATTGGGTTTTTGCGAGGAATTTTTAAATTACTTTTTGTCTTTTGATGGAAATCTATGGTCATCTTATTTGTTAATGAGAATAGATTTTTTTTTCTACTTGTTTATTATTTGTTAAATTGCTGTAATTAGTTTGTATTGATGTTTGATAATTTATTGTAGTTAGATTGTATTGATGTTTGGAGGACCTAGCCAATGAGGTCTTGTGCCTAGAGGCAATCAGGTCGAGGAATAAAGATTAATTTATTTAAAATTAAACAATGTTCATATTTTGCAAAAATCAGCGTTTGGGGGGATCGAATTTGTTAATTGGAACATTGGTTGTGTCATGCGAGTTGCTGAATATTCGAATCACAATAATGAATACCAATAGCCAAATATGGTATAGTCAAGAAGGAGAAGAAAAAGAATAATTGTTAGCTAGAATCGAAGGAAACTGGTAAATTATAATTAAAAACACAGTTTTATTTTTAATGAGTGGGAAGTTTAGTCGTTTATTTTTCGACTTCCTCAGCGGCTCACTATGTACCTATCTCAATTGTCCATCATTGATAAAACTAAGAGAAATAACAACAATAAAAGAATACAATGTTATTTCTCATAGTTTTATCAATGATGTACAATTGACTTACCATACATAGTGAGCCGCTGAGGAAGACGAAAAATAAACGACCAAACGACCGACTTATTAAAAGTAAAATTTTTAATTTTAATTTTTTAGTTTTCTGCGATTACAACTAACAATGTGGATACGATTAACAAAAAAAAGAATAATTTTCTAAAATCATTTGAATTATTCTAGCAAAAAAATGAACAGAATATATAAAATTTATAAAGCTATGGAAATTATAACAATGAGTTTTTAACTTTTCCACTTAAGAAGTCATTAAGAGGTAGTAATAATAAAATTAAAATACCAATTAAATAGCTAGAATACTTGAGCTGGGAGGGAGTTCAACATTGTCCGATACCATCGTCTAAGACGGTGGTTTCTCACGGGGGCGGTAGCTCTTAGTGATGGTCGCTGAGAAGATCTAATCGAGTATTATTGGTTAAAGGTTGAAGACCAGCTACTGGACTAAATTTGTAAGAATATTCTAAAAAGTTTTATTAATCATTCATAAATGAATGTTTGAACCAAAACTTGCCTACTTCTTATAAGCTATAGCTAAGTATAGTCAGAGCTGGGCATAGTTAATTCGAAAGTTAACTTCGTTAATCGTTAATCCGCTACTCAAAAAGTTAACATCGTTAAGGTATTGACTTTTCACAAATTTAACGCAAGTTAAAATTATCCGTTAAAAGTTAACCACCTAAAAGTTGTACTGATGTTTAAGCATTATCTATATGTATATTATTAAAGATAATAGATGAGGCTTGGCTTTGGTACAGTGGTACAGAGGTGAATAAAACAAATAATTTAGTTAAATTGATTATTTAATGCTTTTAGGAAGAAAACACAGAAACATAAGCACCAATTGCAAAAAACAGCAATCAGTTATTGATCATCATTTCGCATTAGGTGCATGTTTATCAATATAAACATTATCATATTAAAATTGTCATCCGACAGCGATGATCATTTCGCCCGTAAAACATATTTTCCTGTAGAAAAAAGGCGTTCAACTGCAGCGCTAGACGGAATAGCAGTGTTATATTTAATAAACAATTCTATTAAAACCGGTTCTCCTAGAAATGCAGCATCTTTTGACTATGAGTTCAGCCAAGTTCTGACCAAATTCTGAGCTTTGTTTTCCAGAGATTTGTGGCCTTTGACCCTTTCTTGAGTCTGAATAATACTCAGATGAAAAATAAACTAAACTGATCACACAAAATCACGGCAACAACCAATGTAACGGACTAAAGTTAACGGAAGTTAAGAAAACCGTTAACATTTTTTTAGTTTAACTTAAAAGTTAAATAGTTAAGCAATTTGTTAACTTCGTTAATAAACGATTAACGGATTAACGATGTTGTGCCCAGCTCTGAGTAGAGTGTATTTAGAATAGGGAGACAATTTTTTAAACAATCCAGTTTATTTCGGTACTCTTTTAGAAAAGTTGTAAAACTAAAGTTCACTGCGGCACTAACTTATGTCGTGTGTTGACACAATTAATAATTACCTAATAGGAAATTGCCAATTTTTTATTTTTATTTCATTTATTAATTTACTTTTTTATTTTTCCATATTGAGTATGGAAAAGTATGGTAATCGTGTTTGAAAAAAATGCTTTTTTGCTTGATTTTTTGAAAAAGTGTTCATTCGATTTATTGCTTCCTTTTTTAACTCCGGAGAGAGTGTGCAAAAAGTAATTTTTTAGAGTTATTTTAATGAAATATTATTTTTTATTCTCTCGAAAAACTAATAATATTCAAAATAATGTATTTTCTTTTCTAAGAGAACACGTAAAATATGCATTATTCAATAACTAAAGAACAAATATTTTTTTTCGTTGGATTCCACTGATCTGTACTCAAAATAGAGCACTGACGTCATCGCTTCTAAAGCTTTAGTATTATGTTTATTTATGTTTACAGGCAGTTCTAAGAAGTCATAAGGATAAATAAGTTATCTATTGCATTTGTTTGATTTAAACCTAATTTCACAACAAATGGTCGTTGTGTGCTAGAAAATCGCATGTTTCTTACAAAGGAGGCTTTCGAGGTGATTATTGATTTTAATGGCCGCAACAAGCACCAAATTATGTATATATAATAGTGAAAGATCCGATGTGGTTTTATGATGTGTCAGGGATTCAAATGAGCTAGATATTACCAATTTTATTGATCTTTTCTGAATTCCATACTTAGTAGCAAAAAGTGAATGTTTGGAAGTCCCTCTCCACAGACTCGAAGAATATTTAAGACAGGGGTGAATTTTAACTCTGTATACTCGTAGAGCAAGATTAATTAATTATTTAATTAACGCATTTTTGATCTATTTAAAAATTTAAACAAACTTAAGCTACATAATATGTTTTAAAGTAAAGGAAATTTTGAAAATTTAAGAAACTTTAAAAAAATTTAAGAAACATTTTTATTTCTGAAATTAGTATATGCTATTAAATTTTTGATGATTTATCACCCTCAACTAATAAGTTGTTGTATTATGTATACATATACCATATCATCGCCTTAAGGTGTAAACCTGCTAACTTACTACAAGGATATTTTACAGGGCAGAGAAAAAAAACAATTTAATATTGTTGTTATGGAAAGAAACTATTTTGCACAATTTTTTTCTACAACTTATGATCGTAATTTTAAGTAACAATTTTACTTGGACGATGCTGCATCTCTTTTTCCTTCGAACGGTATTAATATGTCATATATGATAAAAAATGGAGTTAGTAGTTTACACTCTAAGGCAACGATATGTGGAAAAAGATTATTAAATGAGAAATATTTTTAAAAGTCAAAATATAAAATAAAGTAAAGAAAATTTTGAAAAATTTAAGAAACTTTAAAATTTAATATATAAAATACTAGGTAGGTCTCACAAAAATTTTGTGAAACCTACCTAGTATTTTATAATATATTTTAAATTTTAAAAAGGTTCTTAAATTTTTCAAAATTTTCTTTACTTTATTTAAAATCTTTCACCAAGAACCCACACCATTCTCAATTAACAAAATTAATACCTATGTTTTATTAGATCAGTGAAAATGTATAATTGAGTTAAATTATACGTAGTAGTACTCTTATTTGAATATTACTCACTAAAGAATGACTTAAGAAGAGTAATATAAGCCTTTGTATATCGTTTATTATATGGTTAGCTTGCTTTAACAACAAAACGAATTTGTCTATACCCAATCGGGTAATTGATCCCATGAGAAATAAAAGACACAATTTATTAATTAATGACTATTGATGAAGATTAAGCTTTAAATAATTATATATATATCTTCCAGTAAAAACCTATTTTTAATTAAAACGGGTTCTTTCTAGTTAAAACGCGTTTCACTGAATACCTTTGTGGAAACTAGAATTTACTGATGTTGGTTGAGTTTGGTCTAAAGAGCTAGAATCTTCATTCGCATCAGTAAATCCAAGTTGCCACGAAGGTATTCAATGAAACGCGTTTTAACTAGTAAGAACCCGTTCTTACTAAAAACTGGTTTTTACTGCAACATATATTTGTTTATTTGCATCAAGCAGAGAACAACTTCATTGATTTTTCTTTATGAATCGACTTTTCTACTCTCTCGACCCTCGAATGAAGAAATTAATTTGAAAGCAAAAATATTTTTAAAATAATACGCCAACTCTTGCACGAAGTTATCATGGCCATAATTTAGACATCTCAAAGTCTTGACAAATATACATAACGATTCTCTATCAATGAAGGTAGCAGTAATAATCATTTTTTACTACACTTTAAGAAGAATATTTAATTTCATGCGAATTATTACAAAACTTTTGTCTATAAATTGAGATAACAAATGGCTTAACTTACTTTTTGACGACTTCGGTGCGCGATTTGGAACGATTAAATGGGGGTCGATTAGGCCCCCCTGTGGGATTTCCTGTTGTTGGGTCTATCCGTGGAGATCCCACTGGCACCGAGACTGACCTCTGGAGTGGTCTTTTCTCTGTAGAATCTGCAAATAATAATTTAAAAAAAGGTAATTAGTCTATAGCTTGAAAAGATATTTTTAATTTTCTATAGAAATTTTAAGTTTGGTACTATTGCGAATTTGAATTTTTATATTCAATTTCGGAATAGTCTCAATGCAATTCGATTTTCGAAGAAATTGAAATTTTAAAACACGGGAGGGGGAAGGGGCACGACGCTCCCACCCCCGCTCTCACTATTTACATATAACCAAAATCAAAAGACAACTTGGGAAAATGATTTCTTTTTAGGTTTTTTTTTTTTATTTATATGTTTGGTGGACCGCTCTTTAAGTTATAGTAAATTGTTCAATCAAAGAAAAATTAACTCATTTTGTTTATTTTAATGCATACCGTGCCTATCCAGACTTAAAAAATTAATGTAAATTTACTATAAGTTTACAGTATAAATAGATAGGAAATTTACAAGATTGCGTATATAGTAAAAAAAATACTATATTATCTATATTGATAAAATCACATTAACTCATTGCAAAAATACAAAAATAAATTGTAACTTTACTTTTTTCTTGTATTAATTTAAGTACGTAAATTACTAAAAAAATGTGATTACAATGCTGGTATGTAATATTACTAAAAGTTTTGAGGTTGGACTTTCCATTTTTTATAAGAAAATTATTTAAGAAATTTTTACAGTACAAGAAAAAGAAAAAAATCCCTTAATTCAAATAATTTTGGTAGGGGTAATAATTTTGGTCAGAGCAGTCCGGGGGATTCGCCCCAAAAGTCTGGCCACGCCTCTGCTTAGCGCTATACATACATATTATTATATATTAGCCCGGATTAATATCCTCGGTCAGTAAGAATATTTCATAGTAATGGTCCTCTGAAATCGATATTAAGGCGTCCAAAAGGAAATGTAGCTTTTATAGGGTGAGTATTTGTATTTCTATGCAATCTCGGTTTGATTTCAGAACAAATTTTACAGAGAGGCGTTACACGGCGAATTTCTGCTATAGAAAAAGTAGGTAAGTAAGGCTTTTAATTCAATGATAAATTCTAATAATCCCCGGATGGCATAGATTATTATGGAGTACTTCAAACTTTCTATCTCTTTTGTCTAGAGATGAATACATTCTTGAAAATGCATCAGCAGCCATATTATTTTTTCATGGTCTATAAATTATATCGTATTTATAACAGGACAGCTCGAGTATCCATCTCAAAAACTTTTCATTCTTTATATTTCTATATTGTTTATCATCAAACATAAAGGGAACTGATCTTTGATTCGTTATAAGTTGAAAATATCGTCCCATTTAGTACTAATGCTCTGTGCTAATTCTAAAGAACGAGCTATTTTATTTAAAAAGTAAGATTAGATTTCTCCAGAAATCTTTGACTGATATGTGAGCTCATCAATCCGCCAATATGCCAGAATCTCTTTTGAAGTTGTCCCTATTAACTTCTGCGGTAATGGCTTTAAATTGACAATCTTGACTGAGAAGTTTTAAATCTTCATGATATTGGTCTATAGTTTCATCAGATCCTTGGCTGTAGCGAAATAGCTTTATAATTTTAGGTTATGTAATTGTTATGTTTTGTTGATGTTTAATAAGAATTATTAGTAATTGAAGAGCCCTTATAAAACAGCAACAAAACATAACAGTTGCATAACTTAAAATTATAAAGCCATTTTGCTAGTAGAGATATAGCTTATATCTAGTAAAAGCTTCGTTAACTGGTTTAACAATTAAGTTTTTAAGTATGCTTAGCGTATCGTCGAAGTTTCACAATCCCTTATCTATATATATAAAATTAAGGTTTTGTCTGTACATTGGTCCAAATCACGCCAAATTTTGGTTGCACACGTTTCAAGCAAAGTTATGAACGAAAACACCCTCAACAAAATTCCTGTTTGTCTGTCTGTCTGTATGTCTATCTGTTCGTGGGTTTCCGTGGGTTCCGCGAAAAGTTGCTCACGATTCACGTAAAAACGGCTCAAGGAATTATTATGAAATTTCATATTTATATCAGATGTCTTCCAACTTACGTTTTTAGCTATATAACGTTTTGATATTTTGACCCCAGAAGGGGGTTTGGGGGGGGCGCAGGAATGAAAATTATCAAATAACTCCTAAACTATTAACCCTACGGCAAATTTTATAATAAACAAAGTTGTAGGGGATGTGATTTCTGACAACTTTTGTTCAAAAAATTTCCCCAAAAACCCACCCAAAAAAGAGGGAGGGGGAGGGTGAAAAAATGTAAATTCTTGCCAAATTTTGTATACATAATCTGTGGGCCTCTAAAGAGATAGAAATGGAAAAACTAACAACCCAAAATGGGGGCGAGGGTCAAAAAATGAAAATTCTTTCTCTTGGACCAAACTCAACCAAATTTTGTATACATAATATGTGGGTCACTAGAAGGCTAGAAATGCAAAAACTGGGTGCGGAAGGTGGGTGCGGGGGTGGAATGGAGTGGGCATGGGTTAGGGTATGCGGTGCGCGGGGTGGAATGGGGTTGGGGTAAGGGAGTGAGGCGAAATAGGGTAGGGGTGCAGGGGAATCCAGGGGGCTAGATGGGGGTTTGGTGCCCAGGGTTGGAGGGCACGGGGTGGGGTGCGGGGTCCGAGGTGCGGGTGGTGGTGTGGGGGCGGGGGTTGGGCACTGGTGCATGGTGCGGTGGGTGGGGGTGATGGAGGGTTTCGGGGGTTGGGCATGGTCCGGGAGGTGGGGGTGCTGGGTGGGTTGGGGGGGGGGTTCATATGGCTAGACAAAAATGAGAAAAAATAAATGATTAACAAAACCTTTTTCTGAATTAAGGATTTATTCGAGTAGAGAAAAATTAACCTTTTTTGATCACTGTATTGAAAAAAATAGATAAATCTTTTTGTCTGAGTTTCTGGATTCAGATACCCACAATAATTTAAGAACGAAAAGTCGTAGAAAGTTCGTTCATGTGCTAAAATATTTGTATTTCCAATACAGGGAGCTAATTAGATTTTGGGCTTACTAGCTTTAGTAGTACTTCTGGTTCAAAAATAAAGAAAACATCATATTGGAATGATTTTATTCAGGTATTAAATCAATGTTATAATATAGGCATAAATGAACAATTTATTTTATATTTAAGTTTATTAATAATTAATTATAAAGGCGTCTCTAACCTAAATAAGTTTTCACTTTTTTTTATTTAATAAATGCGCGTATATGCGATTGTTTCATTAGAATCTGATTGAAGAAAAAACTGAAAATGATGGAGATAGAATGATCTCTATTCCTTTAGAGCAGGGGTTCCCAACCTTTTTATAGTACCGTACCTGTACGTTGTAAACAATTTGATGACATACCGGTAGAACAAAAATTTTGAAATGGGGAATAAAATTCAATAGAGAACATTTATAAGAAAGACAAATATCTTGGGATATATTTTTATTGCTAAACATTTACATAAAATATAATAATTACTTTAAAAAAATATAATTAGTGAGAAGGTTGGGCCTGTTTATTATTAACTAAAGAAGTAATATCCGGCTCAATGTATGTCAGTTTAAGATGTTTAAGAAGATCCGATTGAATGTCCAGCAAATCTCGATATATTTCGTTTTCATTGCAGTCCTTGCTTTAATGCTGAATTCATATCTAAATTTGTTTTTCAATAATTCTATTTCATAACAAAGTTATATTAATCGCTTCAAATTTACATGAAAAAGAAATCGACCTTATTTTATCGATTTAAGTACATGGAGATTCACAGTAACTGTCTAATGTAAGAAAATAGCATTTTGGTTAAGAATTTCGTAGTTTAAAAGAAATTTTATGAAAAGATTCAATTTCTTCTCCCCGGGAGCTAATCAACTACAAATGGCAAAAAGTTTTATTTTTTTTCTCATTAGATATTTATTTAAATTTATTGAAATTTCATATCTGTGTGTTTTATGTTCATTTATCTTTTATATCAAATAATTATTATTATGAAATTTGTAATTTAAAGGGTAGTTTATTTGAATTCCAATTTGAAAAAACGCTAATAACTCAGTTGAAATTTTTTTTTAAATATGAAATTAATAGATATTATAAAACACTTAATTATTAATAATTTATTTCAATTTTGAACGAAATCGCTTCAGTACTTTTTGAGAAAATCATCAAAAACCCGGAAAACCGTCTATGAAAGGCCGTTTTAGAAACATTTTAAAATTCACCTCCATGTAACAAGTTAATGTTTTGTTTCATATGACTTTTTTAACTTTTTCCAAAGGCATATCGTGCCTTCAAAATAGATCGTTTTTGAGACGGTTTAGATGGTTTTTGGCTATTTTCTCAAAAAGTACCTAAGCGATTTCGTTCAAATCTAAAGGAAATTATTAATAAATAATTGTTTTATAATATTTAATAATTTCATATTTTTTAAAATTTTTTTAACTTATTCGCGTTTTTTTAAATTGGAGTTCAAATAAACTACCCTTTAAAATGCAAATTTCATAATAATAATTATTTTATATATAAGATAAATGAGAATAACACACAGATCTAAAATGTCATTATATTTTAATAAATTTCTAATGAGAAAAAAATAAAACTTTTTGCCATTTCTAGTTGATTCGCTCCCGGAGACAAGAAATTGTATCTTTTCATACAATTTCTTTTAAACTACAAAATTCTTAATCAAAATGCTATTTTCTTGTATAATAGACATACTGTGAACCTTCAGATAGATGAAGTCACCCGGCATCGGCGAGTCATTTGTTACGGTTTTCTAGCTTTTTGTCATTTTATTAAAAACTAATCATTCAATTCTTTCAAAATTTTATATAATTAATAATAATCGATGGTTTTATGATATTTATTAATTTCATATTTTTAAAAATTATTTCAAAGTAGTAATTGGCGTTTATTTAAATTAGACTTCAAATAAACTACCCTTTAAAATGCAAATATTTTAATAGAAACTATTTGATATAAAAGATAAAAGAACATATTTTATAGATATGAAATTTCAATAGATTTAATTGAAAATTTGATGAGGAAAAAATAAAACACTTTTACCATAGATAGATCTAGTCGACTCACTGTGAAGAAACTGAATGTTTTCATAACATTTCATTTAAACAACAACATTCTTAATTGAAATGCTATTTTCTTCTATTAGAATGATTATGTGTATCTTCACATAAATTAAATGGATAAAATAAGATCTCATTTATATTTTTTTTGGTTGTTTAATGGTGAAGATGAGACTCAAGCCACTCGGCATAGGGATAACGTCACATTTAATGTTCCCTAGTGAAATATCTTTTAATATATTTAATTGTGTAATTAAGTAATTTCGCTCAATTTTTTTAATCAAAATAGTATCAGCCGTTTTTGAGATATTTCGAAAAAAGAAGGAAAAAAAACACTTTTTTCATGCACGATTACAATACTTGACCATACCCTGGTATGGTAAAGTAATAAATAATAGTAAATCTAGGTATAATCAAATGCCGCTACGTCCTCTGAGAAAGAGCATAGTCTAAGAATTAAGAAATGAATGAATAAAACGATTTACCTATAAGAAGACTCTTCTTCATGATTGTATAAGGACGAAAACAGAAATGGTATGGATGTGTTCTTGCAAGTTGTTTTAATTAAATTGATCTCTAGACCCTGCTACTCTTTTCATTATTGATGATAAGATGGAAACATATATAATCGCCGGATCTTTAGATCAGTCAAATTCACTGAATACGTAGTATTTCATTAGAAAAAGTGTGGATTATTCTTCAAAAGATTATTTTCACAAATACTTATTATGATTTTTTTCGAAAAAGACGCATTAAAGATTAATTTATTTAAGATGTCAATCAATCATTTCGATAAGCGTAAATGGTACAGAAGATGACGAGACTTTCACAATCAACAGAAAAAGAAAGGAATTATTGGAAAGCTACCCATTAAGTTTGTTTAATTACGCGGTGTTATCGCTACAACTTTTCCACAGATTCTTAATTTTGGACTCCATGTGTAGAAAGCTGTGTTGTAAGAAGATATGAAAAAAAACCGTGAGTATTTTAGTTGAAAAAAAAATAAAAAAATGGCGCAAGTGTACAAGGGAAAATTGCAGGTTATGTAGTTTTTTTTCATGGATCATTTCAGCTATATTTTTATTTTACCATATAGGGTATGGTCAAGTATTGTAAATAGTTGATGAAAAAGCAGTTTTTTTTTTGCTTCTTTTGTTTTGAAATATCTCAAAAGCCGGTGAAACTATTTTGATTAAAAAAAATTCGGCGAAACCAAGGCATTTCGGTCTACAAAAAAGCTCTAATAAGTGATAATCGAAAAAATTATATTTTTTGACATAATAATTGTTTTGTCAAAATGTCTGTTGGTCTGTTTGTTAGTTAGTCTGTGCGTTACCAAATTTTTGTGGACGAGCTAGCTCAAAAACTAGTGTGAATATCAAAACCAAATTTCACACGTAGTTTTGGGGGCATTTAGATTAAGAGCTAATAAGATTTTGGTGCATATCGAACCAAAATTAAGGGAAGGGGGGTTAAAATTTTAAATTATAATATTTTCAAACTAAAAAAACAAGAAAAATGAAATATATTATAAAATGAACCTATAATAACGAAAATATTTATTTTTCTGGCGCCAAAATTAAGGGGGGGGGGAGGAGGGGTCAAACAATAAAAATCTAGGCCCTTGGACCAAACCCAACCAAATTTTGTACACATAATCAGTTCGCCCTCATAACACTAAAAATTCAAAATCAAATGGCCTTAAGGGGAGAGGGGGCAAAAAATAAAAATCTAGGCCTATGAAACTCAAGCAAATTTTGTATACATAATCAGAAGGCTAAAAATGCAAAAACTAACTGCTAAAAATGGGGGGGGGGGAAATGAAAATCTAGGCCCTTGTACCTTACTCAACCCGAAGTGTATGGTAAAGTCAAGTTGATGGGCACATCAGAGCACGTCTGCTTATTTTTTTATATTAGAATTTGGCAATTTAAATGATGAACTCAAAAATGTTATTTAATTAAAACGAACTGACGTGTTCTGATGTGGGCATCCACTTGACTTTACCATACAACCTGGCCCCTAAAATTATTTATAATCATGTAGGTGAGGTTAGTTTTTCTCAAATGGAACATATCTTTTTCATTCTCTCTTGGTCCAGACTTAAGACTCAGCAGACTCCAATAGCCTCAATCAGCAGTAGTCTGGCCATATATATCTTGTTTAAAAAGCGCGATCAAAAACAATTCTCGTTAATATGTTAATTATTCTTTGATATATTAATGAGAAAATTATAAATTTATTTAACTTCATTATTTTAAGTTAGCAATATATAAATTCTGTTATTATTTTCACTTACTTAATATTTGACAAAAATCACCTGCTTTCGATTTGCG
The DNA here is from genome assembly GCA_024734495.1 of Forficula auricularia. NCBI lineage: Eukaryota > Metazoa > Arthropoda > Insecta > Dermaptera > Forficulidae > Forficula > Forficula auricularia. Next base: position 16,857,735 of record JALMQS010000030.1, on the reverse strand, counting down.
ATCGAATCAAATGCAGGAAACTTATGATTACCTATACATATATACACATAATCTGTCGGCCACTACAATGCTTGAAATGCAAAAACTGGGTGAGGGCGCAGAGTCGAGGGTGGAGATGGCGGTGGCAGAGATGTGGGGGGGTGCAGTGGTGGAGGGGTACGGGGGGGCGAGTGAAGTGGTTTTGAGGGTGGGGTGGATCTGGGCTGGAGGGGTGCAGGAGGTGGGGTGAAATAGTGGGGGTCAGGGGCGAAGGGGGGGGGAGGCTTCGGGGATTAATATATAGCTTTTAACTAAAGCAAAAAGTTACCGAGCATCGCTCGGTGGCCAGGTACTAGATATTAAATGAAAAAGCAATAACCCAAAGTAATTTGAAATCTTTGTCAAAGCACTCTGATGAGGTGAATCTGATTATCGACTTTATCTATATGAGGAGCGATTTTCATTTATTAAACCTCCTTGCTTATCATTAACTTTGTAATTATAAAGTTGATAATTACATTGAACAATCAAGAGTAAGGAGCCCCAATGTCATTTATATAATTGTTTTTTCATCTACCTTACCAAATTCTATTAAAAAAATTTCCAATTTTTTCCTTTTAAATTAAAGAGTTTCACAATTGTATTGGTATTATTATTTATTTTTGAAACAATATACTTAATCTTAGAAATAATGGAGATATTCTCTTATAATTAATAAAAGAAATACAATTTGATTATAACTGAAAGAAAAAAAACTAAAAATGTATGGAAAAGATAATGAAAAAAACATAATTAATTAGATTAATAAAGTAAAAAGAAAGAATACTTTACTGATTTCTTTTTCTAATGTTAATATATTAAAAAATAATTAGAAGTTTGAATGATTATTTTTTAATAGTGTGAGAAGTGAAATTCATTCTGTTAAAGGGGAAAATATTTTACACCCTAAAGGATTCTCGCCATTTTTTCTCTCTCCTTGAGGCGCAAAGTTGAATAAAAAATAAAAAAAAAACGGATAATTTTCATGATGGTAATTATATCTTAAATATTTCAAATTAATTTATTACAGATTTAGATTATCTATCTTAAGAAATATATAAAATATAAATATAAATATATATTTATATATCGGTGGCGTGTGGTCCATTCCGAAGATTTCAAAGATTTAGAGTATTTTCATAAATATATAAGGTCTACTTGAAAATTTCAGGAGGATGTTTAAATTTTCAAATTATTATCCGCAATTTCAAATATTTCTGTAAAAATAATTTTTTGTTTTGTAAAGTATAGTGGTTCTCGAAATGAAATAAAATTGTTTGAAGGGGCAATTAAAATTAATGATTTTTTGAAAAGGGTACTGAAAGAAGGTCTGAAGTTCCTGCCTGGACTATTCTTCCAGTTCCAGCGTGTCAAAAACAAGTCCAGTCGAGTTTTATTCGAATAAACATTGTTCTAGCTTAGGAACTATTAATATAGTAAGACAGAGTTTACAAAAAAAGGAATAAATAAAGATGATTCGAGAATTATTGGACTAATCCATTTCTAACAACTCTCAATATACAGTGGTTCCACAGAACTCGTTCATTAAAAGTTTTCATGGAAGGAGTGAAGAGAAAATTTTGAACTTTGGCATATTTATGTTTTGGAATATGGTCTTTTTAAATAAATTATTAAAAACTTTTGGACACATTCTTCTTTGCTGCAATCGCCATCCACTTTCTTATTTTCAATAGAACTCCCCAAATATTTTTCCATCATTAGATTAAGTGTTAAAAATTAAGATGATTTTGTATAATGCACTTGATGTCTAAAATTTATCATTTCTGAGTTATTTTAGATAGTTTGTAAAATCTACCAATTTAGCGTTCATATTTAAAAATTCATAATAATTAAAGTATTATTTGTAGAATTAAGTTGATCATTTATAACTCTTAATTAGACATTAAAGAATCTTACTTAATCATAAAAATTCAAATTTTATATCCATGATGACCATAATAATTGTTTATTTCTGAAAATCAAAAAGTTGTTAATTCTCAATTTTTTCAAATGGAATATGGCATAAATTTTAGTATTTTTGAATTCTAGATAAAAATCCAATAGGAGTTTATTAAATATTCCCTATACCCAAAATGAATAGTTTTTTTAAACAAAAAAAATTTGCAGTGAAAACAAAGATTTAAGTATCTTTTTGGGTGTCTTTTTTTGAAAAAAGATGGAAATTATTTCAAAAATCAACCCAGTATATAATATTATTAAATGAATTTAACTTTAAAGGACATCATAGATATTAGTTGAAATATTTTTATATTGCATATCAGAGAGGTTCGTCCCCTTAGGAATCGAACCCAAGCGCTAACTAAGCTTGCCGGGCCAGTAGCCAAACCCTGGGTTTGGCTACTAGCCTAGCTTGGGTTCGATTCCTAAGAGGACGAACCTCTCTGATATGCAATGTAAAAATATTTCAACTAATATCTATGATGTCCTTTAAAGTTAAATTCATTTAAAAAAAATTTGGTTGAGTTTGCTCAAATGGCCTAGATTTTTAATTTTCAACTCCCCCCCTCCACCCCCTTAATTTTGGGTCGATATGCACTAAAAATTTAATAAGCTCTTAATCTCTAAATTAGGTTTTGATATTCATACTAGTTTTGAGCTAGCTCGTCCACAAAAATTTGGTAACGCACAGACTAACAGACTAACAGACATTTTGATAAAACAATTAATATATCGAAAAATATAATTTTTTCGAAGTTGACTTATTTGAGCTTTTTTGAAGACCGAAATACCATCGTTTTGCTCAATTTTTTTAATCAAAATAGTTTCAGCCGTTTTTGAGATATTTCGAATAAAAGAAGCAAAAAAACCCACTTTTTTCATGCACGATTACAATTCTTGACCCTATTATATATGGTAAGTAAAAATATTAAGATCTGAGAGAAGAGTTTTTTTTTTCAAAAGCTGTCTGCGTCCCATATGCTTTTTTAGCACTATTAGTGCCACCCAAGGGTTTTCGAGTTTTTAATGTGTGGTTGAGTAGAAAAAAAAATGGGGGACCGAAACATAACAAGCCCGAACTAAAGCTCTTGAGGTTCGGTTCGATTCGCTTTGTATACCTCCATTTCGGTCTGGTTTTAGACGGTTCGGTTGGCGTAAGAAAATCTGAAAAATCCTCAAAAATCAATTTTTATTGTCTATAGAGAAATTGTTAAATAACCACCTGGAAATTTCAGCTCAAAATATAAATTTATATTTTCAAGCAGTTATTTTTTATTATACCTATATATATATATACTCAAGAATCACTCATTTAATAGTATAAGATAAGATAATTATTATTTTGTTCATTTTATTATGATTTCTTTTTAAATACAAATTAATCAATATAGTTACCTCTAATTAAATTAATTCCTTATTGATTTTTAAGAAAATCAATCTCCTCCTTGATTAACTTCATTATAGTCTATTGGTCTATTCAAATATTTAAGTTTTGGAAATTTCCTAAATTCAATTGAAATTAATAATTATCGGAAGTTGATGGAAAGATTCCAAAGAGCACTGGATAGAATAAAGAGATTTGACAAAAGGGTGAATTTAAAGAAATCGCTAATTCTTTTTCTCTTTTGTTCTCCAATGGATATGCTATGGCAATAGGGATGCATTGAAATGAAAAAATTATTTAAGAAATAAAAATAAAAAAAAATCGAAATCAAATTAAAAGAAATTTGTTTACCAAGGGGGAAAAATCGATTTTTATGGAGCGAACTGAGGGCGGCACGTTTGTTTCGTATAATATTTTATTCTTTGCGCCCTTTAAAGTGAGTTTTTCTTCATGATAAACACTATTTTTTTTTATCTAACAATTTGAAAAAACAACAATATATTTTACCATAGGTACTAGATAAATTGCAATTTTTCCTTATTTAAAAACTATATTCTATAACAGGGCTGACCAACCCGTGGCCCGCGGCCCACTACTGCAATGAGTGTGGCCTAACTGCCTAACTTAAAAATTATAGTAAAGAATTGAGTATCCACATATTTGAGAAAGAAAGATTGAATTTTTTCTCAAAATCAACTTGTGATATTGAATCAATTAATTTTACGAATATGAATTTAGGTCATTTATCAAATATTTTAATAGATATGTTTATATTCTCAAGGGTCTGGACTAGTTGCCCGGAAAGCGTACTAGTGCTTGGGTTCGACTCCGGAGTGGACAAGACCCTCCTACATACATCATTATTGTTGTGATTAGATGAAAATAAGAACAAAGTTTTAAACTGTTTTTTTATTTGTCCATGGCATGCTTGACTACGAAACTTAAAAAAAAATTGAAAACTCAATTACCTATTTTGTTTCTTTAATAAATTCGTTAATAAAATATTCTTTAAGCAATAACTGTTAAACGAATGAAGATATCGACATGCGGTTTGAACATATTTTGTTGCAAATTTGATCTACTCTCTGAATCTACTAAAATAATTTTACGGTTCCATTTAAGATTTCGGAGCAAAATTAATAAAACGTTTAACTTTATAAAACACGCCACTTAGCGAGGGCAGCAAGAACTAGAATGGCATGAATTTTTTTTTTATTTTATTCACCAAACCTTCCTTTCTTGAACCAGACCTTGTTAACAAATTTCCGTTAAGTCAAACTTAAGTTATAGACACTACAGTCCATAAAAGTTTAGAATCCCCTCCCGCCTTTATTTTACGTCCTACAATAAAAAGTCATTTATCAAAAAGATGGACTATTATGGTGGCATTAACGTGAGAGTATTCATTTCTAAACTTGCATTTTTTATACGATCGAACCTATTTAGCCACCTAGCGGTGGACGTATGAACTTAAAAAATATTTCCAGCAATTTTTCTTGGCCGATTTCCTCTGAAGGATTTTTTTCCCAAACTTCTACGATTATTAGTTCCTGATATACGGTACCTCGTCACCCTTATTGAATCACCCGGTACAATACGTGAAGCTTTTTTCAAGAATAAAATTCACTAAAGCAAAATTAAAAGCTCAACTTTATAAGATAAATAAAATAATGAAGTTTCGAATATTTAAGAATTCTTCTTCTCATATTTTCATTTTCTAAAATATTAATTATTTCACTAATTTATATGCTACGGCACTAACCAAGTCTATAGTTTTAACATTCTAGAACAAGGAGACTAGGAATTGGGACTTTCTAGAACAATCACAATTAATTGATAATTTGTTGCCTGGACTATAAAACTTGTCAGGACTTGTCTTTCAGATCTTTTCACGTTCTTACATGTCAATAGATAATGGATTCTTTCTTCTTTAGGTGCCGTCTCCGTTCTGAAGGTTGGCAATCATTAAGGCAATTTTTAATTTTGAGACCACTGATCTAAATAGTTGGTGGTTACTGCAACCAAACCATTCTCTGAGGTTCCCCATCCATGAGTTTCGTCTCCTTTCTATGGATCTCTTTCCTATAATTTTTACTTGAATAATATTTTGCATTATTTGATATTTCTCCCCTCTCATGATATGTCCCATATATAAAATTTTTCTTCTCTTAATTGTCAGAATCACTTCCCTCTCCTTCCTCATACAGACCTCATCACCTCCACGTTAGTCACTCTCTCCACCCATGAGATCCTCAGCATTCTTCTATATATCCACAACTCGAACGCCTCCAGTCTCCTTACATCGGCTTTCCTCAGTGTCCAGGCCTCCATCCCGTAGTATAGCACTGATAGGACTTAACATCTCATCATTTGTGTTCAAGGTTCAGGTCTCGTCAGCAGAAAAGTCTCTTCATTTTTACAAATGTACTTCTCGCCCGTTCGATTCTGATTCGTATTTCTTGGGAGCTGTCATTGTTTTCATTAATGGTTGTGCCCAGTTATTTATATTCTTTCATCCTTTCAACAGGTTGTATTTTATATAAACTACATAGTTATTTTGAGTTTTAAATATTAGCATATATTTTGTTTTACCTATATTCAGTGATAGTCCATTTTCTTCACTTACTTTGATCATTTTATTGATTAACGTTTGTAGATCTTCAGGTGATCCTGCTAAAAGAACAGTATCATTGGCTGATAATATCTATAATGGATAGTCAGGCATTATTATATCCGTGACCCTTTTAAAAAATAAATTATCATTCCTCATATGCTTCTTTAATTCCATTCGATTTAAAAACCCATGGCCCAATATAACGTCATAAAATTCTTTAAAACATTGAGATTTATATGTAGATACTGGAAAACAAACAACAAATTGGCTGATAATTTTTTCTCTCTAAAATAAGAAATTTGAATATCTACTGTGAAGTTTTCTAAAATAAAAGTGCTAATTTTAAATTTTGAATGTGAAACTAGATTTCAAGATTTCCGAAAAAATAATCATCAATTTGGTCTATTTTCGACTTTATTTTCATTAGAAATAAATTTTCTACTTGCAAACTTTATGATTGAACAAAAATACCGATCTGAAAGAAAAAATTGAATAGTGTCTCTTTATTAGAATTTTAAATTAATTATCGATCCAGGAAAAATTATAAACACATACTAATACATAATTTCACTTTCTGTAAGTATGTAGGTATGTATTTACATATACGAGAAGCTATTTTCAAGTATAAAATTTATGAGAAGTAAAATTAGAAGCTCACTGTGAGCTTAAGAAATAATAAAGTTCTTATTTCTACATTATTAACTATCTTTTATGAATAATAAATATCAATAGAATTATAATGTTTTATCCGCGACCCGAAACATTTTTTTTTTCAAATGTGCCCCATGTAAGTCAAAAAGTTAGACACTCCTTGTTCTATAAGTATCACTCATGCCTATAGTTGTGTGCTTAGTTGCGGATATAAGGTTCCAGATTTGTTTCAGACTTCATAATTAAATAATTAAATAATTTATTATTATTAATATTAGTTGCATATGGACCCTTAGGATCACGCAAAGCCTTCCCAAGAGAATTTTAGACCAAGATTCTTCCTTAACTCCGTAATGATACCACCTTCTCCAGACGTTTTTTGTATGTTCTTAAATTTGCTGATGTGTCTTATGAGTTTCTTCCCGTGATGGGTTCTAGACAGTTGAGAAGGTCATTGAATCTGGCCTGGCTGGATCTGTGTGTTGATGTTGAATGTACTGATATACCAAAGAATGGATTTGTAGGTGTTAATTTTTCATGTGGATTCTACTCTTGAGTACGTAGTTCGAAATTCAGCCATAGTTGCTTGTTATTGACATTGGCGTAGTTAGGGTGTTTTCCTAGGGGGGCAGCCGGGCATCTGATTATCCACCACAAGCTTTCAATTTCGGTAATCCGGTTAGAAATCAACTAACTTTTTAGTAGAATTGGAAAATTTTGGAGATAACGAGATAATTTAATGAGAAACACATAAGTGATGCCTTGCAATAATGGAGCTTTGATTTTTCTAGGGGGGCACGCCCCCCTTGCTCCTCCCCCTAACTACGACCATGGTTATTGAAGTAGTCCGACGCATGCGTCGGGTTTCTTTAGGACCAGCGATTGTCAGTTCGTGGAGCGGGGGAGACGTTATTTTATTATTTTCCAAATATTAATTTTTAAATTTTTGCCTGTAGGGGTCGTCCATAAATTACGTCACTCGAATTTCATGATTTTTAGACCCCTCTCTCCCCTGTGCCACATTCTTTCACATTTTCATTGAGCCCCCCATGTATTGTAACGTCACACTATCACTTTTATACCCCTATTGCTTTTCTAATAATTTGTTGTCTAGATTTATTTTACCAACATTTTCAGGTTGGAATTATAATAACCTGAAATCTAAAAAATATATTTGAAAATTTTTTAATTTTACTTTTGTGACATCACAATTTTTAAGATCCCCGAGCCCTCTGTCACATTTTGTCACAAATCTGAGATTCCCCTCCCCCCTTACTGTGTGACGTAATTTATGGTCTCCTAGCTGGAACAGAACCCATGATGTTGTGTTTGCAGAATAAATGCAGATTGATGACTTTAGCTGCTCGCCACCGGCTCCCCTTTATTACATTATTTATTATTTATAAAATAATAAGAAAATAAGAATATTGTTGACTTTGTTTATTGTCCAAAATCAGCAACCGCTAGAGCCGCTAGTTAATGAATATCATAAACTAACATATTTTTCTGGTGTTTTTGTTTGCGGTTAACTAATATCCCAAACGGTTTCCGATAGATATTAGGGGGTGATGCTAAATGTAATGATTAATTCTATATATCTCGAAGATATGTGAGACCTATAGTGATTTCGCCAATATGGACGATTGATGTGCCGTCTTTTTATTAATATCATCGTGAGCTTTACAACGCTAGCGGTTTAATTAATGAAATTGTCTCGCTTGTCAAACCAAGCCATACTTTTGTGTGCATCTTGAAATACAAAAAATTAATTTTCAGCAGATTAGAATGAATATGAATTTGCTGAATGGATCATGATTTTAGAATTGAATTTTTAATGTTTTCTATTTAACAATTCAAATACAATATTTTACCTGGTTGTTTTAGAGAGAGAAGCTAGGTCAATTATATTCAATTCGCCTAGAATATAAGCTTAAAGATGTCAATATAACTATCTCGAATTAATACTAATGAAATTACCCACTCAAATAATATGAATTGGCTTTGACAACTAGTATTAAATAAATCATTTGTGAAAATTAATTACCTGCATACTTTTTAACGATTTAATATGATTAAATTATTCACTATTTAATTATGAATAATTTATCAAAGGGAATAATTTTCATTTTAATCTTTATTTAATATATCAATAATAGGGCTAGGCCCAGATAATGAGAGTCGACTAGAGGGAAGTTGGTTCAATTTTTTATTTTTTATTTAATGATTTATTTATTATTATTAATATTTTTACTTTCACATTTCTATTCATAGAATATAATGTGGAAGTATTGCGATGCTCTTTCTGGGTCCTGACTCTTTGAGAGCTTGTATCTCAAAGATGAAAAAAGTTAATTTCATTTTGTAACTTCTAGATGGAAGGAATCGATAGCCTTAATAGTTGCAAGCTGGATTTAGGACATCAAACCAGAAATTGGGGTCCCCAGGGGCCAAAAGAGGCCAAAAATCCATTGGTCAGTTGCGTATGTAAATTAGTAGTGTCGCGATGACTTCAAATAAATGAAAATGTGAAAGTTGTGTGGTGACCACACCAAATTTTTTTTTTATCAGGTAAAACAAATGACCAAATCGAAGAAAAAACTGCAACAGACCGTTAAATTTTATCCATAGTCTTGAAATATTAATGCGTTTATTCCTTTTTTATTAATCCGATATCACTGGCTATTTGAAATCAATGTTAACAAGGTTATTCCTCGAGTAATAGATGAGAATCGATCGCTATTTTTGATTTTAAGTCAATTCCTACATCTTTTGGTAAACTACCTATCTATACACCCAGACATTGAATCAGTCATTTAATTCATTCATAATTCTTACAATTTAACTTTACACAATGCTCTGAGGCAGTTTGCCTCATATGAGCAGTAAAAAATAATAATTAACATAAAACAAAGAGGAGAAAAATAAAAACAAGTGTGTGCGAAAAAGAAAGAAAGAAAGAAAGCTCCAGCGAAAGGAAGTTGAGAGAAAGGTGAGAGAGCCAGCAGGAGGGAAAAGATACACCATAAAAGAGAGACTCCAAAAAAGAGACGCTCACTCCCGAGACCCGCCCCCGCGAATACATGCCAAGAGACCACGATTGAAGATAAGTGATGATGAAGATGAACGGGTGAATGAAGGTAATGAATTCCACAGTCGGGCAGCATTTAGTATAGTTATCATTGGATTTGAACAATGCCGGGGGGTAGATTATCTTAGCAAGTCTTCGAAATACCGCCCCTTAATTATTGAAAAAGAAAAACTGAACAAAATGTAGTAATACCATTTTTATTTTGAAAATATAAACTACTTTAAAATAACGATATCATCAACTACAACAATCTACTGCAGGTTTACCCTTTTAACTTTAACTTTAGAAAATTTGTTAATTAGGGATGTTTAGTCTACAGTGGAAGCCAATGTAGATTCAATAAACATTAATGACAGATTTCTAAGTTTTGTTTGACTTTTTCGCTGCTTATGCGGCCCCCTTACTGTACCGCCTGATGCGGCCGCCTCTATGTAACATAGCACGACACGGCCCGGGTTTGAATAGGGACCGTGTGTTAAACATAGAGGCAGCACTACTGTCGAAGGTAGAGCTCTCTTGTGTTTATTTATTAAAATAATTTGGGAAGAATTGAGGCAAATATTGTATTATAGTATATATCATAGATAAAAGTGTGCACGGAGCCTAGAGGGCAGTGAGCTTTGTCTTGGACGTTTAATAAATCATCCCCCAAAGCTTACATTTTCGTCATCAGTTCTCGCTAAAGTCGTGAAGCATGGTCCCTATATTCCCGTCGAACACTCATATCGTTTGCATTAGGCCAGAACAGAGCTTCCCAAACAATTATATTACCGAAATATTAGCAAACCTAAAATACTTTTGTTCTTACCTTGAAATGGGGAATGTGAAGGCCGGATGCCAAGCGAAGGAGATATTGAAGTTGGTGGTCCTGTGGAAGGAAGCGATTTCACGGCCGAACCAGGACCAACCGAGGCGGTTGAGGTTTCAGGTGGTGATATTCCACCAGGTCCACCAACGGGGGCAGTAGAAGCTGTGCTAGCCGTTGAAGGAGTAGCCTGAGCACTCGGAGGACTGCTCTGGCCTGAAGAACATGTCTGTTGGGGTGCAGGCGAAGATCCACCACCGGTAACAGGAAGAGGTGACGGCGCGGAAACCAGGGGTGCTGATGTGGAAACCGGCGAAGGTCCCACATTGGAGGGTGTAGGGGTGGCCGGTGGAACCACCACCAGATTTGAAGCTGACGATGAAGATGGAGCAGGTGGGGGCGGAGGCTGATTTGGCTGCTGGCTCAGTGCTCGCCTGCAATAAAACAAATCAAATAAATTAGAAAACCACGAAGAAATTCAATTTGAAGTTAAAAAGGAAGTTAGTAAAAGAAATTAATGAGGTCCATTTTACATATTATTCCATTTACATTAAATTACCAAGCTTAATTTCTTATTCATTTAAATGTAAGTCCAGTATTGTGGCTTTTAAAAATTTAAATATATATACAGAAAATAATTGCGAAGATAAATCTTGATTTTACTTTTAATTATAAATTTAAATATCAAAATAAATAATTTAAAGATAGAAATATATTTAATAGCAGGCGTGGGAAAGAATTTCGAAATGCAAAGTGGGGTTTCAAGAAGAATTAAATTTAATCTCTTCAAATAGGCCATTATCAAAAAGTATATAAAGCTATAATATATTAGCTTTTATTTTTATTACTTTTTTCGTTAGAACAGCCTAAATAAAATGACACAGATATTCGCTTGCAACGCTTTAATAAAGTAATTTTCACATAATTATAAAAAAATAAAACCGACTTCAAAAACCTTAAATGCAACAAAAAAAATAAAATAATAATAACTCAAAAATCAAATAAAATCCACTAAAAGGTATAAAATAATAATCTTATTTAGTTACAACTAAACGACGAAATATTAACATGAAATTACTTTTTGAAATCGGTGCCAAACAAACTATGCCTATAAGCGAGCGTACCCGCGAAACGTACTAAGTAAGATCCGTCAAGTGCGATTCATAAAATGTATATGTTTGGCACCGACTTCAAAAAGTAATTTCATGTTAATATTTCGTTGTTTAGTTGTAACTAAATAAGATAATTAATTTATACCTTTTAGTGGATTTTATTTGATTTTTGAGTTATTATTATTTTATTTGTTGAATTTAAGTTTTTTGAAGTCGGTTTTATTTTTTTTATAAAAATTATTTTTATTTTTCTCTTTTTAGTGATGTTATTAATAGTGACTTAATATAATACCTTGCATGCATCTCGTAAGAGAAAGCGTCAGGCGAATGAATCAGAAAATGATAATAAAATTCAATTCATAAATATAGAAATTCTCTCAAAACGTTTGCGGGTTTTAAATAATGTTATAATATTTTTTTTATAAAAGATTTTATTTATCATAATTTCGATTATTTGCTCATAAGAATTGGAGATTTACGTTTTTTTCATCGTTGATCATATCATCAGAACTTGACCAAATTAATATGGCACCATTCCTAAGATACCCCCTTTCCAATAAAAAAAGAATCATCGAAATCGGTTCATAAACAAAGAAGTTAAGCCAGATCAAACCTAACAAAAAAGGTCTAATACCAATGAAAAAAAAACGGGACCAATCGGAAGCTAGACTGAACCCAATGCAAAAAAAATCTTCAAAATCGGTCCATAATTGGCGGAGATATGAGGTAACATAGACACAAAAAAAAAAAAAAAAAAAATTATTCGAATCTTCTTTTTTGAAGTCGGTTAAAAATAATTTTAAATTTACATTTTTTAATTTTTATTTCCAACGATTGATTTAGGCTCATTACAGTATTTGTTCTTGTTTAGGGTTACTAGGTTAAATATTCTCATGTAAAGTGACAAAAAGAGATATTCCATTGCTTCTTGACTTTCTTTCAATTATTTTTAAATTTTCTATATACTTGTTGAACTTTGTGTTCCGTATTTTGATAAAATATTTGCAATATTATATCCAGAGTTTTATTGAACTTTTCGCGATCTGATAATATTATGTTGGGACAATCATCAAAATTTTCAATAGAATTATCAACCATTTCCATATTTTCAACATCAATATTAGTACAACATCATAACGAAATTGTGTATTTTAAGGGAAAGCATGTTTTTGAAAACATATCCAAATTATTATATTTTCCTAACATTAAAATTTGGCGATATGGTACAATAAAGGAGTTTCATATGGTACATGAACATTTTTGAAGGGAAGTTTTGTAAAACTTTGATATTACACTATCAAGATTCTCTTCAATTCATTAGAGTCAATTGCATATACTATACAGTATGTATAAATGACCAATTGCATTTTCATATAGTACACTATGTATAAATGACCACATTTTAATTAATTTATTATTTATATTTTTCTTTAATATTTATTATATTTATTTCAATCGATACATAACCAAAACGATTGAGTAGTGTTGAAAGATCGATAACGTAATAGTCTAAGATTTTTGGAGTTAGATGATGTCCAAAAAAAAAATAAGAAAATAAGTTTTAAAATATCTCTCTTTCTAGAATTAAGGCATAATGTTGAAAATTTAAAATAAAATCTTAAGATAAACGTACCGGCACAAAATGCTATCCATTTACAATTTTCAACAAATTTTATTTTTTTATTTGAAAGACAATTTGTTCAAGTATACCAAGTAATTGTATAATAATATGTATATTGTTAAACGATTTGTAAATTAAATTTTATCATTTGTGACGATCTTAATCAATAATAATAAAAAAAAGTGTTCAAAATTGTAAAAATAGTTTTTAAAGAATTTGGTGTTGGTACTTGGTGAAACATTTTTTAAAATTATTGGATAAAAAATACTTGGTAGGTTTCACATTAAGATATAAAAAATAAAACGAATTTATTTTTGGAAAATCTTTAATCTCGATATATATATTTCGGGTGACTAACCCATCTTCAGGAGAAACAGAAAATAACGGAGTTACTGAAGATGGGTTTGTCACCCGAAATATATATATATCGAGATTAAAGATTCTCCAAAAATAAATTCGTTTTATTTTTTATATCTTAATGTGAAACCTACCAAGTATTTTCTATCCAATAATTTTAAATTGTAAAAAGATCAAATTTTGTGCCTTTACCTATTTAAACATTTTAATGATCAGGATGTAGAAAGGTGTAAAACATATTAGCACCGCTATAACCGTAATCCACGATCTATCATTCGTTTGATAATTTTAGCAGAAAATAATTTTGTTCGAAATTCAAAGTCCCAAAAGAATGTTCTGAATTTAGATACTAATGAATATGAAGACAAAATTAGCTGGTTCTGTTTCTATATTTAAAAGCTTTGCTGGTTGCATCAGATGGTCCCAAATGACCATATCTGTACCGGAAGTTTTCTTCCCTATTTCTATACCAGAAAACTTTAAAAAAGTTTCCACTTGTTGAAACATCAAATAAATTGTCAATGATAAATTAAACATCCCTATTTGTCCCAGACCCAATTAAAATTTCTAATTGACAATTCGTGCACCTTGACTTCCTTTGAAGAATTATTCACCAAAATATAAATAAATGATATTAAGTAAATGAACGGTAGGAACATTTTTTTAGTAAAAAAAAGTCAAATTTCAAATGCTAATAAAAAAAATCATTGAATATGTTATTTTACTTAAATTAAATGATGAAAATAGAAAAAAATTATCATGTAAATAAGCAATAAAATAGGACAACACATATTTTTATTTAATAATTCTTGATATTCTAATTAGTTTAAAATTTGTCTACTCTTGGTCGAATATATATGTAATTAAGTAGTTCTTATTCACGTATTAATTAAGAAGATAAACACAGGCTGTATATACACTACTAATAAACAAAATATATTATAACAAAAAATTTTGCAATAATTATAATAATAATTTAATTCTGTCAACATAATGTAAATAAATAATCCATTAATATAGCTGAGACCGCGTATAAAACACCACAAAACAAGTAGATCAGCAAGGTATGTTGTGTGGATTTTTTTAATTCTGGATTAACTCGTAAACCACTTTAATATTTCCATTCGAGATCATTGATGTCCTTTGGAGAGTCCAGAGGACATGGATAAGGTTGGCGGGTTTAATGATGATCGGGGTGGGTCTAGTGGGAAGGATAGGGTTGGTGGGATCAGAGGAGGCTAGCAAGAGACCCATCTCGCCGACTTTTAATAAAGTTTTAGATTTTACCAAAATAACCACTATCCAATCAAGCAAATTACTTCGATCATCAACCAAAGCTCCAAAAAACTAGTATCCTTAAGATTATTATTTCAGATCGAAGACCACTCATTAACCGACTTCAAAAAAAGGAGGAGGTTATCAATTCAACGGAATGTCTTTTTTTTGTGTTTGTCCGTTGATTTCTCTTTACCAAGTGTACCGATTTCGATGGTTTTTTTGCATTTGGTTCAGTATAGTTCCCGATTAGTCCCGAATAAATTTCATTGGTATTGGACCTTTTTTTGTTATGTATGTTTACGCCTAACTTCTTTGTTTCTAGTCCATAAAGACTAATTTCAATGATTCTTCTTTTATTGGAAAGGGGGTACCTTAGGGGTGGTCCCATATTAATTTGGCCAAGTTCTGATGATATGATCAATGATAAAAATAACGGATATCTCCAATTCTTATTATTTTTGAGTTCTTATTATTTTATTTGTTGCATTTAATTTTTTTGAAGTCGGTTTTTTTTCTATTTTTAACAATTAAATATAAATAAATAAACGTTTCCCTTATTACAAGGTTACTTTTTTGAAAGAATTGGAGAACATTTAAGTACTACCATGATGATCAAAAAATAACATTCAATGTCCAAAATGGTATATTTGTATATACTCTATAACCTATAATATATTATATAGATATAGGTATGTGTACTATCTAGTTGTGAAATGCATTTTTTAAGACAATATTCCAAATGTGGTCATCATCCTTAATTAAATATGACACTAGCCTCCAAGTCACTTCTAATCATCTTTCCTCTCGCCTTTCCTTACGACCCCTCTCTTCTTCAATTTGTGTTACCTTCAAGCTTTCAAATTAATTCTATTCCATATTTAAAGTTTCAATCTTAAACTCCGTTTAATTATAGTAAATAGCTGTCTTACTTAATAATAATATTTATATACCAGGTAAGTAAAAAACAGGACACATCAGACAATACATTTTTCTTTTCCCGGCTAAATTAAACTGTAAAGCGTTGTTAAAGAAAAAGTGAATAAAAATTCAGAGCTATTTATTCAACTTAATATAAAGATTAATCAAGATGATTTAAAAGTTGTGGACGTCTTCTTAAGCTGTTAATTTGTAACTTAAACATAAAGTGATAAATATATATTTGGTGTAAAAAATATATACATACATATGTAAGTTCGAAACATCCACACATGAAGACGAGTGGGAGGGGAAGACAAGGACAAGCGAGGCCATAATAGATTGACACGTCAAGCAATAGAGAGACTGTTTAAAACGCTCAAGTCAAATACAATTGTTAATACACAATTTAATTATTATATATTATATAAAATCACTTATAGATAAATATCATTGTTAAAACTAAGTAAAGGTCCTGAAATTTCGAGTTTCACATTTCAGGTAATTAATATAAAACTTATTGTAAATAACTGTATATATTAATAAACAATTCACATTTCAGTGGAACACGATTTTTATCTACCTCGCATCCATCCCACTTATACATATACTTTTATTTAATTTAATTATATTTGTAGGCTTTTCACAAATTCTGTTAAAACAAGTTTCAGATATTTTTTGAAAAATTAAGAAAATTTTACAAAATTCAATTTTTTTTAAATTTAATGTTATTGAAGGTTTGCGTTCCATGATTAGACAAAATATCTGCAATAATTTTAGTTATAACTAGTGCCGTATTAAATTTTTCCCTTAACATTATGTTGGGACAATCAAAATCATCAATAAAAGTTTCACCTTCAATATGATCATCGATATCTACATTATCTGTATCCATACTTAGTGCATTTTCAATTGAAATAATATATCTTACATGAAAGCAAGTTTTTGAAAATATGTCTCTTTATGAAATATACTATAAATTTAGTTTTTTGAAAATGTATATTTTATTTTCCCTAGATATTTTTAATTATGTTGAAAGGATCCCTCCTTTGTATCAACTTCATTTTAAGAGAGAGTTCAAAAAGTAATTTTTTTCGAGATATTCAAAAGAAAGTATACACTTTTAACTCTTTAATAAACATACTATTTAAAATGAATTTAGTAGGCGCTAATAGCCCTGGATGTCGATGCACTCTTAAAAAAAGAAATGAATTTAGTTATTTGACAAGTTCAAAAAGTATTTTTTTCGAAATTTTCAAACGAAAATATATATTTTAAACTTTTTATAAAATAAACTATTTAAAATAAGTTTAGTTTTTTGAAAATTAATATTTAATTTTCCCTAGAAATTCTCAATTAGGTTGATAAGGGCCCCCCCCCCTTTTGCATTAATGTCTCTTTTAAGAGAGGGTTCAAAAGATTTTTTTTTCTAAATATTCAAACGGAAGTATATATTTAAACTCTTTATAAAATATATTATTTAAAATAAGTTTAGTTTTTGAAAATTAATATTTTATTTTCCGTAGAAATTCTTAATTAAGTTGATAAGGATTCATTCTTTGTATCAATGTTTAAACTCTAATAAATCGTTATACACACTGTATGTATAAATAGACAATTGAAGGCATCTAGTGATAGAAAATTTATTCGGGACACTATTCTCCTATTCGATTATATAGTTTTGAAAGATTTTAAAACAGGATAAAATAAATGTTTTTGTAAGATTCTAAATATTTCTGTTTTATAAAAGATGAAAAAAGTTTTAATTTTCACACCAAAGTAAATTCTTTTACCAAGAAAAATCAACTTATTCAAAAAATCTTAATAAATGAAAGAATTCTTTTTAAAAAGTATTTTAGCTATGAATTTGATATTTTAATGGATATAATCTATTAAGAAATTAGGTATTTAATTGGAAAACTATTAAATTTCAGTATTCAAATAGAATTATATTCGAATATGATTAATTATTAAAAATATAACAAAAGCTATTTATTGTTTTATTCAGCTACGTAGACATTTTGTTGTTTTAGTTTTATTCGGCGGACGGCTCGAATCGACCGATAAAATTCATTTTAGAAGCAGTTGATGAAGGTTTGATTTTATTGACATCATACCTGATATGGAATAGTTCTCAAAGAATTTAAAAAATAAAGCTGATCGAAAGATATACAGTCAATTCTCGATAATTTGAAGCTCGATAATTCGAATTTTTCGATAATTCTAACTCTTCTGCTGTTAATTTTGGTAAATCGAAAAAATGCTGTATAGCTCGAATTCCTTTTCGTAACAAGAGGGGGATAGAAGGTTCTATAATTCGAACTAGGCCTTTTTGCCTCTTTGTAGTTCGAATTTTTCCTAGCAATGTTTACTCCTCATTTTCCGGGTAAATATGTAATTTTTTTGTCATTTTTTGTCGTTTTCATTATTTTTACTTTTT
Source organism: Forficula auricularia (assembly GCA_024734495.1). Classification (NCBI taxonomy): domain Eukaryota; kingdom Metazoa; phylum Arthropoda; class Insecta; order Dermaptera; family Forficulidae; genus Forficula; species Forficula auricularia. The sequence goes on along the minus strand of JALMQS010000030.1, from coordinate 16,839,493 downwards.
TATTTGAAGCTATATATAAAATGTATCTTAGCTCATAGATATTTTCAAAAATATAATAAAAACTCTTAATAATTCGAATTTTTTTTTCTTTTCTCTTGATAATTTGAAGATTCGATAATTCGAATTTTTCTTGTAGTCGCTTGGATTTCGAATTATCGAGAGTCGACTGTATCGGCAATATGTGCAACTGAATTAGAGATCGGAACCTGCTTGATATTTTTCCTAATATCGATATAACTTAGTTTGAAGAATTTACAAATCAATGGCAGTAAGCAATTGTTCTTCAAAACGTTCGTTCTCATGCTTGAAACGAATTAAAACATACTTATGCTCAAATAAGTATGTCCGAAAACAGATTGAACGTTTTAGCAGTTTTACCGATTGATTCACTGTGAAGACGATTTCATTTGACGATGTGATTAAAATTTTTGTTGAGAATAAATTCAGAGGAAAAGTGTAATGCGAGCGAAAGGTGCTTATGATTTAGTTGAATATTTTTATCATATATATATGTGTTTTTATATTCTGTTGGAATGAAGTTTTTGTTGTATTTTATATGATTCTAATAAACTTTTGCATAACTTTCGTATTCCTTATTTTGTTGCCTATTAGTTTTAGTCTTGTAAGAAATTTAGCATAGGCGGCGATTAGGTTCAGCCTGAAGTTTAAAAAATAAAGCTGATCGAAAGATATACAGTCGATTCTCGATAATTTGAACTTCGATAATTCGAATTTTTCGATAATTCTAACTCTTTAGTTGTTAATTTCGTTAAATCGAAAAAATGATGTATATTTTGATAAGCTCGATAACTCGAAATCCTTTTCGTAACAAGAGGGGGAGAGAACGTTCTATAATTCGAACTTGGCCACTTCCCCTCTTTATAGTTCGAATTTTCCTAGCAATGTTTACTCCTCATTTTCCGCGAAAATATGTAATTTTTTTGTTCTTTTTTTGTCGTTTTCAATATTTTTACTTTTTTACTTGAGGCTATATACAAAATTTATGTAAGCTCATACATATTTTCAAAAATATAGTAAAAACTCTTAATAATTCGAATTTTTTTCTTTTCTCATGATAATTCGAAGTCTCGATAATTCGAATTTTTCTTGTAGTCCCTTGGATTTCGAATTATCGAGAGTCAACTGTATATATTTCTGCCCCTGAATGTTAGATAGCAAATATACTTCTGTAGCCTTCCTCTGTTCAACCTGTTGCGTGCTTAAGAAGTGATTAGCTTTAAATCATACAATATTTAAATGAGCCACTTAATCACAATTGTGGATTAATTAATAAGTAAGTTAATTTACAAATGACCTAGTGAATAATACTGATGCCATTGACAGACTTGTTAATGTACTAAGAAAAACAAATAAAATAAGATTTGTTCATACTTTTTGATTACATTTTGAGTCTGCATTAGTCGGAATGAAAGGCAGCCAGTGCGGGCTGAAGTAGTATTTAATAACCTCGAATATTTTATTATCTTTTTGCTTATTCTCTTTCTTAGAAATATTTGAAACTACTTAGTAAAGAAAAAAAGTTGAAGAAACTTCGATATGGTGTAAAAATTTTAAGTATTTCATATTTATTTATTCCTGATTTCGGGAAAGAAGCCCATTTATCCAGTGCAAAAGTAATTATTTCATTTTATTTTTTAATATATGTATTTAAGTGAGTGTGTACACTAAACATTGATATATGGGTCAGATTTAAGTATAAAATTTTAGCGGTGAGTGGGACATGAACTTGGCCCTCCTACTCCGTGAAAAGAGACCCTAAATGATGTTTCTAATATTAAACCGACCAAATCAATAAATTATAAAGAATTTAAAAAATCTTACTGTATCTAGTAAAGTAATTTAAAATATAATTTTACTAAAAACTTTATAAAACCTTTTTTGTGGCTCTCGAGGTACTTAATTAGAGTATCAAATTCCATTAAATTTGGTTAAGTCATTTTCATTTTTTAGAAAAAACTAAAAAGTACTGGTATATGTACCAAAAGTTGATCGGCACTTCATTTTGTTAAAGTAATGTTATCTTTTCAATTTCTTCGAAATCGTTAGAGGCTTTTTCGAGAAACCGATTCACTCACTGTGGTAGGGCTATCCTGGCGAAATGTATTGGGTTTCTTTTTTTCACCACGAACACAATGATTTTTAAATCTTTTGCTCTATTTCAAAAGAATAGATATAAGTACTTGTAATTTTCTTATCTTACTTGAACGGTGAACGCTCTTAACCAATTCAGTCATTTTCAAGATATTTAGAAAAAACTAAAATAAAGTAAAATGTACCAATGTTTGTGGGCTTCTGGACGAGACATCATGTAATTTTTGTCAAAAGCGTCAAGTGCTAAAATTCAACCTAAATTACAATTTGTGACTATGATTGAGACCATGGGTTCCTTAGTTTTTACCTGAGGGTCTTTTGAAGTCGCGCTTGCTGAAGACCGATTACAATACTAAATCTGCTTTGAAGTGGATAAAGTAATAAGGATAAGCCTGAAGACAGTTCTAAGATGAGGGCCACTGAGTCGAGAGCGTCCATTAATTCTGATAGCTCGCCTCTGAAATGCATCCAAGAAATGCTTGAGGGCTCCTCTTCACAGATGAGAGCCATATTCAAGACAGGATGGATATAGGGAAACCTCTTAAAAATGTTAGCTTATTAAAGCTAACACACAAATATGTGATGTGTTAAATTTTCAAAAAATTAACACGGATATCAGAAATCTAGTTACGCATGGAACTAGTAATGAAAATTGAAATATATTAATAGATTGATGTTCTAGATATAAAATAAAATTCTAATACAAAATGAATTCTAAATATGTTTTGTAACAATATTATTTAATTAATCAAATTCATAATAAAGCTTAAAATAAATATATAAAAATGAAATAAAATTTGTCATTGTAAAATATAAATATAGATAATCAGACTCTATAATTCATTAAATAACAACATAAATATTTTGCCAACACAATGATTAGCAGATAATGGTAACAGAAATAATTTAATTAAAATGAAATGAAATTTTCAGCATTAAAAACTTGGGATTCGATGCTTTTACGTTTTTATTGAATAATACAAATAATTTAAAGTGTTTAGCGAAAGCGGTGTTGGTTTATAGTGAAGACTATATTAAACACAGGAATTATTTAACGGGTTATAGTGGTGTTTCACAAAGAGGAAATAAAATTAAAAAATCTTTTAAATTATTTTGGAGATTTTTTATTTATCTCTATACATATTTCGGGCTATGAACCCTTCATCAGGAGGTTTAACAGAAAACTGTTTTCTATTAAACCTCCTGATGAAGGGTTCATAGCCCGAAATAGTATAGAATAAATAAAAAAATCTCCAAAATAATTTAAAAGATTTTTTAATTTTATTTCCTCTTTTGTGAAACACCACTAATACTCCGTTAAATAATTCCTGAATTTAAAGTGTGTCTGTTCATAGAAGTGTTATGTAAAAAAAAAAAAAACATTTTCTTATTCCATAATTTCTTTAATATTTTATTCCAATTCCTGAAACTTTTAAAACCTTCCGATATCTTCTTTATATGTATACCAGCGGCTGAGCTCTCTGAACTACGATAATTTTGATCGGGCTAACTGTGGGCGAGCTGACAGCGCTATTAGGATATTAGGAACAAGCGTCTTGGATAATGTAAAATTTTTCGCTTTTGAAATAATTTGAAAAGTGAATTTAGCATACCAAGAAAGTAAAAGTTACAATTATTACTGTAAATTTTAATGATCACACATCATTCTAAACAAAAACAGTGCTCATTAAAATTTTATTATTCTCGTTGAGCCTTAAGGGGGTTCGGGACTATTTATCATTTTTATAAGAAAATTCTCAATTTTTTACCATCGAATCATTGATGTATTAAATATTTATTCCCGAAATTTGAAGTTAATCGTTTCCGATACCGATAAATAAAAAGATTAAAATTGTCCTTTTAACATGGAAGTAAATGGACCGAGCTTTTAAAAGGGCTATAACTTCTATACAAATTATATCATTTTCAACAAATCCTCTCACGATCCCACTTATATAAATAAATCTATTTCCACACAAAAAATATCACAATGCTGTAGATTATAGAAAAAAAATACTTCCAGATTCATATCTAGAGCCTCATTTCTGTAGCTGTGTCAGGACGAAAATGAGGCGAAACTTTCAAGAGACTATGTATTTTCGGGAGTTTACAGGTGTTTGGAGTGTGGTTTTTTAAGAGGAATAACATTTTTGGATCGAGACGCTGCCCGCCAGGTCACCAGCCCGGAGGGCTGAGCTTCGAGGGCGTGCCGAAGGCACGCACGAAAGCTCGTAAATAAATAAAAGGCTAATTGTGATTAAATAGACATGGTTTTTATGATTAATCTGCTCAAAATTATATAATAAAAAAATATCTTTCGAAATATAAATATAATTTTTTACTATAAATTCAATCCTCTCGTAAAAGTTAATGTCTCTTGAAATCTGATCAAATAGACAAAGAGAAAAAGAAAGAGAAGAATAAGAAGAAGCAAATGTCATAATTTGCGTTTTGTGTATTTTGAATAATGAAATCGGAGTAAGAGCAGAAGCTGGAAGAAAAATTCCAACATCTCTAAAGTCATACGAATAAGCGGATAAAAGACAAACCATGTATTTCGAATGAAAATTAAGAGACGCTATGAAATGAATTAATTGGAAACAATGTTGTTATGAGTATCTAGAGCTATAGGAATTCCATTTGATCCCTTGTCTAAAGAAGGCAGGCAAATGATAAAAAAGTAAAATCCTTAAAATCTCATTCATTTACATATATTCTATATTACAATAAAACTATATGGCGTGGTTTTATAAAATAGGCAACAATATTTGAAAATCTTAATAATATTCACAATGATCACTTAAGCACTCGGTCAGGAATAAACCTCCTACTAAAAAAAGCGTTCATTAATTAGTTCATGTTCATTCGAAAATGAGAAATCTTGAATCCCATTATTTAGTCCCAATCGTTGAGAGAAAATGTACACTTTTTAATCGGCTTTGAATAATGGAGGAGGTTATCATTCATCGGAATGTCTGGTTTTTTTTTTTTTTTTTTTTTTTTGTTTGAACATTTATTTCTCTTTACCATGTGGACCGATTTGGATGATTTTTTTGCAATGGGTTCAGTCCCGTACCCAATTGGTCCCGTTTTTTTCATTGGTATTGGACCATTTTTGTTATGTATGTTCACGCATAACTTCTTTGTTTATGGACCGATTTCGATGATTCTTTTTTATTCGAAGGGATACCTTGGGGTAATCCCATATTAATTTGGTTAAGTTCTGATGATATCATCTGAAATGACAAAATAAGGAGGTCTCCAATTCGTATAAGCAAATAATCGAAATTATAATAAATAAAATCATTTATCAAAAAAAAAACAATCTTAAAAAACGTTCATTTAAAACCCACTAACGTTTTAGAGATAATTTCTCTATTAATGAATTGAATTTTATTATCAACTAGCTGCAAGGCCCGCCTTCGGCGGCGAGCCCTCTTGCTGGCCAGAGGACACGATCTCTGGACCCCCCAGCCCTCCAAACCCCACCCTCACCACCCACTACCGCCCCACCACACCCCCCCGAAACCCACCCAGCACCTCTGCCACCATGCCCAACCCCCGTCCCCACACCACCACACCAGCAATCCATTCCGCACCCTAACCCACTAACCCCACCCCCACCCCACGAAACCCCTCCAGCACCCCCACCCCCGCACCCATTCCCAACCTCCGCCCCCACCCCACCACCTACCACCAGCCACCCACGTGCTCGGGACCCCGTGCCCCTTCAGCCCACACGCACCACACCCCAGCCTAGCCCCCCCTGGACTCCACCCCGCACCACCCCCTGCATCCCCACCCTACTCCGCCTCACTCCTCACCCACCCCATTCCACCCCGCCCCACCCTCCGACCCAGTTTTTCTAGCCTTCTAGTTCCCACAGATTATGTATACAAAATTTGGTTGAGTTTGACCCAAGAGAAAGAATTTTCATTTTTTGACTCCACCCCACATTTTAGGTGGTTAGTTTTTGCATTTCTAGCTCTCTAGAGGCCCAGAGAGTATGTATACAAAATTTGGTTGAGTTTGCTCCAAAGGGAAGAATTTACATTTTTTCACCCTCACCACCCTTTTTGGGTGGTTTTTTGGGGAAATTTTTTTAAACAAAAGTTGGCAGAAATCACATCCCCTACAACTTCGTTTATCATAAAATTTGCCGTAGGGTTAATAGTTTAGGATTTGATCATTTTCATTCGTGCGCCCCCCAAACCCCCTTCTGGGGTCAAAATATCAAAACGTTATATAGCTAAAAACGTAAGTTAGAAAACATCTGAGGTAAATATCAAATTTCATAATAATTCCTTCAGCTGTTTTTACCTGAATCGTGAGCAACTTTTCGGAAACCACTGAAACAGACAGACAGACATACATACAGACATACAGACAGACAGGAATTTTGTTGAGAGTGTTTTCGTTCAAAACTTTGCTTGAAACGTGTGCAACCAAAATTTGGCGTGATTTGGAGCAATGTACAGACAAAACCTTAATTTTATATAATAGATTTCTGATTCATTCGCTCGAATCTTTCTCTTGCGAGATGCATGCAAGGTATTATCATAAGTCGCTATTCTTAACATCACTAAAAAGAGAAAAATAAAAATAATTTTTAGAAAAAAAAACCGACTAAAAAAAATTAAATGTAACAAATAAAATAATAAGAACTCAAAAATCAAATAAAATGCACTAAAAGGTATAAAATAATTATCCTATTTAGTTACAACTAAACGATGAAATTGTTGGATGAAATTACTTTTTGAACTCGGTGCCAAACAAATAATATAATCGAGCTTACGCGATGTTGCCTTCATTACCCGCCAAACGTACTAAGTAAGATACATCGAGTGCGATTCATAAAATGTATATGTTTGGCACCGACTTCAAAAAGTAATTTCATGTAACAATTTCATCCTTTAGTTGTAACTAAATAAGATAATTATTTTATACCTTTTAGTGCATTTTATTTGATGCATTTAATTTTTTTGAACTCAGTTTTTTTTTCTAAAAATTATTCATTCTACTCATTCCAGAAAGTGTAAAAATTTGAATTTTATTTATTTAAAAGTATTTGGGAATATGAGATTTCAAGTTACTGATAGAAATGCATTTAAAATTTCTAAGAAAATCCCAAGAGAGTATTAGATCCAAGATGCCAGAGGGATTCACCTTATGAGGGTAGCCAATTGGTCCGGGTTGCTATTATTGGCATTCGGGTTCGATTCCCAGGGGGTAAGGGAGCATCCATAAATTACGTAACCATCATCATATCATTAAGATTATCCTCAATAGTCCTTCAAATATGAAACGAAATATCTTGGCGCGGTCCTGCATCTTTCCAACGACATATAACCGTCAGTTTTACAAGACCAGGATTCACAAGTATTTATAACTTCTACCCTATCTCTTTTGATCTTTAGGAAAATCTTGTAATTGTTTTCTTTTTAAGATTAATTCTTGGTATATCTTCTTTGCCTTGCTACTTTTTGTTCAGAAATGTTTTGAAAAGAGCGAAGAACTCTAAAAGATATGTTTTGAAAACTCTAGAATAAACGCCCTTAAGATATATGTCTCTTAAAAAAGGCATTGATTAATTTTTCAAAAATAACTCAATGATATATATATATGAGAACCATTCAAATAAAGAGGAATGGAGGCCTCAAACTTTTTTGTCTTAGATCTAAAGACGGTTTGAATTTGTCCTTTTATTAATAATTAATATGCAAAAGTACTTATTGACTGATTGTATAACTTAACTAATTAAACTCCAATGATAAATGGAAAAACATTAAGATTTTCTTCTTGGTAGCGTGAACTTAATATTTTAGCAGATGCAATCATTTTGAAATATTTTCTTTAAGCTTATAAATGCCAAAATGGTAAATTATTTCTTTATTGAATAAAACGAAAACCTTATCTATTACGAATTTATAAGTGAAAAATTTTCCATATACCCTTTCACAAAATTGCAACAGTTATAATACATCAATTTACTACTCTTAATATAGTTAAACTGTGTAAAACATGAGTAAAAAATTAAATCCAAACCCTCATGAAAGCATATTGAACTTGAATCAAAATACTTAAATTTCTAAAACGCAATTCTTGTTTTAGATTAGTTGATTTTCAAACTTTTTCGATTTGCGCTCATTTTTTATAACGACAATCTAATAGCAATACAGATTAATATTTTTCTTTTCGATTATTGTTAGATTACTTTTTTTATTTTTTAATATTTTATTGTAATATGCAGTGGCTAGTGTTTGTTACTCGCTACACATTTCTGTTTTATAAGGAATTTAGTCATACATTTTTTAAAAATATAAATAGAACATTAAGAATATCCTAATGTATGTGGTTGCAGCTGAAATAGTTCAACTGATGAAAAAAAAAGAATTTTCAATATTATTTTTAATAAAAATTTATGGGGTCGGGTTAAGCTAGGGGTTAGCGTACCAGCCTGCTACCAAGTGGACCCGGGTTCGAATCCGACTCGAGACATCCGGCTAAAATTTGATCCCTGGGTAAAGACAAATCTTAAAATAATAATAAGTATCGTAAATTGGCTTATGGCTTGAAAGGCGAAAAGCCATAAAATAAATAAATAAATAAAATTCATACAAGAACCTTATTTTTGTTTTGTTATTAATTTTCAAGTCAGAATGAATCGTTGCCTCAGGAGTCGAACTTAAAAGCAAAACATACATTCTGAACATATACTTTTTTGTTAATACAATTGAATGCATCCCGATGAAATGCAGTTTCTTATTGATCTTGACAAACCCTTGCATTACCGAAAAGAAGAGAGAATGATCAAGTGAAAGAATGAATACGAAAAAGTGTTTGAAATTCACATCATAATCGTGAATTATAATTATAATCTTGTCTTCTAAATACGTCGGCAAATTAATTCCAGAGGTGAGTAATTTGATAAAGATATATATTAACTATATTCCCGTTTCTATATGTTCAGCAGATCGTACCTGCGACTATTTTTTATGGGGCTATCTAAAATCACTTGACTACAACGATCGTCCTATGACCCTGGCTCACCTGAAGAACAACATTCGTCAAGCTGACGCCAACATACCCGTCGATATGGAAGTTAAACGAAATTTTCGAGTTCGATTAACCCAGTGTATTCAGAATAATGAACGCCATCTCCCTGGTAAAACGTTCATCTTAAAACTATGTAAACATAAAATTTAAACGTTGTATTTGATGCTGTTCAAAGAATTCAATATACATTTGCTTTATCTTTTTCTTAATTTAATTTCTAAATAAGCAAGTTTCTTTGCCCCACCCTATATTTTAAATAATTTAGAAAATTTCAACACTTCTCAAAAACCGTCTTCTTTATATATATTTTTTTTAATTTAACACTTTATATTCGTCTTGAATTCACTATTGTTTAATTAGAAGTTTATATCTAAATGAATTTTCTCAATGAATGGTTTATTTCAAATACGAAAGTAGATCAAACAAATTGAATACCTACTACTATACTCTTTCACCCACAACTTTCAACTAATTTCAAACCGTAATTCGTAAAATAATACAAGTTATCTAGTTAGTATAACCCTTTTACATTTCATGCAAGTATGCAGATCTGTTATCAGTTTAGAAACTAAACCAATTTTCTTCTTGAGATATATACAAGTACAATCAAAATATATGAACATTTCTTAGAAGAATTTTCTAGCTATTAGAAATAAATCTCGTTCACTTTGCTTAATACAATATTAATTTTAGAAAGTAACTTGATAAAAGTATAGAAGATTCAACAACATTTTAGCTGAAGATAATATTTGCTTGCTCATGAATATTTGAACGAGAAAAATTGCATTAACTAATTGCCAATATGTATGATACATATTAGTTATTGATTTCAATTACCTAAACTTTCAAACAACCAACGTTATGATTACGTAAATCTCGATACCTTCAATATCTTAATTTCCTACGAAACTCTTCATAAAATGAATAATAAAGTGATCACATTTATTGGAAAATCTATTTCCTTCAATTTATTTACAAATGAATTCATATTTTCTGTGTTGAAGGCTTTTTTTAATAATTGATTGATTTCACGTTATGGGTACTATATATTGGTTCCTTAGAATAATAGAAATAAAAGGAAGTATTTTAGATAAAAATTTTTAAGAAAAAAATAAAAATCGACTTCAAAAAATTAATGCAACAAATAAAATACACTAAAAGGTATAAAATAATTATTATCTTATTTAGTTACAACTAAACGACGAAATATTAACATGAAATTACTTTTTGAAGTCGGTGCCAAACATATACCTTTTATGAATCGCACTCGACGGATCTTACTTAGTACGTTTGGAGGATATGCTCGCTTATAGGTATAGTTTGTTTGGTACCGAACTTCAAAAAGTAATTTCGTGTTAATACTTCGTCGTTTAGTTGTAACTAAATAAGATAATAATCATTTTATACCTTTTAGTGTATTTTATTTGTTGCATTTAATTTTTTGAAGTCGGTTTTTATTTTTTTCTTAAAAATTTTTATTTTTCTCTTTTTAGTGATGTTATTAATAGTGATCATATCATCAGAACTTGACCAAATTAATATGACACCATCCCTAAGACACCCCCTTTCGGATAAAAAAAGAACCATCGAAATCGGTTCATAAACAAAGAGGTTAGGTCTAAACAAACCTAATAAAAAAGGTCTAATACCTATGAAAAAAATCGAAAAAAATGGGACCAATCGGAAGCTAGACTGGACCCAATGCAAAAAAAATTTTCAAAATCGGTTGACAATTGGCGGAGATATGAGGTAACATAGGCACAAAAAAAAAAAAAAAAAAAAAAAATTCAGTCGAATAGAGAACCTCCTCCTTTTTTGAAGTCGGTTAAAACAGATTCTCATTGACTTTCTGTTTTAGAGTTATTGTGGGTATGAATCCAGAGAGTCACATAGTCTCACAGTCAAAAACAAATCATGGTTAAAAATATTGTTTTCTAAGTTTTAGAGTTTAGACCAGAGATTCACAAAAAAATTTGTCTCGTAGACCCCTGGCCATGTTTTTCTGTTTTGGGTAGACCACCTTCTTAAAAAAATAAAGATTTACTTTTAAAGAAATTTTAAATTATTCTAATAGTATATTTTCTACAGACCTCGAATTTAATATTTATTTTTATATCTCTCCTAAAAATAAATTTATTAACCACTCCAATAATGATGTAAGGAGGACAAAATTTTTTTCGAAGGGTGGAAAAAGTATTTTTTTTAAACTTAATTCAATGAAATTATATCTATCCATCTCTATATAAAATACTCATTCAAAAAATATTATAATATTAATGTAATTGAAATTTTATTTTTCTATCAAAATCGACTAAGTGATGATAAGGGGGACCCTTATCTACTTTTCCGAAGGGTGGAAGAAGTACTTTTTTTTAAACTTATTTCAATGAAATTATATCTATTCATCTCTATATGAAATACTCATTCAAAAAATATTATAATATTAATGTAAATGAAATTTTATTTTTCTATCAAAATCGGTTGGAAAAAGTATTTTTTTTAAAGTTATTTCAATGAAATTATATCTATTCATCTCTATATGAATATATATAGTATGTATATACCTGTCATTTCTGGATTTTTTTAAGAAAATAAAGTTTTACTTTTCAAGAAATTTTAATTTATTCTAATTGTATATTATATACAGAGGTCGAGTATAATATTTATTTTTATATCTCTACTAAAAATTAAATTTATTAACTACTAAAAAAATCCTGAAGTGATACAAAAGGTCCCCCTTCCTCTCATTTTCGGATTTTTTTAAGAAAATGAAGTTTTACTTTCCAAGAAATTTTAATTTATTGTAATAGTATATTTTATAGAGAGCTCGAATTTATCTGGACGAAGCCACTTTTTCGAATTGCCCCTCTTAAGAATCAAATTGACTCCCCCCTTCCCTGTGAGGCGCGGGCCCCACATTGGGAAACACCACTTTAACCGGAGGCGGAACAAACTATATTTATCCCAAAGCGCCTTAGAATTTGAGAAATTAGAAATTATTTTAATTCAAATGAAAACTTTTTTTTTAATTTTTTTAATATCCTGAGAATTTAATTTAAACTTTTTACTCGAAATATTGAAAGTATCACCTAATTAAAAATATCAAATTGAAATATCCAAAAGCAAATAAATAGTGTAGATATAAAGTCTGAATGCCTTCCTGAGGAAAACCGAGTCCAGGTGTGTATGCATGGCGGAGTTTCTCCTTGATTAGTTTATTTCCTTCCACTTTGCCATCGACGAATGATATTTTATGAACCTCTGACAACCTGCAGGCAAGTAGCAGAAGGCGCCAAACCTAATTAAGATAAGTATTTCATTAACGTCTTTGTTCGCGGGAGTTCAACTTTGTTCGTTGAGATTTAATTTTAAAGGAAAAGTTTGACCTCGGCATTAAAGAATATTTCCTTTATTTGAGAATTAAGTTTCCTAATGAATATTTGGTCCAAGGTTTATAATTAGTACAAACCAAATAAGAGAAAGCATTGCGAAAAAATTAAAAATAAGTCATTTTTCATAAAACTCCCTAATTTCTTATAATAAAAATTATTTTATTTATGGCACAAATAAAAATTGTTTGCCAAAACTTAAGGGTTTTTTAAGTTAATATACTCTAAAAATATTTATCTTTGGGTTCTACTCAGTATTTTCGTTGTATATACAAGTAAGCAGACAAAGGGGTGAAACCCAAAACAAAGAAACAAAAACTACGGTACGAAAACAAAACTACACAAATAATATGTCCAATACTAAAAAAAAACCAATTTTAAAATTCAGGGGGGGGAGGCTAACGACCCCAAGCACGGTATTGCTAGTTGTGAATATAATTATGACTGTGGGATTTCATTTTCATACTACTATTAAGTGAAGTGTCATAAAATTCGAGTGAAAAATCTCCTGAATTAATTTCAATCCAGAACGAATTGCAATAGTGGGGCCGGTTAACTTGAAAATGCTTACACACCGGAAAAATCACCAAATTTTTTCAGGTTATAGATAGGTACTTAGTTTGCAATTTTTGATAGGAACCAACTGCTCCCAGATATTCAGTATTTTCCAGACAGAACATGAAAATGGGGCCATTTAACATGAAACGGATCATGTCCTGTCTGGAAAATGCTGAATATCTACAAATTTAAGAGATTAACTAAAAAAGTGGTCCAAGTTCAAGTCAACAAAATTTCCTAGAGAATGAGACACAAATCAAGTTTCCAGAATAAGTGGTTTTCATTTTATGGAGGAAAACCTTCAGTTTTTCAAAACTTCAACCTCGTTATCTTTATCCGATTAAGCTGAAACTTTGCCAATCTCATTTCTTAGCCAATTGGCAACTATTAAGAGTTCCACACCGGAAAAATTCGAAAATTCGATTTCTTGTGACCACCCTAATACCTATATGGTATTTCAACATGGCCGCTATAAAATCCAAGATGGCCGACGGAGGAGTTGGTTTCTATCAAAAATTGCAAACTAAGTACCTAACTAGTACCTGGTAAAAATTTGGAACTTTTATCCGGTGTGTTGGTATTAACGCGAAATTCGACGTTGAGCGGCCCCATAAGAATTGGGTTTTAATCTAATTCTTGTCGGGTAAATTATTGCACACTTTTATGCTACTAGTGCAAATTTTGCCTTAAATTAAATTATGAATTTTTTATTTTATTTTATTTTATTTTATTCGATATACGGGAGTTATCCCAGTTACAATATACATTTTTATACAATAAATCAACAATTTAACAAAACTAAAATACTAATTTATAGTCTTAATTATTTTTATAGAGAAAAGTTTGCGGAATTTAACATAATGTAATGCATTTATTTTTATCATAATTATATTATTTCATTTAAATTGAGTAGGTAACAATTATTTTTATAGATAAATTTAACAGAACAAAAGTCACATTAATAGATAGATAAATTGTACACAGATAGATACATACAGTGAAGCTAATATAAAGCATGTAACAATATAACACAATCTATTAGACAATTAATCGTAGTGTGAGCAATATCTTTTGATATCCCTCACACCACATGAAAAGAAGTCCAATTGTGAGGAGTTTGCCTTTAGCATCACTCTATTCAGCCCTGTATTTTTTGAATAATTAGTATTACAAATGGGGATAAAAAAGGTTTCGACAATGCGACTGTAATATTGAGGTACTTTGAAATTAATATATTGGAGAATTTCACAACAATCAATCAGACCATTCAACAGTTTTCGAAGGAATATCAAGTCATTTTGTAGTTTTTTTTTATTAAATCATAGGAAAAAAATTTAAATTAAATCATAGGAATAAATTATATATGCGAATTTTTCGAATATCCATTCTTCAAGAAATAGTAACGGGTAAATCGTTTATGGTGAGAATGAAATTGACAACACAGTTAGATATGGGTTAGTCTGCTTTATTTAACCCGAGAGAATCTATTGATCTCTTTCTACGTAAAATTGGATTTTGAAATAAATAAATAAAATCGATTAATTGTGTTTTATTGTTGCTATTAAAAGAATAATAAAACATCGAAATTGTTAATAGAATAAAGAGCATTTAAAAAGATAAAACAATGAATCAGAACGCATCTGGTGTCTTTCTTTGAGTTCGATTTTCCCAATATTTGTCCGGAAATTGGTTCTCTAACTAAATGATCAAAAGAACTGTTCATCCTAATATTTCCTCTAGATTTCTCAAGATTGCTAATTGGAATACTCGTAAGGAAAGGGATTTAAATTTCTACTTGCAAACTCATTTAGATCTAATCCCTTCAAAGAGTCTGGAAAATGAAATAAACAAGAAAAAATTATACTATTGAAACAGTTGTACTATTAACAAATTATTTGATTCTTTCACTATTAAATATATTATTTATAAATTGGGTTACCTAGTGAATCAGGGCGGAAGAGTTATTCGCAGTCGGTGAGTTTTTTTTTCAATAAATAAAATAGAGCTAATTCACGGCATTTCAGTCAACAAAAAAGTTTTGTATATTAAAATCAAAAGATTGATATTTTAAGAGATATAAATTAATTTGTCAAATCGTCTGTTACTGAGTGGGTGAGAGCGTGTGTTACCAAATTTTGCATACGCTCTAGTTCAAAAATCAATGTAGGATTCAAAAACAAATTGCGTATTAGTATTTTATTCTTGGGATGTTACGGAGGTGTATTTGACTAACAGTTAAGGGTAGGCCTAAATGAAATAATGGAAATATAATTCAGTAATCAGTCTCTTTAATTAGTCAAATATAAATAATAATACACTTAGGTAAGTAACATGCAACTTTAGAATAATATTCTGGCGTGAGGGGATTCCCCGGCCGACAAGATTTCAAAACTTGTAGGTGCGAACTCTGGCTGGCCGCGGTTGAATCTTTCGAACTTCGTTACAACCTCCAATGCAAGATTATCAGAGCCGAAATCGGAAGTGTAAAATCAATCGCAAGTTCCCACCTTTCGGAGTCGGAGTCGATGTTCCGTAACATCCCTACTTTATTCCAGCTCATTTTTAGTTTTTTTTTTTTTTTTTTTTAATATCTTAGAAAATGGCTTAACGAATTTTGATCAAATTTAATATTATATTTAAGTACCTTGAGGGCCACAAAAAAGGTTATATAAAGTCTTTAGTAAAATTATGTTTTAAGATAGTTCTTTTGCGACATATACACAAAAAGTTTTAGCCTCGTAACCACTCTATACATATGAACGGTGCTAACATTTTAGGTTATGTTTTTTTAACGACACTGTACATCTCACACTACTATATCCTCTTTATGAATGGATCGTTTCTTAGTCATTGATCCCATATCCCCTTCACTAAAAATAATCGCTCAAATATGTTTTTTTTTTATTTTTTATCAAAACTACGAGATAAATAATACCAATTACTTACACCGAATATATTATTCTAACAAATATTAGTTTTTCATCAAGATGGTGAAAGTCCTTCAATGGAAAAAAATAAAATAATGATCATTTTCCCACCCTTTCTCAATCTACCATATGTAAAAAAGTTCATTTTTAATTGCAATTATTTCATGTTTGGGGTGGTAAATCGTCTTCAAATTTTAACTGTGTGTTTATTATGCGTTATATTCTAAGTTTCGAAAACTTCTTGAATTTTTGAATTTGTGAAAGAACTACCTTAAATTAGGTACTTTACTTACAGTAAGCCAATCTGGTCTTTATCTGATAATAAAAAAAATAAAGATATATATATTTCAAATGACTATGGATAACACAAAAAGAAACTCTCTCTCTGCTTGATGCAAATAAACATACACACATATATATCGAGATGATGTATCTGTATATATATATATATATATATATATATTATTTATTTGTTTAAGACTATAGTTTCGAAGACTTGGTCTTCATCATTTTCAATATCCATACGATATAGACTCCATGAAAAACAACATTTATAATTAAAAAAGACTTATGATGAAGACCAAGTCTTCGAAACTATAGATTCAAACAAATAAATAATATATATATACAAATATATCATCTCAATATATATGTGTGTATGTTTATTTGCATCAAGCAGAGGACAACCTCTTTGTTTCTCTTTGTGAATCAACAACTCTGCTACTCTCGGCAAAACAAAAACTTTTAGGCTATGGATAAAGTATAGCAACGATCCGTTTCAGTATATTTTACTTACTACCGAGGGGTGAATCGCGACCTAATATAGTGTACACCTACTTCCATTTCCATTTCCATGTAGAAGACAATAAATGAAGGGGCATTATCTAATGAATTCCAAAATAATTCCACATAATTCCAAAGACAGTATTCAACTAATTCCAATCGCGGTTCATCCCTCGCATATTACTAATGTTTGACACTGTGAATTCGGCATTTTGATTTAATATTTTTTCGAGAGAAATAAATAACAACTGCAGAAGAAGTTACACTTCCATCGACACTCACGATTTTGTATATTTAGATATTTGATATTTAGATTAATACTTACCTGATTATTGGACCAAATACTAGGGGGAGTGGGGATTAAAAAATGTGAACTATTTGTCCGATTTGGACCAAATTTTGCATTGTTAGCCTTTAAACCCTTGGGGAACTACCAATGTAAATATCAGCTTCGTAAAATGACCGATAAAGTCGTAAAATGGCTATATAAAATTGTTTTAGATGGTGCAAACAAATTTTTAGGGGTGTGAAATACAAAAAAAAATAGGGGTACCTTGTATTATTAAATGGTTAATTATTTCATCAAAGCAAAAAAAAAAAGGAGACAAAATATAAATCGGATTGGAACAGACCAATAAATGAATGAATGAATATCAGTCGTAATTCTTAATATCCTCTTTTTGATTCAATAAAAAAATTCGCTAAGGATTTTCCAATTTGATTTTTATAAATTTAATAATTTTAGAAACCAATCCAATTTCTTAGCAAATCTTAAATCTGAGCTTAATTGAATTTTTCAACCAAGTAGGCAATCTGAAATAACGATTCATTCTAAACGAATTGTTCATTTGTCTTGATGAAAATGATTAGTAAAATCTATTCAGACAAGTCAATTATTTCATTGAAAGTACAAAAAGAGATAAGGGTGAAAAGGAAGAAAAAAAGTTAATAATATGAAAAGAAGCAAGAAGCAAGCAGAACTTATTAAAGTATAAAAATATAAATGGAGGTGAAAAAAATTCCCTTCTGTTTCAAGAAAAATGAGTAAAAAAAAAATTAAGTTCTTCCTTAAAACCTAATATTCGAGGAATAAGTGATTTTCCACTAGTCAATGTCTTCTTAAAAATGTATATGGAAATAAATTAATTCATTTATTAAGATCAGGAACGAGGCTTGATGAATCCAGTGGAAGATGGAATCCTTTGAGAATGATGGTTATTTTTCAAAAGTAAAAAATCTTCATCATGGTTTTTAATTTATTTTATTTTGATCATGAAACGTTTCGGCTTCAACTTGAGCCCATCTTCAGTTTGCAATTACAATCAACATTATATTACATTATAATTCACAAACATTATAAATGTCATGACATGAGTGTTGATGAATTACATTATTACATAATACATTTCTATGAAGTATGGTTATTTTTTAACATGCTTATATAAAAGTCATGACATTCAAATGATACTTGATATTAGGATTTATTTCTGAAAAATAACCATCATTCTCAAAGGATTCCATCTTCCACCGGATTCATCAAGCCTTGTTCCTGATCTTAATAAATAATATAAGAATCATAAGTACTTTCCTAAATAAATTAATTCAATTTTGTCTTTGTAATATGTTCATTCATCAAGAGGTGACTGTGGGTCAGTGGTCAGTGTCGAATCGCTGATTCAAAGATCGTTGGTTCGAGACCAAGTCTCTGCAGATAGATATTTGCAGTCGCCTTCTCTTGTAAAGTAATGGCAACCTACCAAGAGTATAATTTTCCAGTCTCCAAATTAGCCGTTCGGAACCGGCGTTAAAAAGTAGGTCCCGTATATCTGTGTAAAACAACTAAACACAATCAGCACAGGTTTATGTGGAGAGGCGCCGACGCCCGTTTCGGTTATGGCACTCGAAGAAGAAGAATATGTTAATTAAAAGATATTATTTGATTACTTTAATCGGAACTATCAGTGAGCAGCCGGAATAATAACTGTTTATTATCCTTGTTTATTGTAAAGTATTTGGCGAAAATCATGATTGGCGCGACATCTTTTTGGGTATAAAACAATTAATAATTACCTATAATATACCATATAATATGTATATTTGATATACATATTTGAGTATGTCTATTTGCATCAAGAAGAGGTAACTCTTTGTTTCTCTTTATAATTTATATCTCTTCACTCACACATTTGAAAATGAAAATGTTCACTTAGGATTTGAACAAATGATCATTATTCTCATATAATTATTATAATAATTTTAATAGTTATGAATTCAGAGGCCTGGTTCTTAAATTGAATATAGTGTATTTCCAGTTGCCGATAAACAGGGGCTTTGAAGAATGGATTTGAAACTACACGACAATAACCACTCTACTTGGTTTCACAAAAAGTGAATGTAAATGAAAAACGATTTCTTTCTTTGACATGTAGCTGTTTTTCTTTATTTTGTTAATAATCAAATAATATAAATAAATAAAATAATATAAAACAGACTTCTACAAATGAGGTAATGTCTTATATATTTTGCCATTTCCAACCTTTTTTATGTAAATAGAATAATTTTAGGGAGACCCGGGGAATCACGCCACCTTAAGGAAAAACAATTTTTAATTTACGTTATATGATTGGTTTGCCTGTTACTCTAAGTGCATTAAAATTTTTTATTTATTTGTCTACTCAGTGGCGGTATTACTAGTAATTTTGCAAAACACTTGGGGTATTGAGAGATGCAATAGAACAAAACGTTTTAGCAAAAACTTACTGAATATGGGTATTACATTTTAATAAACTTAATGTTTAAAACAATTATTTCGCTAAGAAAAAGGTTAATGTTTAAACTTAAGACCCCTGACAAAAATGTGACCATTTTCCACACCGTTTACATTTGAACTAAATTTCATTGAAGTCGTATTCACCCCAAACAAATCAGAGCTCAACATTCAATCCTCAACCTTTGGATCTTATCTTATCGCCATATTCATTATCGACACATAAATTTTAGGGTTGACATTACCCTGACTTGGTAACATGGGTTACATAGGTAACCTACACTGAATAGCAAACAGATCAAGCAGAACTTATGACATTAACATGTGGCTAAAAAATATACTATACAGCATATATTAAAGTAAACTTACATGTCTATTATCAATTCAATATTTACATAACTCAAAAGTTTGGAAGCAAAATATAATCTTCAAGAAAAACTAAAATTGTTCTACTCACAAAACCACTTCTCACAGAAGTATGGAGGCAACTGACAGTGCTTTTGGTGTTGCAAGCACTCTAACACTACTCGGCCACCCCTAAAGTTAAAATATTTATATTTATTTATTTAATAAATAACAACTTTACTAGATATTAAATAAGTATCGCTTCTATTACAGTTGAGAAAATTTTGGATCTATACCACCACCTTAGAAAATATAACAAATTTTGATTTTCAGTCTCACGTAAGAATAAATGTCGAGGATTTTATGGAAACATTTGCCAATTCAAATAGTATTCTAGTTAGAGAATAATTGAAAAACGAGTAGAGAAGATAGATTAAGATAGAGAAGGATTTGAAAATAATTAGAAACGGGAAAATGACTTCAAGCATTTTTATTTTTTTGCAACGAGATATACCCCCACCCTCTTCCTAAGTTTTTCATTTATTCTTCACCAAATATTTTTATTTTATAAAATGCTGAATGTCTTTTATTTAATCGGATTAAAGAAGGAGCAAATCGTCCTCTTTTATATAAAGACTTGGACCGATATGGAGACTATAAAATATATTATTTATTTTTATTAATGGAGAAAAAAATTATTAATATCTTTTATAAACAGGTATTTTTCAATTAATACAGATTTTTAATCCCCGATATTGCGGCATTAATTGAATTTCGCCATTAATAAGGAATATATATTTTTAATTATTAAGATTAGTAAAGAAACGAGCTGTTTTACGGGCAAAATTAATGTCCCGAGTGCAAGATATGGCTTCAATATTACTGTTAAAAATGTCTTATCTAATTTGACTATAAACACTTTTTAGTAATATTAAATACCATTATTGTAATCTTAGAACAGATTTTTTACTAATACGTATCTAATTAATAGAAGAAAAAAGTAAAGTTACAATTTTTTTTTATCTTTGCAATGAGTTAATTTGATTTTACCAAATAATATAGTATTTTTTACTTTAACCAATGCAAAGCATGGGGAAAGTATTGTAATCGGTCTCGCGTCAAACGCGACTTCAAAGGGTCCTCAGGTAAAGACTACGGAACCCATGGACTCAATTAAAGTCACAAAATTCGGTTATTATTGGTAACCATTGCTGAAGACATGGAGGAATCGGCTTAAAATAAAAAATAACGATCGATTCTTATCTAATACTAGAGGAATAACCTTATTGCATTCCATTTTTGATGTTTTGACTATTAATGGCAACCTCTACTGAAAACGTGGAAGAATCGACTTAAAATCAAATCTTGGAATGCAATAAGGTTATTCCTCTAGTATTAGATAAGAATTGATCGTTATTTTTGATTTTAAGTCGATTCCTCCATGTCTTCAGAAATTGTTACCAATAATAACCGAAACGTTTAAAATCCAAATGGTTATTCATCGAGTATTAGATGAGAATCGATCACTATTTTTGAAATTAAGTCAACATGGACTGCAAATAGCATGTGATATCTGATAATATTAAAGGAATGAACATATTAATATTTCAAATGAATTTGGATAAAGTTTAGCAACGATCCGTTCTTCTTCTTCTTCTTCTTTTTACTGTACGAATCTTGTAACTATTTCTATTGTAAACATATAGTAAATCTACAATATTTTTTAACAGTGTACTCGAAACCAATAATTTCCTAAATATCCCTGTTGTATATTATATTTTTTCCACGATCCGGCATGAGAATCGTATAAAATAAATAATTAATTAAAATAAAATAAATTTTGTCAAAGGAAGCAAATAAATAGAAATTATTAATTTGAATTTGAGGAGTAGGAGGGGGAGAGGGGTAAAATGTAAAAGTAACTCCGGTCTCAAAAGATGCTAGTCACGTCACTGGATCAATCAAGAGCAGGAGCAGCTTGACCCAAGCAAGTTCTGACTAGTTTTTGAGGCGCTAGGTGTGGACAGACTAAACTAACTGCCAAGGCTATTATTAGGTTATATTCGTAATTGTATTTGCAAGTACTAAGACAATTTATTCATATTCTTATTTATACCATAATCACAAATTCTATTTTTTAACATACAGAACACTATACTCTATTTTGTTGGAATTTAAAATTGCATAAGTACATCATTTTTGCAATTTTTTCTCTCTCAGGTTTCAAGATTCATTTATTGCTTTGCTCTAAATCAGTTTCTTTGAATCTAATTCAATATATGCTCAGATTACAGAATTATTAACTTTAAGACGTTTTTGTTCAACAAATGTCATAGAATTAAAGTGTAGGTCTCAAATGAATTTTAGATAATTATTAGGGTGGTCTTTATTTTGGATATTTTCGAATTTTTACCCTGACAGAAGCTCAAATGGTTCGAAATAAAAAAAAAATATCACCTAAGTTTCAAGCCTCTATCTCAATTTTAACCTGTACTGTACAGGGATGCAAGTTTCCCATTTAAATAACATGGGGTTTTTGGCATTGAAAGATCAATTTTTTATTCAGGCCAAAGAAATCTTTCTAAAAATTTGAAACTCGGTACACTTTATCTTTATAATAGTAGCTATTCTTCAGAATTTTTACAGTTTTTTATCTATTATAATTTTGGAGAGGATAAAATACTTCTATACCTTAGAGCTAGTAAGTTAGAGACTTATTTCAAATTTTTCAAGTTTTATAGTAAGTTATAGACTTATTTCAAATTTTTAAAGTTTTATAGTAAGTTATAGACTAATTTCAAATTTTTAAAGTTTTATAGTAAGTTATAAACTTATTTCAAATTTTTTGAACCATTACATTGGCTGGAATAAAAAATTGATCGTTCAATGCCAAATACCCCATGTTATTTAGATGGAAAACTTGCATCGCTGGGCGGCACAGATTAAAATTGAGAAAGAGACTTGAAACTTGGATAATATATTTTTTCGAATTATAGAGCCTTTTGGCATAAAAATTCGAAAATACCCAAAATAAGGACCACCCTAATAGTTATAGGTATATAAAAAAAATCACCCCGAAATAGTAAAAAATCGGAATATGAATAGGAATCTCAGAGAAAAACAGTCGATTAAACAAAAGAATCAATTGGTACGGGAAGGAAGATAGTGATCTCGAAATTGGACCTTTAATCAATTTGTTGAAAATTTGAGGTCAACGTTTATAAAAGAATCTGATGGAATAGAAAAACTAACGTTGAACCTTAATAGAATATTAATCGAATGTTTTCTACATTTGATTCAATCGCGAATCAAATGTAGGGAATTTTTGTCAAATATTGAGTAAAATAATATCTGAACTTATATATTTCTAACTTGAAATAATGATGTTAAATAAATTTTATAATTTTTCTCATAAATATATCAAAGAATAATTGATATATCAATGAGAATTGTTTTTGACCGCACTTATTTGAAAAAGATATTTATCGCGAGACCACTGCGGATTACGCTATTGGAGTCTGTGGAGTCTTAAGTCTGGACCAAGAGAGAAAAAGATGTGATCCATTTAGCTACAATCAAAGGATTAATTAATGGCAAGCATCTAACATACATGCTAATAGATCAAGGACTGGGAGATTAAATATATAACATCTGAGATTTCAAATTCATTTGGTGATCCATCCGAATGTCATGCGGGCTATACGCGAAATGACGTTGGATTGTAGCTAAATGGATCACATCTTTTTCTCTCTTGGTCCAGACTTAAGACTCCGCAGACTCCAATAGCGTAATCCGCAGTAGTCTCGCGATAAATATATTTTTCAAATAAGCGCGGTCAAAAACAATTCTCATTGATATATCAATTATTCTTTGATATATTTATGAGAAAAATTATAAAATTTATTTAATAGGATATATTTATTTTATTGAGACATTTTCCTATAAAAGCTATTAACCATTTTTATTGACAATAACAGAATTCAAGAGAAAGTCAATTGACCGAGTAATAATTATAGAAGATACTGAAATATTCTAAACTTGATTGGAAACTTAAAATAAAGGAAAAAAAATAATTCAGTAAAATATAAATGGGACTTTCAAATAAATCAACAAATTTTCAAGCACCTCTATATGACAGGGACCTTTCATAGGATGATAAATATATCTTGATTTATTTTATTTATATAATTCAATTTTCACTTGTAATGTTTTTATATAAATGACAAATCCACGAGTGTCGAAAAGTTGTTCCCGCGTACAATGCCAAATGAGAATAAAATATAGGAGAATAATTTACATTGAAGTATAGAAGAGTTACAGAAAACAAAAATGAAAAATATATATACCAAAAGTTATTTGTTTGAAATCTGGTGGGGATGGGAATATCACCTCTTTTATCATTTTAATATATATTGTGGATTGGCATTCAATTAATACTTAGTTATTAATTCATTGTTAGATATTAATATATATATATATATCAGGTCAAGATCCCAAAATCTCACTCATCATCTCACAGTATTATACAAGACCGAGGATCTGAATTCACCCCTCATTTGATAAAAGCAATGTAAAAAAAACAAAAAACAAAAAAAAAAAAAAACATAAATGGGCAATTATAATATGTTGATGTTCTTGTTTTTTGTAAATCTGGCCGGGTTGGGCTAGGGGTTAGTATACCAGCCTGCTAACCAATTGGACCCGGGTTCGAATCCGACTCGAGGCAAAATGTGATCCCTGGGTAGAGACAAATTAAAAAAAAAAAAAAAAATAATAATAATATATTAGGATTTCTAAAAAAACGAATATTTTTTATTTTTGATCTTGCATGAAAATATATTAGTTTAATGTGTTTTTGAACTGCTCTCCAAAAATCAGCTTGATTAAAAATTTTAAGAGGTCACTCAAGATTTTTAATAATTTCCAAAATGGTAGAAAATTGTATTTTTTTCCTCGTGATGTTATTATTGCCTAGGTTGAAAACTATAAATATTCTGAAAATTTCCAACCGATATATCAATTTATAGAGGTGGCTCAAATATTTTTTAATTTTTAAAGTATACTTTAGATGTTTTCGAGTGACTTGTAAATATAAATATTAAAATTTTCTTTATAGTCCAGTCAACGAATGGGTTATAGAAAACATTGAAAAGGGTAGAATTTTTTTCTTATGGAATATGTTTAGGGATGTTAGGAAGTAAAAATACTAAAAGTCCCCAGTCCTAGCTACCGGGTTTGGGTTGGAAATGTCCCGTTTTTTGGTTTTCTCTTATATCTCAAAAACGGTGGTTCGTAGGGATAAAATGATTCTTATCAAAATTAAAGATTAAAGAAAAATAATAAAAAACGTTAGTTGATTAAAAATTACTAAACAGTTTTCCCGAATCGCAATCAAATGAATGATTGATAATAATTTAAACTCTCTCCCCGCCTCCGTCTTTTCCGACATTTATAACATTCAAACCTTCACAAGCCGGATGCACAATTACCTACGCCTCCACCCTTTCGATTGATCAATTTCCTCTTCTCTTCGGTAATGCAAGGGTCTTTCGAAATCCATAGGGGCTGCATCTTCCTAGTGCTCCCCTCTTGCGTTCAAAAAAAATCTAACTATTTTTAAAGAACAAAGATTGAAAATAACGCAAAACAGAGTGAGCCATGAGTCATTTTGGCCTTTTTAATTAATCATTGAGACATTATTATTCTATACAAGAAGTTGCTAAATATCTATTTAGCCATTTTGAGCAAAAAAAAAAATTCCATGGTGAACTTCTACCATCCAGTGGCAATTAAAGTCCAATTGATCTGTCTAATGCAATTCGTTCAATATTCAATGTATTGAACGAAAGCGGAAAGAAGACAATAAACGAAATGAATAGATTTAGAATGAAGGAAAAGAATTGGAGAAAAAAGGCTTCCAATGAGCTTTCTCAGAGTCAATTTCCAACCAACAATAAGATTTTATCTTGAGAAATTTAGTAAAAATTTATAAAGCTTCTATTTGTCAAAGCAAAGTGACATTTTGAATTATTAAATAAAGATATTTTCTTAAATTAAAATCATAATTTTTTCATAAAAGCTCAAACAAATTTTTAGAGATCTATTGGCCAATCAAGATGTGTAGGTATTATTACAGGGTGTATCTAAAAGAAGTCTGTAATTGTAGATATTTGGAATCCTTGCCTTAGCTGATATAAAGGAAGAGAGATCATTCTATCCATTTGGTCATCTAAAATCTAGCAGCTAAAATGACCCTGTTTACGAAAAACTAACCTGTTTTAATATTAATCTGGTCACTTTAATTGAAATATGTAAGATTTCTGTAGAATTAACATAATAGAAATTATTCTCATTGCTTAAATGTTTCTAATTATTTACCAATTTGACCGCTATGAAATTAGTAGATGGCAGCACTTGATGGCGGCGCCTGTATTTAGACAACCATGTTAGATGAAAAATTGCATTTATCAGGGTTTCATTAAAGACATCAGCTGCCAGCCAGTTACGATCGTTTATGTAGCTAGCTTGCTATTTTCTATATCCAATCGGATAATTAAACCATTAGAAATAAGAGATAAAATATTTCTAATTAAAAAGACTGATGATAAAGGTCAAACCTTCGAAACTATAGTAGAAATTAAAAAAAATATCGAGGGTTGATTCTGAGTGAGGAAACTTTCTATAACTATTTATAAAGCTATATTGATTAAAATCCACTGTTATCTGATATGAAGGATACAGCATTACAATGTCGCATTCTTATTGGGATACAGATGGATGGATTGTTCTAAGTCCAAGTTTCTCATTAAGAACTCAAGAATTTATTAGATATTAAGGTGAAAAAAAATATACAGAAATGTGAATTCATATATTGCACTACAGTAACAGCTGACGATGTCCTGAAAAGATTTCAACAAAAAATAAATGTCACAAGTTGTGTAATTATCAAATACATAATGGCAAGTTTCTGTCTATACTTTGGACGAGTGTAGTCGTTGCGTTTTAACGACACCCTTTAGGCCTTCCAGATTAATTCTATATAATATATTTAGGCCAGAGAAAGCGATCGATATTCATTAAAGTAAGAACAAATGAAAATCAATAACCTTATTAATTATTTTTATTCTATATGCTTAATATCTTCTCTGGTGTGGATGGTTCTTTTTTCTTTTACCTATATCTTTTCGACTATGATAGATTCAAAGATTCTAAACATTCAAGTTGGAAACTTCAACGAGATGTGTTTAATGAGACACTCACTCGTGGAGTTGAACCAGAAGAGTCAAACTTTGTTCCAAGTTACGTTCCAAACATAAACGACAACTTAAAATTTTCCAAGAGAGTACGATAGAAGGGCACAAGCGAGAGAAATCGAACGAACTATATTAGACATGAAAATAAAAAAACATATTATATCCTTGAAAGTGTCTCATAATATTAGCCATACAATAACTTTGTTTCCCATTAAGACCTATTTTAATATGTTAAATTTAAATTGTTAAAAATCTTTTGGCATCATAAGGAAATGTTATTTTCACCTTTGTTTCTCTATATGTATAAAATAGTTCGAAACCAAAATGAGCCAGCTCAGTACAGAAAAAAATATTACCTAAATAAATATATCTTTTGGAGGCGAGCAATAAGATAATAACACTTCTCGGCAAAAATTAAACAAAAATTTGTAACCGTAAACCTATTAGAGTTTTATACGCTGATTATCATGCAATTTCCCAATTTTTTACAACAGGTCAGAGTTTTGAGATATCATCGGTCAAAAATACGAAAAATGCCATTTTGACCAATTTTCGAGCCCCATTCGATATTAAACAGCAAAATTTGAAATCGAAATATTTTGTTGACGTAATAGAAAACAGCTTCGTCTTTGATCCTCAAATCACCACTTGTTTGTAGCTAAATTAGAACTTGTTTTTAGCAAAATTATAACTAAAAAACTAAAACAACGTGATTATAAAAGATGAAAAACAGAAAAAACATATGGTCTTAGTTTTTTAGTTATACTTGAGTTCTAATTGAGCTAAAAACAAGTGGTGATTTGAAAATCAAAGAGGAAGCTGTTTCCTATTAGGTCGATAAAATATTTTGAATGCAAATATTGTTTAATATCTAATGGGACTCGAAAATAGGTCAAGATGGTCTTTTTCGTCATTTTTAGCGATAATATCTCAAAACTCTGACCTCTTGTAAAAAAATCGAGAATTTTTTTTTTTTTTTTTTTTTTTTTTAATGCAATCGAATGCAAGAAGGGGTGCACCAGTAAAGATGCAGCTCCTATGGATCTCGAAAGACCCTTGCATTACCGAAGAGAAGGGAAAGTTGATTAAGTGAGAGGGTGTAGACGTAGGTGTCTATGCACCCCGGTTTTGAAGGTTTGAAGATTATAGGTGCTGGGAAAGATGGAGGCGGGAGAGAGTTCCAGTTCCTTGAAGTCATGGGGATATATGTATTCGCAAATGAAGTGGTCCGGCACTTTTCTAACTTTTCTTCTTCTTGACCGCGAGAGAGTGTTGGGAGTCGGCAAAACGCGTGCTACGTGCAAAGCATGCTTTGGGGTGAATTATTGATTTTATCTCATCAGAGCACCTGCCGTGATAGTATCTATAGAAAAGGGAAAGGGCAGAGACATTTCTTCGATGAGCCAGCGAGTCGAGGGAGTCGGTGAGGGTAGAATCGTCAATTAGCCTGACGGCTCGTTTCTGAATTGCATCCAGGGTAGCAAGAGAATATTTTGAGGCTCCTCTCCATAGATCAGAGCCGTATTCGAGACAGGGGCGGATTTGGGCCTTGTAGATGGTGAGAAGTTGTGGGGGTTTGTAAAATCGCTTGGAACTGAATAAGAAGCCAATCTTCCTTGCTGCAGATTTCGCCACAGAGGAGATGTGTTCATTCCAAGACATGGTTAGGCTGTCACACATTTTCAGGGTATTCGAATCGGAGTGAATATCATGGAAATCTTTATTTTCGCGCCTAGAAATTAGACAACATTGAGTCTTGTTTGAATTAAAGTTAACTAAATTTTGAGAGCCCCATTTATTCAGTTTGTCTAGGTCGAGAGTAATTGAGGAGGCAACATTGATTCGATTATTCGGGAGTGAGGGTTTGCCGTGTAGAGTGCTATCGTCGGCGTAACAATAAGTGGGGTTTGACGTTTGATCAATAAGGTCGTTTATTGCATGATAATCAGCGTATAAAACTCTACTGGAATCCATTGTTAGGTTTACGGGGAGAAATTTTTGCCGACCAGTGAATCAAACCACCTCGTCCTTTTCTTGTATGATAGATTCTACCAAGAGTTTAAAAGTATATTGTAAAATAACTACTGCAGCGATAGTCTTGTCACTGGAAAAATGGCTGTACTTGCATAGTTATTATACTATGAGAGGAAGAAGAAAATTAGTGAGCAATATTTCATTATACGAGTTCCTTCTTTAAGTCAAGAAATGAGGAAGGTTGTTTCATGAAACCGACCAAATATTATTTAAGATTGATTCCATCACAGCTTTATTTTTAGTTTTAATGAATGAGATATCTATATCACTCCACTCAGACCAGGAGACTATAATCGCTCAACGATCATCACTAGCGAGCGACTCTATAGCGATAATTAATTAAGCTTTGAAAAATGACAAACTTGCTAAATTTGTTCTTTCCTGAGCGATTAATGCTGGAGTCACCCATTTATTATTATTAAAAATGCCTTTCCGATGTCTGAATTATTAATACTTGCTAAAAGAGGAGCTATGGAACTAGAGACATTAGAATTGAAAAAAGGCCAGGCTTTACTAATGCAGCACAAGTAAACACTATAATTGAATTTTAGAAACTTGTGCCAGAATTCAAATATCCTAATTTAAAGAAAGCTGCTTGCCGATTATTTTCCATTTTGATTCAACATATACGATATAGTTGTGAATCCTTATAGGTACTCCTCTATGATGTTTGTAAGATCAAAACGCAGCTAACAAACGAGCATTTGACAGAAATGCTAGAAAATTTGAATGATTTAGTTAAAAGTGATAACCATTTTATTGTATATTTCATTTTATTTTTATTAAATAAATTTTGAACTAATTATTTTGTTTTCTTTCTTATTTTTATATTTTCTTATTGTATTTTACATTTATATAGCAATTTACTTTACTTTTATATAGCAATTGAGATTTGTGTAGAATTTGAAATAAATTTGAATCAATGTATTTAATACTACGTGTGAACGTGACTATGGTGTGGCTCTTTATATATAATCTATATTATACTTGACACATATTTCTCTTTGAAATTTTGAAGTTGTGTCCAATTTAGACATACTCCAATTTGTTCAAAAAATCGAAAGTGTCATCAAAATATAATTTAATGAAGCTTTGGTAATTAATTTACAGTAAGAAAATGGGTATATCGCCCTTTATAGTAAATACTAAGCATATCAAATTATACCAAAAACAAGGAGGAAAATGTTGGCTATCAATTTTTTATTTTTTGTTGAATAGGGTATTGATTTTTTATTTAAGCCATGCATTTTTAAAATTAAAGGTAAATTTAAGAGTTTTTTCTCAATGCATTACACGTTCAAATCAATATTTTCAATCAGTCTCATTCGTGTGTTGATAAATTTGTTAACGATCATCAGTTTTAAACATTCACTATTCCAATACCTACGACTCCTACCCAGCCAATGAAATCTCTTTCTCTTCAGGCCTTTAGGGGCTGTAACACCTTCTCACATCAATTTCATAAAAAAAAGTTGATATTAGCTCCAGAAATAGAATCATGTGTAAAAATTCTTAAAAAAAAGTAAGTAAATAAGTAAAAAGTAAAGTAAGTTAGTAAAAGCTAAATTCTTATAACGCTGTGGGGGTTTTTTTTAATAACAAAAGTGTAAACACAAAAGTTGTTCAGAATTAAAAATTGAATCCAATTTATTGATATCGTAGAGAGATAATATTATGGAAAGATAGAAAAGAGTTGAAAATAAAATCCCTGCGGCAGGCCGTAGGAAGAGGTAGATTTCGAAGGGACTCTACCCCCTAAAAGGCTGATCCTATCAAAATCTTTTCAGACAGAAGTTGTAGAGGTTAATTAGTAGAATATTAGCCATTTGCAACCAAAATGGTATCATTCATATTAACGTTATTATAAATTTTTTAAGATCTCAACCCGCCACCATTTCCAACCCCTTGGGGCTGAATTCACCAAAAACTAATCAATTCTTGTTTACATCAAGACTAAATGTGTGCCAAATTTTATTGCAACCGGTCGAACGTTGCGGCCTGCAGTGCACCCACAAAATTGCCATACATATCCCCCCCCCCCCCCCACAAACTCACATATAAATATATTGTGGGAAATTAATTGATTAATTAAGCATTTAATTTGGTGAATTCTTGATTTCTGTTTTATTAAGAACATGTGTTTGCCACATGTCGGTTTGGGCTTTCTGCCCTTGTGAAGGCGGCATTCTTTCTTTGTAGCGAGCCTTTTGTGTTCAAGAGGGCTGGCCGGCTGACACTCATATGCATGTGTATGTGTGTATGTGTTTCAGCTGAGTGGCAGTCGTTGACAAGGCGTTAGTCAGTTGAAAACGAGCCCTGGTCGAAATGACATGCTTGTCAGTGTGTTAGTTTGTCGATTTGATAGCAAGTGTACGATGATAGTTATAAGATGATGTGTATTACGATGTTTTAACGATGACCCCCTAGACGAAAATGTACCACCCCCCTTTTTGTAAATAAATATATATATAAAGAAAGTGAACCAGTGTGTGTTATTGTTATTTCACCCCTATGAGCGAAGGGGGTGAAACCCCGCCCCTTCTACAAGTGGAGGCCTGTCCGGGATGAATCGTAAGGGGTGAAACCCGCCGCCTCCTACAATATGTTACAGTAAAAACCCGTTTTTTAGTAAGAACGGGTTCTTACTAGTTAAAACGCGTTTCACTGAATACCTTTGTGGCAACTAGAGTTTACTGATGCTGGTTGAGTTTCCCTAGTAGCACAATGTTTCAAAGTATATAAAAACTATATAGTGCCTATATAGATTCAAAATCTATATAGGCACCATATGGTTACTATATATATTAGTTTGAAACATTGTGCTAAGGGTTGATTCAAAGGTCTAGAATCTTCATGTTTGACCTTCCGCCACATTATGGGTGTTTATTTTCAAAAAAATTTTAATGAAAATCTCAAAAATTACATCCTCTACAACTTTGTTTCTAATTTTTCACATTTTTGTTTAAAATTTGTTTAAGAACCCGTTCTTACTAAAAATGGGGTTTTACTCCAACATATATATAAACTTTTGAATGGAGGGTGGTTTTGGAGGCTAGGGATCGTCCCGTGCCACCGAGGCATACGCGACCGAACCAGTACCCCGACACTCCAACCAACCGGCCCTTTTCAGGGCCACCCAAAGCATTATTATTCAAATGAGCCTTGCCACAATGTAAACATAGAAATGTAAATAAACACCTTTAAAAACAAAACAAACAAACAAGACCTCAGTTCAGTTCGCCGCTGACGCCCGATCAGTACAGTTAGCTTCCAACGCTCAATAGACACACATCGACTACTACGCCACCTCGCAACCAAAGGACAACCGAACTTCACTTCAAGAAGAAGGTTCCACCTCGCAACCAAAGGACAACCGAACTTCACTTCAAGAAGAAGGTTCCACCTCGCAACCAAAGGACAACCGAACTTCACTTCAAGAAGAAGGTTCCATCTCGCAACCAAAGGACAACCGAACTTTACTT
This sequence comes from Forficula auricularia, assembly GCA_024734495.1. Taxonomy (NCBI): domain Eukaryota; kingdom Metazoa; phylum Arthropoda; class Insecta; order Dermaptera; family Forficulidae; genus Forficula; species Forficula auricularia. Next base: position 16,806,787 of record JALMQS010000030.1, on the reverse strand, counting down.
CAAGAAGAAGGCTCCACCTCGCAACCAAAGGACAACCGAACTTCATTTCAAGAAGAAGGTTCCACCTCGCAACCAAAGGACAACCGATCTTTACTTCAAGAAGAAGGCTCCGTTCGACACGTGCCCAACTGCGGCCCCCGACCGTGCCACCGAGGCATACGCGAACGACCCAGTACCCCGACTCTCCAACCAACCGTCCCTTTTCAGGGCCACCCAAAAGCATTATTATACATCAAAAAGCATATTTCACAAAAGCGGGTGATTAAACAACTAACCAGTCCACACTATCATGACATTTTCCGGAGAGTGAGCGCAATAGGTATATTTCTTCGAAATCTACCTAAAAATGAGAAAAAGATGC
>JALMQS010000030.1:16767734-16803597 GCA_024734495.1 Forficula auricularia | reverse complement strand
TGACATGGAGCTTAATGAATTTTATTTTTGAGAGGATCATTTTTGAGTGGCTGTTTTTGCATTTCTTAATTCTTCTGGGCCCACGAGAAATGCACAAAATTGCCGAGTTTGTTCCAAACTGCAGAAATTACCGAAATGGCCTGGCGCGGGCATGTAACGCTCGTCTCGTGCATGCTGCGCCCTTTGAGGTAGCCGGTGGTTGCGGGGCCACGGTGGGTGTAATAAAACAATAATTTCAAAGTTCACTACACAGAATTCGGAACAAATTGAATTTACCTATTCCGCCGTTAGAGCTGCGCATGGAATTTCAAGGCTCTAAATTGGGAAAAACAATTAACAAATGAGTTGGTTCACCCAATTGAATTTTACCAATTAAAGGAGACAATAAAGAAAATCTTCGCTAGAAAATCAATTTTTTAATTTGAGTTTGAAGGGTCTTATATCCGGCCTTCATCAGTCTATTAAGCAAACTATAGTCTCGTTATAAATAAATGAAAAAATTGTTTTCCTAAAGCAAAGACACACTCCCTTATTGTCTCTTTAATAATATGTACCTGTATGTTAATTACGTGAAATATTTCACCCAGCAAATAATTATTTTCGAGCTTGAAAATGTAGTTCTCTTTGAACTCGAGAAAGATGCGACTTACTCAGTTGAAATCATTTTTCCCGTTAACGACCCCGGCTGCCATCTGATGGTCGTTTGCTCAAGCCGATATCTCAAGAATACATCACACTTCCCATCCCATTTCGAGTCTCCCTTAGAGGAGAAATATCAGTGTTGTCCAGAGCAAAGATCAGCTCCGAATGACATGCATGAAGGGCTCGATTATCGTCATTAGTTCTGCAAACCAATGTTTTCCAAATTTACAAACGCGCGAACCCGTCCGACGGTCCCTTCAAGCAGATACTCTCTCTATCTTATGCTTGACTTTAAAAGTTCAAGTTACTCTGTTAAATCTATCAAAACACAAATATTACTTCTATGTATTATTTGTGCGAATTTCAGAAGGTTAATTCAATTTTAAACATTAAATTCGTTGTTGCGTCCTTCCTATCAAGCGCCGTGGCACTATGTTTTCCGGTTTCAGTGCTCCGCTTTATCACTCTTGTAAAACAATTTCAATTATAAATTTTATTGTCGACAAATATGAGTTAAAGACCCGTTTTTTGCCGGTTCAATTCCCGCCATTTTGCAACAAATTTTATCAAAAATGTGATATTTTATAAAAATAATTTTTTAAGAAAAATAAAAATCGACTTCAAAAAATTAAATGCAACAAATAAAAAATACACTAAAAGGTATAAGATAATAATTATTTTATACCTTTTAGTGTATTTTATTTGTTGCATTTAATTTTTTGAAGTCGGTTTTTATTTTTTTCTTAAAAATTATTTTTATAAAATATCAGCATTTTTGATAAGAAATTTGTTTTGCGAATAACGAGGAATTGGACAAAATAAAAAACAGAGTCTTTTGGCTCATAAGTTTTGTCGTTGAGTGAAATTCTTTTGTTGTATAGTGGAAATTGTTTTGAAGTATAAAATGGGCCACTGAGAAACCAGAAAAACATAGTGCCACGAGACTAACCATGTCGGAAAGAAGTGCGCAACTAACGGAAATTTAATGTTTAAAATTGAATTAACCTTCTGAAATTCACACAAATAATACATAGAAGTAATATTTGTGTTTGCTGATCATGATCGGTGTTAGTAAAGATGTTTTCTTTTTCCAAGAATTTAAGTGGCATTCTGTTTTTTATCTTTTATTCTTAAGTAACTTGAGATTTTAAAGTCAAATACATAAGATAGAGGAAAAATATCATATGAAGAAGACAAGGACCGTCAACGAACGGACGGGTTTCACATATAGATTTTATTCATGGATAAGAAAAAAATATTGGAGAAAACATTGGTTTGCGATAAAAGGAATTGTGATGATGAATGAAGCGTTGTCCGCCCTTCATCATGGTCATTCGGGCTGATAATGCCTTTTGCTCTGGACCTTGACACTGATATTTCTCCTCTAAAGGGACTCAGGAAATGGGATGGGAGTGTAATGTATTCTTGAGATGTCAGCGGGCAAACGTTGCCATCAGATGGCAGCCGAGAAGAAATGATGCGTTAACGAGGAAAAAAATGATTTCAACTAGTAGTCACTTTATCTTTCTCGAGTTCAAAAGAAAACCACATTTTCAAACTCGAGAAAAGAATAATTATTGCCAAGGGTGAAATATTTCACGTAATTTAAAAAATCAACATTACTTAGGTACATATTATTAAAGAAGACAATAAAAGAGTGTGTCTTTTGCTGGAAAAACGAATTTTTTAAATTTATTTATAACGAGACTATAGTTTGTAATAGACTGATGAAGATGGCAGGCCCTCGAAAATATAGTCTCGTTATAAATAAATTAAAAAATTAATTTTCTAGCAGAAGACACACTCTTTTATTGTATACTTTAATTGGTAAAATCTCAATTGGAATATAGTCGAACCAACTCATTTGTTAATTGTTTTTCCCTTTAATTTTAGAACCCTGAAATTCCATGTATTCATGTTTCCAGAGTTTTACTATCTAACTTTGTGAATAAATTATAGGAATATTTATTTCAAATTCTAATGTGAATGAGACTTTTGGGGAAATTATTGTTTTTATTACACCCGCAAATTATTTATGTACCAACCGTAGCTACTATATCAAAGCGCACAGCGTGCGCAGGCCAAGTTTGAGCATTAGCTTGGACATTACACTGTGCACTATTTACCTGAACAATTTCGAGCCAATTTCAACAGTTGGATTAGCTCGGCAATTTGTATACATTTTCTGTGACTGAAGGATAGAAATGCAAACTAACCACTCAAAATGGAAGTCAAAAATAAAAATTCTGAATTAGTTTTTTGAGAATTTTTTTCATTTATTTATATAACTATATATAAGCAAACTTCTTGAGGATACATGTCGAAACGTCCTAGTGGCAATAAAATAAAATAAAGAAAAATAAATGATAAAAATGTGTTTTTTGTCCAAAAAGGTAAAACCAACACCTATTTTAAATGAGAATTTCTATCCTCAAGAAGTTTGGTTATATATAGTTATATAAATAAAAATTCTAGTTGTTTGGACCATCGGGCTTCCTCATAGCTTACAAAAAAAGAGAAATCTCAACCAAAACATTCTGTGAAAAACCAGTGGTGAAAAGTAGTGAAATCTAAAGTGTGTAGCCAAGTTAAATTCGCCAAGAACTTTATAATTGGATTTAGAAAATTGGATCTATAATGTAGATAAACTTGGCTACACGCTGGAATTTTACTTCTTTTTCGAACTTGGCCTGTTTTTTCTGAATGTTTTGGTTGAGATCAATATTACATATATTTTGATGAATAATTATTTAAAAAAGTAAACATACTGTATTTTATTTTTGTAATGTATTTTAAATGAAATGAGAAACTGTGCTTAAATAGCGATGATCTCGAACGTAATTACAACAGAACAAGTTAATATTTTTGGTACAAGCTCTCTGCTTCTGGCACATTTCACCGATGAGCTAGGTAGGTATTAGAAAAGGGATAAAGGGTTTCTAAAAATTTAATAACATTTTCTATTGAATACTTAATGTTTCAATTAATTTTTTAGCTTGGCATTCCATGTTTTATATTAGTTTTACTTCTTTTATTTATTTATTTATTTTTAAATAATTTTAATCTACAAAGCAACTCAAGTGAAATTATTCATCTCCTTCTCTTTAAAGAGAAAATATCGTATAGGGTTGTGTATTTGGCACAGACGAACTTTGCTCACTATTCAAATAAACGTTCCCTAAACTGGTAAATAATCATACCTACCAAGTCTAAAAATATGATTATTAAAAAGTTTTCTCCTGGAAGAAACTCGTTAGATCCTCCAGGTCTTTTAGAGCATGGCCTGGCTGCTCGATCAAACAGGAACTTTTGTAGCTTCGGTTGAGACGTCTTTTTAAAAGATCATAAAAACAACTCGTTTTCGCTCGGATCCATCTGTAGGGACGATTATTAATGGCAAAAAAATCAACAGATTCTTACCACACTTCTCCCTTTGCATTTTAGTTTAATATATTAGATTTAGATTTATGTTTGAAGTAGTTTTTGGAGACGGACTGATAAGTGAATTTAATGGATTTTGATGAGGTAGTCCAAGGTTTAGATTACACTAAATTCTGCTGAGAATCAAATACTGTATAATATTGTTAATGTCACTGAGGGGAATGTCACATTTCCTTCACTGACCCTGAAGAAGGAGAGAATAACCTCCGAAACGACGGCTTTGAATAAAAAAATATAGTTATAATTATCTCTCTTTTTTGAACCTTAGATTGCCTCATCAAAATTCATTAAATTAGCTTTATGTATTTATAAAATATGATGCTCAAGGCTTAATAATCAAAAATCTGACAACCACCAAAGTTTTAATTCGTTTAATTTATTTGATTTTTCAAAGAAACTTGTCTGATTCTATAATTTATTCTGTTAGCATAGAATTGTATATCACTCGGTGAGCTACACTTGCTAGGCAGGGTCAGATTTAGACTTGATAAGGCCCTAAGCTATTTCGGATGTGGGGCCTTTTATAAGTCCAGATATTATATGTCAGTGCCAAATATGATTTTTGGAAATCTAGAGGATTAAACTGAAATACAATTAAAAAGTATATAGAAAGTGAAATAATAAATCTTTAACTTAAAATCATTTTTATTGATAATAAACTTAAAAATGCAAACTCTGGTAAAAAGAAACAAAAGTTATTTTAAAGGGCCCAATTTACAAAGGCTTATTATCTAATCTGTTGAAACATTTATCAGTAATTTCGGTAGTCATAATTACCAGTAATACCGGTTATCGGTAATGCAAAAACCCTAGGAACAATAGCGATTTGTTCTTCGAAAGGACGCGCTAAAAAATTGGGTAAAGAGTATGGGCCGTTCTGGACGTGCGGCATTGAGACAAATAATGCTGCAGTATATTTAAGTATATATGACAATTACTCACTCGGACAAGTTTTTTTTTTTGGGGGGGGGGGTGGGCAAGAAGCTGGGGGCCCTAAGCTATAGCTTGTGTAGCTTATACGTAAATCCTGCACTGTTGCTAGGCGATCCAAGTAGATTCAACCACACTTCTCTCTTTGCTTGTAGGTGATTCACGAATATATTTTCGTTTTTTACGCTTCCCCCCTTTAGCGTTCGAATTTGAAAAAATCCCTTCTTAGCACACCCAAAAATCGAAGAAAAAATACATACTCCAAATTTAATCTTTCTAGGTTCAGCGGTTGGTGGGTGGATGAATGTATGAATAAATGAAACGTCACCTTCTCTTTTTATATATATAATATTAGTACTATATTAGGTAGGAACTCTCGGTATGCTAGCCCGACTCGCACTTGTCTAAACAAGTCTAGCTGTCAGCGTTTATAAATGGCTAAACTTCATTATGAAAAAACTTCACAAACTTCTTCATTTACTCCTAATCAACGGCATATTAATACATTGATATCTCAACTATTTTCAAAGGAATAAGGATTGTGTGTCCTACCTACTGTCTTTTAACTAATTATATTGTTTTTTAATTTTCAAATTCAATGTCGAGTTTCAATTAATAGATACAGTCAACTCTAGATAATTCGAAATCCAAGGGACTACAAGAAAAATTCGAATTATCGAGACTTCGAATTATCAAGAGGAAAGAAAAAATTCGAATTATTGAGTTTTTATTTTATTTTTGAAAATATGTATGAGCGTACATAAATTTTATATATAGCCTCAAGTAAAAAGGTAAAAATAATGAAAACGACCAAAAAAATTACACATGTATTAACATTGCAATAGATAATCACATACCTAATTAAAAAAAAATCGAATTATAAAGAGGGGAAAAGGCCTAGTTCAAATTATAGAACGTTCTCTCCCCCTCTTGTTATGAAAAGGATTTTGAGTTATCGAGCGTATAAGAATAAACAGCATTTTTTTGATTTGCCGAAGTTAAAAGCTGAAGAGTTCGAATTATCGAAAAATTCGAACTATCGAGGTTCAAATTATAGAGAGTCGACTGTTTAATGTATACATTTTTAGACAATCTTTTGTTTTAGTGAACAAATAGAAGTCTGAAATGAAGTTAATTTTAATAGAGAAAATATTTGACACAGGAAGGATGAAAAATAAAAGGAAGATTTCTGTGCAAGTGACCAGTGGGCGACATCCATGTCTTACCAGATGTGAACTCTTGAAATAATTAGGTATATAAATAAATATTAAAAAGGTCAAATAAAAAAAAGTGATTTCCATTGCTCTATTGAAAAATAAAAGAGACAAACAAATGAATTTTTAGCCTCAGGTTAACTATGGTATTAAATATAAACTTTGCCGATTTTCCAACTATAATTCTGCTACTTTTGATTCCAAATTGCTTTGACGTAAAGTATACACTGAGTCATTTTCACTCATAAAATTTTAATTATGTATTCCAAATGCTATTAATTATTTTACAAAATTCAAAATTTATATCATGGGGGTTTCTTTATTATTTTCTGTTTATCTTTTAGATGGAAATGTAAACTTTAGTTAGTAAAATCCAATATATATTAGAATTAGTAATTCGTTTAATTTTTCATTCTCACATACTAGAAGAAAAATGGCCAGAAAGTGTTATAAAACGGAAAAAAGGGAAATTAGCAAAACGCTACCAAGCGATGTAGTTGGAAAAAGGAAGTTGGAACAGCAAAAAGTCATCATGTTTGCAATTTCCTGTGTATAAACTGTAAATATATATATATATATACTTGGAAAGTGATGAAAAAAGGGTTTTTGAGCATGATGGGCAATAAATGAACAAGATTAAATATTAAAAGTTTATTCTCGTCGGCTCGATTTTTATCATGTTGGCTACCTATTCATATTTAAGATATATCTACATTTTTAGCCGTTATTACATAAATAATGTCAAATAAATCATGAAAACAGTCAGATTTTGCATTTTAAATCTTCTTGTATTTTTGTTGGAAACCTGAGATAATATATCGTTGAGAAAAGTGACACAAAGGATAACGCGTCTGACTGGTAATCAGAAGATTCCAGATCAGAATCCAGGCAGAGCCAAGAAGTTTTTATCATTCTTGTGGGATAAGATATTTAATCTCGGGTGTATATATATAGTTTACCAGCTACATTTGTATGAAACCTTAAAATGGAAAAAGGAAAAAAGTTTCTACTAAGGTTCAGGGATAAAAAAAGCTTAGACTCCAAAACTGAATAATCTACGACAATTAGATGTAAACCCGAGGGTAGTTCTTATTTTGGGTATTTTCGAGGTTCATATGGTTCGAAATAAACAAAAAAAAAATTTCTCCCAAGTTTCAAGTCTCAATTTTAACCTGTGCCGCACAGCGATGCACGTTTCCCATCTAAATAACATGGCGATTTGGCATTGAACGATCAATTTCATATTCCGGCTAAAGTAATCGTTCAAAAAAATTGAAACTGTACCCTTTATCCTAATAATAGTAGCTATTTTTCAGAATTTTTACAGATGTTTAGCTATTATAGTTTTGGAGTTACATGTAGATAAAATAATGCTATACTTAGTGTTAGTCAGTTATAAACTCCAAAATTATATTAGTTAAAAATATGTAAAAATTCTGAGGGATAGCTACTATTATAAGGATAAAGTCTACAGAATTTAAAAAATTTTGAACGATTACTTTGGCCGGAATAAAAAATTGATCGTTAAATGCCAAAAACCCCATGCTATTTTAATGGGAAAGGTGCATCGCTGTGCGACACAGGTTAAAATTGAGATATAGAGTTGAAACTTGGGGGATATTTTGTTTTATTTATTTTGGACCATATGTCAGTCTCTGTCAGCGTAAAAATTCGAAAATACCCAAAATATGGTAAGGATTACCCTAGCTGAACCCTTTTAAAAATGAGTTCTTCTTTTGATACAAGTAAAACTAAATATTGCTGAAAGGATGTGATTAGCCTCGAAGAGATGATAGAAATTTTTCAGTCATTTCCATTGATTATTCTGAACCTGGGAAACAATGAGAAATTGCCAATGTAATAAAGTTAGACTTTCCACTCAATTTCTGTCACAAAATGGTATAAGTCCTCACCATTAAAACAATTTATGTTGCAACATCTACCGTCTAATCCAGATCAGTTCCTGGTAATTACGTGAAGACATAAATCCAAAAGAATTAACATTGACAACTGTTCCCAAATAGTTTTTACAATTTAAGAATTAAAATATTTGTTTACTCAATATTTAGGATAGTCAAAATTTATTACACTATTCAAATTAGTTCTAAGAATGTTTGTCCTAAATATAGATTGATAGATATTATATATTAATTAACCATTATCAAGGACTTTGTAATGATTTATGGTTCCTCAAAGTTTCCAAGAGAATGATTTTTTTTATTCTTTTCCTCTACCTGTAAATGTTTAATTTTTAATAATTATTAAGAAATATGATGTCGGTACAAGGTTGAAACAATATTTAATTTATGGTAACTAATAATTTCTAATTTATTTACTAACGTAATTTTCAATAGATTCTCAAATTATTCCTTTCCCAAATTCAAATAAAAATTAGAATATTAAGTCTTAAGTCCTGATAATAGTAAATATTAGTATTAGCAGATTATGTTTCCAAATGATTTAGGGTTGTATATGAAATCACATAAAGACCCAGTATATTGATATTTGTTATTTATTTAAACACATTTATTTTTTGGAGTTTAAAAGCAACTATACCATAAATGTTTATTGAAAATGGCAATAAATGCAAGTAGAAAAAAACTCTTTTGCAATGTAGTATAATAAATACAGTTTATTTAACATCTCTTTTGAATATAGGAAAAATCAATCTACCATACCGAATATTTATATATCGTTGGAAGTCCTGGTATGATTTGGGGAAAAATGTATAAACATTGACAATATTAATATCACTGGATATTTGTAAAAAATGAAATTATTGTATCAATACTAAAAGCTGATACATTTGATGTCATATAACAAAGAGAAAAACTAGCTCAGATAATATATTCGTGATTGCTCACTAAGTTTTTATTATAATCTAAATTCAAATGAATTTTGAATTATAACGAAAAATAACCATTTGAAAGTGAGTTAATTAAATTGCCAAAAAAGAAAAGAACTAACTATTAAGGGAGGATTTGGGTGATGGTCGATAATATTTTGACACTTGAATCACTAGAAAAGAAATTAACTTGGAATAAAAGGACGTATATAATATTTTTTTAAATATTAAAAAAAAACACTTTAAATCATAAATAGAAAATGTTTAGGATAAAGTTATAAGAATTAATTTATAAAGTGTGGATATGAAAAACAAACAAAAAAACAGACATTCCGTTGAATTGATAACCTCCTCCTTTTTTGCAAAGTCCTTTAAAAATGATGGCAATATGTGAATTAATATCTAAATAACCCAATAATTAATTAATTATTTGATAGTTAAAATTTTCTTTTAACACGAATGTAAAATAATAATAATAATAACAATAAATCCCAAAAATTTGAGAATATGAGTTATTTTTTTTTCTTATTAAAAAGAATTTATTTTATTTAGGGACGAATCCAAGATTTTAGTAGAAATATCTTTACATTGCATATCAGAGAGCTTCGTCCTCTCAGGAATCGAACCCAAGTGCTAACTTGTTTGCCTGCCCGGCAGTCAGCCAAACCCTTAAGACAAATCTCTCTCCGATATGCAATGTAAAAATATTTCTACTAAAATGTTAGATTCGTCCTTAAATAAAATAAATTATTTTAATATAATTGTGGTTAATTTACCTGGGTTAATTTTTGAAAAATTTCATCTTTTTTTTTAAAAAAAAAGAAACTCAAAAAAAAATGCTTAAATCTTTACATTATTTTTGTTTTTATAATGAATAAAATGTTGTCTGCAGAAATGATATAATGATCAAATGTATCTTTTTTATGCTATTTAAAAAATAATTCTAAAGTAAACTGAAGTTATAACTTCGCTCCATAAGATAGGTATAAGAAACGACTATCCCTGAGTGAGCTAAAGCTGAAAGTCAAACCAAAATCTTAATCTCGTTTTTAGATACGGATTGAGATGATGGAATTTCATTTCAATGCAAGTTTTAGAGGTACACTGTTTTCCATGGCTGCTTTCTATTTGACAAAAGTGTGTAGTATACTGGAAGTTCAGTCTGGAACTATAATTACTATTAATTTTAATATCCTATACTACTAAAGCGCATTTGTGCCTGCCTCTGTATGTACCTATCTATCTATCTATATACTAGTATGTACCATGTCCGCCCCCCAACAAAAACAGTCGTCATGGTTACCAATTTAAATGAAATTATCTATATATATAAAATTAAGGTTTTGTCTGTACATTGATGTAGTGGGGTGGGTGGGGGTGCTGAGTGGATATCGGGGAGGGGGCTCCAGGGGTCGTCATGGTTACTAATTTAAATGAAATCTATATAACTTTTAAGGAGTTAGGTGTTGGTTCTAGGTGAAACATTAATAATAAAACTTGAGCAAGATGATTTCACAAAAAAAGAAATAAAACAAAACTCAATTATGTTTTATTTCTTTTTTTGTGAAACCTACCTCGCATATTGCTCAAGTTTTATTATTATAGAAATCTATATAATATATAAAATTAAGCTTTTGTCTGTACATTGAGATGGTGGGGTGGGTGGGTGTGCTGAGTGGGCTTCGGGGTGGGGGTCCAGGGGGCGAGCCCCTTGGCTAGCAAGAGGGCCGCCGAAGGCGGGTCTTGCAGCTAGTAATCTAATAAAACTATTCTCACGTATTCAAAAGATTAAAAAAGCCAACTCGATATCCATAGAAAGCAGAAAATACAATAGACATAGATACCACAAGTTAATGAATAACTAAGAAAGCCGACCCAAATGAAATGAGAAAAAGGCCAAGGCAAAAAAAAAAGAAGAAATCACAAAAATGTTATCAAAGGGAATGTTTTTAAAGAAGAAATCTAAATGAAAAATATGTTTTTACTGAATATACATAAGTTTGTATATTGGATTTTCATTTTTATTAATTTTCCGAAATAGAAGGAAAATTTATTAATGCATATGCAAAAGAACCAAGTTGGTCACGAAATATAAGTCAGTAATTTACTAGTTATCAAGGAACTTCAAAATAAGAATTTATTGAAAAAATAATCAAATCGATTTTATGACTAATACTTTTCTGATGAGATATATGTTGCTAACCATTAAAATAGATTGGTCTCCAGCTGTTTCGCTAAGTGTTGAACTCTCGCTATTTATGAGTGAAATGCACATCTCTGGGTGGAGCAGATTTATTTCCAATTCAAAGTAATTATTTCCCTCTCGACCCCCTGTTTCGGTCATGTCATCGAATATTTATGTTTTAATATGAATTAAAAATCAATCACTATCAATTGTCAATTATAAAGTTACATTTTTAATAAAGGATTTATTTTTATTGTTTTTATTATTATTATTATTTTATTTTATAAATATAATTAGAAAATTTAGAGAGCAAAATCAGGAAAGCGAATGTCTAATTTCTCATTAAACCACTCAGACTTTTCAAATTATTAAATTTAAAATTAACATTTTAAATATTAAACACTCTTTATAGACTTAAAAATTATTGTATTTTAGTGTAGCAGTGGCGTGCGGTCCATGGATGCTGTGGATGCTGCAGCGCATCCCTAAAATTTCAAACATTTAGAGTATTTTCATAAATATATAAGGACGACTTCAAAATTTCAGGAGAATATTTAAATTTTCAAATTATTATCCATTGTTTCAAATATTTCTATAAAACATTTTTTTATTTTGAAAAGTATATTATTGCTTCTCAAAATGAAATAAAATTGTTGCACAGTTTCAAGAGGCAATTAAAATAAATGATTTTTTTTCAAAAATGGTGCCGATAGAAGGTTTGAAGTCCCTGTCTAGTATCTATTCCAATTCAAACATGTCAAAGACAAGTTCAGACGAGTTTTGGTCGAATCAAAATTGTTCTCGCTGAGGAACTATTAAAATTTAATTAATAGAAAAAGGAATAAATAAAGATGATTCGGAAATATTTGGTATAATCCATTTCTAAGAACTCTCAATATATAAGATTGGAAATAAGTAAGAGTACTATAGACAAGTCATACTTGCTTATAGCAATAGAATTAGGAGAAATTTAAGATTTTCTCTTAGGACAGGCTGATTCATTGTGGAAGATGGTCGATCTCCATCTCAAGGACTGCGGAGTTTGTCATAAGAATTAATTCCAGACCAAGGGCGGATCCAGGAATTTTTTATGGGGGGGGGGGGGGAGAATGTATATAAGGTGGACGATGTATATAAGATCTACTTTTTATCTCGAAAGTGTGTCGCGATCGAATTGTCCAAGCGGGGGGGGGGGGGGGGGCGGAGACGCCCCCCACACATAGAACTTTATTTTCAATTTTAAAATTTTTTAAAAAGTAAATGTTTTATTTTACAAATTTCATATCTCATATTTTAAGTTCATTAAAATAAAATTAAAAAAATAAAAATTGTTATAAATTCCCTGTCGATTTGGCAGCCGTTTTTTGGCCTCTGCGTGCAACGCACGTGTTGCACTCCCGCCAGGCACAGGCCTGTATTGGGGGGCGATAGCCCCCTCCGCCCCCTGGATCCGCCTTTGTTCCAGACTCCTACCCTCACTTACATAAAGCAGTATCCGTTTGGGGCGAAGGTCCCAAAATATATTTTTTTTAAATCTAATGTTAAATATGAAAAATAACGAATGATGCGGTATTCGATGTTTTCAAAAAAAAAGCGAAGATTAAAATAAAATTTCAAAAAAGAGAGTACTTTTTTGGAAAGCATACCCTGGTTGAAAAGTCACCAACCGCCACTGTTGTGTAAATATTTTGTTTTAAATTTTAGATATAATAAACTATTCTTACTTATTTTTTTATATTTTAATATAACTATATAATTTTAAATATTTTGAAAGATTTGGTCGCCTTTCAGATATTCAAGTGCCATACTCGTTATCGAGTGTCGGCGATTACTATGGAGAGTATCCTCTCCATTGTAATTTTCCTGGTGAAATTTTTACACAGGGGTGGTTTTTAATTGCCTTCTCCTGAAGGAATCAGATTATAGCCGGTCAAATATTTGCAGCGAGCATGGCTTGAACCCGCGCTAGCTTGATTAGAAGGCACTTTAACTACTCGGCCAACCTGACTCCTACATATATATATAATATTGTATACTAAATAAGGTCTATAAGCAATAAGTAAATTTTTTGTAACAAGTAGCTCTCAGGATGATTTTTTAACGTCGAAATTAGCTCACGCACATAGTAAGATTGGAGCTCTATACCCCTGCTATAAGGCTTTAAAGTAGGCCAAAACGTTATGAATTTGCTTAATTTTTTTTTCCAATCCAAATATGTAGTTTAAATAGTTTTTGAGGTATTTTGAAAAAACGAAGCAAAAAAAAACATTTTTTTCATGCACCATTAGAATATGTGACCATAGCACTTTAGGGTAAAGTAAAAAATAGAGTAAGATTCACAGAAAAACAGGCAAAATGTGTGCGAAAAGCTGTTCATGTTTCTTTTTATCAATCTCGTTTGACTTATCTTGGAATGAAAACACTTCCTCTGTGGCGAAATCTTAGCTTCAGCATGTCCTTATATTTAAATTTACTTTACTTTTACTTGATAGTATATTCACAAAAACTCCAAGGCCCAACATGACCCTGTCTCGAATATGTCTTGCATCTCTGGAGAAACCATATTTGTCACTCTGTATGCAATTTAGAAATGTGCTATCAGACTAAGAAATAGCCCGTTGCAGTTACTAAAAATATAATTTTCTAATTGAATGTAATGGATAGGCAGCCCAGGGGTAGTGAGGTAAGAAAAAATTAACTCATATCAAATAAGGTGTAATTAATTGGAATCCTTCCTCCTTTCCTTTCAAACGGACATTTCGGAGAATTCTTCCCTCCTTCTTCAGGGTTTCAAGGAGTCAATGAAGAAAATAAATAAAATGCTTCCTTTGCTATTTGTTTCCTTCAGTGACCCCTTCCCTTGAAACCCTGAAGAAGGAGGGAAGAATCCTCCGAAACGTCGGTTTGAAAGGAAAGGAGGAAGGATTCCAATAAATTACACCTTATTTGATATGTGATAATTTTTTCTTTCCTCACTACCCCTGGGCTGCCTTCCATTACATTCAATTAAAAGTTCTACCAGTCCGTCTCTCTCCAGAGAAAATTTATAAAAATATAAAATAAATTTAATTTTCTATTTACATCTATCAGACTAAGAAATAACAAGACTTCAAAATTTTTTGTGAACGTATTTATAAAAATACAATAGCGCTATCTTTCACATCGATTCACACCGTCATTCTGAACGTAGCTTTATTGGCTCCCTTGAGACGCTAGTCCATAAAAGAAACAGCTCCATGCTTTCTCCATTATATAGATACTATCACAATGAGAGAGCACTGATGAGATAATATCAGCAATTTGTCTATATCGTTTGATTTGCGCAAAGCCTGCGATTCGTCGTATGACAACGCACTTCGAGGTTGAAATAGAAAGAAAAAAATAATTAAAATTTTATATAAATAGATCTTTACAGGGACAATTTAATTATAAAAAAAATGATCCCATAAAAATTCGACCTTCCCTAAAATAATAATTCAATTAAAATTTTCATAAAATTTTTGATTTCAGAAAATAAATACAGGGTGTCCCATATCACAAAGATAAACCGTGAACTGGAGATAGGCCAGTTTACGACGGTCCAGAATCTAAAACATTTGTTTAATAAAAGTCCTATAGTTTTCGAGTTATAGGCATTTTTTGAAAGTGGTGAAAATCGCTAGCTTTCCCTAAATAGTGAGATGATGTGGCTACAAATTTACATATTTTACTTTTCTAATTTTTGTTACGCAATCCTGAATAATCCTGCTATTTACCAGAATTCAACATAAAAGCATAAGTAGGTAATATACTTTTGGAGAAAAAAAAATATTTTTGTCCGACTTATGTTTTAAAAAATTTTGATCAACTAACTTTGAATCATCTTTAATGTAAAAAAAACCTAATAGACGAGCATGGCAAGTTATTTAAAAAATTGGACCATTTAGTCTAGATTTCAAAATGGTAAAGCACTTTGTACTTACTTCCTTCTTTAGAAAAAAAAAATATTATACAAGGACAGTTGGTATATAAAAAACTACATCGATCTTAGTTGGTCAGTCCTGTTAAATTTATCAAAAAGTAATCAACTCATAAACCAATTCTACCTAGATGCAAAACAATTTCATCTGGGATGACTCAAAATAGAGTACTCAATGATGTATTATATCAGTGTTTCTTATCCTGTGTGCCGCGAGAGATTGCCAAATGTGCCGCAAATGTTTTTGACAAATAATTAAAATTGCATAGGTTTTGTAACTTTGAAATAGTATTTGTAATTACTTCAATTTTTTTTTTTGTATCATCCAACTTTAACATTTTTTTTATATTCAAGTGTGCCGCAAATGATTCCAGATAATTTTAATTTGACGTCAACCAAAAAAAGATTTAGAAACACTGCTATAGCTTTAAAAGTTACCCGAGTCTTGGAAAAATTTTCATTTAATTAATAAATGTTCGGGGGCGATTTTTTCATTAGAATCTGATTGAGGAAAATGACTAAAAAGTGCGAGGATAGAATTATCTAACTTCTTCCTTTATAGCGAAGGAAATGCAAGTCAAGACCTGGTCAGACTATTAAAGATTCAATTTTTAATTTTTATTATTATAGGAATGGCTTTTTGCTTTTGGATCAAAATTATACTCGTTATAGAGCAAGCAAAAATTTAATTGAACTTCAATAAAATTAAGACAATAAAGTGAAAAAAAATACTTGTTCTAAATGGGGAATGTACTGGGTAGTGAAAAAGTTGTACTTTTTCTTCATTTTTATCATTCAACAGAAAATTAAATTCATGTCTTAAAAAGTTTGTTCTGTAGCAAAATTTTTATATTTTCAATGCGGAGTACTGTTTAGATTTTGGGCTCTCTAAGCCAGTGTTTCTCAACCTGTGTGCCGCGAGAGATTGTCAAATGTGCCGCGAGCGTTTTTAACAAATAATTAAAATTGTATGGGTTTCCTAACTTTGAAATAGTAATTGTAATTACTTCATTTTTTTTGTATGATACACATTTTATATTTTTTTTATATTCAGGTGTGCAACAAATGATTCCAGATATTTTTAGTGTGCCTTCAACCAAAAAAAGGTTGAGAAACACTGTAATAGATAATGAACAATATCAGAATTAACGGTATTTGGTACTTTCAACAAGGAATGATCATTAACAATCATCACTATAACAACTCCAGAAATATAGCTCAAACCTGCAGTTACTAAAAATATAATTTTCTATTTACATCACAAATTGTCAAAATCCTACCATACCATTTATTTAGGCTTATGAGTTTTCAATTTTGAACTAAATCAATAAAGCAAGACTTCCACAATAATATCTATATTAGAATTTGAATATCAAATTGTGTTTTACACAAGCACAATAAATGAATTTAAACCCATCTCTTTGACAAATTAGATCTCTTTGATTTTAAATGTAATATCAAAACCCAGAGAGAAGTAAATGAATCAATTACTTAAAAGTGAAAAACAGTATTTTGTCTGCTCTCTGCTGAAAGGAGGGGTGGTGTACCATGTCTCTGGCCATGTAAATTCATAAAGGCTTCCAAACACATTCGAATGTAGACACCATCTATGTTTCAAAGCAGGACAATCTAGTTACTAAACAATGTTAATCTGTCGTTGACATCTTTAGGCGAAATGGCTGTATAGCTTTATAACATGTAGTATGTATTTCCCTTAGTGATAAATTCATGCTGTTTGTCCCATGATTTAACCATACACTAACTCACTAATACGAAACTAAAGCGTAAGTAGACACGAGTTAAGGCGAAGTTTGATCAAAAATTATTCAATAAATATAACTAAGACGGAAATATATATTTTTCAATTATATTTAGGGGTTTGAGTCGAATGTAGAGAAGAGGTTGAGATGAATGGCTGAAAATCAATGGCTGGCAGAAAGGAGATTGATTTCGTTTGGATGTAAAGAATTCTAAAGAAATATGAAAATAAGAGCGAAGTAAGAATATTGGTATATTTTCTATTTTCTTTCTTTGAAAAAGTTATTAAATTATAGGTATATATCAAACCTTGAAATATTTCAATAATACTACACATTTCATCAACCTACGTGAGGAAATATTTCGAATTATATATAAATATTTTAAACATCGCCTCAGGGCAAGGTGTTCAATCATTTTAATCAACCGTACAAATTGAAAAAGTGTGAATCGAGAGAGCGTTAAATAATATATACTAAAATAATAAAAATTAATCAAAATAAATTGACACGTTCTGATGTGGCCATCCACTTGACTTTACCATACACTTCTGGTTGAGTTTGGTACAAGGGCCTCGATTTTAATTTTTTGACCCACCCCCCCACCCCCGCCCCTAATTTATGTGTCAGAAAAAAAAATATTTTCGTTATTTTAGGTTAATTTTATAGTATATGTCATTTTCTTGTTTTTTTAGTTTGAAAATATTATAATTTTAAATTTTAACCATCCCTCCCCTTTTAATTTTTGGTCAATATCCTCCAAAATCTAATCAGCTCTTAATCTCAATGTATCAAAACTACGTGTGAAATTATTAACAGAATAATAGACTAACAGACATTTTGACAAAACAGTTATTATATCGAAAAATATAATTTTTTCGATGTTCACTTATTGAAGCTTTTTTGTAGACCGAAAAGCCATGGTTTTGCCAAATTTTTTTTTATTAAAATAGTTTCAGCCGTTTTTTAGATATTTAAAAAAAGAAACAAAAAAACACTTTTACATGCACGATTACATTACAATACTTGACCATACCTTGTATGGTAAAGTAAAAATATAATCCCGTTTGTGAAAGGAGTATGTTTAATTTGTGGAAATCAATTAAAATAAAACTTCTTTTTTTTAATATAAAATCAGTGTAAAAGTAAAGAGATAAAAAAATCTGGAAGCTGGATAATGGAGTCAAAATCTACCCCATTGTTGTCTCGAAGTAAGAGGTTGTCTCAAAGAATATCAACAGGAGCTTGCACCACGGAACAATCTAATTAATAATAGACTAAGAAGCCATTATATTACAAACGAGCGACATTGTACGGAAGTTTTTCAACAAATAAACACTGAAAACGTCATAGGAACTTACTCTTAGGATCGACCGAGCCAAATGCCCCGCTAACTAAGGGATAAGTGAAACTTTTCCTACAGCAATGCTGAGAAAGTGCAATAAAATCAAATAATAATAATATTAGAGACAACAGATGAATTGTGGTCAATGATATTTGTGGGCTCGTGTTTTGAGGAATGAACCTTGTACAATTTAGAAAAGATGGAAGCAAGAATGAAATTACAGTTTCTAGGCCAGTGTTTCCCACCTAAACCTTTCTAAAATTCTTATGCCCCCTAAGTAAAATTTTTTATAAAAGACAATTTTTGTATGTTATTTATATAATTATTTAGAGTTACAAAAAAGCAAGTCTCGAGTTTTTACAAAATTTTTCCTATAATAAAATCTAAAAGTGATTAAGATAATATAAGTAAGACATTGTTGTAAATATGGACATGGGAAGGGAGTGTTGATCGATGGCCAAATTTTTTTAAAAATAATTATATAAAAAAGGCAAAGCCTACTTGATTATTTCACATATTCAAAGATTCTTAAAATTAAAAAAAAATTCGTGAAAAGCAAAGAACTATTTTTTATATAAAAATATGTTTTTAACAATTAAAAAATAATTTTAAGTTAAATGTTACAATAAAATGTTTTAAATTGTTTAAAATGTTGTTCCAAATGATAATAAAAATAAATATTTAAATTAAATTTACCGTGAATTAGCATAATTTTATTTAAAAAGAAAAAATATTGGTGGGCCAATTGAGATGGGACGGGGCTCTTATATATTTAGATATTAAAAATGTAAATTTTCACATTCATTTTTTCATTGAACGCAATCTTTAGGTACGTTTGATATGACACGTTTAAGGCGAAAGAATTATAAAATTATTGGATAAAAAATACTTGGTAGGTTTCACATTAAGATATAAAAAATAAAACGAATTTATTTTTGGAGAATCTTTAATCTCGAAATATATATTTCGGGTGTCTAACCCATTTTCAGGAGAAACAGAAAGTAACTGAGTTAGGAGAAACAGAAAGTAACTGAGTTAAAGATTCTCCAAAAATCAATTCGTTTTATTTTTTATATCTTAATGTGAAACCTACCAAGTATTTTTTATCCAATAATTTTAAAAAATGTTTCACCAAGTACCAACACCAAATTCCTTAAAAACTACGAAAGAATTATCTCTGTAACTATAAATTTGACCGCATTGAGTTTAACAGATGGCAGCACTTGATGGCAACGCCTGTATTTAGACAACCACGACAGACCCTAGCACGCACTGTGAATGTTCAGATGAGCCTTCCAATACATTTATTTAATTTATACTATATATACTCAAAGCAAGAAAAATTGGTTTTAAAATTTGAATTCTACTACTAAGTTACAAGAACAAAATTTGTTGTATGGTTCTACATTCATTTAAGTAATTTTTAAGGATTTAGGTGTCGGTTCTAGGTGAAACATTATAAGTAACTAATGAGGAGAATTTTCTAGGTTAGGTTTCACAAAAGGAATCCTTTTGTGAAACCTAACCTAGAAAATTCTCCTCATTAGTTATTCATTTAAGTGTATTTTATATCTTGATGTAGTAAAAACTTGCTATCAATTATGAACTTTTATTTTTTCAAATAAAGGTAACTAATTTTGTAGATTCGAACTAAAACTAAATTTAATTAGTTACTTGGAGCTTTTCTGTTTTGGTGTCTTCCTTTCTTCTGTGCTGTTTTTTTATTTTATTTATTTATTTATTTATTTTATGATTCTTAAGATAATTGACTATTTTTAATTTTAAAGGAAAAAGGACTGATTATAAATAAAAAAAATTCGAAACCATAACTAATACTTTCGCAAAATTAGATATTACCCCAGCCCTCTACAATAGACATAATTTATACTTCATTCTAATACATTATTATACAATAAAATAGACAAAATTAACCTTCGTGATAAAAGCGGTGTTTAGAAATTACAATGTAACTGCTGAGAAGCTTTCTACATTGGTCAAACAGGTAGATCCTTCAAAGACTGCCATTCCGAACACAAGAGATCACTAAAGCAATTACAATTGAACACAATGCCCAACCACTAAATTATGTTTCAGCATTCGCAGAACATTTATTTGACAATAATCATTCACCATCTCTAGAAAACCCACTTATCCTATATTTTACACTCAGTGGACGTAAATTGGATTTATTAGAGTCCACTGAAATTAAAAAAAGTCATATCCCACAATGAACCCATTCTAAAAAATCAACTAGACACCGCAAAATCAACAATAATTGATTTACTAATAAAATAAATTTAACAAAATTAAAACTGTACTTCTAGTATAAACTTAACTTAAATAAAAAAAAATAATAATAATTTTCTTTTCTAAATTTTCTTTTTAAGGTAGTTAGATCTTTCGCGATAATACACACAAAATTTTTAGCCTCGTAACCACTCTATACATATGAAATTTTAGGTTATGTTTTTTTAACGTAACTGTACTTCTCACACTACTCTATCCTCTTTATGAATGGATCGTTTCCAAGCGATTGATCTTATATCTCCTCCACTAAAAATAATCGCCCAAATATTTTTTTTTATCAAAACTACGAGGTAAATAATTTCAATTTTTTTTTAAGTTACTCCGAATATATTAATCTAACAAATATTAATTTTTCATCAAGATGGTGAAAGTTCTTCAATGAAAAAAAATTAAATAATGATCATTTTCCCACCCTTACCCATGCTACCATATGCACAAAATTCCATTTTTAATTGCAATTATTTCATGTTTGATGTGATAAAAAGTCTTCAAATTTTAACAGTGGGTTTATTATGCTTTTAATGACTTATATTCCAAGTTTCGAAGAGTTCTTGAACTTTTGCATTTGTGAAAGAACAATCTTAACTAATTCCCTATGCATTCTATTTTGTCACATTTACAAATTTTGAATCCTTTATTTCATACCCTGAAGAGATATTTCTAGAACACTTTATAAATAAATCCCGACCACACAGAGACTACCTGACCCCCCCCCTCTCTTCCATCTCAAAATTTCTCAAACATTCGTTCATTACCCAGTGACTCCCCCCTCCCCACCCCCACATCTCAAAAATTATTTATTTAAATCATTTATCACCCCTTCCGTATATCCCCTTCCAAACCAATAGCCATAACTAGTATATAAATTGAACACATATGTATCTTTTCTTCAGTTTTTTGTATAAACTCCTGATGACGAGCTAAAAAACATATAGAGTAGCCAACTCAAATTTTATTCCAATTTTATTTTGTGAAACACCACTAATTCCAGCCCTTTATAATTTTTGGTATGTGTTATAATTAAAACTAAAAAGTGGATTAATCGTAGTTTAAAAAATGCATATTTACCAGGTGTATAACCTTAAATCCGCTGTTTGCTCATCGATGGCGCTAGTGCTCGTATTGAACTACCATGGACACGCCATACATTTTATTTCATGAGTTTAACGTCTGACAACATTAATCAGTGATCATTGTTAACAATTTCATAACACAAAGTCTGTTTTTCCTTGAGTAATCATGTCCAGTTTTGTGCCAGAAAAAGAGCATATGCGGGAAGGTCTGCTTTTCTGCTTCAGTTTGAAGAAATCTGCTGCCGAATCGCATCGAATGCTTGTGGAGGCCTATGGCGACAGTGCTTTATCGGAAACGACCTGCAGGGATTGGTTTCGGCGGTTCAAAGATGGCAATTTTGACCTGTGGGACAAGAAGCGTGAAAATCGGCCCAAGAAGGTTGAGGACCATCAATTGCAGGCTCTTTTGGACGAGGACGATACGCAATCGCAGAAAATGCTTGCCGAGCAATTGGGTGTTACTCAACCAGCCATTTCTAAGCGGCTACGTGCTATGGGAAAGGTTCAAAAGATCGGAAAATGGGTGCCGCATGAATTGAACGACAGGCAGATGGAGCGACGCCAAAACACATGCGAAATCTTGCTTGCCAGACAAAAAAGAAAGTCGTTCCTGCATCGGATTGTGACAGGCGATGAAAAGTGGGTATATTTCGAAAACCCTAAACGCAAAAAATCATGGGTTGACCCCGGCCAACCATCAACATCTTTCTCAAGACCAAATCGCTTCGGACGGAAGACGATGCTGTGCGTTTGGTGGGATCAGCAGGGAATCGTTTACTATGAGACGTTGAAACCTGGTGAATCTGTCAACGCCGACCGCTACCACCAACAACTGATCAAATTGCACCGTGCTCTGCGTGAAAAAAGACCGTATTATCAACAAAGACATGAAAAGCTGATTTTTCTCCACGACAACGCACCATCGCACACGTCAAAAATGGTCCAAAACTACATGGAGACACTCAACTGGGAGCTGCTACCCCATCCCGCTTATTCACCAGACTTGGCCCCTTCAGACTACCACCTGTTTTCGTCAATGGGCCACGCGCTCGCTGAGCAGCACTTCGATTCATACGAAGACGTCCGAAAATGGCTTGATGAGTGGTTTGCCTCAAAAGAGAAGGGATTTTTTTGGCGTGGTATCCACAAATTGCCCGAGAGATGGTAGAAATGTGTAGCTAGCGAGGGCAAGTACTTTGAATAAATTTGATTTTGCTTTCTATGAAAAAACCATGTGTTTTTTTGACTAAAAAACAGCGGATTTAAGGTTATACACCTAGTAAATGTAATATGAAACATTTTCCCCACCGAAAAATATGCATTTGAAAAAAATTTCTGCAAAATGTGTTATATGATTTTAAAACTGAAATAAATAAAAATAAAACACAAAAATATATACTACTAGCTCGGGCCCATGTTTGGATGGTCCCCCTTAATAATCAAATTGTCCTCCTGTGGGGCGTGGACCTCAAGTTGAGAAACACTGCTCTCGATGTTTTAATGGCAAATGAGAAACGAGTGTTTGAATAAAGAAAAGAAGTCTTGGTGTATTTTGCATAAATAAGACGAATAGCGATTTTTGCGACACGTAGGTTCTCCAGACTTGACATTAAATCATAAAGAATATAATTACATTCTAACCTCGTTTAATTGAAAATTGTTCATTTAACTGTATATTTTTTCTTTACTATTTCCACGATGATATTATACAATATGTTTAAGAGAGAAATTGTTTCCAACCCTATTTCGTTTAGTAACTACCAATAAAATTTTTACATCCATTTCGTATCTTTTTCCGTAAAATCGAGATCTAATTAAGTTTTTATTTATTGCTTCTTCTTGGTTCCATATAATGAAATTGATATTTGTCAGATTTTTAAGACATTTCCTCTAAAGTATTATTTTATGTCTGCGGCAGTTTATTTATTTGCCTGGTGTGTTGTGTATTAGAAATTTTGAAATCCAGTCATCATCTCAAGTCCCGGTAACGATCGAACAAAGATACATATACCGATACGCAGCAAGAAAAAGGAAACAAACAAAGGCCTGTTTGATCTCTTGCTGTATCAAACGAAAGCTTTCATTTTTGCTCATTAGAAGCAAAAAGACGTTTTTCCTAAAACTAATTTAAAGCAATTGTGTTTTCATTTTTGAAATTTTACAAAAAATGATAGAATGAGAGAATTTAGGCTGATAAAAGAAATACGCACTACTAAAAATTTAAAATAGAATATTTCCTCTTAAACTGATGTTTACGAGTTAACTGGAAATAGGAAAAAGAAAGTATTTCTAAAGACCTCAATTCTCATCCCTAAGTGAACTGACACTAAGCGCCTTTAGAGGAAAAAAAGTTAAATTTCATTTCCTGATTCCTCCTTCTACTTTTCACTTCCTCTTTGGCATTATTTTACTCAACAATAAAAGCTACTACAAATGAAAAGTGAACCCAGAAAGTTAGCCCTGTATTTGGAAATGGCAGATTATTTGTTTTCAAAATTTCTCTTCAAGCTTTCTGTTGCTTTCTATTAAATAATAACTTTTACTTAACAACACATACGATATAAATAACCTTCGGAAAGTTTAGAAATTTTGATATTATATAAATATATGAGAAATCATTTTATAAAATTAAGCTTAAGGGTTTTTGAAACGTGTATTCCCAGTCTTTAACATACAGTAAGTAAAAAAACCAAATCTTTACAATATGAACTCTGAATTCAAAAGATTTTTTATACAGTCTAAAATACAATATATATTATATATAATATACCTATATCAGTAGCGTGCTGTCCATGGGCACTGTAGATGCTGGGCATCCCTAAGATTTCAAAACTTCAAGAATATTTCATACCGTGTTATGCAACATGCCGCCATATTGGATGGCCACACAATCTGATTTGTATAATACGAGGATGAACCCAATATAAAGGAGCTTTTTGTTTAACCAAAATTTATTTTATAGGAAACATCTACATTTCTACAAATTATATTTCTACATAATATACTCCTTTTATGACACATTTTCCCCAACTTTTTGGTAATTTTTTCATACCGTTCTCGTAGAAAGAAGTTGGACGGGATCTAAACAGTTGCGCACGGATGTTTCCACTTGATCATTGGTCTCAAATCCCTTCCCTCCAAGTGCTTCTTTAAGGGGTCCAAACATGTGAAAATCTTATGGTGATAAGTCTGGTGTAAGGTGGATGATCAAGTGTTTCCAGTGCATTTCCAGCAGTTTCTCCTTGGTTGAACCCGCTGTGTCGTGGAAGATCAACACACCGCGGATGGGATAATCTCGTCTTTTGCGTCGATACTGAAGCCTAACTTGATCCAAGAGACCGCAGCAGACCACAGTAGATCCCCTTTGATAAGCTCACGTACTCGTTCAATGTTTTCATTAGTCGTACTGGTGTGAGGACGACGGGGATGAGCTTGATTCACAACACGTTTCCGGCCTTGCTTGAATTCGTTTCACTAAACCTTTACTCTTGGGCATGAAAGAGTGGCTTCCCCGAACTGGGCATGCAGTCTGTGCTAAAATTTCGCCAGGTTTTACGTTTTCACGGAGAAGGAACTTCATAATAATTATGCTTTGCTCACTAGAGACGGGCACACTCCTCTTATTCATCGTAAGGGCTACTAAATAAATCACAAGACAAACCGGCTGGTGTGGTTCTCTCACTCTAGACATACCCACCTAACGACTTCAAATGCCCAAACACATACAAATACCCATCCCAATGCTCAGCCAATAAAGGCTCGTTCATATTTGACTGCTCCTCCTGCCATAGCATCCAAAAACAGACGAAGACCAAGCACAACAGCCAATCAAAGAAAGGGAAATAGTAGCTGACGACTGCCCACTTGTGCGCTGGCCAGTCCTACTCCTAAGGGTAGAGGCGTGCCAATTCTAGTTCATACATAGAGACATATCAATCAACTGCAGCAGGATTGGGACCGTGCAGAGTCATGGAAAGGGAAACCAAAACGACGCCAGCGCGCGCTGCGGACAATTCAGGCATTATAGTGCGCTAGGTTTTACTTTATGAATGCCAGCAAAACAGAAATTTGTAGGCACGGGGAAATGAAGCCACGTGACAGAAGGGGGGTGCAGCCGGGCCCCATATTGGATCTCCTTCCAAACATATTGAGTCTTATGAAAATAATTATAACAAAATTTTTTTTTTTATTATTTTCATTAGAAATTATTAACGATATTGTTTTGCTTAGAAATAATGTTTATCTATCCAAATAAATATATAATTTTACATAAAGACATCCTATATATAAAAATAAAAAAAAATAGCAAAATTTAGAAGAGTGCTAAAGAACACTCGCACAAACACAAAGGAGATCGAGGAAAGGGAAGTCTGTATAGTGGTTTCTATCCCTCTCTCTCTCTCCCTACTTCTATGCTCTCTCTTTTCTTGTCTTTTCATAAAATTTTATCGATGTCCTCGCTAAAGAAGTTTTTACTTCAAAAATTCGGTTGTAGCCACTCATTATCATTTGGAGCACTTTTTCGTTTGTAAGGGACCATAAATTTTTGTTAAAAAAATTATAGCCTATTGTACACTTCCAGCTATCAGAGAATTTAAAAGTCTAATATATAATTTTAGAATTAGAACATTTCAAGATGATTATTACCGGATATGTTATTCCAATAGTTCACTTATTCTAAATAGTAAAAATAAAAAAATAAAAAGTTTAAGATTGAATAGGGTCTAAAGAATCATTGAAAATTGATATCGCAAAATATAGGGGTTATAAGAACATGTCTTTTATAGAAATATAAAGGCAATTGAAGAAGATTAAACAATCAAGTCAGAATTTAATATAGCTTGGAAGAGAATATAATATATTGATTATTGATAATAATAACAATAATAATAATAATAAAATAGAATGAATTTAATATTATTTACACTTTAATATTTTTATTGATCATCCCTGGCCTTTTAGCCATCAGATACACTTTAATATTTAATAATTAAAAAATATAGTATCCATAATATAGAAAATGCTATTTCAAAGAGTTTCATTAGTAGTTTTAAGTCAAAAGAGGAGAACTCTTGTCCGTGAGGGTTGAGGGTTAGGGAGGGCTCAACAAGGGTAGAAAGGTGGGGTAGGGTATTGCTTGGAACAAAGCCTAGTCATTAAATACTTCTGAAATTGCGTAATAATTATTAACTCTAGCAAGAAACTCTTTGAAATATATAACCCTATGACATTTAATAATATATTATATCGTATAGGAATGGGAGAGATTTCTAATCGCGACCAGCTTGGCATAACTCTACTTTTATAATAGAGAATTATTTATCAAAAATCTTAATTTACAAATGTTACAAGTTATTCTATTTTTACTTATTTATTATTTATTATTTTTTTTATATTTTACGTATAACTCTACACTATTAGCTGTATATAAATGTGCTGATCAGATTTGTGACAAAATATGACAGGGGGGCCCGGGGATCTTAAAAATGGTGATGTCACAAAAGTCAAATTAATTTTTTTTTTTTTAAATTAAACTTAAAATATATTAAATCCCTTTAGTTGAGTTTAATTTATAAAAAAATTCTACAATCATTAAATTATACGAGGTTAAAAGTGATAGTGTGACGTCACAATACAGAGGGGCTTTATGAATATGTGACAGAATGTGAAACAGAGGGAGGGGTATAAAAATCTTGAAATTCGTGTAACGTAATTTATTGGCGGCTCCTTATTAGAGATTTTCGAGAGTTTCATTTGAATAAATAATCTTCTCCATGAAAGAAGAACTATCAGATCAAAAATTTGTAGTCAGAAACATTTTTAAAATATGCAATTTTTGTTCTGTAACTATTGAGTAGCACAAATAGACTACACATTTTCAGCTCATAGAATTAATCAATCAAACAGGGGCATTCAACTGGGGGTATGTGGGTATGTCCCATCTTAGAAGCAGTGTAAAATTTTAAACATATTAGTTGAATAAAAGATTTCGCTGTCGATGGTAACAGAATTGTTTTTATTTTAGGTTAAAAATAAAATGAGAGAGTCTTCTGTTTTTTAAATAATGAACATCAATGAACACAAGAGGGCCTACAAATTAAAATTTGAAAATTATGCATTTGCAGAGCATTAAAATGCTAATAATCATAGTTTTCCAGATCAATCCAAAATTAAATTGATCAAAGAAGTCAATGACCCCTTAATTCTTTCTTTAAAAGAATCCATTGAAATTTTAAAATCCTTGGAAAAAAGCCCAATTGAATCTTTAAATGAAAAACTTGAAATTATCAATGACCCATTTTTAAAAACATTCCATTCATTCAGGTAAAACTCTTTAGAAAAAGCCTAAACAAAAGAGTAACCCAGATATTGCTCCATTTACATTCCAATCTCCCAAGAGGAAAGATGAAGAAAAAGACATTATATATTTTTCAAAATTTTCAATGTATAAATCTTAATTTGTAACTAATTTGAAATATTTGTGATAGACTGATGATGAAGGCAATGCCTTCGAAACTATAGTCTCTAGAAATAATTAAAAACTATTTTATTTAAAAAACAGAAGACTCATTTTATTTTTAACCTAAAGTTTTAAACATATTTTTCATGAATGATTAGAGCCAACTTGTAAAGTTTTCTCTTTCTAGTGTTACCTACCCTCAGTGTCGGTTAATCATTAAGGGTGAAGGGGATAATATAAGACATTTTTTAAATATGGACATGGGAGTGTTGCTCGATGCCCAAATTATTATAAAAATAATATAAATTTAAATTTTAACAGATGGCAGCATTTGATGGCAACGCCTGTATTTAGACAACCGAAACAGACGCTAGCACTATGAATGATCAGATGAGCATTTCAATAGATTTATTTATAATTTATATATGTACTCAAAACAAGCAAAATCAGCGTTAAAATTTGTTAATCAACAGAAAATGTACTAATTTTTAATTTTAAAGGAAATAGGGCTAAAAATAAATTAAAAAAAATTCGTAATTAAAAATAATGTAGGTCTGTGTTATAATTAATTCAAAGTAAACGTAGACTAAAAAATGCATTTTTAAATGCATAATATAAGACATATTTTCCCCACCGCAAAATAACATATTTTTCAATTTAAAATTTTTTCTGGAAAATGTGTTATATGCTTCTAAATCTGAAATAAATAAAAATAAACACAAATACATACCAGTAGGTCGAGCTCATGTTGGATTTACCCCCCTTAACAATCAAATTGCCCCCCTAAAAAGCGTGGGCCCCAGGTTGGGAAATACTGCTGTACATAGTCTGTAATTTAGCTACACTTTCTAATAATAAGTATAATTGGAAAAAAATGCTTAAAAAGTGCAATAAATTCTAAAGATATTTGGCGCCCAAGTGTCTTTCCCACCACTATTTCACCATGTCCAATTCAAATAGTTTAGTTACCACTGACGTCAAGGCCAGCACATTTTTTATAATGATACTGATACAAGAAGAAGTTGCAAGGTTCAACCTCTGAAGTCCGCTGTGGTACCTTGTATCTTTGAAATAAGAAAAGATTTAGGGATTGGGTGAGAGTTGAAGGTATTCGTGGATGCGTGTCTTGAAAGATTGAAGGTTATATGTTGCTGGGAAGACGGTCGGGGGAAGAGAGTTCCAGTCTCAAGATGTCATAGGGATAAACGAGTTGGCGTTATATTTGTTCGGTTAGTATCGAATTTAAGCGCGTAGGGGTGTTAAATCATAGAAAATCGTGTATTTCGCGCAAACGAAGCCTTTGGAGGGATTATTGATTTTATCTCTTCAGAACAAAAGCCATGGTAGTATCTATAAAAAAGTGAAAGGCCGGAAACCGATCTAAGATGGGCTAGGGAGTCGAGAGGGTCATTTAATGTTAGATCTTCTATCAGTCTCATAGGGGGCCTCTGAATTGCATCTAAGGTATTAAGAAAATGCTTGGAGACTCCTCTCCACATATGCGAGCAATATTCGAGACAGGGGCGAATTTGAGCCTTGTAAAAGACAAGAAGTTGAGTGGGGGTGAAAAAGCGTTTGGTCCGGGAAAGAAAGTCAAGCTTTCATCCTGCAGCTTTTGCTACTGAGATAAAATATGGTTATACCAAGAAAGGTCAGAACCTAAGGTGACACCAAACATTGATATTTTGTCACGAAATTTCAATCAGCTCGAATCAAAGCAAATGTCAGGAAGGTTCATATCTTCGCGCCTAGAAATTAGACACCATTGCGTTTTGTCAGCATTAAAGTTTACCAAGTCGTGAGATCCCCAATTTTTAAGCCTGTTTAAATCTAAATTAATCGAAATATTATTATGTTGAGGAACATAACATTGCATTGCAGGCCCTGCTTATGTTATTCCTCTATGCGTCTCTTGCAGACCTTCCGCCACTTGTGCTCACCATAAAAAATGACTACGAAACCACCATTGCATCAATGTTCAAAAAGGAAATCGATTAACTCTTTCTTTTAATGATTATTTATTTAAGAGCTTGATTTTTCTTTTTAGTATTTGAAATTGGTGATTTAATAATTTTTATTATAGGTTTATGTTATTTTTATTTTAAATATATTTATCTATATTTGAATTATAATTATGCACCAACAACATCGGAAATTTTTTTTTATTTATTTAATTCTCCATTCATTTTCAAATTATTTATTTATTTAATTTTTCATTCATTTTCAAATTATTTATTTATTTAATTTTCTTTCATTTTCAAATTATTTATTCAGTATGTATTCACTATGTATAGGTATAGATAGGAATAAATAATAATTCGAAAATGTATGCTAAAACAATGCAATTTATAAAACTATAAATTAAAAATAATATTAATAATAATAATAATAATACAACAAAAAACAAAATTATGGTAATCAATTATTTATAATAAATAATAAATAAATTTATAATAAATAATAAATAAATAAGTAAATATTTTATTGAACATTTAAAAAAAGTTTACAAAAAAACATATAAAAGATGTATAGGTACATAAAAATTATAAATTTTTTAAATTTCTGCTTCAAGCAAAAACCCCATCGAACGATTGATAAAAATTCACAAATCATATCAAATATAGATGGCAAGATGGAGAAACCGTTAAAATTTATATTCTTTAGATGTAAATGTAAATAAAATTATGAACTAAATGTCTGTGTAATGAGTATTTATTCACCTTTCCACTAACGTTGTGGACCCACAATGGCATCCTTCTTCAGGGCAGAGATTAGTGAATAGATATCAAATTCCCCAACAAATCGTCTTATTCTAAAGCATGAATTTTCTAAGTGGGAGTGAAATGTCTTGGAGAATTGTAGGTATATAAGTTAGAAATAAATAACGAAATTAAATTCATGGATTTGATATTTATTAATTAGTCTCTACCCTGAAGGAGTATGGCATTGATGGTCTGTAATGTTAGAGGAAAGCTGAATAAATAATTCATCTGGATTCGGAACAGGTGGTCCCCAACAAGTCAATATTGACTTCAAATAGCCAGTCATTTCTGATTAATATAAAGAAATAAACATATTAATATATCAAATGACTATGAATAAAGTCCACAATGTTAAAAAATTGTAAATTTTCTATATGTTTGCAATATAAATAGATAGGAAATTTACAAAATTCCCTATAGTAAAAAATAAATACTATATTATATTATTAAAATCACATTAGCTCATTGCAAAAATACTATACAAAAATAAATTTTCACTTTACTTTTTTCTTTAAATAAATTGACACTTTCTGATCTGGACATCCACTTGATTATTACCATACACCCTGACCCCTCTCTTAACATTTAATATTTAATAAAATTATTTATAATCATGTAAAGAGGGATTAGGTCCCCCCCTATTTTGGGCGGTTAGTTTTTGCGTTTTTAGAGTTCTGGGGGCATACTGATTATGTATACAAAATTTGTTGAATTTGGTTCAAAGGCATATATTTTTATTTTTTAACCCCCCCTCCCCTAATTTTGGCACCAGAAAAAATATTTTCGTTATTATAGGTTAATTTTATAGTATATTTCATATTTCTTGTATTTTTTAGTTTGAAAATATTATAATTTCAATTTTTAACCCTCCCTAATTTTGGGTCGGTATGCACAAAAATCTAATCAGCTCCTATCTCAATTCATCAAAACTACGTGAAAATTTGATATTCACAATGTTTTTGAACTAGTCGTCCATAAAAATTTGCAACTCACTGAGTAACAGACTAACCGGACATTTTGACAAAAATAATTAATATTCAAAAATATAATTTTGATGTTGAGTTATGTTTAGGAGAAGCTTTTTTGTAGACCGAAAATGCCATGGTTTTGCTCAATTTTTTTAATCAAAATAGTTTCAAACCATTTTTTAGATATTTCGAAAAAAAGAAGCAAAAAAACCACTTTTTCATGAACGACCACAATACTTGACCATACCTTGTATGATAAAGTAAAAATATGTTGTAAGATTACAATACTGGTATGTAATAATAAAAAGTTTTGAGGCTGGACTTTCCATTTTTTGTAGTAAAATTAAATAAAATTTTTTTAACATAGTAGCAACGATCCGGTGCAGTTTATTTTATATAAAATGAGTAAGCGTCACGGGATGGAAAACAAACAAAAGAGCTCTTTTTAGAAAATCTATTAAAGATGTCGTTGTTTCGATTGCGAATGGAATTGTATTCATATTGAAGAGAGAGAGAATTTCTTGATTTCGGATGCTGTCAGTAGGAAATTGGTTGCAGCGGGTGTTTCTCGCTGGCTGTGAGTGATGTAGTGAGACCTGGACGAAGGACCTCCGAACCGACCCCCTCAGGGGCGCACCCCCCGAAATGTCCTTTGATCTCCACCACGTTTCTGGAGGACAGTTTGCCCATGTGCTCGACATGACCACCCATCATACCCCCCACGCACACGTCCACGACTAGCTTTTGTTTCCTCTCCGTTTCTTAACAATCAATTTAAATAAAAAGACACATTATTCTTTAAATAAATTCACTTTATCAATCATCCTGTTGGTTTTCCTTCCGAAGTATTTGTTTAGATAATTTGATTTTCAAAAATATTAGCCATTCCCCGATAAAAACTTTATTTGATTTATTTTTACCACTCTTCTGCTATAGGAGAGAGATCATGGGTTGAAACTCTCGGTCCCTACTCAATTTTTTCCTTTTTTAAAAATAATATAATAATTTTCTAAGTATGTAGAATTAACATAAGAAAGGTTAGAAATAGATTGCTTATGAAAATAATTTATTTTTTTGCCAACGTTTCCTCGTCAACAAAGTTAATAAAAATTATTTTACATGTTTACGTCCTTATTTCCCGCAATTTATTAATTTAATTAATGGACATAAATAATCCAAAATTATTTGCATAAGCTATTATCCTTATTTCTACAACAACTTATTAATTTAATCGATGGACATAAAATAGTCAAAAATAATTTAGAAAATTTGATCTCCTACATTAGAAATATTATTTTTACTTAGGTAGATAATTATCGTATTATAATAATATGAGTAGTCTGGACTGAAATGAGACAGAACTGTAGAAGAAGTAGGCTCATTCCTCTTTATATGGATCATTTTAATTGGTTGGATTCGCGATGCTGTGCAACGATCTTATTTTAGTTCCTTTACTACTTTTACTTTTACTACTTTTTGTATGTTTTGTGAAAAAAAATAAGAAATAATTATATAATATATATATATATATATATATATATAAGGGATCGGTGGGCAAGAGGATACGATCTATGGCTCTTATAAAGGCATCGCAGCGCACATGCGAAGATCCCGGGTTCGAATCCCGGCTGATCCTTTTGTCTATAATATAAAAATCTTTTCTTCGTTCGCTAATTTAATTTGATTTATAATTGTCTTTCGACACGGCCTCGTGAGAAGAAATTATTTTCGCCCTTTGGGTTAGTGATCAATTGGGAGGCGTTTGAATATAGTTTAATAATAGTCCGGCCAATACAGAGCTGCAAAAATGAACGAGGAAGAGATTAAAAAATTAAATAAAAATGAAATTCCATAATTCATATAGACATTAAGTATCAGCTTGGGTTCAGAGATCGGTGGCCAAGAGGATAAGAGATAAGGCTCTTA
Organism: Forficula auricularia; assembly: GCA_024734495.1. NCBI lineage: Eukaryota > Metazoa > Arthropoda > Insecta > Dermaptera > Forficulidae > Forficula > Forficula auricularia. The sequence continues at coordinate 16,769,784 of JALMQS010000030.1, read as the reverse complement.
TAAAGGCATCGCAGCGCACATGTAAAGATCCCGCTGGAATCCCGGCTGATCCTTTTGTCTATAATATAAAAATCTTTTCTTCGTTCGCTAATTTAATTTAATAATTATTCATATTCTTGTGATATAACAAAGCAAGAAAATTTGTCTCGTGTCCTGGGGGCCGTCCATAAATTACGTCACACAGAAAGGAAGGGGCACTGAGATTTGTGGCAAAATGTGGCAGTGGGGCCCAGGTATCTTAAAAATTGTGATGTCACAAAAAGACAAATTAAATTTTTCAAATATTTTTTTTTTTAGATTTCAGTTTATTATTATTTCAATCTGAAAAATGTTGATAAATCTAGACAAAAAATTGTAAGCAAGCAATTTTTTTATTAATAATAAAAATTTATTTATAATGCTATAATAATAGTAATAGTGAATAATGTGTTAAATGATATGAATAAAAATAAAGTTATACTTAAAATATATTAAATCCCTTTTGAAGAGTTTAATTTATAATATAAAAAATTTCTACAATTATTAAATTAAATAGGGTATAAATATGATAGTGAAGTCACAATACAGGGAGGCTCAATGAAAATGTGACAGAATGTGACACAGAGGGTGGGGGTCTAAAAATCTTGAAATTAATGGACGTCCCTTTTGGGTCATCATTTTGGGCTTGTCTACTGCAAATTTTTCCCAAATACATATAGCTGATTAAATTAGTCAATCGCAGAACTAATTTTAGAGAAAATCTCCAATATTTGTCACATAAAGTTTCTCACTAACTTTATTATTATTTATATATTTTTGTATTTTATTTAACGACCTACCAAAAAAAAATAAATAAGTAGTTATTATTTCGCTTTTTGTTTTCTTCGCATACAAAAATTTTTAAAATTTTAATTCAACAAAAAAATAACTGTTTTTTGTTTATTTTATGAACATTTTTATTTTTATTGATTTTTGTTCTCTAGTTCTATATACAGAAACTTTGTGAATTTATCCAGCCAAAAAATAATTATGTATTCCTTTTGGGTCATTTTGTAAATAGCCCCTACAACCAAATAAATATATATTTTATTTTTATATTGTAGTGCTAAAGATTATGCTTATCGAAAAAATAATATTTAGTGATTCTTGAGAAACATATAACTTGGTAGAGAGCGAGAAAAATGTTTGAGGGCCACTAGCATAAAGCAAAGTCAAATTTGGTGTAAGGCGAGTCTATAAACAGTTTGAAATAGAAAACTGAAAATTACACAAAGATGCATCCGTATTTCAGGATCAGTAATTAAAGGTTCAAGCATCCGCATAAAACCTTCAAATGTATCCTCATTTACACCACGTTTTCATTTGAAAGTTCTCCGATGGTGAATCTAAGATTTTAAATCAGTTAATTGCAAAGGAAATACAAACATTTTGTCGCTAAAATAATATTTTGATGTCATTATTTCTTAAGCTGTTGTGGGGTTCTGAATGGGGTTCAAAAAGATTCAGAAAGAAAGACAAACAGAAAATTTATTTTGGATATTATTTTCTTTAGCATTACTGTATTCTAAAATAAAAAATACTCGGATCGTCCAGTGAATAGAATGAACAGAATCAGAATATTGAGGAAATAAAATTATGCAATTAAGTCAATTAACTCCTCTCTAGTAAATCAAGTGAAAATCAAGAGATGGAAAATGAAAATTACATCGCAATGATTTTTTAGATATTCTAGGTTCCTGGATTTAATTTAGTTAATTGCTTTAATATCAAACTGATCCTTTTAAAATAATATTATTCCAGAAATCATTTCTAGCTTTATAATCATCACAGATATAATTCTCATGACAATCCGATATAAGCTTTTAATTTCTCTTTTAAAAAATTGGCATAGTTTTAGTCAGCGTTCTTTTTCCTTTAATAAACTTGGGGATTGTTTATTTTTATAAATACTATATTATACAAAATACAACAAGGTATTCTTCTTTTAAGTAATCACTCATTTTTGCACTAGTAAAGATTTTAAAGACAAATTTTTTTCAGAAATTTAAAAAAAATCTTTTAAATTCGATTT
>JALMQS010000030.1:16719800-16767634 GCA_024734495.1 Forficula auricularia | reverse complement strand
TATTTCTTGTATTTTTTAGTTTGAAAATATTATAATTTCAATTTTTAACCCCTCCCTAATTTTGGGTCGGTATGCACAAAAATCTAATCAGCTCCTAATCTCAATTCATCAAAACTACGTGTGAAATTTGGATATTCACACTAGTTTTTGAACTAGCTCGTCCATAAAAATTTGGTAACGCACTGAGTAACAGACTAACCGACATTTTGACAAAATAATTAATATCTCAAAAAATATAATTTTTTGGATGTTGAGTTATAAGAGCTTTTTGTAGACCGAAATGCCATGGTTTTGCTCAATTTTTTTAATCAAAATAGTTTCAAACCATTTTTTAGATATTTCGAAAAAAAGAAGCAAAAAAACCACTTTTTCATGAACGATTACAATACTTGACCATACCTTGTATGATAAAGTAAAAATATGTTGTAAAGTTACAATACTGGTATGTAATAATAAAAGTTTTGAGGCTGGACTTTCCATTTTTGCTTAGTAAAATTAAATAAAATTTTTAACATAGTAGCAACGATCCGGTGCAGTTTATTTTATATAAAATGAGTAAGCGTCACGGGATGGAAAACAAACAAAAATACTTTCGGAAAATCTAAAGAATGTCGTTGTATTTCGATACCGGAATAGATGGATCTCATATTGAAGAAATTTCTGTTTTCGGATCACTGTCAAGTAGAAAATGGCGCGGGGCTGCTCGCTGGCTGTGAGTATGAGAAGTGAGACCTGGACGAAGGACCTCCGAACCGACCCCCTCAGGGGCGAATTCCCCGAAATGTCCTGGATCTCTACTCACGTTTCCTGGAGTGACAGTTTGCCCAAGTGTGCTCGGCATGACCACCCATCATACCCCCCACGCACACGTCCACGACTAGCTTTTGTTTCCTCTCCGTTTCTTAACAATCAATTTAAATAAAAAGACACATTATTCTTTAAATAAATTCACTTTATCAATCATCCTGTTGGTTTTCCTTCCGAAGTATTTGTTGGATCATTTGATTTCAAAAATATTATACATTCCCCGATAAAAACTTTATTTGATTTATTTTTACCACTCTTCTGCTATAGGAGAGAGATCATGGGTTGAAATCCTCTCGGTCCCTACTCAATTCTTTTTTCCTTTTTAAAAAATAATATAATAATTTTCTAAGTATGTAGAATTAACATAAGAAATTATTAATAGGATGTTGTAGGGAAATAGGACAATAGCTTATGAAAATAATTTTTATTTTTTTGCCAACGTTTCGTCAACAAAGTTAATAAAAGCTATTGTCCTTATTTCCCTACAATTTATTAATTTAATTAATGGACATAAATAATCCAAAATTATTTGCATAAGCTATTATCCTTATTTCCCTACAACAACTTATTAATTTAATCGATGGACATAAATAGTCAAAAATAATTTAGAAAAAATTTTGATCTCCTACATTAGAAATATTATTTTTACTTAGGTAGATAATTATCGTATTATAATAATATGAGTAGTCTGGACTGAAATGAGACAGAACTGTAGAAGAAGTAGGCTCATTCCTCTTTATATGGATCATTTTAATTGGTTGGATTCGCGATGCTAGAAAAATTGATCTGGTTTTACCTTTTTACTACTTTTACTTTTTTACTACTTTTTTGTATGTTTTAGAAAAAAATAAGAAATAATTATATAATATATATATATATATATATATAAGGGATCGGTGGGCAAGAGGATAAGATCTGAGCTCTTACTCAAGAGCATAGCAGCGCACGTACGAAGATCCCGGGTTCAGACTCGTGATCCTTTTGTCTATAATATAAAAATCTTTCTTCGTTCGCTAATTTAATTTGATTTATAATTGTCTTTCGACGCGGCCTCGTGATTGGGACCCGGGGTAAAGAAGAAATTATTTTCGCCCTTTGGGTTAGTGATCAATTGGGAGGCGTTTTGAATATAGTTTAATAATAGTCCGGCCAATACAGAGCTGCAAAAATGAACGAGGAAGAAGATTAAAAATTAAATAAAAATGAAATTCCACTATTCATATAGACATTAAGTATCAACGGGTTCAGAGATCAAATTGGCCAAGAGGATAAAGCTAAGGCTCTTATAAAGGCATCACCCAAGCACCACGTACAAAGATCCCGGGCTGGAATCCCGGCTGATCGCTTTTGTCTATAATATAAAAATCTTTTCTTCGTTCGCTAATTTAATTTAATAATTATTCATATTCTTGTGATATAACAAAAGCAAGAAAATTTGTCTCGTGTCTTAGGGCCGTCCATAAATTACGTCACACAGAAAGGAAGGGGGCATCTGAGATTTGTGGCAAAATGTGGCAGTGGGGCCAGGTATCTTAAAAATTGTGATGTCACAAAAGACAAATTAAAATTTTTCAAATATTTTTTTTTAGATTTCAGTTTTATTATTATTTCAATCTGAAAATGTTGATAAAATAAATCTAGACAAAAAATTGTAAATAACAATTTTTTTATTAATAATAAAAATTTATTTATAATGCTATAATAATAGTAATAGTGAATAATGTGTTAAATGATATGAATAAAAATAAAGTTATACCAAAAATATATTAAATCCCTTTGTTTGAGTTTAATTTATAATATAAAAAAATTTCTACAATTATTAAATAAATAGGGTATAAATATGATAGTGAAGTCACAATACAGGGAGGCTCAATGAAAATGTGACAGAATGTGACACAGAGGGTGGGGGTCTAAAAATCTTGAAATTAATGGACGTCCCCTTTTGGTCATCATTTTGAGCTTGTCTACTGCAAATTTTCCAAATACATATAGCTGATTAAATTAGACAATCCCGGAACTAATTTTAGAGAAAATCTCCAAATATTTGTCACATAAAGTTTCTAATTAACTTTATTATTATTTATATATTTTTGTGGTTTTATTTAACGACCTACCAAAAAATAAATAAGTATAGGTTATTATTTCGCTTTTGTTTTTCTGCATACAAAATTTTTAAAATTTTAATTCAACAAAAAATAACTGTTTTTTGTTTATTTTATGAACATTTTTATTTTTATTGATTTTTTGTTTTGTTCATATATTAGAAACTTTGTGAATTTATCCAGCCAAAAAATAATTATGTGTATTCCTTGTCATTTTTGTAAAATAGCCCTACAACCAAATAAATATATATTTTATTTTTATATTGTAGTGCTAAAGATTATGCTTATCGAAAAAATAATATTTAGTGATTCTTGAGAAACATATAACTTGGTGAGGAAACCCGAGAAAAATGTTTGAGGGCCACTAGCATAAAGCAAAGTCAATCGGTGTAAGGCGAGTCTATAAACAGTTTGAAATAGAAAACTGAAAATTACACAAAGATGCATCCGTATTTCAGATCAGTAATTAAAGCCGTTCAAAAGATCCGCATAAAACCTTCAAATGTATCCTCATTTACACCACGTTTTCATTTGAAAGTTCTCCGGATGGTGAATCTAAGATTTTAAATCAGTTAATTGCAAAGGAAATACAAACATTTTTGTCGCCAAATAATATTTTGATGTCATTATTTCTTAAGCTGTTGTGGGGTTCTGAATGGGGTTCAAAAGATTCAGAAAGAAAGACAAACAGAAAATTTATTTTGGATATTATTTTCTTTAGCATTACTGTATTCTAAAAATAAAAAAAAATACTCGGATCGTTCAGTGAATAGAATGAACAGAATCAGAATATTGAGGAAATAAAATTATGCAATTAAGTCAATTAACTCCTCTCTAGTAAATCAAGTAGAAATCAAGAGATGGAAATGAAAATATATCGCAATGATTTTTTAGATATTCTAGGTTCCTGGATTTAATTTAGTTAATTGCTTTAATATCAAACTGATCCTTTTAAAATAATATTATTCCAGAAATCATTTCTAGCTTTATAATCATCACAGAAGAGTAATTCTCATGACAATCCGGATATAAGCTTTAATTCTCTTTAAAAAATTGGCATAGTTTTAGTCAGCGTTCTTTTCCTTTTAATAAACTTGGGGATTGTTTATTTTTATAAATACTATATTATACAAAATACAACAAGGTATTCTTCTTTTAAGTAATCACTCATTTTTGCACTAGTAAAGATTTTAAAGACAAATTTTTTTAAGGCTCTTAGACCATTATTTACGGAGATAGAGACGTTTAAAGATAATCAGTAGAGATTGTGGTGTTGGTGCAAGGTGAAACATCTTTAATAAAGATAAGAGTAAATAGATATTTTATTTAATATGGATTTACTATGAGTTAAGGATACTGGGTCACTTATTTCACATTAAAAATTAAAAAATTAAAAGATATAAAAAAAATTTTCTTTTTCAATATATATATTTCGGGCTATCAACCTACATCTTCAGGAAATACAGTTACTTTCTGTATTTCTGAAAGTCAGATGTGCTCAAAATGTATTGAAAAAGAAAAATTTTTTATATCTTTTAATTTTTTAATTTTAACGTTTAAAGATTTTAAAGACAAAAAAAAAATCAGAAATTTTTATAAAATCTTATAAATTCTAGGTTCCCGGATTTAATTTAGTTAATTGCTTTAATATCAAACTCGTCCTTTTAAAATAATATTATTCCAGAAATCCTTTCTAGCATTATAATCACCATAGAAGAGTAATCCTCATGGCAATCCGAATATAAACTTTAATTCTCTTTAAAAACTAGCATAGTTTTAGTCAGCGTTCTTTTCCTTTTAATAAACTTGGTGATTGTTTAGTTTTATAAATACTATATTATACAATATACAACAAGGTATTCTTTTCCTTTAAGTAATCACTCTTTTTTGTACTAGTAAAGATTCTACTTTTTTTCTTTCTCATATAAGTATATTTTATATTATGTCATGATTTAGAAAAAAATGTGAAGTATTGCATTCGCATGCGTGGGTCTTGACACTTTAAGAGGTTCTATCTCCGAGGTGATAAAATGCTGTTCATAGTTTGAAACCGGATTTTGGGGTCCCCAGAGGCCAAAAAGTGACCAAAAATCCATGTGAACGTACGTGTATGTATATATGTATTTAATATGTATGTAAAATCTTAAAATATATTTAAAAAAAATCTAATGTTAAATGTGAAAAATAACGAAAATGAAATTGCCAAAAAAAGCGAAGATTAAAATAAAATTTCAAAAAATGAAGGGTAATTTTTTGGACAGCATCCTTTGGTTGAAAAGTCACCAACCGCCAATGGTTAATTTCAGTTCATTAAATACAACTATTCGATACCTCTCCATCCTCCAAAATATCCTTCGGTAATTCCCCACACGTGCTCTGTCATCTGAGATCTTTTCTAAATTAATATAATCTCAACAATTTCTAATATCTCCACATATCCAAATTCTCCTATCTCCTTCTCTCTGTTTCTCTTATTGCTCCGGTTTCACATCCATAGACCCTCCTTTATCTATCTGGTTGAAATAACGTGTATATATGGTAGTACATAGTAACTATTGCATTTTAGCTGAAAACATTTCTAAAAAAAAGCATCTTCTACATTTCAAAGGAGACTAATCTCATTTTCTCTTCATGTTCTATCATTCAGGTTTCTTATTTATACAGGGTTATTGGTAATTTAAAAAGGATTATACTATACCTTTTTTCCAATAAATTTGACACAATCCCGGGTTAAAAATCATTAGTTTTGAACTTATCAGAGTGGGCTACACCACTAGACTCCCGGTATATCCCCCCCTTCATCCAGTACGCCATTTGAATAATAAAATATTTTATAGCCCCCCCCCTCGGTACGCCACTGGTATTGTCAAGATCACCCCCGCACCCTTTATTTTTCATCATAAATTATTTTATTATGAGGGGGGTAATCTTGACAATACCGAGCGCCCGCAGGGAGATACCTGGAGTTCAGGGGTGTAACCCCAGAAAGATGCCCGCAGAAGGTGGGTTTCGCAGCTGGTTAATAAATATTTATTTAAGATTAGATAAAATTTTGGGGAGTCAGTGATCAGTCCCCTAACGCACTGGCTTCGCTTCGGCATCGATCGATTATGACGATGTTGAAGTGGAGGTCCGGGGTTCGATCCTAGCTGGCAAATAAAAATTTATACCGCCTGAAAACTCGGCTCCCTCACTAACCCTACTAAGACTCTTCTTATGTGTTAGACAAATGGGCTTTGTTCCCGGTGACATTAAATAAATAAAAATAAAAAAAAAAAAAAAAAAAAAAAAGATAAAATTTTATCATTAATATCATATTTCTTCAAAATTTTATTTAAAATTAATTGAAAATTTACTTAAATAGATATTATGTAATATTATCTGGCTCTAGATCCCCTTAAGGAGGCCCTTTCGCCGCCAATGTTAAATAATAAATATTAGATTATAATTATAACTTAATTTTTTATAATAGTTTAAGTCTCTATCTATACATTGGTGAAGTTTTAACCATACATTACCAAGCAAATTTTTGAAAATGTAAACATTTTCTCAGAGTCTTATGGAAAATTAAGATCTTGACATTTTCTCTTGAATTATATACTACTATTTGTTGAAATGATAAAATTAAAAAAAAAAATTAAAAATTTGCTTTTTGAAACAAACAGGTTTCTTTTTTACTTTACCATACAGAGTATGGTCGAGTATTGTAATCGTGCATGAAAAAAGTGGTTTTTTCCTTCTTGTTTTTCAAAATATCTCAAAAACGGCTTAAACTATTTTGATTCATCTTTATAAATTAAAAAATTCTGCTGCTCTTGATAAATAATAATATTTTAATTTTTAAAGTATTTTTTTGAGAAAATATTAAAATGATATTGTACTGAGAGATCTCCTTCCCAAATTATATAAATTTTTCATGGTCACTCTAATACGATTAATTTCTTTAATAAGTATATTTTTATTTTTAGTTTTTTAATTACTCTTATCATACAAATAAGAATTCTTTTGCCGTATATTATGTAATTTATTAAACAAACAATTATATACAAGATGACAAACAATGTACTAATAGGTAGATTGTATGCATAATTAAATAAATATCTAAATGAAAATAAATTGTATGGGTATGTGAAAAAACTTTGACAATTGACTGTTTTACCCTCTATTCCTCCTATTTGCTCACCTTACGATTAAGAATCTCGAATTTTTCTTACAGGTCAATTTAAAAAGTCTTGAGCTGTTTCATTCTCAAAATAAAAATAATAGAATAAATAATAGGCATGAAAATTCACATGTTATAAACTTTTCATCTACCATAAAAGTATAATACACTCGTAATAGTAATTATAATATTAATAACAGTGTAGGTAATGTTTTTAGATTTATCTCGGTTGTTAATCACTGATCAACTAACTTGTTATTTCAAAAGAAAATAAAAATACCTTTTTTACTTTACCATACAGGGTATGCGGTATTGTCAAGTATTGTAATCGTACATGGAAAAAGTGATTTTTTTTTTTTGTTTCGTTTTTTCGAAATATCTCCAAAACGGCGGAAACTACTTTGATTAAAAAAAAATTGGTCGAAACCATGGCGTTTTGGTCTACGAAAAATCCCTAATAACTGAACATCGAAAAAATTATATTTTTTAAGATAGGTTTTAACTGTTTGTCCTTGGGCCTAGATTTTCATTTTTTGAGCCCCCTCCCCAAATTTTGGGGGATTAGTTTTTGGACTTTTAGTTTTCTGGGAGCCCACTGATAATGTACCTATAAAAAATTTGGTTGAGTTTTGTCCAAGGGCTAGATTTTCATTTTTTACTCTACCCCCCCCCCCCCCCCCCAGGGTACTCTCATTTTGGGCGTTTAGTTTTTGTATTTTTAGTGTTCTGGGAGCCCACTGATTATGTATACAAAATTTGGTTGAGTTTTATTCAAGGGCCTAGATTTTCATTTTTTGACTCTACCCCACCTAAATAATTAGAAATTATTTTTTTAAATAGTAAATAGGTATAAGAAAGGGACCAGGAGTATGGTCAAGTTATGTGGGTGGCCACATCAGTTTATTTTTTTCAATACCACTCACAAAATAATTTAGAGATGAAATGTCATACATATATAGTTTTTTATAAGACTTAATAATTTCGTTATGTCCTTCCATTTGTCAGAGCCTCGAAGCTCCAGCAATTTATTATCGCATAAAATAATATACCTATTAGTTTTTTTTAACTTAATTTTGACGGTTTTTGATAGTTAGAAAATATTTGATGGCGTCATTTCAATTTCGTCTAATTTCTCATGACTGGTGATGATTGATTATATTATTGATGACAGTCATTTATTAACAACTTACAGTTAATAAAATTTAGGGAACGCGGTGTTGGTTTATAGTGAAACATTGTTAAAATTAAATTAGGTTGGAGTTGGTGGTGTTTCACAAGGAGAAAAATTAAAATACAAAGATTTTTTAGTTTACTCTATATATTTCGAGCTCTTAGCTCATCGTCAGGAGAACATGTTCTCCTGACGATGAGTAAACTAAAAAATCTTTGTATTTTAATTTTTCTCCTTGTGAAACACCACCAACTCCAACCTAATTTAACTTACAGTTACATTGCAAAGCATGTAAGTAAAGAATAAAAAGAGATATATGGTTGTCAAAGCCAAAACTAATCCGAATCACAGAGCTACGCACTTTGAAACTTAACTAGATAGGTATTAGCCAGAAACGGAATTGTTAAAGTGTTGATCAAAACCGAAATACTGTGTGAACCTCTATACTTAAAGGTTGATGTGGTTTTTATTGTTTTAATGTAAACTATTGAGAAGAATTTTTTAAAAATCACCGTGCCAACTTTGACAAGTTCAAAAGTGTTGTCTTTTTTTTATAGTTTGACTGGTTCCAAATTCCTCAATTGAAGGTTGGTTAGTTCTCAGGTTTTTTTTCTTTCAAAAACGCTTCCAATGATGTTTTTAAAAATCGCTGGACTCAGCAAGATTCTTGTGATTTTTATTTTTTCGTAATTGTGAACATTGTTCGGGGATTATTTTTAAAGGGTTTAATTGGTAGAATGGTCGGTGTGTTTACTGCTTTATCTGCCATATATGATCACAGCATCAGTAAGTTACAGAGGTACGAAATTTAAAACTTGAGCTATTATATTAGTCAGCCTCGGTATGGTAAACTTTAGCCACAATCGACATGCTTCTTGAATCCCTTTATTTGAAGGTTGAGGTGGTTTATTTATTTTTTTTAAACATTGCTTACGATTTTACATATAACTACAGTCTTTTAAGATCCGCATCCATAGAACCAATCTCTGAAGTTTCTTCTTCCTTCACGATGCAAGGAAAATTTATCTTGTTATTTAAAAGTACATACCTACACTTATTTCTTACATTAAATTAAATTTATATTAAATCAAAAATAGAATAATGGCTTAATAATTGATCTATCGATCACTTGTACATTATTTAGAATTTGAACCAAATAAGTTAATATGTTTATTATACTAGTAACAAATTTCTGTTTCAATGTTTGATGACTAGAGAGGGAGAGGGTTCGCTTATGGTAAGACTTTTATCATAGAGGTATAAAGAAAAGCGAAGCGAAATTTGTAAGAAGAAATCTAATTTATCAAAGATGGTTGATAAATGGGCGGAATGTCAGAATTCCAGCAGCCAAAGTTTTAGATAAAATAGTTCGAGGTGAATCATGGAGTAAGCAGCTTCGTAACTACTTGAATTAAACTAATCAGAGATATTAAAATCTCAAAAGAAAATTACACTTGACATTTTTTTATATAATTAAACCTGATACATAAAAAAAGAATGTGTACGAAAATAGTCAACTAATTGTTCATGCCTAACATGATTTCCTATTATAATTTGTTTGTTATAGGCGGAGAGATAAAGTTGGAAAGGAATCAATTTTCCATCTCCTTTCCATGACATGCATTTTGAGTCAAATGGGAGGATATTGGGGTCGCATCAGCGCCTTCATGTAGAAAATTAATCAAATATCCTATTTTATATATATACTTTGATTTCAAATCATTTTTTTTAATGCAATCGAATGCAAGAAGGGGTGCACCAGTAAAGATGCAGCTCCTATGGATCTCGAAAGACCCTTGCATTACCGAAGAGAAGGGAAAGTTGATTAAGTGAGAGGGTGTAGACGTAGGTGTCTATGCACTCCGGTTTTGAAGGTTTGAAGATTATAGGTGCTGGGAAAGATAGAGGCTGGGAGAGAGTTCCAGTTCCTTGAAGTCATGGGGATATATGTATTCGCGAATGAAGTGGTCCGGCACTTTTCTAATTTGACCGCGAGAGAGTGTTGGGAGTCGGCAAAACGCGTGCTACGTGCAAAGCATGCTTTGGGGGGAATTATTGATTTTATCTCATCAGAGCACCTGCCGTGATAGTATCTATAGAAAAGGGAAAGGGCAGAGACATTTCTTCGATGAGCCAGCGAGTCGAGGGAGTCGGTGAGGGTAGAATCGTCAATTAGCTTGACGGCTCGTTTCTGAATTGCATCTAGGGTAGCAAGAGAATATTTATAGGCTCCTCTCCATAGATGAGAGCCGTATTCGAGACAGGGGCGGATTTGGGCCTTGTAGATGGTGAGAAGTTGTGGGGGTTTGTAAAATCGCTTGGACCTGAATAAGAAGCCAATCTTCCTTGCTGCAGATTTCGCCACAGAGGAGATGTGTTCATTCCAAGATAGGTCAGATGCGACAGAGACGCCCAGCATGGATTGGCTGTCACACATTTTCAGGGTATTCGAATCGAAGTGAATATCAGGGAAATCTTTCTTTTTGCGCCTAGAAATTAGACAACATTGAGTCTTGTTTGTATTTCATTTCTATTCTGCCTAAACCACTCAAGACCTATTTGAGTTTTTTTTATCAATGGATATATGAATTCTTAAGGGAGTTCGGGGCAGCTTATCTATCTGGTTGATCTTCGAAAAAATCCTTTGTATTTCTGCAGAGTTACAACGTCTGCCTACTAAATTTTTTAATAAAAAAAATTGTTAATAATGAGGTTAATTTAGAATAAAAATCTTTGTTTTGATAATATTAATAAAAAGAATATTGAGATATATTTTTCTCATTATAAAAACATTTATTTAACACAAAAACGATTTCAAGAAATAGAGTTGGAATTCTAAACTATTGCTTTTGTTATATTCTGTTGGCTGCAAATAACTTTTTATTTTTACATTTATGAATAACTAATTAACTAGACTGTCAAATCTATTTAAAAATGTATCATTTGATTCGTAAAAGTTGAATTATTGATCTATATAAATTTTTTGAAAATGGTATAATTTGTATAGAAGTTATAGTCCTTTCAAAAGCTCGGTCCATTTACTTACATGTTAAAAGGACCATTTTTTATCATTTATTTCTCGGTAATGGGACAGACGATCGACTTCAAATTTCTGGAATAAATATTTAATACATCAATGATTCGATAATTTTCTTATAAAAATAATAAACAGTCCCGAATCTCCTTAAGGATAAAAAACACTTAATTTGGGAAAAAAATACTTAATAAACCAGTATAATATAGGTATAGTGATCAAATTAAATTTCGAATTTTTAGTGAAATCACACATAATTAATTATAATTATTCATTAAACAAGAACAAATAATACAATACAACTACGATGTTTCGATCAACCCACTCTGCGACCGTTGTCAAGTATGAGCACCCACTCCGATTTTTGTTTAACTGAAAATAACCTAAAATCGAAGTGGGTGCTCAATTGCTCATACTTGAGAACGATCGCAGAATAAGTTCATCGAAACATCGAGGTTGTATTGTATTATTTGTTTTTGTTCAATGAATAATTATAATTAATTATGTGTACTATATTACTATACTAATAAATAGTGATCAAATGATTATAGCAAAATACAATTCAGAAAGCATCAATTTTATCTTTGAAGAAGTTAAAATAAAAATATTAAACTTATATTAACTTATTATTAATGTTCTATTTTTTGTTTCAATGACTAAAAAGATGTTAAGTATCAATGTTTCACAAATTTCCACAAGTTCAAACAAATGACTATAAAGAAAATTAAAAATAAAATGGCCACTCCAGAAATGCTAGCCGCAAAATGTTTCTGATGAAAAAGCGAACTCATCTATATAAAGAAGAGGTAAATATATAATTTTAAAACATCAATAAAGTTTACTTTATAAATGGATCATCTTATTTATCTAAAGAGCTGCTAGTAACGTTCATGAAGGGAAATAGAATTCTGTTTATATTTCAAATGTTTATAAGCTCTTGGATTTGGGTGAGATTATATATATAATATAGTTGTATTGTTATATATAGAAGTAGAAGAAAGAGCATTTGTCTTATCTGTAACGAGAGAGACTTTAGGCATTGTAAATTTTTCATGAATTCTACAAAGTTCGTGGATAAAGGAATTATTATTGATTTTAGTTAAATCAAGAACATTCGACACATTATATTTTGTTGTTGAGAATTAGCAAAAGTCCATAGAAAATGTTTCTATCATGACCAAATTATAATACTAAATGAATTATTAGATATGTAACGAATAATAAAAATATATCAACATTAAAATGAATAAATAAAGAGGGATTTGGCTAAGAGATAATTAAATTAAATTGTTCATCACTTAGTCTTTATATAAGAGACGTATAATCGTAAGAAAAGGGTAAAGATCATTTTCATTTAGACCTGAAGTAGGCAACCTACAGCCTACAGCATATGGTCCAACGTAATATATAATCCGGCCCGTCGAGTAATCTCCAAATAGATACATACATACAATTTCATATCTTTATTTAGTTTGTACTTTTTTTATTGAAAAATTTAACGAGAAATCCCCTTATTTGTATATTTACTAAATACACCTAGTTGAATTTAATATTACAGTAAAACGGACCTACGAACTATCCAGATCGGATTTGTAGACATTTTTATTTTAATAAATATTCACATGGATAATAATTTTAGCTGTGAAAGCAAGAATGTAATTATAATTTCACCAAAAATTTGCTTTAAATTTGATATTTTTATATTGACTAGGTCGGGACGGAGTAAAGAGTTTTTTATCGTAATAAATTCAAATGGTATTATTTGAGGATTTGTTTTGTTTTTAACCGACTTCAAAAAAAGGAAGAGGTTTGTCATTATTACCCATATGCTATTATTTGAGGATTTGTTTTGTTTTTAACGGACTTCAAAACTGGATATATCTAAATTAAAAAATAAGGAAACTCAAAAACTCTTCGAAAACGTAATGAAGAAACTGGAAGAAAAAACACCCACAAATAATAAAGAAGAAGAAATCGAACAAGAATGGAATGATATGAAATCAAGCCTGGCCGATACAGCCAACGAAGTCCTTCAATCAAAGAAAAACGAAATTAAATAGCCATGGGTTACAGACGAAATACTGGAACTGATTGACGAATGAAGAAAATTTAAGAACAGTAAAGACGAAGAAGGGAGAGAAATATATAAAAAATTAAGATGGAAAATTATAAGAGAATGCAGAAAAGCAAAAGAAAAAATGATTCAAGAAAAATTCAGTAAAGAAGTCAACGAAAATCTAGTATTGGGGAAAGTTGGAGTAGCCTATAGGGCAATAAAAAGAAATTTTCAAGAAGAAAAGCCTAAAAGCAAGAACATAAGAGATGAAGGAGGCCACATTATTCTAAACGAAAACGAACAGGCAAATAGATGGAAGGAATACCTAGAAAAACTCTATGGAGAAGAAAAAACAATGAACCCAATAGAAGAAGAAGAATCTGTGGACGAAAACGAATTAGGAGTCCCCATACTCAGGTCAGAATTCGAGACAGCTTTGAAGGAACTAAAAAATAATAGAGCACCCGGAATAGACAATATACAAGCTGAAATCCTAAAGAACTCTGGAGAAAAGGCACGTGACAAACTTTTTGAACTAATTAGCGAAATCTATAAATTGGGAATCATCCCAAAAGATTTCCAAAAATACAAAAAAGTCACACTTCCCAAAAAGACGGCGCGAAAGGCGCGAATAAATGTGAAAATTTCAGGACCATTAGCTTAACCTCACATGCCTCCAAAATCCTAACCAAAATAATCCAAAGAAGAATACAACAAAGAGTTGAAGAAAATCTGGGGGAAGACCAGTTCGGCTTTAGAAGAAACAGAGGCACCCGAGAAGCAATTCTCTCTCTTAAACTAATAATAGAAAGGGCTTTTATCAGGGAAGAATCTGTCTACATCGGATTCATAGACCTAGAAAAAGCATTCGATAACGTCAATTGGGAAATTATGTTTAAAATCTTAAAACAGGCGGGAATAAAATTCAGGGAGAGGAGACTAATCTACAATCTATACCAAAACCAGATGGTAATAATAAATATTGGAGATGAGCAAAGAGAAGTCAAAATAAAAAAGGTGTAAGACAAGGATGTGTGCTGTCACCCATGATTTTCAACTTATACATAGAAGAAGCGATTAAAGAATTCAAAGACAAAATTGATACATGTATCGAAATCCAAGGTCAAAAGATCATAGCGATCTTAGCTATGTTAAGATTTGCCGATGACATTGCCCTTCTAGAAAGCAATAAAAAAGAATTAGAGGACGCACTGAATGGAATTAACCAAATCCTAATAGAAGAAATCAAAATGAAAATAAACAAGAATAAAACCAAGGTCCTAGTTTGTACAAAAAAAAGAACAAATGAGACAGGAATGCATCAAAATTAACCAATAAAACCTAGAAGCAGTTAAGGAATTCCGCTACCTAGGAAATAAAATAACATGGGATGGGAGGAGCGAAAACGAAATTAAATCAAGAATTGCCCAAGCAAAAATGGGGTTTAATTCAAAACAAAAACTACTATGCTCCTCCTCAATCAGCTTAGGAAGATGCTATTGAAGACATATGTATGGAGCATAGCCATCTACGGGTATGAAACCTGGACAATTAGAGAAGAGGAGAGAAAGAGATTAGATGCTTTCGAAATGCGGTGATACAGAAGAATGATGAACATCAAATGGATGGATAAAATTACAAATGAAGAAGTTCTTGGAAGAATCGGAGAAAGAAGATCCTTGTGGAAGAGTCTGAAGAAAAGAAGAGGTCAGATGATGGGGCACACACTGAGACATGGGGGACTGCTTAGGGATATCTTAGAGGGGGAGGTGGGAAAGAAAAGGGGAAGGGAAAGGCCCAGATTAGAATATTTCAACCAAATAATTGGGGATATTATATTTTGGGGACTCTTGTATAAAATGGTACCGCGACATTTCAGCCCCCGACAAAATATCCCCCGAAAAAATATCCCAAGGACAAAATATCCCCCGACATAATATCTTCTGACATAATATTCCCCATTATAAGGGAGAATATAAAAGAGATTAAGTGAGAAGCTTATAATCATAGTTTTGAATAATATAAACAGACTTTCATTTTTTGGCGACTAATTAGCCTTTTGAAAGTGCTGCTGTCTGTCGTGTTGATTAGGAAAAAATAGGAGCCCCAAACACACCCCGCCCGACGATTGGCTGGTTCGGTTTTCAATGTGTGTTTGATTAGAAAAAAAATGGGAGCCCGAAACATACCCCGCCCGGACTAAACTTTCGGAGGTTCGGTTAATATATATTCAGTTCGGCTCGGTTGGGTTCGTATAGCTCCTTTTCGGGCTGGTTTACCTGGAACCGTCTAAATGCCAGCCCGAAAAGGAGCTATACGAACCCATCCGAGCCGAACTGAATATATATTAACCGAACCGGAGTCGATTTGCATTACTCATAAGATTCACAAGGGGAAAGGTTATTTTGTCATGAGATATTTTGTCTGAAGGATATTTTGTCGGGGGATATTTTGTGGGGATATTTTGTCGGGGGCTGAAATGTCGCGGAATCGTATAAAATTGATTGGTAAAACTTTAAAATAAAGTATTGAATTCCAGAAATGGAGAGAATATCGTAATGACCTTAAAGAATTGAAGATTATAAAACTCTGAGCAGTTGTAGATAGCCAGTCACCAGAAATAATAAGGATGAACGAACGAAATTTAATGATTCGATTTACTTCACAAAAGGATGTTGTGTTTCCACATCGTATATTTTGAAAATGAAACATTAGGACATTATTGATTGTATTTCATTAAATTATATGCTATTGCAAAATATATGGTATACAATATATACCTATAAGCAAAAGGTTTTGATGGTAAGCAGTTGAATTGAGTTTATCCTATTAATTTTTTCTGATTTCAAATAGCAGCTTGAATGGCAAAAGAATGCTTAGAGGTTAGTAAAAATAGTGGTATATTTACATTCAAGTTCATTTAATTTATCAATATTATATTACATTTTTAATGGAGGATGGAAGAAGCTAATTTGGCCAATAAAGACGAATTATCCTAAAGATTTAACTTCTTTAAGATCCTTCTGTATATTTACAGAAAGCCTTGCAAGTTAGCAAACGATTGATTGACTTGAAACTTGAATAGCAAAAGAAAATATTTCAACAACTGTTCAAATAAGGAAGCTTTTGGAGACAAGCTTGGAAAAGAATAAAAAGAGCAGTGAAGCTGTTTACTTATTCCAAACAAGAAGCTAGCTAACAGAGAAAGCATCTATTATAGAGTGGAAATAATTTAATTTTTGAAATTAATTACCACTTAGTCAATAAATCCCGGGACTTTTATTTTTAAATCCCAAAAGGGTTTTAATGGATTGTTTTTGTTGTACATTGTAAGCTATGAGGAGTAATTTATGAAATTTCCCAAGTGATTTAATTATTACTTTTTTTTTAATGATTAGGATGTAGAAACAATAAAATTGTCTTTAACTTGAACAAATCAAAGATTCAATATAAAAGCGGATGAAAAAAATGAAATTTTTTTTATGACTAGCTACACTTTTTCGCAAATTTTAGTGAACTGTTTGAATTAAAATTTTGAAACCGAGAGATGTGTAATTTGTTCATACGAAGTTGTGTGAAAAATTTCAGCTTATTTTTGTTGTTTTCTTCCCTCTTAGAATCCACTAAAATTTTATCTTGGATTAAAATCTATTCTTATATAGGGGGCGGTCCATAAATTACGGTACACAGTAAGAGGGGAGGAGGCATCTCAGATTTGTGACAAAATGTGACAGGGGTGCCCGAGGATCTTAAAAATAGTGATGTCACAAAAGTCAAATTAAAAATTTTTAAAAATTAAACTTAAAATATATTAAATCCATTTATTTGAGTTTAATTTAAAAAAAAAAAATGTATATAATTATTAAATTATAGGGTATAAAAGTGTGACGTCACAATACAGGAGGGTCTCAATGAAATCTCAATGTGACACTGGGGGGGAAAGGGGGGTGTAAAAATTTTGAAATTCGTGTTACGTAATTTATGGACGGCCCCTACGCTCGATTTTGATAGCCAATTCAGTCAACAGTCGCAGATAGAATGCCAACTTTGGAGTAAAGATTTAGGGAAAATTGACAATCCGAATTTGGGATATAGCATAAAAATAAAACATAAAAAGGGATCAAATATGCAGAAAGAGTAAAACAGTGGATGGTTTATTAGTAGAGTTAATAAAATAAAGCACAATTGTTTTGCCATAGATTTCTAAATTTTTATTTAATGATCGAATTTCAACTATCAAATTTTCACCATCTCATATGAGATATGTGTATAACAAGACACTTGGCGTCCCGCAAGGGGGGTCTAAGTGCACCCCTGGGTCCCGAGCCCGGGGTATTTTAGAAAAAAAAAATGGGAGTAGAGTAACCAACTTTTACCACTTCATAAAAAACACATACTTATTCCATAATAAGTGGCCCACTTCAGAATTTGGGCCCCGGACCCGAAATTTCATGTGGGGCCATATTCGCATGGACCTTTCGCGGGAAGCCTTTTTCAGAGTCCTAGAATCCCGGCTTTCGCGGGACAGTTGGCAACCCTAGAGGCAGGAACGACTCAACACTGAGCAAACTTAATATTTTTCTTACAAAGAATACTTACTATATACATATATTGAATGTCGGATTTCTAAATAGGCTAGCTAGGATATAGCCACCGGCGGTAAATTGTCTACGTTCTTATTAAATTTCGCGAACTCTTTTTTGGAGTCATAAGGAGTGTCGGGTAAAATTATGTGAAGTTTATTCTCAGAATATTTCAGACGATCTAGTTGAAGAAATTTTGCACCTCAAAGAGTATTTGGCACTAGAAGACAAAAAACATGTAAATACAGTCGACTATAGATAATTCGAATTTTTTGATAATTCGAACTCTTCAGCTGTTAACTTCGGTAAATCGAAAAAATGATGTATATTTTGATACGCTCGATAACTCGAAATCCTTTTCGTAACAAGTGGAGAGAGAACGATCTATAATTCGAACTAGGCCTTTTCTCCTCTTTATAATTCGAATTTTTCCTAGCAATGTTTACTCCTCATTTTCCGGGTAAATATGTAATTTTTTTGTGATTTTTTGTCGTTTTCATTATTTTTACTTTTTTATTTGAGGCTATATGTAAAATGTATCTCAGCTCATTCATATTTTCAAAAATATAATAAAAACTCTTAATAATTCGAATTTTTTTCTTTTCTCTTGATAATTCGAAGACTCGATAATTCGAATTTTTCTTGTAGTCGCTTGGATTTCGAATTATCGAGAGACGACTGTATCAGCAATATGTGCAACTGGATTAGAGATCGGAACCTGCTTGATATTTTTCCTAATATCGATATAACTTAGTTTGAAGAATTTACAAATCAATGGCAGTAAGCAATTGTTCTTCAGAACGTTCGTTCTCATGATTGAAACGAATTAAAACATACTTATGCCCAAATAAGGATGTCCGAAAACAGATTGAACGTTTTAGCAGTTTTATCGATTGAATCTGACACTGTGAAGACGATTTCATTTGACGATGTGATTAAAATTGTTGTTGAAAATAAATTCAGAAGAAAAGTGTAATAATGCGAGCGAATGGAAAGGTACTTTTAATTTAGTTGAATATTTATCATATGTAAATATTTTTTAATAATGGTATGTGTTTTTATATTCTGTTGCAATGAAGTTTTTGTTGTATTTTATATGATTCTAATAAACGTTTGCATAACTTTCGTATTCCTTATTTTATTGCCTATTTTTAGTTTTGTAAGAAATTTAGCATAGGCGGCGATTAGGTTCAGCCTATAAGAAGCACATTTGCAAATCCGCCTCTCTACATATGTTCAAATAAAATTCAAGATTTTCGCAAACTTCTAAACGGTGATTTGTCGTTGAATATTAATATTTTAATTTGATCTTAAATATTTTCGCTTTTGTTTTATTACTTTACCATACAAGGCATGGTCAAGTATTAAAATCGTGCATGAAAAAAAGTTGTTTTTTCCTTCTTTTTTTCGAAATATTTCAAAAACGGCTGAAACTATTTTGATTAAAAAAAATGGAGCGAAACCATGGCATTTCGCTCTACAAAAAAGCTCTAATAAGTGAACATCGAAAAAATTATATTTTTCGAGATATTAACTGTTTTATCAAAATGTCAGTTAGTCTGGTTGTTATTCTATCTGTTAGTCTGTGTGTTACCAAATTTTTGGGGACGAACTAGCTCAAAAACTAGTGTGAATATCGAAAACAAATTTCACACGTGGTTTTGGTCTATTGAGATTAAGAACTGATTAGATTTTGGTGCATATCGACCCAAAATTAAGGGGAGTGGAGGGGGGATTAAAAATTTCAAAAATCAATCAAACGAAACGAAAATACATCTGTTTTATATCTTGTATTCATTCTATGCTCTTCTTTATGTGGGGAATTTTATAAAATAAAAGTTAATTTTGAGATAATAATACACAATAGAGATATTGGCAAGTATAAGTAAAATAATTCTATTTATTTTAGGAAAAAAACAAGTTTTTTTATTTAGTTCATTTTTCAAGAGGAAATAGTGTCTTTTTTAAACAGGAAACTATTTTTCTTCAAATAGCACTTTGGGAATTTCGGAAGCTCTTACTTTAAGTGTTCGTTACAACAATTTCCTTAAGAAGAGTGTCACATGAAGCCAGAAAGATGGTGAAAAATTAGATATAAATTTTATGAAATAAAGCGATAAAAGTTGAGCGCCAATAGAAGTTTTTTATTGGCATACATCTATCAAAAATGAGGCTACAACTTTATGAATATAGGCTAAAGCATAAAATAAAAAAAAAAATAAAAAAAAAAATGAAAAATATAATTTTATCTATCAGAGTTTGTTGTCATTTTTGGATTATGACATTGGCAAAATCAACCAATATTTATATTACCACGAAATAAAATTTTCAAAAATAAATCAACTGGTGTGTTCACATTTTCATTTATTTGAACTCATCGCGACACTACTATTTATAAACCCTTCCTTTATTTCGTTTTTTTTTTTTATTTTCTCAAAAACGGCTCTAAAGATTTTTTCAAAAATTAGTGTATTTACCAAGTGTCATTAGTTAATAGTTGTTTCAAATTTTTAATCCCATTGAATTAAAGGAAGGAGCTGTAATTTAGGAGTGTCGTAAAATCAATATTTTAATCGTTCATATCTCGTCTTCGGAAAGTCGCAGAGCCTTGAAATTTGAAACTTAAGTTATCTAGAGGCTACATGAAGTATAACAAGATTTTGGCTAAAATAGAAAAAGCATAAGTTGATGTTTACGTAGGTAAGAATTTACCCCCCTGCTTTTCGAAACCATAAGTCTCAGAGATACGAAACTCGAAACTTAAGCTTGATATAGAATAAAAGGACTACATCAAGCTTTTGGATGAAATCAGAAGACCGGAAGTGGACATTTACATGAAAGATTTTTTGATTTTCTCAAAAACGGCTTTACCGATTTTTTAAAAAATTAGTGTATTAAAAATCTGACACAACTAATATTTCATGACACTTGATAAATGTACTAATTTTTAAAAAAATCGTTATAGCCGTTTTTGAGAAAATCAAAAATAACGAAAAATCTTTCATGTAAATGTCCACTTCCGGTTTTCCGATTTAAACCAAAAGCTTTCTGTACTCCTTCTTGCCTATATCGAGCTTAAGTTTCGACCTTCGTAGATCGGAGACTTTTGGTTGCGAAACGCAGGGGAGGTACATACGTACATATATACGTACATACATAATGGATTTTTGCCCCCATTTAGGCCTCTGGGGACCAAAATTTCCTGTTTTATGTCCTAAATCCAATTTTCAGCTATTAAGGGCATCGATTCCTTCCACCTAGAAGTTACAAAATTAAATGAACTTTTTTCATCTCTGAGATACAAGCTCTCAAAGAGTCAGGACCCAGACTGGCCATCGCAATACTTCCCTTTATATTCTATGAATATAAATGTGAAAGTAAAAAAGAATTGAATTAGCTATTCACTTGGAATGTATTTTTTATTTTCTTCTTCCGTCCTTGCTTAGTAATTCTGGTCTTTTTTAAAATATCCTACATGTTTGGTATTAATGTGGCATAAAATTAATGTTTCGAAACATTTTTCAACAGATTTTCAAACAAAATTACATTTATTCATAGTATTTTTCATTTATGTTCAATTTTCTTTCAGTTTACTGAGGCTCAAAAGAATGCAATTTGACAGCCCATTTCTTTAAGACAAACGACTAAAACGTCCAAAATACTTGAAATATCAAATTCATTGTTTTGTCGTTGATATAGAAAAAATGAGTGGGAGTTAGTGATTTTGTGGAATTTTTTTATTATTTTAATTCAAGTATTTGAATTTAATTGAGATTGAACAAAAGAAAAAAAACTTGACAAAAACATGATATCGACCAACGGAATAAATGAGTATATGAAGGGCTGATTTCATTTATTAATATATGTTGCAGTAAAACCCCGTTTTTTACTAAGTTTTTTACTAGTTAAAACCCGTTTCACTGAATACTTTTGTGGCAAATAGAATTTACTGATGTTGGTTGAGTTTGGTTCAAAGGTCTAGAATCTTCATTTTTGAATTTCCGCCTCATTTTGGGTGTTTATTTTCAAAATATTTTAAACGAAAATGTCAAAAATTGGAAGCAAAGTTGTAGAGAATTTAATTTTTGACATTTTCGTTTAAAAATTTTTGAAAATAAACACCCAAAATGAGACTGAAGTTCAAAAATGAAGAGTCTCGACCTTTGAACCAAAATCAACCAACATCAGTAAATTCTAGTTGCCACAATATATTCAGTGAAAGACGTTTTAACTAGTAAGAATCCGTTCTTACTAAAAATGGGTATTTACTGCAACATATATATTTCTTGTGCAATTACAAATTAGGTAAATTATTAAACTGAAGATAAAACTTTTCAAAACTATCATCTCAAACCATGGCAAGGACAGATACACACGTATATCGACCTAATATCTTACTAGTGTACTACTAGTAGTACTCATACCACCTCTTAAGGATCACCTCATTCATAGGTTATCAAAAAAATATTCAGGTAGAAAGATACAAAGGGAGAGTTTTTAGATATATCTAGAACATTATTAAAAAATTTTTCGAACAATATTAAAATTACGTAAAATGGCTCTTAAAGATTCTTTAACTAAAGATTATAGTATTTATTAATTAAGGCCCAGCTTCTTTTGTTTTCCCAAGGAATAGTACTCCATATTTTTGGCTATAACTAAGATTCCTCACAATTTATAGATCTCGTGACTATATTAATTGAAAGATGAAATTTTCTTCAAATAACCATGATACTTTCAACTTTTGATTATTCAAAATTTTGGAATTATGTTAAGTTGAATGTAAAGTTTTGCGGTTGGCCCAGTTAAACGCGTTGTGGGGTAATTGGACCAGCTCAGCCTATTTGCTGTTTTTTTTAATTTTTAACATCTTTTGAGCAGTTGGACATGTTCCCCTATCCCTCAAGGCCCTAGCCGTAGGTAGAATTAGTCTCATTTGTATATGGATTAGAAATAATCAAAGATGTAAGCGATTCGGGGTAATTGGGCCCTGACTAGGCTGGCCCAGTTGCACCAAGACCTCTATTTTTTTTATTCTATTGAATTTTTTAATGTAGATAAGTTTAAACGCCAAGTATAATTTTTAAAATCAATTTTTATTACAGAAAATACAAAAAAAGTATCATAAATCAAACAACTAAACAAAATAATTTCATTTTACCCATTGAAATAAAGTTAAATAAGTTCCTTATGCTTAAGAAAGCCTTAATTAAGTACTTACTCAAGTCTCAATATTTTCAAGGAACTGGGTAAGGCAACTAGGTTATAAGTAAGCACATAACTAGGTAAATAAGTAAATAAGTAATTAACTTAACTAAGTACTTAAGTATAAAATAAACTTAAAGAAATTTCTCTAATTCAGGAACAGTGAAAATTTCCCACCAATATGAAAAAGTGAATTGCGCTAAAAAAATGCGGTAAAATTAAAAAGATCTGGGGTTACCCTGGCCCAGTCACGCCCGCCCCCAGTTACCCCACCTGACCTTATATAGTGTGATTGGTTGCTTGGGAGACCAAACCACTAAATTTTTTTTTAATTTTTGTATAAAAAACATGTAAAAAAAAAACTTTTTACAGGAATGAATGTGTTCCTCGCGAAAAAATTAAACTGTATTTTTAATGAATTATACCTTTATAATTTTTGCAGGAAGTAAAGAAGTCAGAGGCTTACCTGAAACAAAAGAAAAATTATACATTAATATTTATAAATGAAATAATATTCTAGAACATTAGTTAGTAGTTGTAAAATCAAGTTTTCAATATAGAGTAGAGCGTCGATAATCCGGATTAAATGTGGCATGATCCACAAAATGTCCGGATTTTTGAAAAGAACCAAAAAAAGGTCGCTTAAGTCGATAACAAAAAGAAAACTTGCTAAAACTATTAATAATTCACTTTAGTGGTTAAATAATTAGAGCAGATAAATAAAACCATTAATTAATATGAGCTTACAATGTATTTTTAACCCACTTCAAAAAAGGAAGAGGTTCTCCATTCGACTGAATTTTTTTTTGTGTCTATGTTACCTCATATCTCCGCCAATTGTGAACCGATTTTGAAAAAAAAAATTGCATTGGGTTCAGTCTAGCTTCTGATTGGTCCCGTTTTTTTCATTGGTATTAGACCTTTTCTGTTAGGTTTGTTTAGGCCTAACTTCTTTGTTTATGAACCGATTTCGATGATTCTTTTTTTATTGGAAAGGGGGTATCTTAGGAATGGTGTCATATTAATTTGGTCAAGTTCTGATGATATGATCAACGACGAAATAACGTAAATCTCTAATTCTTATGAGGAAATAATCAAAATTATGATAAATAAAATCTTGAATGAAAAAAAATCTTATTAAGTCACTATTAATAACATCACTAAAAATAGAAAAATAAAAATAATTTTTATAAAAAAAAATAAAACCGACTTCAAAAAAATTAAATGCAACAAATAAAATAATAAAACTCAAAAATAAAATAAAATACACTAAAAGGTATAAAATAATTATCTAATTTAGTTACAACTAAGTGACGAAATATTTACATGAAATCACTTTTTGAAGTCAGTGGCAAACAAACTATATAAGCGAGTGTACTCGTCAATCGTACTAAGTAAAATCCGTCGACTTTGATTCATAAAATGTATAACTTTAGCGCCGACTTCAAAAAGTGATTTCATCTAAATATTTCGTCGTTTAGTTAACTAAATTAGATAATTATTTTATACCTTCTAGTGTATTTTATTTTATTTTTGAGTTTTATTATTTTATTTGTTGCAGTTAATTTTTTTGAAGTCGATTTTACATTTTTTTATAAAAATTATAATGAAAGAATATGTATGTAGGTATGTATTCATTTAAATTTTTTTTCACCGGAATTGAATCCGGATTATCGAAGGTCAGATTTTTGACGTTCTACTGTATTATTAATTGTAGGAAATATTTAAATCTAATTAATAATTTTTTTGCAACGAAATTTTCTCTGGAGAGAGACGGACTGGTATGAAATTTTAATTGAATGTAATGGAAGGCAGCCCAGAGGTAGTGAGGAAAGAAAAAATTAACACATATAAAATAGTGTAATTTATTGAAATCCTTCCTCCTTTCCTTTTCATCTGACGTTTCGGAGGATTTTTCCCTCCTTCTTCAGGGTTTCAAAAGGGTCAATGAATGAAACAAATAAAATGTTTCCTTCTTCTCTCCACAGTAATTGTTCAAAAACTTTCTTCATTTTTAACAAAGGCATAGAAAAACAATTTTTTTCCTTCTAATTAAGAAAAGAAGAAAAAAGAATTTGTTTTCTGTGCACTGTTGTTTTTCTATGCCTTTGTTAAAAATGAAGAAAGTTTTTGAACACTACTGTGGAGAGAAGAAGGAAACATTTTATTTGTTTCATTCATTGACCCTTTGAAACCCTGAAGAAGGAGGGAAAAATCCTCCGAAACGTCGGTTTGAAAGGAAAGGAGGAAGGATTCCAATAAATTACACCTTATTTTATATGTGTTAATTTTTTCTTTCCTCACTACCTCTGGGCTGCTTTCCATTACATTCAATTACTAATTAATAATTTTCTGTTTATATATCTTAAATTGAATAAAATTATTTTGTAACGTTTTGGTGTCATTCTTACGTTATCAAGTGTGTACGGAAAATATGATGTTTTGGATAAATTTAATGAGGTTTATTATCTCTCAGAAGTCGGTCGAGTAAGAAATTCGTTTTTAAACAAGCTAGTAGTAATAAACAGTGGCCAAGGTATTTTTGGTAAGACTAAGTAAAAACATAAGCCATAAGTGGTCTATCCGCGTGACTTATCTCAAACCCACCTCATTAATTATCACACAAGAGTAAAGAAAACATATCAAACCCAATGATTCCTCTTCTAAATATTTCTAATGGTTCTTTAGACTGTAATTCTCTCCCTTCTTCTATCTTTTCTGAATTTAATAAGCTTCAAGATTCTTATTTAGGAATAACGATGATTTAAAAATTGCAAATATTGTATTACTTTCCCATACTTTCATAGAAGAAAATGTCAATTTTGTGTAAAGCACTTTTTTTCATTCCTATCCTTTCATGAAATATCGAATTCCAACTCCTGGGTGGATTGCATTACCTACTTGGTAAAGAGAGAAACAAGATGTGTCCTATATAGTTCGAATTACAATATTATACTCATGATATACTCAATATAGTCATGATTTTAAAGTTCATGTAACCCATAACATTAAATAAATTAAATTATTTAATAATAAATGTAATAAGATTGAAGTAATTTTTGGAGACGGTCTGATAAGTGAAATTGAGTGGATATTGATGAAGAAGTCAAAAAAAAGAAGAAGATAATTTATATTATCTTTTTATTCATAAACCGACGTTTCGGAGGCTATTCCCTCCTTCTTCAGGGTTTTGAATAGTCACTGAAGAAAATCCAATACGACATTCTCCTCTGTCTCCTCTTTCAGTGGCAGTAACAATAATATATTGTATTTCATTCTCAGCATAATTACTACTACCTTCACTGACTTTTCAAAACCCAAAAGAAGGAGGGAATAGCTTCAGAAACGTCGGTTTATGAATAAAAAGATAATTTAAATTAGCCTCATCAAGATCCACTCAATAAATGTTATAATTTTATAAAAAATAATTTTTATAAAAAAATAAAATAAAACCGACTTCAAAAAATTAAATTGCAACAAATAAAATAATAAAACTCAAAAATAAAATATACTAAAAGGTATAAAATAATAATCTGATATAGTTATAACTAAACGACGAAATATTTATATGAAATCACTTTTTGAAGTCGGTGCCAAACATATACATTTTATGAATCAAATTAACGTATTTTATTTTGTACGATTGGCGGGTATGCTCGCTTATATAGTTTGTTTAGCACCGACTTTAAAAAGTGATTTCATGTAAATATTTCGTCGTTTAGTTATAACTAAATCAGATTATTATTTTATACCTTTTAGTGTATTTTATTTTATTTGTTGCATTTAATTTTTTTGAAGTCAGTTTTATTTTTTTTTTTTATAAAAATTATTTTTATTTTTCTCTTTTTAGTGATGTTATTAATAGTGACTTAATATAATACCTTGCATGCATCTCGTAAGAGAAAGGATCGGGCGAATGAATCAGAAAATGATAATAAAATTCAATTCATAAATATAGAAATTCTATAGAAACCTCTTCGAGTTTTAAATGAACGTTTTAAGATTGATTTTTTTATAAAAGATTTTATTTATTATAATTTCGATTATTTGCTCATAAGAATTGAATATTTAAGTTAATTCGTCATTGATTATATCATAAGAACTTGACTAAATTAATAGGGGACCACCCCTAAGGTACCCTCTTTCTAATATAAAAAGAATCATCGAAATCGGTTCATATACAAAGAAGTTATGCCTAAACAAACATAGCAAACAAGGTCGAATACCAATGAAAAAAAACGGGACCAATCGGAAACTAGACTGAACCCAATGCAAAAAGAATCATCAAAATCGGTTCCCAATTGGCGAAGATATGAGCTAACATGGGCACAAAAAAAATTTCAGTCGAATTGAGAACCTCCTCCCTTTTTGAAATCGGTTAAAAAATATCATTACATCATTAATGATTGAATCTAATTATCTATTTTCCGTAGTTATGGAAAAAACTCAATCACTCTTGTAAACAGATAGAAATAAAACTTTGATGGAATCAGAATAAGATATTGAAGAAAAATTTCGTTTAAATAATAAAGATTCAGGTCCGTCAGACGTGAGTCAATCAGAATGACTGCTGGACAATTAAATTCTCGAGAGTTAAAGCCGATTTATCGATCTCCGGTCAAACTGCTTGTCTGTTGTTTACCAGCAAAATCAGAGATGAGTGTGTGTGTGCATCCAACTCCTAAGTCACAACCGAAAGTGACCGCAATCTGAGAGCTATTTTGAAACGAGAGGCTAAGTTGATGAATTATCGAGAGGGGAAAAAATGGGTACTTGAATAAAAATTCGTTATTTTATAAGATACAAAATTATTAGCAATTGAAAAAGTAAACATTTTTTAAGACTCGGTTCGCTCACTAGCCAGAATTTCCCTAGTATTAAACTTATATATAATATAGGTATTATATTTTAGAAGAAATTTACTCGACGGACTGGTAGAAATTTTAATTAATAAGTGATGGAAAGTCAGCCAAGGATAGTTTTGAGTGAGAAAAAAAATGAATGTTCAATAAATCTTGTATATTATTCGAGATAATTTTTTTCCTTGGGCTGCTTTTCCATCACTTATCATCAAATAATATATTAAATTGAAAGTTTTTGTGCCGAGGGTAGCAGAATTTTTATATATTGAAGGAGACAATAAAAGAGTGCGTCATCTGCTGGAATTATAAATGTTATTTATAACGAGACTATAGTTTCGAGGGCTTTACCCTCTTCATCTTTCTATTACAATTGATTCACAGGAATTATAGTATCGTTATAAATAAAATTTATAATTCCAGCAGAAGACACACTCTTTTATTGTCTCCTTCAATAAATAATATATTATTATAAATTAATTTTTTATTTTAATTATCTTGAGGAAAAACAATTTTCTGCATTTTGGAATCAGAAATTCTAAAGCTAGAAGCTCAAATACTAATCAGTTCTCCGTATTGGAAGAGAGACTTTTTTTACTTTATTAAAAAAATGTTTTGTTCTAGAACGTCATAAATTGGTCTATTCCCTGTTCACGGTTGATCGTTGAGATATGGGACACTAGAGTGGTCCTTATTTTGGGTATTTTCGAGTTTTTACGGTGACGAGAATCATATGGTTCGAAAAAAATAAAAAAAATATCCCCCAAGCTTCAAGTCTCTATGTCAATTTTAACATATGCCGCATAGCGATCTAAGTTTCCCATCTAAATAACATGGGGTTTTTGGCATTTAACGATATTTTTTTATTCCGGCCAAATATAGTTGAAAAATCTTGAAACTCTGTGCCCTTTATCTTTATAATAGTAGTTATCTTTCAGATTTTTACAGATCTAACAGTCTAACACTAAGATATAGCAGTATTTTATCTAGCTGTAACTCCAAAATTATAATATCTAAAAATCTGAAATATAGCTACTATTGTAAGGATAAAGTGTACAAAGTTTCAAGATTTTTCAACCATATTTGGCCGGAATAAAAAAATTGATCTTTCAATGCCAAAAATCCCATGATATTCAGATGGGAAACTTGGATCGCTGTGCAGTATAGGTTAAAATTGAGATAGAGACTTGACATTTGGGGGATTTTTTTATTTATTTTGAACCATATGAACCATACGGGAGTCTGTCAAAGTAAAAATTCGAAAATACCCAAAATAAAGACTATCCTAATGGGACACTCTGTATACATAAAGAATAAATCAAAGAAATCTGTTTTTGATTTATTAAAAACATCTGATGTCCTTAGGTAAAAATATTTTTAATAGTTAGAATATATAGAAACTGAAAATGAAAACATGTTTTTCGGAATTATGGTTCAAATAATAATTAACTAGTACTGGACACAATATTTAATTTCCCATCAAACTCTGATTATCTCGACAAAATACAAATTTAATTTACAAATAATAAAATATTTTGCATTTGATGTTGTCTTAACGAATTCTGATATTAAAAAAAATCGATTGAACACTAAGATAATATGAATGAAATAAATCCATTAGTAGTATCATATTTTTGTATCAACAAAGATATTCATAAATATGTACTCATAAACTTAATAGTTAACTACTAATTAAAATGAATTTTTGTCATTGGAATATTAGGTTAATTAGAACTTTTGTTATGTTTTACATAATATGTTTGTTTTTGTCTATTTACCATATGGCACTTAGTCAATAATTCGACTTGAAACTAATAGAAATTAATAGTTTACTTGAAACAAATATTTGTCAACATTGAAACGCTGAATGGATTGCTGCATCAGACTGTCCGAACGAATTCGATGCTCAAATTCTCTTTGAATATTCCATATCATATTAAATGTAGTTGATATCCTCTTCTATATTTGTTGAACGAAAAAACTTGCGTGCAGGTGTTGTTTTTTTTTAAACATCCTGAGTAAATTATAGACAATTTAATATGCACATTGTACCTATAGCTGTTACTAATAATTTATTAATGTAAATAAAAAAAAGGCAAATAAAAGAATGGTAAAGTAACATTCTAATGAATGAAACAATGGCGTCCTGCCTATTTTGCATAACAGAATTGATATAAAAAATTCTCTAGCAAGATGAATAATATAAATTTAGTATGTTTATATTGTTAAATATGATAAGCCAGCTTCTTTATTGAGGGCGAATCAAAAGAGAGTACGAAAATACTCCGACCCAAGATGAAGGGAAAGATCTTTTAAGCCATAATTCAGCAAAAGTCAGCGATTCGTCCAGATTTAATTAATCTTTTCTTCTGTGTTTCTTTCAACGAATGGAAAAAAGATCAGCGATTCAGCCAAGGTTCGAATGAGCTGTTATTCAAAGCCCAAGGAACCCGTCCCCCCGTTTTGAGGGCCCCGCGGTCTACGAAAATTACCCACTTAAAAAACACCGATTTTGATTAACTTTTTACAGAATGATGATACCATTAACAGATGCAAGACATTTTTTGTTTCATCGGTCCATTTTATAATCATATCCTTTTTTACTGTTCAATCAAATATAAAAAATATTAAAAATAATCAAGAAAAATATTACAGTCATGCAAAACAATTTATATATTTTCGCGAAATGTTTTCAAGTATAAAGCTAAAATTTAGTAGAGTGTAATTTGAAAATATATAGATTCGAATCGAGTTTCATTAGATAAAATTATTTATGATTGGCAATTTATACTCACAGGAAACGTTTTCAGATATTGGTAAAGCTAAAATTTAGTGTATTAAAATGCAAAAATACATAGTTGCGTTCCAAGTTTCAGCTTATTAAATAAAACCATTCTATATTGACAATTCATATTCTTGAGAAAGATTTTAGATATACTATATAGCTAAAATTTCGTGCATTGTAACATAGTGTGTACCAATTTTCAGCTCATTAACTAAAATCATTTAAGATTGGCATTTTATACTTTCAGGATACGTTCTCAGGTATAAGATTAAAATTTGGTGAATTGTAATGAGAAAATACACATTTGCGTACCAATTTTCAGCTCATTAATTAAAAAGTTTCAAGATTGGCATTTTGTACTCTCAGAAAACGTTTTCATTTAAAAAGCTAAAATTTAGTGCATTATAACATAATTGCGTACCAATTTTCAGCTCATCAACTAAAGTCATTCAAGATTGGCATTTTGTACTTTCAGGACATATTCTCAGGTATAAGATAAAAGTTTGGTGCATTGTAATGTGAAAATACAACATATTTGCGTACCAATTTTTAGCTCATTAAGTATAACTAAAGCCATTTATACAAAATGAAAATAATTTGTATCTTATATAGGTATAATTTTTTTTTTTTTTTTTTTTTATTTCATTGATATTTTTTCATCAGAGAAAATTAATAAATTCGAAATATTCGAGAAAACATTTTTTGCCAACTAATCCGCCAACACGTCTCAACTTGTTCATTCGTGTCTCGACTCGTTTGAAATACTCTCGAGTTTCCATCATTAAAAATCTATTAAATATTTAGAATTGGAAATAAGAAAAACGGGCAATTCTAGAGCAATTGACTACTGATACTATCTAATAGTTGACTTCTTGAACAAAGTGACTTTATTTATTTTTATTATTAAAAAAAGAAATATCCTACGATGGCTTTTTTTAATTATTACGCGTGTTTAATTTGCTAATAAAGTTAGAAGAGAGAGGGAAATCATTATATCGCCCTCTCTTTCCCACTAGGATTGGAATTTTATATGAATATAACTCAAAGAGAGGTCGCCTGAAAGGTAGGAAACATGTCTGCTTGCCTTTTAGGCACTAGACTATAAATAAATTGAAATTAAAATTAGAAAGTGAAATTCAAATTAATATATCAAATTGGATTTATTTTGCTTTAAGAAATTTAATTTTATTTAATGTTAAGTGAAAATTTATTTAATGAACCTTCTTAATCTTACTTGCCTCGGATTTCTCTCAGGCAGAAAATAAAAAGATTATTAGTTGAATAAAAGATTTCACTGTCGATGGTAACAGAATTGTTTTTATTTTAGGTTAAAAATAAAATGAAAGAGTCTTCTGTTTTTTAAATAAAATTCTAGAGACTATAGTTTCGAAGGCATTGCCTTCATCATCAGTCTATCACAAATATTTCAGTATTTAGTTACAAATTAGTTACAAATTAAGATTAATACATTGAAAATTTTGAAAAATATATAATGTCTTTTTCTTCATGTTTCCTCTTGGGAGATTAGAATGTAAATGGAGCAATAATGGAATGTTTTTAAAAATGGGTCATTGATAATTTCTAGTTTTTTAACCGACTTCAAAAAAGGAGGAGGTTCTCTATTCGACTGAATTTTTTTTTATTTTGTGCCTATGTTACCTCATATCTCAGCCAATTGTAAACCGATTTTGAAATTTTTTTTGCATTGGGTCCAGTCTAGCTTCCGATTGGTCCCATTTTTTTTTCGTTTTTTTTTTCATAGGAATTAGACCTTTTTTATTAGGTTTGTTTAGACCTAACCTCTTTGTTTATGAACCGATTTCGATGGTTCGTTTTTTATCCGAAAGGGGGTGTCTCTTAGGGATGGTGTCATATTAATTTGGTCAAGTTCTGACGATATGATCACTATTAATAACATCACTAAAAAGAGAAAAATAAAAATAATTTTTAAGAAAAAAATAAAAACCGACTTCAAAAAATTAAATGCAACATATAAAATACACTAAAAGGTATAAAATAATTATTATCTTATTTAGTTACAACTAAACGACGAAATATTAACATGAAATTACTTTTTGAAGTTGGTGCCAAACATATACTTTTATGAATCGCACTCGTACTTACTTAGTAGGTACGTTTGGCGTGTACGCTCGCTTATAGGTATAGTTTGTTTGGTACTGACTTCAAAAAGTAATTTCATGTTAATATTTCGTCGTTTAGTTGTAACTAAATAAGATAATAATTATTTTATACCTTTTAGTGTATTTTATTTGTTGCATTTAATTTTTTGAAGTAGGTTTTTATTTTTTTCTTAAAAATTATCATTTAAAGATTCAAATGGGCTTTTTTTAGAAAAAGCCTAATCAAAAGAGTAACCCAGATATTGTTCCATTTACATTCTAATCTCCCAAGAGGAAACATGAAGAAAAAGACATTATATATTTTTCAAAATTTTCAATGTATAAATCTAAATTTGTAACTAAATACTGAAATATTTGTGATAGACTGATGATGAAGGCAATGCCTTCGAAACTATAGTCTCTAGAAATAATTAAAAATTATTTTATTTAAAAAAGAGAAGACTCTCTCATTTTATTTTTAACCTAAAAAGATTATTATTTTATTATCCCCTGTTTCATATATATATATATATACATATATATATATTTTAAACCTTTTTCTCGTTTTTGAGATATCTTAACACAAACTTACAAAAAGATAAACAGATCAATGGCTTCAATTAATTCAAAAAATTGAATCGAATTTGTAAATGGAGTATATAATTCACTCGACAACTGTTTATAAGAGCTCATTTAAAACTATAATTTTTAAAAAAGTGAATTTTATATATTTATGTAGAGCCACTAAATAAATACCTCGTTAAATAATGAACGTGTCGTCAAAAATTTAATTCAATTTTAAAAATATTTTCCTTCTTGTTCCGTGCTGCTGCTGTCTTGTGACTCCATGTGCCAATAGGTCATGATGTTCTTCTTTTAGCAGATCTTTTGCCTGTTATTTGGAAAAGACAAATCTCCAAGATATATATATATATTTAATTTATTTGATGGATCTGCTCATGTTGTGATTCCATTGGTCTCATATTAATCCAAGATATTCGTAGCAATCTTCGGAACACCTGCATTTCTTTAGATTTTATTTTTTTTTCATCTTTGTCCAACGTTCAACGCTTTACAGCAGAATAAGAAAGTTGTTTGTTAAAATTTATATACAAGCCTAAATGTATATATTCAGTGGCGGATTTACGCATACACAGTGGTTTAGGATCTGAAATACGTGATCGAATCCTAAAAATTAAACTTTGATATGATATTCTTATTATGTTAAAGCAAATTTTAGCTTTGGAATTGAAACAAATTTATCACGCAAATGAAAGATACCCGCTTTCAGATCTTTTGAATAATGCGATTTTAATGTTATAAATTCTTAATATTTCTGGCTTTGCACAGAGAAATTCTTTGAAAATATAACTGTTCTATGACTATAATGTAACTACTATCCATATAGTATAATTTAGTGCGATTAAATTTTTTAGAAAGTTTTCCTTTGTTTGCTCAGGGCCCTATCTCAAATTATATGCATTTTTCTTATGAATTAGCTAATGAATCGAAGATTCATTACCGAGAACAACTCAAGATAGAATGTGGTCAACATATTAAGTTTCCTTAATGATTTGTAGCTACGGAGGAAAATTTTTAGAGGCGTAAATGTATCTATTTATATATTGTTTTAGAAAACCCATAGAGCTCTTGTAAGGTCACATTTGATTGATGAAATATAAAAGTAGTCAAGGAATCTTTAATTATTTAAATTTCTTCGTTACTAATAATTCTAAAAGGATATAATAAAATTAAGGATATATTCATTAAATTTACTTACTACTTAATATACTAGTTTATTTATTTAATTATCGCGAAGCAATAAATAACGTCTTAGTAGAAAAGCCATCTGATCGTTTGCTGATTTATTTCTTTTAATGTTTCCTGATTCGAAAAATATGTTCATTAAATTAAATTCGAGTTCTTTTTGTTCTTTTAAAGCAGAGACCTTTACTTTTATCCAATTAATTTAAAAATGAACTTAATAATTTAAATCAATGAAAGAGATCTGATTGATGAAACTTTATAGTTTATTTTACGAGTATCAGTTGTTGTTTTTCGTATAGCCTTGGGCTCAAGGGCTTGTTTGGCTAAAAATAAACATAATCATGATTTTCAGGTTTTAAAGATGCTTACTGACAACTAAATGATAATTTTTGATTACCGTGTATTTCTTTAAGAGAAATAACTTTTATAAAAATTTTAATCGATTGTTATTTTTAATAATTTGTATCATAGAGTGTGAGGTATCCTTGTAAATATCGCTTTAAGTAGAATTAGATTTATTTTTTTTTAATCTAGGAAGCTATAACTATTTAGCTAGAACCTGAATTTTTTTAAAAATTCCGGAAATACATTCGATCACTCAAATAAATAACGATCTATCAAGAGTTTTGAAAAATATATGGTAAGGTACAGAATCCTCGGTTTGCGGTCCAATTGACACTTGTCTGTTTTTAACCGACTTCAAAAAAGGAGGAGGTTCTCTATTCGACTGAATTTTTTTTTTTTGTGCCTATGTTACCTCATATCTCCGCCAATTGTAAACCTATTTAAAAAAAAAAAAATTGCATTGGGTCCAGTCTAGCTTCCGATTGGTCCCATTTTTTTTATTGGTATAGACCTTTTTTGTTAGGTTTGTTCAGGCCTAACTTCTTTGTTTATGAACCGATTTCGATGATTCTTTTTTTATTGGAAAGAGGGTATCTTAGGGATGGTGCTATATTAATTTGGTCAAGTTCTGATGATATGATCACTATTAATAACATCACTAAATAGAGAAAAATAAATTAAGAAAAAAATAAAACCGACTTCAAAAAATTAAATGCAACAAATAAAATACACTAAAAGTTATAAAATTATTTAAATATCTTATTTAGTTACAACTAAACGACGAAATATTAACATGAAATTACTTTTTGAAGTCGGTACCAAACAAACTATACCTATAAGCGAGCATACACTCCAAAGGTACTAAGTAAGATCCGTCGAGTGCGATTCATAAAAGGTATATGTTTGGCACCGACTTCAAAAAGTAATTTAATGTTAATATTTCGTCGTTTAGTTGTAAGTAAATAAGATAATAATTATTTTATATCTTTTAGTGTATTTTATTTGTTGCATTTAATTTTTTGAAGTCGGTTTTATTTTTTTCTTAAAAATTATTTTTATTTTAGTTTCTTTTATTCTTGTTTATTGTTGATTCTATGTTAGTTTGGACTTGCCTCATTTTTAAATTGTATACTTGTGACTATTGCTTAAATTTATAAATAAACAATAAATAAATAAATATAAGTACTTTGTTCTTATAAAAATATTAATATTAAAAAATTATTTTAATGCTATCACTTTTTGTTTAACATATTTATATTAAATGTTATGCATGCTAATTGCCAGGCACTGTGGTGGGAAAATTCAAGGATTTTTTCCAAATATGGATGCATTTCTGAAAAAATTATTCGGCCCTGAGCAGCTAGCTCAGCTTCCTTGGCTTTTTCTATCAGTCGACAAATAGAAAAGTATATTATCTAATGAAATGGTATAAATAATAAATAAATTTTAACGTTTCATTTACTAAAATAAGGCCACTTTTTATTCCCCGAAGACTACAGAAATCATTTTTTTTTAATACGATTACCATCTATTAATGACATCGCTTTATTTTATTTGAAAATGTCAAAATGAAAATACTTTTTATAAGCTTGGAGATAGGAGGCAACAATGTGTAAAGAGCAATACATGCTTCTACGTAAACAGGGTGCGATGTAATGGAATTACAAATATTCTGAGTTGAATTCTAAAATTACGGTACAAGATATGGAAAAAAACTTTTTATTTAGTGAAAGTACATATTTAATAAGTTTTTTTTTAAGTAGCCCCCATAAGAAAAAGGAACAGGAGCTCAAATCAGGGGAACGTGGGGGCTGTCTGTACTTATGAAGGTAAGTACTTTAAAGCTGAGGTTTTTATACATCGTCCCATAGCCGGATCTAGGTCATTTGTGAGAGGGAGGGGGGGGGGGGGCTGGCAAGCTTGAATTTCCAAATGGTATATATATAAGAAGAAGTAAAGTATGATAAAAAATAGTAAATGGGTTATAATAAACAACCATTTGGCTTTAAAGCGTCAAGAATAAATCATTTAAATTTTAACACCATTGTATTTTAAAATTACATTACAAAAAATTTCCCGCTTCCCAAAATGTGCCACTTCTTAAAATTTGTCGCCGGAGATACGTGACCCACCGCCCCCCTAGATCCGATCCTACATCGTCTTCGAACCATTAAAGAACTCAAGGAGGTCATTCGTGAAGAAATTGATGGAATTCCTCAAAATATGCTGTCGAGAGTGATGAAAAACTTTCAGGAACTGGTCCATATGTGCATCGCCTTTCAAGGACAATATTTTGACGATATAATTTTTAAAACCTAAACCCCCCCAAAAAAAAAAACTTTATTATTTGTACTTTCAATAAATAAAAGGGTAATATTTTTTTCATATCTTGACTGTTTTTATTTTTTTATAATTTAGCTCGAAAAATATTGTGGCTCCATTACGGCGCACCCTATATAATAGATAAAGAAAAAAGAAAAAATTATTTAATTATTTAAAGCAAAAAATAAGTATCTCTTTTTGAAAATAAGATGGAATTTTTTTTTTTTTTTTTTTTTTTTTTTCCAAAAAATACAACTCCTGGTGACAGCGTATTTATAAAAAAAAGTAATGTTTTTTGAGTCTCGATTTCTTTGATATTAGTAGAATATTTTTATATTCATTATCAGAGGGCTCGTCGCAAGGTTGGCTTAGTACTAAATCTAGAGGACGAGCCCTCTGATAATGCAATAAAAATATTCTACTAATATCAAGAAATCGAGACCTAAAAAACATTAAGTCTTTATTAATTAATTATGTTGTATAAAATTTTTCTTTTTGTTATGTTAAAAATTAGTAAAACTTTAGTACTCTCTTGAAAAGATCCAAGAGACAGAGCCACTAAAGGAATCATCATCGTTTTCTCAAAAAATGTTGTTGTTAATTACGCTTTAGTGGAGTCAGGCAAGTAGTACACCAAGTCTATCTACGGAGAGTAATTGGAATGGACTTAGATAAGTAAAGGACGTTTTTTAAACCACTAAACTAGTATTACTTGCAGAGATCGATATATATTAGGTTGAGCAAGGCCACATTGTAAACTTCATTAAAATTTCCCACTTAAGGTTATCAAGATTATCAAACCCCACATGGATCTTTACCCACAGAAGACTATCATCTGATATTGAGTCATTAGAAATTCGGATATCCATTTCACGAATTCGTTCTTTTCCCATCCTCATTGGATTTAAACACGTTTGATCACAAAATGGATATTTATTACTTTCACTTACTAATCTAAAGTATTTCATTTATTTTGAGGTTCAAATTTTAAAGTCTTCTATCTACAAATCTATAAAAGTTATTTCCCTCAGACAAGACTTAGTTATAATATTCGATGACTTTAAGATATACAAAGTAATTTTAGAAAAATAAAACGAGTTTTGTGTGGGTCACAGCCAAAGCTACTTGAAATAAGCTGACGTGTTCTGATGTAGCCATCCACTTGACTTTACCATACAACCTGGCCCCTCACATATATTTAATATTTAATAAAATTATTTATAATCATGTAGGGGAGGGAGTTTTTGCTTTTTAAACTTCTGGGATCCCATTGATTATGTATACAAAATTTGGTTGAGTTTAGTCAAATGGCCAAGATTTTAATTTAATTTTTTGACCATGCACCCCCACATTTTGGGAAGTTAGTTTTTCCATTTTTAGTCTTCTGGGGTCCCAGTGATTATGTGTACACAATTTGGTTGAGTTTGGCCAAATGGCCTAGATTTTTAATGTTTACCCCCCCCTCCACCCCCTTAATTTTGGGTCGATATGCACCAAAATCTAATCAGCTCTTAATCTCAATGGACAAAACTACGTGTGAAATTTGATTTCTATATTCACTAGTTTTTGAGCTAACTCGTCCACAAAATTTGGTAACGCACAGGCTAACTAGCTGACATTTTGACAAAAAATTATTATCTCCAAAAATATAATTTTTTCGATGTTCACTTATTAGGGCTTTTTTGTAGAGCGAAATGCTCTGGTTTTCGCTAAATTTTTAATCGAAATAGTTTCAGCCGTTTTTGAGATATTTTGAAAAAACGAAGGAAAAAATCACTTTTTCATGCACGATTACAATACTTGACCATACCCTGTCTGGTAAAGTAAAATTAATGGACGCTGTTATTATTGCTCGTGCACTGCTATAGCTCAGCATAAGTCAGAATGCAACGAAATTTAAGCTAGATATTAGCCATTGACGTAATGCTAAGCTTATGGTTAAAATCAAAATATATAAAATACATTGCTTTATTGAGATATAATGAGTAACTTACATATTCCAAAAAATCAAGTTGAAAATTATTTTCTCTCACGGTTCAAGACATTTCTAATGAGATAATCAAAAAAATTTATGATAATTAAAATTTTGGAGTGAATTTTATATATTTCGGCCTCAGTGCAGGCAGGCGAGAGAGTTGATACTAATAATAATCCCACCCACTTCTGTGAAAAAACAGACATTAGAGTAAAATAACTTAGTTCGTGGGTGGAATTTATCTTCTTTTTGTAAGCTAATATGTAGCTTTTATTTCAATTTATTTATTTTATTTGTTAATTACGGAATAGGCTACTGGATTTGTGGACAAGGAGACCACTATAAGGGAAGCAAAAGAACAATTTCTACATCAAACAACAAAATATCACGGCAATTAAAAAAAAGAAGAGAAAAAGGTAATCGCGATGACTTAATCCACTTTAGCTCTGGACGCCACATATATCGATTGAAATGAGGAAATTGATTTGAAAGAAAAATTGGTAAGATAACTTCAAAGAAAACAAGTTTGTAATTGAAAGTCGTGTGACACACACACCAGGTTTATATTAAGTTATGGACAATTAAGGTTAAGTAATTTTTTTATTGCTAGTAAATAATTGATATTGATTCCATGAATCATCTGATTTTAATTATTTGCTTTATTACATGTTTATTTTTTTATAGATAATTTCAAGAAGGCACCACCAGCGACAAATTCTTCCGAATCCCTTTCAAGTTAATAAATATTTGTCATTAGTTTTTGGGGTGCTGTAAACTCAAGGTGGTTAGCAAAACATCTTTGAACTTGTACCTAAAATGTTTTTCAACTCTCACCAGATGAGCCTAAGGGATATACTTAGTCTCTTTTAACATGTTGCAGTGTCTATAAATTAAAATCTTCCTGGACTAAACAATTTGGTAAAATCATAGATTAAATTAATTGTTCATTAACACAAAACACAATAAAAACATTTAAATTCTTCGTTTTTCTCCCTATTATGTAAAATCATAAAAATCTAATTCAAATTTGAATTTTTAGTGAAATCACACATAATTAATTATAATTATTTATTGAACAAGAACAAATAATCCAATACAACTACGACTTTTCGATTGACTTACT
Source organism: Forficula auricularia (assembly GCA_024734495.1). Taxonomy (NCBI): domain Eukaryota; kingdom Metazoa; phylum Arthropoda; class Insecta; order Dermaptera; family Forficulidae; genus Forficula; species Forficula auricularia. Next base: position 16,727,218 of record JALMQS010000030.1, on the reverse strand, counting down.
ATACCCTATATTAATATGGAGTGGAAGGCTACAAAAGGAGCCAATGTATTTTAGCGTATGAAGAGTTACAGAGCTCTCTGGCGGTTCGGAATGGGCAATAAAATGGCGGGAATCGCTCTCTTCGGTGCAAATTTTGGTGACGTCACAAACAGCTAGCGGATGATTCTACTATTATTACTAGTTAATTTTATATAGCGTTCTTACATTTCAGGATTTTTAGGTCGTTTAAAAAACGTATTCTGTTTATCTGATTTTGTGTCGCGAAAGCAACCTTTCACAAAACATTGATGTCGAGAACTAGGCATATTTAATAATATTTTAATCTATAAATTTGTACGTTGGAAAATTTTCTAAATGAACGTTTAGCACAAAGCCTGTATGAATCTCTATGACAAAGGCTTTGAATGTTCAATGACTATGATCTTTGACTAAGAGCCGGTTGTATGTCGCAAAGTAAATGCTTTTTACCACTAACAATAGTGATGGTAAATGGAGGGGCTGGAATGGCCAATGAGATGACAGGCACTGAAAGAATAATGTTCTCCGAGCCGCTAGAGAGCGCTTACCGATATTCAGTAGCCTTCCACTCTATATTACTCTATGCTGCGACCGTTCTCAAATATGAGCACCCAGTCCGATTTTAGGTTAATTGAGATGCCCACGTGTCGGTCAAGCTTTATATAGACTCCATGTACAGCCCAGTCAAAAAACCTACACCACTTTCCATAAGCGAAACGTCGTAGTTGTATTGTATTATTTGTTCTTCCTCAATAAATAATTATAATTAATTATGTTTGATTTCACTAAAAATTCAAAAATTAATCAAATTATCACAAAAATAAAACCTTCAACAGCTTTATTAATCATAAAAATCTAAGTTTAACAAAGATTTACAACCTAACAAATATCATAACATTTTCAAAATCTGTTTTGAACTTTGAAGTCAATTTTAATAATATTATGTTTTCATTTTATCATTAATTAAAATGTTTTTTTAGTGTCATTGTTTACAGATGAATTAAGCGATTAATTTTAGAAATAATTCATTTCACTTAATATCTAGGGAAAATCAGCAAGTACTAAAATGCACGTGTTTTCTATTAACTTATTGTTTTAAAACATGTTTTATTATTATGATTATAATATATCTTATTTTTATTTGCTGGAAAACATAATATGATAATTTTGGTATCTTGTTATTTTAATTTGAATAATCAAGTTTTATCAACAGACTTGAATAAAGGGATTAAAAAGCAAAGAGAATTTCCGCTTTTGCTTGTGAAAAAGTACATGAAAAATGTTATGTCGTCTATTTCTGGTTGATGATGCAGTATCTAGATAAGTCAATTTAACTCAGGTTAAATATTTGCCGGACTGATAATTTTCGTGACGGCTCAAAGTGGCATTCGTCTCTTATAATAGAATAGACTATCCAAATAGAATCCCCTATTAGACGTATTGTTTATCCCTAGATGACGAGGAGGAGCAATCACGAATAACAAATTACATTTGAATTCCCATGTTGATTGGCAAAAACTTATCGAAGTAAGTTTTTGGATGGCCATTTATTTCACATACATGCAAAGAGAATATACTTCATTCATATAAATCGATATAATATCATAATTTACCAATTAAGATTAAGTATCTACTGTTACATTAAGGTATTTCAGTGGATAAAGATTTTTTTTAAATAAAAATAAAGAGAAACCTGTTTAAACAAATTATTCAAACTATTTAAAAATTAAATAAGAAGAAATTAATTTTAAATTATTCTTTGGAAATTTTAAAATCTTGAAAAAAATTGATTTTGAATTAAAGTAAAGAAAATTTTTTGAAAAATGTTTTTTTAGAACTTTTTCAAAAAAAATTTCTCAATATCTATATATTTCGGGGTATAAGCCCATCTTCAGGAGTTCACAAAGGACACTTTCTTTACTTTATTTAATATATTTCACCAAGAACCTACACCATTCTCCCTTAACAAAATTGATTTAGAATTGTAAAAAACTCATATCCTTAACCCTTTGTCGGGCGCAATACTAGAACTCCTCAGTTCGGGCGCACTATGTTTTTAATATTAGAGTATCTTTTCTTGGTCATCCTCGTTGGGACGAAACCTTTTCACCAGCATTTGGGGGCTGTTGGGGATTCTAAATTTCTTCACATTTCTTCGGTTTAATTCTCCAAGTGGGCCAACATATTAAGCATAATATAAGAGAAATCACAAACTTAAGTACATGTTTGGACGCAATGTACCTGAGAAGCCAGGATACTTTATAGTATTTCCGAAAAATATCGATAAATTGTGCATAGTCATGAAATTGAGTAACAAAGCCATTATGGTAATAACTCCTCTCCACGACACGGGAGAGTCACACGAATAGGAGGGCTCTAAACATCTGGTAAAGAAAGTCAACTACTAATATGAGGGACAGACTCATTCCATTTTTAGGGGTGAAAGGGTGAACGAAAATGTCAGAACTGTGCTTCTCAGGCCTTAATATTTAAGATTATACAATCTTAAACTGTAATTTGAATTCAGTTCTCAGCAAAATTTTACTTTTTGATTTCTAGTAAACCTAAGTGAGATTTACTTGCTTAATTTATAAGTATATGTCAGAGGGATCTCGTCTCTATGGAAGGCCATCTGCACGGGTAGCTATATTGGTGATTGGGTTCAACTCCTGAGGGGACTATCTCTCTGACATATAAAAAATAATATCCTTAATATCTTAGATAATCGGCCTTTTGAGATTTTGGAATTTTTTTTTAATTTTAAATCTTAGAATTCTGAATAAAATTTATTATCGAGTAATAATAATCCCAGCTAAAACACTTCTGTAAAAAAACAGCCATTAGAATAAAATACTTTAATTAATTAAAATTTATTCTTTTATGTTCTTGCAGATTTAATGCTTTTCTGGTTGGGCTGTTAATCTAAACCATCTAGATTCCATATTTTTAGTGAGAAAAGCTCATCAGAATGCACGACATTTTGATACCTTAGTTCTGAAAACTTTTTCAGTTGCGGGAGGGGTCTTTTTCAGCTTTTATGAAACATTATTTCAACGCGAAGATGAAAAACCTGAAAAAACTCTATCTCGATTAAAAGATATCTCCCCAATCTTAGATTGAAAATTATATGCTTCGGTGGTTGCAAGCAGGGCGGAACCATCTTAGGGCAGGGGGTCAAAACTTGGAAAGTGATGTATGGAATAGCCCCAGCATCCGGGGTTCTGGGCCCCCCTCCCTCCAGAAAATTTTAAGGCAAATTCGTACAATTTATCCCATTTTGAAGCAGTTTGTAGCTGTGGTTTTAGTGAAAACTGAAAGAAAAAGTTGTTTTTTGGTAAAGTCGTCTGACCCCCTTGACCCCCGTAGACAAATTCCCAGAGGGGTCAGCTGACCCACCTGACCACCACGTTTCCACCGTCCAAGGGTGGTTGAGTTGTTTATCAGGAAAGATATTTCGGCTGAATATCTAAAATAGTGTAATGAGATAAACTCATCAGAATGCAAATGATGTGAGGTTTTAGGGGATTTTTAATCTTGACACAAAAATGTTGAAGTTTCTTACAAAATCATCACTAAAATAAAATATAAATAATTAAATTGAAAGATTTTTGCCGAGGATCGCAGAATTTTTATATATTTAAGGCGACAATATAAGAGTCTGTCTTCTGCTGGATTTATAAATTTTATTTATAATTGCAGCAGAAGACACACTCTTTTATTGTCTCCTTCAAATTAAAATAATATTTGAAGTTTCCTTCCCTTTTCTGGAACACAGTTATTTATAAATGTGATTTTTGAAATAATAATAAGACTAACAAAATTTGATTCTTGTGAAGGCAAAATGAATTTTAAATGAAACAGGGAGTTGTTATCCAGCACATTTCGTGCCCTTGTGGCATTTGAGAGTACAAAAAACTGTTTGCTAAAAAGTCGACCCACTAATGAAGATTTATAATTAAAAAAGTTTCTGCCCAATGGAAATGAGATTTTCCAAAAAATATTAACAAAACCCCAATAAAGAGAAATCAATGAGTTTGATTCAAATAAACATATATACATACATGTCATTTGCGGTTGGCGACTTTTCAGCCAGAGGATGCTGTCCAAAAAAGTACCCTTCATTTTTTAAAATTTTATTTTAATCTTGGCTTTTTTTTTGCAAATTTCATCGAATACGGCATCATTTTCGTTATTTTTCAAATTTAATATTAGATTTTAAAAAAATATATTTTTGGACCTTCGCCCTGAAGCCTAAACGGATACTGCTTTGTGTGAGTGAGAGCAGGAGTCAGAAATTAAATCTTATGACATAAACTCCACACTCCCTGAGATAGAAATCGACCATTTTCCACAATGAATCAGCCTGTCTTATAAGAAAAACTTAAATTTATCCTGATTCTATTGCTATAAGCAAGCTATGACTTGTTTCGGTATAGCACTCTTAGTTATTTCAGATCTTATATATTGTGTTCTTAGAAATGGATTAGTCCAAACATTCTCAAATAATTTTTATTTATTCCTTTTGTTGTAATATTACTATTTTAATAGTTCCTCAGCGAGAACAATATTTATTCGACTAAAACTCGTCTGGACTTGTCTTTGACATGCTTGAACTAGAAAATATACCAGCCAGGGACTTCAAACCTTCTATCCGCACTCTTTTCGGAAAATCATTCATTTTAATTGCCCCTTGAAACTATACAACAATTTTATTTCATTTCGAGAACTAATATACTTTTATAAACAAAGAATGTTTTTTATAGAAATATTTGAAATAACGGATAAAAATTTCAAAATTTAATGATTCTCCTGAAATTTTGACTTCGACCTTATATTCATGAAAATACTCTAAATGTTTGAAATTTTAGGGATGTTTATGTTTATTTATATTTCGCGAAGGACAAGCTCAACGATTTCTCACTATGAATCAACAACTCTGCTACTCTCGGCAAAACAAAATATTTTCAATCAAATACCCACATATTCATCATCAAGATTTGGAGACAAAATGGGTGAATCAAAAGAGAAAAAAATAAAATTGTATTCTATTCTTTGATCTCCCTTTTCTAAAAAATTGTCAATAATTTAAATAAAAAAATCAATCATATTCAAAACAAAGGGTTTTGGTAGGGAATGGAGTTTTAGTTTATTAGTTGGAAGTAATAAAATAAGGTCCAGGTGATCAGAATTGACTTTATCAGGGGACTTATAAATTCCGAGCGTTTTTTAACCTTTTTTTAGTAAATCTTTCAGAAGGAAGGCCGTATTTGAAATTAAAATAACGACAAAAAAATACACACAGAGTCATAATAATAAATTTATAAAATACCAAGTAATAATACTAAGATTAACACTATGGGATAGTAGGTACTATATATTATTGATTATATTATTAGTCTAAAAGATGATAATTATAATATCCAAATAAAGAATAAGTAGATGCAAATACCAATTCTTGCTCACTTCTGGTGGGGAGGCGAGTTCTTTTCTGACACACAAAATGTAATATCGCGTCTAAGCAACCAAGAAATCTCACCATCTTATTTTTATTAAATTTTCAGAAAAATAAAATTTATTTTTTTATTCTAATACAATTTTAATTATTATATTATATTATTAGCAAAAACATTTGGGTTCAATTGAAAATTTGCATAAGGTTTTTAATAAAATCATCGATTCAGTTTTAAAATAAGACCTAAAATTTCATATATCATTTTTTATGATAAATTTATACAAAATGTTAAATATTTTTTTTCACTGAGTTGAAAACATTTTATGCAGAGTGCAATACTTTTTCCTAAATCTAAAAAAAATGTACGATAGGTATTTATTAATTTAAAAATTTGAATAAAAGGTATTTTCAAATATATTTTATATTGAATTTTCATTTATATCTAGTGTCAGCTAAACGGAGAGAGGGTGAATTTATAATATATATGCACATAAATTCGTTTTTTGGCCCCGAGCAATTTGTGAACCCCTGCAAAATCTAGGTAACAGTGTGAAGTTTTAACCGATCTAGCCAATCATTTTTCTCAAATTCGCTCTAGGTAAAAAATTAATTTCCTTAAAGCTAAATAATTAGTGTATAATATATTAGGTTTCCCATCCCCCTTCGATCCACCTTAAAACTACCTAACTAAGCTTGTTTTGATAAACATTTTTGTTTTATATCGGTGCGCCTGCCATATTGCTATATTCAATTGGTAAGTACGGCGTTGTCGCCATGTGGTAGAAATTGAAACTAACGCAATCGGGTCGCTGTCACAAATGTCATATGCATAATCAAAGAATAAATAAAGATTAGTTTTTGTTTATATGTCATTTAAACACTGATGTCAGAAGACCCAATTGTGCTAGTTTAAGCTTTCACCACCAGTTAGCATATCTGCAATTTCCAGTTACCAATAGTGAATATTTTTTTTTCATCGTCGAGTTACAAGTGATTAGTTATTGATAGTTAACATTATATTGATAAATTTACATTGAGATTCTAGAAGTTTTGACAAAGATAATTCATTTGGTTCGTGTGTTTGAAAGATGAATGCTCTACTTTATGATTTCACAAAAATTTTCGGTGATGTTTAGTTTTTTATCATATATAGGTTTATTGATAATGACAAACGCACATGCTTGGATGTTATTAAAAAATTTGAATATTTTGGCTATTTTTGCACACGCTGAAAAAGAGAACCAAATTCTCACACCTACCTAGTTATAATTTAAAATTAATTTTATAAAATTGTACTTGAAACTAATAGTGGGTATCAAATTTATGAGGAAATTTTTTTCTTAATATAATCTATTTGTTCAGGTGATACCTAAATGTTATAGATACTATAAGGGGGTTAATAGATGAAACTATATAATATAATATAATATGTACATATATGTTTATCTTTATATTATCTCTATAAAGGTATTTATATTAAAAATCAATACATATTGAATTGGTTGTCCTTCGTAAATGAGAAAAGCTTCTGCTTGTATATTAAGTTTATTTTAAATAAAAGTAGTAAATTGAATTGAATAGAATGACACGCTAAGGAAATAAATCATCAATCAATGTATGAGAACAACTTGATGGAAATATTGACAAAAGATTGTGTAAATACAGTTGGAAATAAATTCTTAATTGACAAATTAAATCTTAAAAGAGTTTTCAAATTTCATTTTTTAATGTTATCCATAGCAGGAAAGTTGGCCATTAAATAATATTTTTGATTTTTGCATTATACTCTGAACATGCAGTATGAAATTTCTATTGAATAAGCTTCTCCCTGTTTTCAAATGAAAAAACGCAAGAGATTAGGATAAATATTTAGGCCCATATAATATTGAATTGAGAGCTTGAATAATTTTTATAAAAAAAATAAAACCGACTTCAAAAAAATTAAATG
>JALMQS010000030.1:16598489-16718519 GCA_024734495.1 Forficula auricularia | reverse complement strand
CAGGTTACAAATGTCATATGCATAATCAAAGAATAAATAAAGATTAGTTTTTGTTTATATGTCATTTAAACACTGATGTCAGAAGACCCAATTGTGCTAGTTTAAGCTTTCACCACCAGTTAGCATATCTGCAAATTTCCAGTTACCAATAGTGAATATTTTTTTTCATCGTCGAGTTACAAGTGATTAGTTATTGATAGTTAACATTATATTGATAAATTTACATTGAGATTCTAGAAGTTTTGACAAAGATAATTCATTTAAGTTCGTGTGTTTCTAAAAGATGAATGCTCTACTTTATGATTTCACAAAAATTTTCGGTGATGTTTAGTTTTTTATCATATAGGTTTATTGATAATGACAAACGCACATGCTTGGATGTTATTAAAAAATTTGAATATTTTGGCTATTTTTGCACACGCTGAAAAAGAGAACCAAATTCTCACACCTACCTAGTTATAATTTAAAATTAATTTTATAAAATTGTACTTGAAACTAATAGTGGGTATCAAATTTATGAGAAATTTTTTCTAATATAATCTATTTGTTCAGGTGATACCTAAATGTTATAGATACTATAAGGGGGTTAATAGATGAAACTATATAATATAATATAATATGTACATATATGTTTATCTTTATATTATCTCTATAAAGGTATTTATATTAAAAATCAATACATATTGAATTGGTTGTCCTTCGTAAATGAGAAAAGCTTCTGCTTGTATATTAAGTTTATTTTAAATAAAAGTAGTAAATTGAATTGAATAGAATGACACGCTAAGGAAATAAATCATCAATCAATGTATGAGAACAACTTGATGGAAATATTGACAAAAGATTGTGTAAATACAGTTGAAATAAATTTTTAATTGACAAATTAAATCTTAAAAGAGTTTTCAAATTTCATTTTTAACAGTGAAAACAAAGATTTAAGTATCTTTTTTTGGGTGTCTTTTTTTTGAAAAAGATGGAAATTATTTCAAAAATCAAATCTAGTATATAATATTATTAAATGAATTTAACTTTAAAGGACATCATAGATATTAGAGAAATATTTTTACATTGCATATCAGAAAATTCAACTCTAGAACCGACCCAAGCGTTAACTAAAGAAGGCCAGTAGCCAAACCCCTAAGACAACCAAATGTGTTGGCTACCGGCCCGGCAAAGCTTGTTAGCGCTTGGGTTCGATTCCTAAGGGGACGAACCTCTCTGATATGCAATGTAAAAATATTTCAATATCTATGATGTCCTTTAAATTCATTTTTTAATGTTATCCATAGCAGGAAAGTTGGCCATTAAATAATATTTTTGATTTTTGCATTATACTCTGAACATGCAGCATGAAATTTTCATTGAATGTTTCTCCCCGTTTTCAAATGAAAAAACGCAAGAGATTAGGATAAATTATTTAGGCCCATATAATATTGAATTGAGAGCTTGAATAATTTTTATAAAAAATAAAATTGACTTCAAAAAAATAAATGCAACAAATAAAATAATAATAAAAATCAAATAAAATACACTAAAAAGGTATAAAATACGTCTTATTTAGTTACAACTAAACGACTAAATATTAATATGAAATAACTTTTTTGAAGTCGGTGCCAAACAAACTATACTCTATAAGCGAGCGTACTCCCCGAAACGTACTAAGTAAGATCCGTCGACTGCGATTCACAAAATGTGTATGTTTGGCACCGACTTCAAAAAGTAATTTCATGTTAATATTTCGTCGTTTAGTTGTAACTAAATAAGATAATTATATTATACCTTTTAGTGTATTTTATTTGATTTTTAAGTTATTATTATTTTATTTGTTGCATTTAATTTTTTTGAAGTCGGTTTTATTTTTTTTATAAAAATTATTTTTATTTTTCTCTTTGTAGTGATGTTATTAATATTGACTTAATATAATACCTTGCATGCATCTCGTAAGAGAAAGCGGCAGGTGAATGAATCAGAAAATGATAATAAAATTCAATTCATAAATATAGAAATTGTCTCAAAACGTTTGCGGGTTTTAAATAAATGTTATAAGATTTTTTATAAAAGATTTTATTTATCATAATTTTGATTATTTGCTCATAAGAATTGGAAATTTACGTTATTTCGTCGTTGATTGTATCATCAGAACTTGACCAAATTAATATGGCACCATCCCTATGATATTTCCAATAAAAAAAGAATCATCGAAATCGGTTCATAAACAAAGAAGTTAGGCCTGAACAAACCTAACAAAAAAATTCTAATACCAATGAAAAAAAAATGGGACCATTCGGAAGCTAGACTGAACCCAATGCAATTTTTTTTTCGAAATCGGTTTACAATTGGCGGAGATATGAGGTAACATAGAAACAAAAAAAAAATTCAGTCGGTTAAAAATTTCATTATAATATGCACACTATGAAGGGTTTCATTATAATTGATATCTTACGCCTTATGGGATCACTAGAAAACAAATTTTCCCGAAATGAAATACTATATTTAAGGTAGTTCTTTCATAAATGTAAAAATTCAAGAAGTCTTCGAAACTTGGATTATAAGTCATTAAAATCATAATAAACACACTTTTAAAATTTAAAGACGATTTACCACACCAAAGATGAAATAATTGCAATTAAAAATGAATTTTTTTACATATGTTAGATATGGAAAGAGTGAGAAAATGATCATTATTTTATTTTTTTTCATTGAAGGACTTTCACCATTTTGATGAAAAACTAATATTTGTTAGAATAATATATTCGGAGTACCTTAAAAAAAAAAAATTGAAATTATTTACCTAGAACTTTTGATAAAAAAAAGTATTTGGGCGATTATTTTTAGTGGAGGGGATATAAGATCAATGGCTTAGTAACGATCCATTCATAGAGAGGATATAGAAGTGTGAGAAGTGCAGTCACGTTAAAAAACATAACCTAAAATCTTAGCACCGTTCATATTTATAGAGTGGTTACGAGGATAAAACTTTTTGTGTGGATTGTCGCGAAAGAACTACCTTAACTAAATTATTCAGTACGTCTACAGCTGGGCGATCGGAGTATTGGATTTACTAAAAAACATTCAAATTTTTGACTTATTTGTGTTTAGGATTGACTAAAACGTGAAGAAAAATAATTTTCTGGAAAGATTTTTTCTGTTTATCTGTTTTTGTGTCATCTTTCCATCTCCATTAGAAACAGCTATTTACGATATGGACTCAATAAATTCAGAACTTTCTTTTGCAAAAAATCAGCAAAATTCATAATTACTTCGTTTATAGATTTTATTTTTCTTCTAATGAATGCGCGTTAAAGTCGATTACTTATTTGAATGAGATCAAAGAAAGAATTGATAATTTATTTACTGATTTGTGATTTACTCCATTTTCACCTCTTACTAATTAATCATTTAAAAAAAATTTAAATAATTTAAAAAAATATAAAATTCTAGGTAGATTTCACAAAAATAAAAGAAAAGATTCTTATTAGCATGACTCGATATATTTCGGGGTACGAACCCATCTTCAGGGGTTCACTTTAACCCTTTCCTCCCTCCACTATCTCTCCCCCCTACTCTCATTAAAAATTATATTTTGAGATTCTTAAAAAAAGTAATTGCTTTTAATAAAATAATAAGTATTTAGTGTTGAAAATTCACAAAGGCTTTATTAACCATCAATACTCAATCGATTCTTTTGGTCATGTGATATTTATTCTATTGAAATTACTGAACGAATTTATCCTTTATTTGAATTTTGAAAGTATAATTTTTTTTAACGCATTGGAAGAATTATTACTTTTTTTGAAAATAGATAAATTCAAAGCTCGTGTTGTTCTCGACGCAGTCAACCGTGGGTTAAGCATTTATGACATCCGTGTAAAGTTGTACATAAATATTTCTATCGAGAGGAAGTGGGTTTGTTTAAGCTTGTATTGTGAGGGGATGAGGTAATACTTCTCCGATTTTGAGGATTTACTATTTAAATTTATAAAAAAAAAATAAAAAATCGGTAAAGTACAAATCGCATTAAAAATAAATCATCTTTGAAATCGGAAACAAATAAAAGAAAAAAAAAGAGAGATTTCCTTAGAAGGAGCTCAGTTTTCGGTGTGATTTGGATGGGTGGGATTCCTCTTTTCCGGTTTTGGAGAGAGATATAGAAAATGACATGACATCCTGAGCGGAGTTCAAAATGGATATTTATTGTTTTAGACAAGCGATTATTCCCCTCTATCCGTCCTATCCATCAATCTCTGGTAATAGAGACGACGCAAATTTATTGCTATTATTATTATTTATTTTATTTTACTTTTTCTATATATTTTGGCATATTCTTTAATCGAATCTAAAAACTTAAATTTCCCTTAGTGGTAATTTTAAAAATTGTGGATTATATCACCTTTCAGAATCAATGTTTTGAAATATATTTTAAATATTCATTAAAATTGTTAATTTTTTGATTTCAATCAATATAGGAATCGTGTGATAAACATAGAAGCAGTACTACTGCCGAAGGTAGCGCTCTCTTGAGTTTATTTATTCAAATAATTTGGGGAGAATTGGGGCAAATATTGTATTATATTATAGTATATATCATAGATAAAAGAGTACACGGAGCCTAGGGGGCAGTGAACGAGTCTCGTTGTCTTGGACGTTTAATAAATCATCCCCCAAAGCTTACATTTTCGTCGCTAGTTGGCGCTAAAGTCGTGACACACGGTCCTTATAGACACCATAAAATATTATTATTTTTTGTTTGTATGCAGTCGCGAAAATGCGATTTTTAGAGTGGTTTGGTATGGGTGAACCGACTCATTTCTTATATACAGGGTGGGGCATAAAAATCTACCACATTCTGAAGAGGTATAAAAAATGAAAAAATTTAACTAGAAAAAAACTGAATATATTTTTGAAAAGAACATAAAATATTTTTTTTTTTTTAATGTGTAACATTATCAGGCAAAAAAAAGGGAGGGTCAAAAATGAAAATTCTAACCCTTTTGACCAAACTCAACAAACTTTTGTATACAAATTCTGTGGACCCCCAGAAGGCTAGAAATGAAAAAACTATCCAAATTTTGTATACATAGTTTGGACGAAAGGGCTAGAATTTTCATTTTTGACCCCTCCCCCTTTTTTCGCTTGATATAATGTTTAAAACACATTAAAAAAAATTGTTTTATGTTCTTTTCAAAAATATATTCAGTTATTTTCTAGTTAAATTTTTTCATTTTTAATACCTCTTTAAAATGTGGTAGATCATTATGCATCACTCTGTACTTTTTTCCCAAGATGTACGTAAAGCATAGGTGCTGATTAAACTAAAGAATTTCAATAACCAACTTTTATCGTTTTTCAATCCTGGATGACATAAGTATGTAGACACATTTACACTTTGTTAGGTATGCTAACTACTTCTTTGTTAATTTTTCAACTAATTATGCAAAACAAGGTTATAATTTAGAATAAATACATAATTGTTTAATGAATAAATAAATAATTTTTCCTTTTTTGCTTTTGGATTTCCGGGGTTCGGATTTGAGGGGTTTCACTGTTATTGCTTTTAAATAGATAAATACATTCTTAATGTCTGTAAAAAACCCTACCACCCTTGATACTTAAATAGTTATTATTTTAATGAAGCTAAGTAATTTTTATTTATTTTATTTTTCTGTTTTATAAATTTTTTATAAGGCCCAATTTATTATTATATTTTTTTTTTGTTGAAATTCAGCTCACCATCGCTATGTTCATTGACGATAATCACTCTCATCTCCACTCAGCAGACCGTGGGTTGAAAATCATTTGAAAATTTTATGAATAGATAAAAACACATAGAAGCAATAGGATTTAAATAAAATAAATAATGTTTTTATCATTGTGAAAAACAAAAAAAAAAAGTTTATTACAAAACAATTGCTCTTGCATTGATAAATACAATTAAACTCTATCTTTGTAAAAGTTGTATAGGTATAATAAATAAATCCGCTTATAATCATCAAATAAAGTTATTTTTATATCATTATGATGGATGAATATATCCCCATTTCACTGCTAAACAAATATCCTAGCATTTAAGCAGACTAAATGCAAATTGTTTATAGAATGGTGCCAGAATATTTTTATTTCTTCTAATCACTGAATTCAATTGTTAAAAAAAAACTGAAAGATCAGATATAATACCTACTTTCAAAGATGATTGCTAAAAAAACAATATTGAAAACAAAAGATGACCAAGATTTTTGTCCTAAGTTATTTCTTAAAATAAATCAAAGGAAAAAAAATAAAAAAAATTTCAAGACTATGTCTAAAATTTTAGCATTTTTTTTTTGTCAGCGAAGAGTTTGAGCTAGAAAGTTGAATCTTAAAACAAGTGCATTTTAGTAATATAAGATTATGTGCCGAATTTCAAATCACATTTGATTGTATTTGATTTTTTGCATTTTTGGATCGAAAGTTGTGAAGCTAGAAAGCTAGAGATCTATTCAGTTCTTCGTTTTGAATTAACACACATTTTGGCACCAAAATGAACTTTCTACATTGCATTCTTAACTTATATCTTCTTAACTTACCTAATCAGACAGACACAAAGACAAAATTATTTTCCCTAATTTCTAATGCGATAAGCAAAAAATTTTAAATAATTAAAATTTTTGAATAGATTTTATACATCGGTGCCCTGCAGGCAGGCGAGAGAGTATCGAGTAATAATAATAATCCCACTCAAAAACACTTCTGTGAAAAAACCTCCATCAGAATAAAAGAACTAAATTCGAGACCAGCCAAGTTTTGCGAAAATAATTTAAATTAACAATTTAGAACCCATAAATCATTCAATTTTAATTGAAAGTAATATTTTCTCAACTTAAATATTCTTGGCGAATTAACTTAGCTTAATTTCTCACTATATTTTTTCACACAAGTATTTTGGGGATTTCTCTTCTTTTTGTAAGCTAAGATGTAGTTTTTATTTTTTTTAAATTATTTTTTATGAGGGGAGTTAATTTACACTACAAATTTCACCTGTTAATTTTAGATGTTAAGGGTAGTACATTTTTTGTGATTAATTTTCACCTTTATTAATTTACCAAACTCTAAAAAATCGCCAAATTTTAGCATCCTAAAGGGTCATTACAAATTTAAAAAATATGAAAATTTACTCTAAAATGGGTGATCATATACTTGAGAACGATCGCAGAATAAGTCGATCGAAACATCGTAGTTGTATTGTATTATTTGTCCTTGTTCAATAAATAATTATAATTAATTATCTGTGATTTCACTAAAAATTCAAATTTCAATGAAATTAATCACAAAAATAAAATCTTCAACAACTTCATTACTATTTACCCTATAATCTTCACCGTTTCATTTTAGGGTTTTGAAAGAGAGAAAGTTTGGTTTTTTGGAATTTTTCCTTTATTTGTGTTTCAAACTTTACCAGCATGCGAAATTTTATCATGTTAGAATGATTAGAAGTGCCCGTTATGTTTTGATGATCTGTCAATGAGTGAGTCAGTCCGTCAGTGAGTGCCAAAATTAGCTATTTTCTCAGGTCAATCTATTTTTGCTACATTATTGAAATTTGTGCTCTCTACAAAATCGATTACATAATTACATGTGAATAATTTCAACTCTGTATCTCAAATGGATTCTGAACTGCATGGGGCTCAAAATTGGCTCGAAATTGTTCGTATATATAGCATACAGCGTGTGTCCGGCTAATGCTCGAACTCCGTGCATTATGATATCCTAAATACTTAGGGTTCGAGTAAACTACCACTTTGTTTATCCAAATGGAAAAAAATAAAAGCCGACTAAATGATAATTGAAATGGCAAGGAATCAATCTCTTAAGTTTAGGAAGTAAAGGCGTTATCGATAATGGATCAGAATGATTGGTAAAGAAGTTTAACCTCAATTTGAGTTTAAAACAGATAGGCTTAGAGTAAATCAAGCGATCAGAGTGAGGTCTTTGAAAATCACAGGGGCACTACTCACATTTGTTAAAAACGTGGAAACTAATTTTAAAGAAAAGTATGTGAGCTCAAATAAATAAACTTAGATTTAAATATACAATTTATCAAGCTATTTAATAAACTATTGAAAAGACCTCGAATTCCGAATTGCAAACATTTATCGCCGCTTCACAATGAAAATTCATCATCATCATCATTGAGTACACAATCCTAAGACTGGTTTGACGCAACCACCCGTCTTCATTCGGCTTTGTCCCCTGCCAGCTGAGTGACCTTTCTAAATATCTTGCATCCCATATCCCAAATGAATGAACATTCGATCGAATAAATCAATTCCTGGGATTTCTTGCTTTTTATTTTATCGAATCTTACAACCTACAACCGTTCAAAATTCGAGTTCTCAAACACCTTTCCAAAAATTATATCTCCCTTCTTCCTTACTACATAGAATGCAATAGGTGATCTTAAATTATATCTGGTCGGTCTAATTGATATAACACCTTGCATTCTTATACATAGTTATAAATAAATACAGTTGACTCTCGAAAATAAGAATTTTTTGATATTCGAACTCTTCAGCTGTTAACTAATCGTATGTAAATCGAAAAACTGCTGTGTGTTTTGATACGATCGATAACTCGAAATCCTTTTCGTAAGAAGAGGGGGAGAGAATGTTCTATAATTCGAACTAGGCCACTTCCCCTCTTTATAATTCGAATTTTTCCTAGCAATGTTTTACTCCAGCCGCTAAGGCACATCGAAACAAAAAATATTCTTAATTTTTTTAATATGTTATTATATATGCAATGTTAATTATAATTAAGGAAAAAAAATTATTTTTAATGCTTCTGTTAAGGAATGTCAAATTTCAAACACTGCTAGAGAAGAGAAGAGGGAAGCATCTTATTTGTTTCCTTCATTATCTAATCATTTGAAACCCTGAAAGAGGAGGGAAGAATCCTCCGAAACGTTAGTTTTAAAGGAAAGGGGGGAAATACTTACTTCCAATAGTTCTTCGGCGATTTTTACTTCATTTATCCAATGAGTTTAGTTATTTTTGTACTATTTTATCCCGCTCGACCCTACAGGGTAACTGTGAAGAATATTGTATAAATCTGCTAAGATTTAACAATATCGATTTTCTTTCCCTCCATTTAGGTCATCTAATTTTTTTTTGGCTTTTCGGCCTTTCTAGCCATAAATCAATTTACAATACTAATTATTTTTTATTAAATTTGTCTCTATCCCACCGGGGTCAGCTTTTAGCCGGATGCCTCGAGTCGGATTCGAACCCAGGTCCACTTGGTTAGCAGGCTGACATGCTAACCCCTAGCCTACCCGACCCCCCAGGTCATCTAATTAATTGGTAGGTAAACAAAAAATATTGTTTGCTCATTGTGTTTCAAAATGTCTAACACGTGGAGAGAGAAAAAACATTTCCAACCATTATTTTTTGTCTGTGTGTGTGTGTTTGTTACCGGATTGTTATACCCAAAATAAATCAAGAACGAAGTCTTACGAAGTTGGCTCATGTAAGAAAATGTTTGTATTTTTAATGGGGAGATCTAGGTAATTATATTTTGCGCTCTTTTGTTTTAGAGCTTTCGGTTCGAAAATGCAGGATACATCATTTTTTGAATGATTTTATTGAAATTTTAAGACGATCTCATAATATTATAGGCTTAAATGAAAACAATTTATATTTAAGTTCATTGTTAATAACTATGGACTTTCTAGTCTACTGGGTCTTTAAAATTTTTCACTTTTTTATTATTTAATAAAAATCCTTTCATTAGAATCTGTTCGAGGAAAATAACTAAAAAGGTCACGGATAGAATTATCTTTCTTTCATTAGAGTAATACATTACAAGGATGCCATCAAATACAAGTCCAGATATGGTTCAAACTATTAGGGATTAATTTCTAATTTGTATTATTCTAGTAATGGCCTTTTGCATTTGGAGCAAAACAATAATCGTTATATATAAGAGAATATTCAAATTCACGAAAATGTAAAAAAAAGCTGCTGTGGCTTTAACTGGCAAGGACGCCAAGTCTCGAAAAACATTTCACTTTTTCTTTCATTTATTCTGTATGGTCCTAAAGAAAAACTGCACAAAATTTGACTTAAGTAATATCGGCTATCTAATCATTTAAATGATTTATCCATCAAAAGGGCCAAGAGTAAACGTCAATTAGCTAAGCTGGAGTGATCCGATTTCAACCAAATTAGACTGGTCTTTATTCCAGTATATATATAATAATGACTAAATATCAAATTATAATTATAATTGAGTGGATATTGATGAGGAAGTCCAACAAAGAAGATAATATTACTATCTTTATATTTTTATTCAAAAACCGAGGTTTCGGAGGCTATTCCCTCCTTCTTCAGGGTTTTGAAAAGTCAGTGAAGGAAATCCAATGCGACATTCCCCTCAGTCTGTCTTTCAATGGCAGTGGCATAATATATTATATTTCATTCTCAGCAGAATTATAATCAATATCCACTCAACTTCACTTATCAGTTCGTCTCCAAAAATTACTGCAATCTTATATAATTATAATTTTTTTATTAACACACCAGACGTGACCACAGACTCATTGAATTGTTCATTTCCAAAAAATAATTAATATCTCCGAAAATATTAATTTTATGTAGTTTATTACACGAGACTTTTTTTGTACACCGTAATGCCATATATTAAATGGATATTTTTTATTAAAAGCATTTTTTGAGAAATCACCCTCAAAATAAAACACATTCCTTTTTTCATTCACGAATACAAAACTTCCCCATAGTTCGTTTAGTAAAGTAAATAAACTCTGATGTGGGCATCATATAACTTGACCATAGATCTATGGCCTCTCTTTATTATATATTTTTAAATTTTTAAGAGCCGCCTCATAATTTTTTTTTCTTTTTTTAATGCAATCGAATGCAAGAAGGTAAAAGATGTAAGCAGTAAAGATGCAGAATGATAATTTTGGGCCTATTAGTATAATTAATCATATCTTCTTTTAAATATTGAACTCTTCTAAGATAAAAAGCTTTCTAGTGTTTTTGTTTGAAAATTTTATAATTTTAATTATTTTTAATCAGCCCCTTGGTTCAGTATCACTTAGATATAGAGAGTCATGTCCGTAAGATCGTTTAGGATGCATATGAGAAATTTCGTATAAATTTCAGGGTTTAGGATTTATATTAATAATTCTATTTTTTAACTCCTCCATTTTGGTTCCCTTAAAATATAATTATGTACATCTCTTTTTAAATATTAGACCTGTTAATATTAATTTTCAGCTAGCTTGGTTTTTTAGATTGAAAATTCTATAAGTCAATTTTTTAAGAGAGCCTCCCATTTTGCGCCATTAGTAATTACTAATTAGTAATATCTCCTTTTAAATAGTATTTAAATACACTGCTAGACAAAAATTAAACAAAAATTTGTAACCATAAACCAAACAATGGATTCCAGTAGAGTTTTATAAGCTGATTATCATGTAATTTCCCGATTTTTTCAACAGGTCAGAGTTTTGAGATATTATCCTTCAAAACGACGAAAAAGCTCATTTTGACCTATTCTCGAGTCCCATTAGATATTAAACAGCAATATTTGAAATGAAAACATGTTGTTGACGAAATAGAAAACAGCTTCCTCTTTGATTTTCAAATCATTACTTGTTGTAATAAAAAACTAAAACTACGTGATTATAAAGGATAATAAACACATGTAGATAAAAACATTTGGTCTTTTTAGTTAGTTTAGAATTCGTAATTTGAAAATCAAAGAGGAAGCTGTTTTCTATTATTTCAAAAAAATATTTTGATTTCAAATATTGCTGTTTAATATCTAAAGGGATTCAAAAATAGGTCAAAATGGCCTTGTTCGTCGTTTTGACCCTTAATATTTCAAAACCCTGACCTTTTCTAAAAAATCGGTCAATTATGCATGATAATCAACGTATAAAAATCGATTGGAATTCATTGTTAGGTCTACGGTTCCAAATTTTTGTCGACGAGTGATATTAGATTCTTCTATTGTAAATATCAGGTTTCTTCGATAGTTAGTGCCATTTTTGAGAATTTTTGAAAAAACGAAGCAAAAAAAACATTTTTTAATGTACGATTATAATACTTGACCATACTCGGTACATGATGACTGGTTAAGTAAAATGAAACTTTCCTAGAATACTTTTAGAAAATTCAAAGAGAGATCAGAGCCCTGAGAGGCACCCAACAATCAGTTCGAAATAACGGAAATAATATCAAATGTGTTTCTGTTGTTATTTATTATTATTTCTTCAGAAAAAAGAGATAGACATGTCATCATTTACATATAATTTATAATTACAAAAAAAATTATATTTCTCATCTATCACCATCATCTCATCTAGCACAATGTTTCAAACTATATAGTAACTATATAGGGGCTATATAGATTCTCGAAATGTTTCAAACAATATAGGGGCTATATAAATTCTTGAAATCTATATATAGTTACAATATAGTTTGAAACATTGTGCTACTAGGGATCTAAATATGTACCTAAATATAAAATAACAAATTAAATGTGTCTATATAAGATTTCAAACTTGCCTATAAAAGTTAGTGAGTTAAAATTTTGTGCCCCTTGAACCATTACCATGTGGATTAATGTAGAGGTCATTTAGGTATTTTCTCTTAGGATAAGACACGATAAGACCACGATAATCTGAATTACACTATAATATTATTACAATGAAATAAAAATGATGGAGATACTTGATTAAATATTTGTGTATTTATATTGTTTAGAATCAACGTCGATGGTTTAAATTATCTGTTTAAAAATAATCATTTAATCTTGCTTGAGAAAACACTGAAGAGATTCAAAGCCGTTTCCGTTTGTTTGTTTAATTTTTGTGAAAAGTGTAGGCGTATTTTTAACAAGAGGCAGACACTCGAGGTTCGGAGAAATTTTAGAATTATTAGAATCTTTAACTTTTCGTTATTTTAGAGATTGATATATATATTTATATAGGTACATATATGATTCGAGAACAATTATTAAGATATCATTTGGAATGTTGGCAATCCAAATACAAACTTTTTTCTCATTTTTGTAGAATATAATAATCAGGTAAATTGTTGAAGGAGACAATAAAAGAGTGTGTCTTCTGCTGGAATTATAAATTTTATTTATTTATAACGAAACTATAGTCTCGTTATAAATAAATAAAAGCAGCAGAAGACATACTCTTTTATTGTCTCCTTCAATATATAAAAATTCTGCTACTCTCGTCAAAAAACTTTCAATTTAAGGTAAATTGTTTCTAAAAACAATAAAAATCTGTTTTTACAAGATCCGATCAAACAAATCAAATTTTATTTTCAAAATCTAAATATACGTATTACACTTATTATAGGTGTATAAAAATACTTTATAACAAAAATTTAATAAATAATATTTAAAATATAAGGTCAAGTGGACCCGGGTTCGAGTCCGGCTCGATGCAACAGGATAAAAATCTGATCCATACATAGAAGGCATAATTTCATAATAGTATCGTATATTGGCTGATGGCTAGAAGGGCCGAAAAGCCAAAAAAAATATAAGAATCTAGAGCAGGGGTGTCCAACATTTTGGCTTTCACGGGCCACATTTGAAGAATAAAATTGGACCTCAGATAAAATATACTAATTCTATTGATATTTGTTAATAAAAAAAGATAATTAATAATGGAGAATAATAATATCCACCATGATAAAGAAGCAAACATGTCATAGCGTAATAATCTTTGAGTTCTTTTCCTCCAGAATTTTGACGATTCGGACGCTTATTCCCTCCATCTTCAGGGTTTTGAAAGGCCAGTGAAGGAAATCTAAAGTGTCATTTCCCTCTGTTTCCTCTCCCAGTGGCAGTAACAATAATACAGTGAAACCACTCAAATCCGAACTAATTGTAGCTGAAGTCTGTTGGGATTACAATTTGTTCGGTTTAGCCGAAAGCAGTTTCGACAATTGAAGATAACTGATATCAAGTGCAAGATTAAGTGATATTTTGTGTGTTTTCTATTATTATTTCATTGTTTTTTCAAAGTGATTAACCTAAAGAATTTCATTAACCAACTTTTACAGTTTTTTAATCATGGATAACATAGGTATATAGACACATTTACACTTTGTTAGGTATGCTGTCTGTTCTTCTTTGTTAATTTTTCAACTAATTATGTAAAATAAGGTTATAATGTAGAATGTATACATAATTGTTTATTGACTGAATAAATAAGTTTTTCTTTTTTGCGTTCGGATTTTAGGGGTTTCACTGTATATCGTATTTCATTCTGAGCAGAATTTAGTGTAGTTATCGTTTTTTTTAATTTTAGACTGTCTCATCAATATCAACTCAAATCACTTATCAGTCCGTCCCCAAAAATTACTTCTGTCTATTGTAACGTAAAACAAATTCATCGTTTTTAGTAATGGCTTCGATGAGATAAATTTCGATGATGATATCATAATTCTGTTGAATGTTATCTCAAGATTATCCTCGTGAATCAGAAAATAAATAAATGACATGTATCAAGCCTGATGATGAATAGGAGAAAAATTGTTACGAAATTCGAAATAAACAAATATGCCGCTGCGCTGGAGGGGGATAAGAAAACAGGTCCATTATAATATTGACTCGTAAAGTTTACGTTGGGATTCCCCTCCATTCCATTCTCCGTGCCCTTCAGAGAACGTGACATACTTAGTTGTTACCTGCTGGATGGCTAAATCACATGACGGTGTTTGTTTATATTTTTTTTTCCTATACAATTTTAAATTAATATGTTGATTGTATTCTAATTCTACACTATCATTTAATGAATCACTTCATTTAAAAAGCCGGAAATATTATCATTTCAATACAAAATATGTAATCGCTTATCAGTATGAATGAAATTATTCGAAAAATGATAAATAATCCAAAGATAAGTTACTTCCATTATCATTTAATTTCATTAATTTGATTCTAGATTAAAAATTGATTTAATATCGAATAATATGAATTAAAATATCTCTTGTATTTGTTGGTTGATATTCTCTCGGCCCTTGAAAGGCCACCCAATTTGCAAATTGGAAAAGCCCTTGTTTTTCCAACATTACGACTGGATAAAGTCAACATAAACATTCCGTTTTGTTTGTTTCTCGTTGAAGTCTTTATTTTATAACAAGTTTATATGAAAAACTCACCGTAGTTTATTCCAACGTGAGGACATAATTTAAAAACTTAATCACAATGTAATACACAAAGAAATTGAATCCATTTTATTATTAGGATACATAAAATATGTTGTTAAATGCAGCGGGAGTTTCGCCAGCGAGCTCAGGCATTTCATTCATTTCACCTATTTACGACATGTTACGCACACATGGCAGCAGCAGACACTAAGCGCCAACCGCGCCTCAGGTGCGCCGTTTTTACCAGCTTGAAAAACTATTAGCATCTTAACGCACTCTAGCGATTTCCCCGGCAACGAATCAGAAGTATTCGTGGATTTATCTAACACTAGAATTATTTACTCAAATCTCTCTCTAATCAGCGAAGGAAGATGGATCATCCTAAGCGGGAAATTCCAATTTTATTTGTAGAAAATTTATTTTCCTCCTTTGTGCAAAAAATCTGGCGTGACTTGTGCGCTGAACCATTGGGTTTCAGGAGATTCGGAACAGCTTGCAGTCACCAAATTTATGGATAATTATTAAAATTATTGCTTTCATTTTGTATTAATCCTAAATACTTTGTTTTAAATCTGTAACTTGAGTTCCATCACCTGATACAATTTGAGAGCAGATGTAGCTAGCAAATACAAGTGTTTTTCTTCAATAAATTATTATTGGTAATTTTGACATACAATATTTTGATATGACAGTGATGATATAATATATTATATAAATGGATCAAAATGTGAAAACTTTTTCAAGAAAACGCGATCAAAAACAATTGATAATTAATTATTTATTAATATTTTAATTATTCTTTAATATATTAATTAGAAAATTATTTAACTGCATTATTTCAAGTCAGAAATATATAAATTCGGATATTATTTTCACTTAATATCTGAAAAAAATCACCTGCATTCGATTCGCGATCGAATCAAATATAGGAAACTTGATTAATTGATAGCAAACACCTTACACACGTGTTAACAGATCGAGCAATTTAGTGATCCATACCAGTGTTTGATATAAAAAGCGTCATGCGGGCTAATTGCAAAATGATGGTGGATCATAGCTAGATGGATCACATCTTTTTCATTCTCTATTGATCCAGACTTAAGATTTCAGCAGACTCCAATAGCCTCAACCAGCAGTAGTCTCGCGATATATGACTTGTTTAAAAATGCGATCAAAAACAATTCTCGTTAATATGTTAATTTTTCTTTAATATATTAATTAGAAAATTATTTAACTTTTCAAGAGTAAGTGCACTTTCCATAAATTTTAGCGATTTGACAATTTTTTGTCAGCGAACATTTTGAACTAGAAAGTTGAAACTTATCAGATAAGTTTATTAATACCAACGTGTGTTTCAAATTTTTGTCATTACCTATAATTCTATAATAAATTGTATTATTTTTTCTAATTTTCCGCATTTTCGAACCAGAAGTTTTAAAGCTAGAAATTGCAAAATCTATTAGCTATTCGTTATGTAAATCTAAATATAATGGCACCAGAATGAACTTTCCACGGTTTTCTATTCTTGAGTTACCTTGTACGTCAAAATCCATGCAACAAGCATGTGTAAAATGATTTCTATGCACATTTCAGACATTTCTAAACATGCCTCCATCTGATTAAATACTTTTCAGCAAAATACTCTATCATTACCTGAAAACTCAATTAAGTTTAGACCTTTCGATCAAGAATTACAAGAGTTACTATATACTTACAAACATTTCACAAATATAATATGTTGGATAGGTAGTTAAAAAATAAATATCTTTTAACAAGTATTTTTGTGAGGAAGGCCCGCGTTAAAAGTCGATTCTTGGTCCCACGACTCCGACGTAACTTTACCATACACATTTGTAAGAAACACGAATGTTCAAGATCCCATTGCTGTCTATTTGGATAAGAATCGAACCTACAATTTCGTCAAATCGTTTATCCCTATAACCTCTAGAGAATGGAACTCGCTTTCTGCTACCGTCTTTCCCGCGACTTCTGCTGTTTAAAACTCCCATCTACATACTTTCGATTCCGACTTAGCCCATAAAATCTCTGAGTACGTGATCTCTGAAGATGGGTCCCCGAATTTTGAGACAAATCATTAGATAACGAACTCGGGAATGGCTTGAACTACAGAACTAATGTTACAAAGTGGTATACTAATTTTCAGCTTGTCGGCTAAAAGTATGCTAGAGATTCATCTTCTATTTTATAATAATGGGAATTATCAATTGAAATTTTATCAATTTGAATTTAGTTTTTCGAAAAGGGTGTGATTTCCCACCCTTTATCCCTTTTATTTTTAGTTCAACTGGAAATCGATTTAAAAAAAAAAAAAAAAAAAGTTGAAACGTTTTCTTTACATATTGATCCCTTAGTGATGGGAATAAAAGCAGGCTACACAAATTTATCTTTGCCAAATGCTCCCAAATATTTACGAAAACATGAGTTATTTTTGGAAGGCTCATCACAATTCAATGCAGAAAGAGCGATGTTGTAAAAGTGGCTTGAACTTAAACAAAGGGTTAATTAAAAACAAGAAATGGCATGACCAATGACTAGCAAAGCAGAGGAGGGAATTCATGCCAGATGCCGAAGATGTCCTTGAGTATGCAGATTAGAAAAGCTAACAGGTGGCTATTTATTTTAGAAACTAATGAAATTTTTTATTTGCAATAAAACTAGATAATCCTTTTACATAATGAAAACAAATTCATTTCAAAACCGTAAAAGTAATTTTAAATGAGCCAAAAACGTAATGTTAAATGAAATTAGTCATCTCTAGTAAGAAAATAAGGGTATGAAAAACATCTACATCATCGGTGTTTAACCTTTTGCAGCATCTGGGCCACCGAGTAAATTTTTTGAAGGCAATAAAAGGCATAAAAAAGACAACTAGATATATTTAAAAGTTTAGTTTTATTATGAAAATGAAAAATACATTGTATATGTAATGTATATAATATTATAATCTTGGTATACAATGTGATGTGATAATTTTGTCGAACTCGAACTTAATATGATTTTTGAAATTGGGGTTTTTTAATATGTCTTGGCATGCTACTCGAAGCCAATCGCAATGTAATTTTAAGGTGTGTATCAGTCAACACACTCCGTTTTGACGTTTTAGTTAATTTCATTAAAGAAAATAAATTGTTCACAAACACAAGTTGTTGAGAAGAGCCACAATATTCGTGAAGCAAATTTTCGAAGTTTTGGAAATTGTTCGAATGAAATATACTGTTTATAAAAATCTACAAGATCTTTGATATTAAATATCCTTCAGTTCTGATTTGGATTGCAATTCTTTTATTTCCATTTCCAAATCAACGTCAACATTGGAATAATTTATATTTGTTATACCATGTGCGGGCCGCAAAATATGGTGTGCTGGGCCGCAGGTTAAACACCCTTGATCTACATATTAATGTAAGAATATTTTATAGGTAGGTAACTAGACATTTTTCTGGTTAAGGCGGGGCGATCTAGAGGAGGGTTAGCACCTCCCTTAAGTAATTATAGATAAATATAATATAATAAAAGTTTCTTTTGCCGAGAGTAGCAGAATTTGTATAAATTAAAGGAGACAATAAAAGAGTGTGTCTTCTGCTGGAAAAATAAATGTTTAATTTATTTATAACGAGACTATAGTTTCGAGGGCTTTGTCCTCTTCATCAGTATATTACAATTGATCTTTTTTCTCTCCTTTAATTTATAATATAATGATATATAATAGACGATAAGTATCATCATTAGCTTAATTCGGTTATCATTTCAATAAATGTCCTTAGTTTGAAGAAATCGATTTTGGGCATTTGTTATTTATTTTTTTTTCTTAATTTCATTATATTTGAAATTCTCTGAATTAACGTAAAAGTGTATTACTTATATATATATATTAAGAATTTAGTATAATTTTTTCAATTAGGGTTATTATAAATTAATTTCAAAAAACGATCATAATAATTGCTTTGTTATTTCTCAACTTTCTTTTTAATGAGTCCATTTGTCATGATATCAAAACATCATTTCTTTAATTGGCGTTGAACTTGGATAGGGGATAAAAAATATTAAATCAATCCTTAATTTCGGTTGGGCGAAATTTTATATTGATCCAGTGATAATAGAAAATGGCAAAAAAATATTTTATTGAAAAAAAAAACATTTAGAAAAATCATGTCGTTAGGTTTTTAAAAAATAATTTTATAGTGAACAAAGAAATATTTTAACATAATATTAATTATTTTATTCAAAATGGGCTTGACGGTTCGTAATTGGTCGAATTCTTTGTGGGCGCTTTACCTCAAAAACTAATAAATTTCAAAAAGAAATTTCATATTTATAGTTGTTTTATATTGAAATTAAGACATTATTATGTTTTTGGTAGAAATCACAACATGCATACTAGAATGGTAATTCTTGAATTTTTTTTTAAAAAATTATCATATCTTAAAATATCATTTTTATATGTATAATACAAAAATAACACAGCCTGATTTTGATATATTTTGAAAAAATTAAGCAATGAAATACATAAATAAATAAACTGATATGGCCATCCGAATAACTTTAACATACAACTGGCACCTCTCTAATATTTAATATTTAAAAAAATAATTTATTATAATTTACGAACCACGCCTCTCTAAATTTTGGGCCCGTTAGCAAATGAACTTATATTCTTTTTAAGCGACTTTGAAAAAAGGAGGAGGTTATCAATTCAACAGAATGTCTTTTTTTGAGTTTGAACATTTATTTCTCTTTACCATGTGGACCGATTTCGATGATTTTTTTGCATTAGGTTCAGTCTAGTTCCCAATTGGTCCCGTTTTTTTTCATTGGTATTGGACTTTTTTGTTATCTATGTTGACGCATAACTTCTTTGTTTATGGACCGATTTCAATGATTCTTCTTTTATTAGAAAGGAGGTGCCTTAGGGGTGGTCCCATATTTATTTAGTAAAGTTCTGATGATGTTTGTTTGTCGATTTCTCTTTAACATGTTTTCGATGTTTTTTTTGCATTGTGTTCAGTATAGTTCCCGATTGGTCCCGTTTTTTTTTCATTGGTATTTCAAATATAGACCTCATCTATGGGAAATAGCTTCAAGTATTTTTGTGTAAAAGTTTTATCATTTTAATAATTTTTGACCTCCCCCCACGCGGGATCACTTTCATATGGAGAGTCATTTCTCAAAGGTCATATAGGGCGCATATTCAAAATTTCCAGCATATGTCATATTTGGAAATTGCCGACTAGAACAGAAATCAAACGTAAGCTTTTAGGTTTAACTTAACATTAGGTTACATATACTAGATAAATTCCTATATTAGTTTTACTTTATTTAGATATGTAATTCTTACTCATAAGTAAAATTTTTGAAAAAAAAAACACGAATGGACGACATATTTTTTTCTCTAAAATTTGAATTTATATTTGATCTAAAGAGAGGAAGAAGAAAAAAAAGCATGTCTTTAAATATTAAATTTAATGAATTCTATTAAACAAATTTAAAACATTTTAATTGAATTTGAAAGGTTATCCTATAATGAATATAAATCTTTTAAACCGTTTTAAAAGCACTTTCTTTTAAATATAAATTTAGTATAGTATAAATAAATTTCTTTGGAGAGATAAAAAAATGTTACTAAAATTAAAGGCAGTAATTAATATCAAGAATAATGTAATTTTTGTTTTTCAGAGGATGAGGAACAAAATAAGTGTTTGTTTATGACTTATCAATTGCAACGTTTCGCCACTTTTATTGCAGCTTCTTCAGGCTCTTGATAAATAAATCTCCAAACACTTTGTCATTTTTATTAAAGCTCTGCCATTAATATACACACAGACACTGGAATACATCACTATTTTGTCATCAACAACTCAAAAACACCAATATCAAAAAATATACAATCATAACCCTTACAATTTCACTGGTAAAATTAAAAATATTTCAAAATTAGTCAAAATATTATAAGACTATTTACAATGCACAACTATATACAAAAATCAGTCAAAATATCTTAAAAAATATATATATACAAGCGACCAGAATTTTTTCCTTTATAAATTAATTTATATTTGTTACTCTACGTTGGTCAAATTGAAAAAATTCCCGTCGCTTGTATATATATATTTTTAAGATATTTTGACTGATTTTTGTATATAGTTGTGCATTGTAAATAGTCTTATAATATTTTGACTAATTTTGAAATATTTTTAATTTTACCAGTGAAATTGTAAGGGTTATGATTGTATATTTTTTGATATTGGTGTTTTTGAGTTGTTGATGACAAAATAGTGATGTATTCCAGTGTCTGTGTGTATATTAATGGCAGAGCTTTATAAAAAATGACAAAGTGTTTGGAGATTTATTTATCAAGAGCCTGAAGAAGCTGCAATAAAAGTGGCGAAACGTTGCAATTGATAAGTCATAAACAAACACTTATTTTGTTCCTCATCCTCTGAAAAACAAAAATTACATTTATAAATTATGGAACTGAATCCCAATGATGACATCAAGAATAATAATATACAAAAAATAATATAAGCAAAAGATTTCAAAATTAAAATCTTGAACAGGATTAGAAAATAAATTAATAAGATTCCAGCCATTCTAAACAATGATAAAAAGATTTCATTAAATCATTAAAGAATTTATCGGAATTTTATAAAAAAATTTTAATTATAATTTTATTTTCAAATACCTATATTGCAACGATAAAATACCTCAGTGAAAAAAATTATACCTTAATTATAGCAGCCAACGTTGGAAATGAATATGGCTCAAGAAAATGAAGAATATATAAAATAAAAATAAATGAGTAAGTGAATATATATCTGAGTGGACATACATACAATAATAATATGAATTATTTACTACTCAAAATTTTCATTTTGTATGGAAAATAGTCGGAACAAAAGCCGGTTTGATCAGCTCCAGTTTCACTATTAGAAGAACTGAAGATGTCCGCCAAGAGAACATGAGGTCTGAGGAAGTTTCTCGTTGCTCTCTTCTCAGCCATTTTCATATAAAGTGAGTCGAGGATGGAACATGAAAGCAAGCCCATCCAAGTAAATGCAGTGATCTATGCATACCAGAGGTGGTGAAATGGGTATTTATTTTTATTAATGTACATTGTACAAGCCCCATCACATATAATAATAATATAATTTGGTCGAAAGGGCTAGAATTTTAATTTTTGACCCCCCGCCCCTATTTTGGGTGGTTAGTTTTTGCATTTCTAGCCTTCTGGTGGTCCACAGAATATGTATACAAAATTTGGTTGAGTTTGGTCGAAAGGGCTAGAATTTTCATTTTTGACCCCCCCCCCTTTTAGTCTGATATAATGTTTAAAACACATAAAAAAAATTATTTTATGTTCTTTTCAAAAATATATTCAGTGTTGATTGAAGGAGACAATAAAAGAGTGTGTCTTCTGCTGGAATTATAAATTTTATTTATTTATAACGAGACTATAGTTTCGAGGGCTTTGCCCTCTTCATCAGTCTATTACAATGGATTCACAGGAATTAATTTATGATTGGGGTGGGGTTAAAAATTAAAAATCTAGGCCATTTGAGCAAACTCAACCAAATTTTGTATACATAATCAGAGGGACCCCACAAGTTTAAAAATGCAAAAACTAACCCCCTACATGATTATAAAAAATTTTAGGGGCCAGGTTGTATGGTAAAGTCAAGTGGATGGCCACATCATAATACGTCAACTTATTTAGATAAATGATTAATAATGCTAGTTTTATAAGTCATTTTTAAATATTATCATTGAAATGGAAAAATAGATGACCGCCGTGAGTTCTTGCCGGAAATCGAACTTGCGTAGGTATAGGTAATATTCGAGGAGTGAACCGCGATTGGAATTAGGTGTACACGTCTTTGGAATTATGTGGAATTATTTTGGAATTCATTAGATAATGCCCCTTCATCTATTGTCTTCTATTTGGAAATGAAAGTGGAAGTGGGAGTAGGTATACAGGATATTAAGTTCGCGGTTCACCCCTTGGTAATATTTAACCGCTAGATTTCGAGGGAATGATTCACTAGGACCGGATCTAGGGGCAAAGGGGGGCATGTGCCCCCGGCGGCAAATTTTAAGAAGGGGGAAATTTTTTGCAGTGTAATTTTAAAATACAATGGTGTTAAAATTTAAATAAGGACTTTTATTAATATTCAATGTAAAATTAAATGGATAGAACTCTCGAAGCCAGGTGTTTAGATTTTGCGGGCGAAAATGGGAAACCCAGACTAAAGCTGAGACTGAGAGAAGATAAATGGAGACCCTTAGGTTGAGTTATTACAGAAGAATATTAATAATTAAATAGAGTGATAGAAGAATTACAATCAGGGAAGTTTAAATAGAAATAGGTGAGCATTTCAAAATTTGTAAAAAAACACAGTTTCAAAATACGAAGCAAACAAATGACGATCTGTAAAAGAGAACTCATTTTGTCCATAGAAGAAGAGTTTGATTTTATAAAAAAAAAAAAAAATGAGAGTGTACCTCTGCTTACATTGTAAAGATAATTTTGCTTACATAAAAAAATCTTGTCATTATCCCCCTGAAGAATCAAACCCAGGATCCAAAAAGTTAACCGGACCAATAGCCATCCTTCTAATTACACCTATGGTAAGGCTACATATTTAA
Organism: Forficula auricularia; assembly: GCA_024734495.1. Classification (NCBI taxonomy): domain Eukaryota; kingdom Metazoa; phylum Arthropoda; class Insecta; order Dermaptera; family Forficulidae; genus Forficula; species Forficula auricularia. The sequence continues at coordinate 16,694,682 of JALMQS010000030.1, read as the reverse complement.
AATAGAAATTACTTTACGATGAAGATGATAAGATCTTTGACTGAAATTCATTAGTTATCATTTCATAGAGGGTTTGTCTCAATGTGTAGCAAATACCCTGTATAGCTTTTTTACACTTGGGCTCGATTCCTGAGGCAAGGTAGATGGCAACTATTCTCCCATGTATTATAACATGTAAGATCAAGCAGAAGACAATTTCATTGATTCTTCGTAAATTAAGGTTCAGGGATTATTGTCAACTACATATTTTTAAAATTATTTACAAAATACATAAGGATTAAGAATAATTATTTTATACATTTCCAGTTAGAATATTCATTTCTAATACTTATTTAACTATGCTTTGATTAGAATAGATTTTTAGCAAAAGCAAAGTCCGATCTAGCGGGTTGCGCGCCATCAGGGGCTCTGAGGTCGACTCACGATCTTAGGAAAAACGTAAGGGTCTTTTTTTATGATAATGATGAGAGAAGGAGTTACACCAAAAAGGTGCAACCCCTAAAGGCCTCGGTTGGCCCCTCCATCGTGAAAAGAAGAAGAAAGAATTTTATGGGTTGGGCGGAGGTCGAAGGTATCTGTGGATACGGGTCTTAAATAGCTGAAGGTTATAAGTCGCGGGAAAGATGGTGGCAGGGAGCGAGTTCCAGTCTCTGGAGGTCATAGGGATAAAAGAGTTGGCGAAAGCGCTTGTTCGACTTTTATCCAATTTGACAGCGAAGGGGTGCTGAGCGTTAGAAAACCGCGTGTTTCTCGTAAAGAGGGCATTAGGGAGGATAATTGATTTCAGCTCAACTTAACAGACACCGTGATAGTATCTGTAGTACAGGGAAAGGGCAGAAACGGTTCTTCGGTGAGCCAGGGAGTCGAGTGAGTTGGTTAGAGCCGGGTCTCCTATTAGTTTAATTGCTCGCTTCTGAATTGCATCCAGTGTAGCAAGAGAATGCTTGGATGCACCCCTCCACAGATGAGAGCCATATTCGAGACAGGGACGAATTTGAGCCTTATACAGTATAAGAAGTTGACTGGGAGTATAACAGCGTCTAGACCTAAATAGGAGACCAAGCTTGCGCGCTGCAGCTTTAACAGTGGTTGAGATATGGTCATTCCATGAAAGGTCAGACCCTAGAGTTACGCCCAGCATTGAAATTTTATCCCTGAATTCTAGTGAGTTTGAGTCGAATGATATGTTTGGGAGGTTTCTGTCGACGCGCCTAGAAATAAGGCAACACTGAGTTTTCCCTGCATTGAAGTTAACTAAGTTGGGGGTCCTTTTATGTGTATTTAATTTTTGTTATCCAGAAACCAAAACTCTCATTTTCTTTTTTTTTCTTTAAAGAATTCCTTAAATTTTCCACCAGGGCACTAGTCGGTTTAATCTGTTCTGGAACCGATCCCATTTTTACCCTAATATCACAATTTCTGCCTGACTTATTAAACTTATATTTAAATAATTTATCACATCACATTAAAAAAACCCTCTCTTCAAAGTTATCTTTCTTTAAGAGTTGAAAGATAATTTAATCCTCTCTTAAACTATTTCTAAGAGACTGAATTTATAAGCGAATTGAGAATTCTTAAAAAAATCAAATTAATGTTTCCTATTTAAAGAGAGTCTGTGTACTTTGTGTCGAACTCTTATATTAGTTAATAAAAGGAAGATCATAAAGGGAAACCCGATTAACTCTCCTTTGAAAATAATTTATTAAAAGAAAGTTTCCCAAAAAGAGATTAAAAACGTAGGAAGTATGATGTACCTCAAGTGATAAATTAAAATTATATTTTGAGTTTATAACGAAAGCAGTATTTAAAAGAGGTCAACATCTTTTCATCTTCGTAAATTTGAAGATATAAATTAAGACATAAAAACTATATATACAATATATGACAGTAATTATAAGTATACTGGTACAGTTAAATTTACACATTAGTAAAGTAAATGCAGCTAATTTAACCTTTAGAGTTCTACCAATAAACTATCGTACCTCTCTCACAATAGAATATTTTGATTACAAGAATAACACTGATCAACAAAAATTTGTCCCCTTAAACCTAACAATGGATTCCAGTAGAATTTTATACGCTGATTATCATGCAATTTTCCGATTTTTTAAAACACGTCAGGGTTTTGAGATATTATCGGCCAAATCGACGAAAAATACCATTTTGACCTATTTTCGAGTCCCATTAGAAATTAACCAGCAATATTTTAAATCAAAATAGTTTCTTGGCGTAATAGAAAACAGCTTCCTCTTTGATTTTCAAATTACTATTTGTTTTTATCTCAATTATAATTCGAGCTATAACTAAAAAACTAAAACTACGTGATTATAAAGGATAATAAACAAAGCTAGATAAAAACATAACGTCGCTGATCTTACAAAACCTTGTAAGTTCTAAATTCATTGCTTGTCAGAAAACAAGAAAAAACATTTTAAACAACAATGCATACAAATACAATGCAATATTTATTATTTGTCCGAAGCGCGAAATTAAATTGGAACAGAATATTAAGGTTTTAATAGACAGATGCGCCTTGAAAAGTTTGTCGGTGTGAACGTATAATACGTATTTGACCAAAAATCGGACTTATGAGGTTTCGTAAGATCAGCGACGATAAGTTCTTAGTTTTTTAGTTATAACTCGATTTCTAGCTGAGCCAAAAACAAGTGGTAATTTGAAAATCAAAGAGAAAGCTGTTTTCTATTATGTCAAAAAATATTTTGATTTCAAATATTGCTGTTTAATATTTAATCGGACTCGAAAATAGATCAAAATGGCCTTTTTCGTCATTTTGAACGACAATATCTCAAAACTCTGACGTGTTGTACAACATCGGGAAATTGCATGATAATCAGCGTATAAAACTCTACTGGAATCCATTGTTAGGTTTACGGGGACAAATTTTTGTCGAGCAGTGTAATTATACTACCCCTCAATTTTAAGAAAATGTTTCTGAAGACAAATCTATTGCGCATCTCCATGTATCAATGTGAAACCTTGAGAATTAAAGAGGCAGAGAGTAAGGGACTGGGCACTTTTGAAATGTAGTGCTAAAAAAGAATGTTAATGTTAATGGGTGGATAGAATTACAGACGAAGAAGTTCTTGAAAAAATTAGAGTGAAGAAAACGCTGTGTAAGAGTATATGGATGATAAGATACTCGTTAAGACAAAGGGGATTGCTACTAACAGAGGGCAGAAAGTGGGGAAGAAAAGAGGAAGTGAAAGAGAAAGATCGGAGTATTTTATCCAGATATTTAAAGATATGGTTTATAGAACTTTTAAAGAAGAGAAAAAGTTGTTATGGAATAGAGTCAAGTAGAGGAGGGTGGTTGTGTCAAACCAGTCTTAGGTCTGTACGAGTATAGTTGATGATGAGAAGAATTTAATTTGGGGTTATAGAAATATGTATAATTCATATTATTTTATTGGTTAATGTTGCTCATTAAGATTTCATAAACTTAATACAATATTTATTAAGTGACAGATTTATGGTTTATCTACATATATTATGTAAGCATGATGAGGTATAGCTTTGGTATTTCTATTGGCGAATTCTTTAGACTTAACCAATTATAATGCATATGCAATGCAAGCTAAACATGTTAGTGGTAATAATGTGTAATTCAAGTTCAATTAAAATTACTTAGATAAAAACAAATAAAAAAATAGAATGAAATCAAAATAGTGTAAAGAAAATTAATTTTTTTTTTAAATTCTAGGTAGGTTTCGGAAAAATTAAAGATAAGCTGGTTGTTAGCATAACTATATATATTTCGGGCTACGAGCCCAACTTCAGGAGTTCACAGAGAAAAAAGTTTACTTACTCTCTGAACTCCTGAAATATATATAGCAGTGTTTCTCAACCTTTTTTGGTTTACGACACACTAAAAATATCTGGTATCATTTGCGGCACACATAAATATAAAAAAAAAAGGAAAAGTTGGATGAAAAAAAAAAATGAAGTAATTACAAATACTATTTCAAAGTTACAAAACCAATCCAATTTTAATTATTTGTTAAAAACGGTAGCGGCATACAGGTTGAGAAACACTGCCTTAAAGAGCCCAAAATCTAAACAGATCTCGGCATTGAAAATATAAAAATTTTGCTACAGAACAAACTTTCTAAGACGACTTCTTTTTATGAATTTAATTTTTCTATTGAATGATAAAAATGAAGGAAAAAGTAAAACTTTTTCACGACCCAGTACGTTCGCCAGTTAGAACAAATATTTTTTACTTTATCCAATTCGAAGCATGGGGAAAGTATTGTAATTTTTCATATTATTGTCTGAATTTTATTGAAGTTCAATTAAATTAAATTAAATTCACTCTCTCTATAACGAGTATAATTTTGATCCAAGGGCAAACTTAAAAACTGGGGATCCCGAAACTTAGTTAACTTCAATGCAGGGAAAACTCAGTGTTGCCTTATTTCTAGGCATGTCGACAGAAAGCTCCCAAACATATCATTCGACTCAAACTCACTAGAATTCAGGGATAAAATTTAAATGCTAGGCGTAACTCTAGGGTCTGACCTTTCATGGAATGACCATATCTCAACCACTGCTAAAGCTGCAGCGCGCAAGCTTTGTCCCCTATTTAGGTCTAGACGCTGCTATACTCCCAGTCAACTTCTTATACTGTATAAGGCTACTGTATTCGTCCCTGTCTCGAATATGGCTCTCATTTGTGGAGGGGTGCCTCCAAGCATTCTCTTGCTACACTGGATGCAATTCAGAAGCGAGCAATTAAACTAATAGGAGACCCGGCTCTAACCAACTCACTCGACTCCCTGGCTCACCGAAGAACCGTTTCTGCCCTTTCCCTGTACTACAGATACTATCACGGTGTCTGTTCAGTCGAGCTGAAATCAATTATCCCCCCTAATGCCCTCTTTACGAGAAACACGCGGTTTTCTAACGCTCAGCACCCCTTCGCTGTCAAATTGGATAAAAGTCGAACAAGCGCTTTCGCCAACTCTTTTATCCCTATGACCTCCAGAGACTGGAACTCGCTCCCTGCCACCATCTTTCCCGCGACTTATAACCTTCAGCTATTTAAGACCCGTATCCACAGATAACTTCGACCCCCGCCCAACCCATAAAATTCTTTCTTCTTCTTTTCACGATGGAGGGGCCAACCCAGGCCTTTAGGGGTTGCACCTTTTTGGTGTAACTCCTTCTCTTATCATTATCATAAAAAAGGCATTTTGCATTGGGTTCAGTCTAGCTTCCGATTGGTCCTGTTTTTTTTCATTGGTATTGGACCTTTTTTGACATGTTTGTTCAGGCATAACTTCTTTGTTTATGAACCGATTTTAATGATTCTTTTTTTATTGGGAAGAAGGTGCCTTATTAATTTAGTCAAGTTCTGAAGAAATGATCAATGACGAAATAACGTAAATCTCCAATTCTTATGACCAAATAATCGAAATTATAATAAATAAAATCTTTTATAAAAAAAATCTTAAAACATTTATTTAAAACCCGCAAACGTTTCGAGAGAATTTCTATATTTATGAATATAATTTTATTATCATTTTCTGATTCATTCTCCCGACGCTTTATTTTACGAGATGCATACAAGGTATTATATTAAGTTACTATTAATAACATCACTAAAAAAGAAAAAGAAAAATAATTTTTATTAAAAAAAATAAAACTGACTTCAAAAAAATAAATGCAACAAATAAAATAAGAACTTAAAAATAAAATAAAATACACTAAAAGGTATAAAATAATTATCTTATTTAGTTGCAACTAAACGACGAAATATTAACATGAAATTACTTTTTGAAGTCGGTGCCAAACATATAGGTACATTTTATGAATCGCACTCGACGGATCTTACTTAGTACGTTTGGCGGGTACGTTTGCTTATAGGTATAGTTTGTTTGGCACCGACTTCAAAATGTAATTTCATGTTAATATTTCGTCGTTTAGTTGTAACTAAATAAGATAATTATTTTATACCTTTTAGTGTATTTTATTTGATTTTTGAGTTCTTATTTTATTTGTTGCATTTAATTTTTTTGAAGTCGGTTTTATTTTTTTTAATAAAAATTATTTTTTACATTTTTTTTGATACTACAAATATAAAGCTGAATCCATTGAAGTTAAAAGGAAAAAAAGCGTCCTTTTAAAATATATTCCGTAATTTACATATACCTACAATGTGTATATATCATGGTGAATTTGCGATCTATAAGTTAAATGAGCAGAAGGGAGTTGAGTTGGGTGGAGTTTGGTATCTCTGGGCTAAATAATAATAAATGAGATTCGACTGGTCCAATGGCTTTAAGTTAGGTATCATGGTCGACGGGGGAATCATTCAGCGAAATACTCGGATGCTTTCCAATAGGGGACATCCACATTAAAGTAAAGTGTTCCCTTTGCGCTCAATGGAACTTCTGTCAACACAGCAAATGCTCAGGATAATTATCAAAAGTTAGAAAATTGGGATACACGCGCGAGTAAATATAAATAAACTTTTCTTTAGATCAAAAAAATATCGATATCTAGCGGAACTTTATTTATAAAGAATTCATTTCTAGAGTTAATGAAAATAAATTAATGAGGAACGAAAAACCTGTAATAATAAAAAGTCCCTCTTAGTTTTATCTTTGGCGAAGTTTGCTCGATTATTTAAAATGGTGTTCGCTTGGTGGAAAGTGCCTCTCCATACGCCACAAGAACAAGCAAAATTGCAGACACGCTCACTTCTTAAGTAAAATCTATTAAAATCCTTTACGACACTAACAGTGGGAACAACTGAATTTTATTGCAGCCTGGACATTCGGCATATGCCATCCAATGTTTGCTCTATTTAATGGCCCCAAATTCCAAACATACCGAATAAAAGCTGATCGATTGAAATTTTTTCAATAGAGAAAAACAAGAGAAAAGAAACAAGAGCGGAAAATAAATATTAACATCCAATTTATTTAGGTTAATTTTATTAAACTCAATGGTGTCTTTATAGTAGGTATGATCATTTCTATAAAAAAAAATAATAATATATAGTAATCTATTTTTATTTATTTTGTACAGTAAGGTCAGGTGGGGTAACTGGTCCAGCTTCTTTTGTTTTCCCAAGGATAGTACTCCATATTTTTGGCTATAACTAAGCTTCCTCACAATTTATAGATCTCGTGACTATATTAATTGAAAGATGAAATTTTCTTCAAATAATCATGATACTTTCAACTTTTGATTATTCAAAATTTTGGAATTATCTTAAGTTGAATGTTAAGTTTTGCGGTTGGCCCAGTTAAACGCGTTGTGGGGTAATTGGACCAGCCCAGCCTATTTGCTGTTTTTTTTAATTTTTAACATCTTTTGAGCAGTTGGACATGTTCCCCTATCCCTCAAGGCCCTGGCCGTAGGTAGAATTAGTCTCATTTGTATATGGATTAAAAATAATCAAAGATGTAAGCGATTCGGGGTAATTGGGCCCTGACTAGGCTGGCCCAGTTGCACCAAGACTATTTTTTTTATTCTATTAAGGTAGATAAGTTTAAACGCCAAGTATAATTTTTAAAATCGATTTTTATTACAGAAAATTCAAAAAAAAGTATCATAAATCAAACAACTAAACAAAATAATTTCATTTTACCCATTGAAATAAAGTTAAATAAGTTCCTTATGCTTAAGAAAGCTTTAATTAAGTACTTACTCAAGTCTCAATATTTTCAAGGAACTGGGTAAGGCAACTAGGTAAGAAGTAAGCACATAACTTGGTAAATAAGTAAATAAGTAATTAACTTAACTAAGTACTCAAGTATAAAATAAGCTTAAAGAAATTTCTCTAATTCAGGAACACTGAAAATTTCCCCCCAATATGAAAAAGTGAATTGCGCTAAAAAAAATGCGGTAAAATTAAAAAGCTCTGGGGTTACAGGACCCCTGGCCCAGTTGCCCCCGGCCCCAGTTACCTGACCTTACTCAAAATCCCCCAAATTTTGGATGGACATTGTACACGTTTCTAGCAAAGTGTTATGGAAGAAAAAACACCTTCTACGAAATTCCTGTCTATCTATCTATCTGTATGTTTGTTTATTTTCTGTCTTTCTGGACAATTTTTTTTCAAAATTGTCATAAAAACGGCTGGGCTTTTTATGAAATGTCCAGTGGCGGATCATAAGGTAAGCGGAATGACCGGCTGCGGGGGGCCCTGTGCTTGTAAGGAGCCCGAAGGCCGATTGTGTTAAAGTGTTTTCTTAAACATTGTTTTATAACACTTGTATTCAATTTTGTTAATAAGTACTAAAATTTGGATATAATCCTTCATGGTTCAGAATTTTTTTTATTTTTTGTTTAAATGATTTTGAGTGTCCCGTTAGGTTACCGCTTAGGGCCCCCATTTGACTTGATCCGCCACTGGAAATGTATTTGGATCATAGGTTTTTCAGCATAAAATCAAGGCTATAGAACATTTTGATATTTTGAACACGAAAGGGGGTTTGGGGGGCACTTATGGAAATTAATTAATCAAATAACTCCTAAACTATTAACTCTATGGCAAATTCCTTTAGAAACAAAGTTGTGATTTCAAAAAAAAATTTGTTTAAAACACCAAACAAGATAATTTATACAATTTTTATTTATTTCCAAGGGAACAAGATTAATTTGTTGATATTACATTTATATCAAAATACTAGCGGCGACGCCCGCCTCCGGTGGGCATCTACTATTCCAGAGCTTTGTCCCCTGGATTCTCTCGTCCCCACATCTTTGACTATCCTCCATCCCACCAACATTAACCTCGCCCCCTGGATACTTTCCCCTCCTACTTCTAATCACTATTCACCGCCATCAACCTTATTCTCGCCTCCTGGGCCCTCTCTCCTTCCCTCCGATCACTCTCCAACCGGGGACCAAAAAATAAAAATTCTAGGTCTTTGCACCAAACTGATCAAATTCTGTGTACCCCTAGAGACCTAGAAATTTGGTGGAGAGTGTTCGGGGGTAGAGGGTCAAGAGGAGAGAAAGATGAATTGAGGTGTTGGGTGGAAGAGGATTCAGGTGCGAGGATGGGGTTGGTAGGGTGGAGAGTGATTGTAGGAAGAGGGAGGGGAAAGGTCTAGGGGGCGAGGTTAAGGTTGGTGGGGCGGAAGATATTCGGAGGTCTGGGGATGCGGGGGTCTAGCCAGGGGGCAACCCGCTGGAGGCGGGCGTCACCGCTAGTAATAAATAAAAACAACACTCTATGTTTTATGACTATTCTTTTTTACTTTGGCTCACAAATCATTTCTCTTAAAGCGAACAAAATTGATCTAATTTTGTTATTTTATTAATGTTTGCATATCCCAATAAATAAATAAATAATATCTAATAATAATGTTTGCATTTCTTTTTCTATTATTTACTTTTTTTTTGAGAAAACAATCCCATTTCTAAAAATAATATTTTTCGGGTGAAAAACTAAAGCAAATTAATAGTAGTATTACCTATGGATAACATCATAATAAATACAGTAAAAACACCAACAGAAAATTGGATAAACATCTCTTAAATATATTTTCCGTGCTTTTCTTTTCTTTTTTTAGGCAAATTTGTAAACGTGAATGAGTTTTGCATAAATATGGCGTATATAACCATTTATATTTATAGAACTACAAGACAAAGGAAAAACCCTAGATGTTTTGTCTTTTAGTAAAAATTGTTTGTAACAAGGAGTGTTAAAACAAGCCACTGAGGAAGTGAAAATAAATTGACGAATCGTCTGGCTTGTTTGATAAAAGCTCTGTGTTTTTAATTTAAAATTTTCTCTACTATTCAGTAGCTGACTTTGTAAAATAATTTTAATGACCTCTTCAAACTTATTATTATTCATTGTAAGTGCTCATATCTGGGAAGTATATTTTTATCTCTACTTTGTTGTAAAAATAATTATATATGTAATATGTATATTTAAACTTAAGAATTGTCACTTGCTGTAATGTATAATACTATATGTGTACTATATAAAAACCAACCCCCTGGACTCCCTAGACCTCGACCCCGCACCCCCTGAACCCCCACCTTTCCCCCTGGACACCAACCCCCACCCTTGCCCCCCACCTCTCAATCCCTGGAGGAGGGGGACTTAGAAAACTAGGGACATACAGAGACAGGCACAAATGCCTTTTAGTAGTATCATCATCATCATCATCATTGAGTATACAGTCCTAAGACTGGTTTGATGCAACAATCCGTCTCCACTCGACTCTGTCCCCCGCCAGCTGTTTAACCTCTCTAAATGTCTGGCATCCCATATCCCCAATTATTTGGTTGAAATATTCTAATCTGGGTCTTCACCTTCCCCTTTCTTTCCCACCTCCCCTCCAAGATATCCCTAAGCAGTCCCCCATGTCTCAGTGTGTGCCCCACCATCTGACCTCTTCTCTTCTTCAGACTCTTCCACAAGGTTCTTCTTTCTCCGATTCTTCCAAGAACTTCTTCATTTGTAATTTTATCCATCCATTTGATATTCATCATTCTTCTGTAGCACCACATTTCGAAAGCCTCCAATCTCTTTCTCTCCGCTTTTCCAATTGTCCAGGTTTCACACCCGTACATGGCTATGCTCCATACATATGTCTTCAATAGCAACTTCCTGTTTGCTAAGCTGATTGAGGAGGAGCATAGTAGTTTTTGTTTTGAATTAAACCCCATTTTTGCTTGGGCAATTCTTGATTTAATTTCGTTTTTGCTCCTCCCATCCCATGTTATTTTACTTCCTAGGTAGCGGAATTCCTTAACTCCTTCTAGGTTTTCTTGGTTAATTTTGATGCATTCCTGTCTCGTTTGTTCTTTTTTTGTACATACTAGGACCTTGGTTTTATTCTTGTTTATTTTCATTTTGATTTCTTCTATTAGGATTTGGTTAATTCCATTCAAGGCGTCCTCTAATTCTTTTTTATTGCTTCCTAGAAGGGCAATGTCATCGGCAAATCTTAACATAGCGATCTTTTGACCTTGGATTTCTATACCTGTATCAATTTTGTCTTTGAATTCTTTAATCGCTTCTTCTATGTATAAGTTGAAAATCATGGGCGACAGCACACATCCTTGTCTTACACCTTTTTTATTTTGGCTTCTCTTTTGTTCTTCACCAATATTTATAATTGCCGTCTGGTTTTGATATAGATTGTAGATTAGTCTTCTCTCTCTGAATTTTATTCCAGCCTGTTTTAATATTTTAAACATAATTTCCCAATTGACGTTATCGAATGCTTTTTCTAGGTCTATGAATCCGATGTAGACAGATTCTTCCCTGATAAAAGCCCTTTCTATTATTAGTCTAAGAGAGAGAATTGCTTCTCGGGTGCCTCTGTTTCTTCTAAAGCCTTAAAGCTTAGTAGTATATGATATAGGTACAGATACAGAGATAAATGCCCTTTACTACCCCTGGACCCCCATATCCCTGACTCTCCACACCCTGGACCCCACCTTCAAACCTCCACCTCTGGACTCCAACCCCCACACCCTGGGGGACGGACAAACATAGGTATATATACAGGCACAACTGGATATAGGTACAGACACAGAAAGAAATACCCTTTAGTACCTGGCAACCCCCACCCCCTGGGTCCCACCTTCCAGGACCTGGGAGGAGGGGGGCATAGATACATAGGTACAGAGGCAGACACAAATGCGCTTTAGTAGTATAGGATTATTACGATTCCTTATTTGAATTTAGTTTACTTTTATCGGAAATTTGAACTTTTTATAATAATTTATTATAAATCATATGAATTTAAAAGGAGGGAGGGTAAGTGAAAATCATGTAAAGCAAATTTAATTTTATTAATTTGATTTTAATTAAAGGCAATGAAAAAAATCGATTAACATTTTAACGTTCTTATAGAGAAGTTATCGTTCCATTGACAATAAATTATCTTATTAAATTAATATTTAAATGGGATGCAAAGATAGTAATAATAGATTATGACTTGTAACAGATGTTGAGAACCACTTGGCTTGAAGGCTTAAGCCGATTGGCAGCAAGCGAAGGAAGGGGAGCAGAAATTGAAAGAGAAAGAACGAACATTTGGAATGGCAAGCGAAAAAGAAAAGCATTCCGAATTGGATATAGCCCGATGGGATTATCAACGCAGAATTAAATGAGGTTATATATGAGAATAATAAGAGAATCAAAAAATAATCTCTTCTTGTCTTCTTACTACAAGCAATACCCAGTCGTGTTTCTGTTTATTATTTCAACATGAGAATGTAATTTTGTTTTGTTTTTGTTTTTCGGGGAGAATGGTGTAGGTTCTAGGTAAAACATTTTTAATAAAATTTAAATTAAATTAGAAGAAATTTTCTCTTCGGAGAGAGACGGGCTGATACAAATTTTAATTATAAAGTGATGGAAAGGCAGCCCAAGGATAGTGAAAAAATTCCCTCGGTTAGCCGGATACTGACTGAGGATTTGCTTTGCGAGCCCAGCCCCTTGAGGCAAATGCCTGGTCGATCAGTACGTGCCTCGCCAGGGCAAAAGTGCCCGTTGCCTCGACTGAGGCTGCCTCGGCCCGATCCATCAGTTGTCGGTTTTTGTGAATGCTCAAAGGCGCCTCGGGTCGTTTCCTGCGTTCACCCAGGACGGTTCTGAGGCAAACGCCCGAGGCAGCCTCGCGAGGCTGCTCGCTCAGTCAGTATCCGGCTAATAATGTAGATTTATTGGACATTCATTTTTTTCATCACTCAAAAACCAACGTTTCGGAGGATTTTTCCTCCTTCTTCGGGGTTTAAAATGGGCCATTGAGAGAAAAATACAAGATATTTCTTCTTTCTCTCTTCTAGGAGTGCTCGAAATTTGTCCTTTCTCAACAGAGTCATCAATAGAATTTTTAAAGAATGGATTTTTTTTCTTTAATTATTTACTTTATTCGAGAGAATTTTTTCACTATTCCCGGGCTGCCTTTCCATCACTTAACAATTAAAATTAAAATTTAAAAAATACAGATTACTCGGTAGGTTCCACAAATAAATGAGAAAGACTATATAAAAATAGAACAAAGAAAAATATTTTTAATACCAAAATGAAACTGGCTTTATTGGAAAGATAATTTTATGCCATTAATGTTTGAATATGAATTCGGCCATGTGGCCGCCGCGGCACTTTTCGCAGCAATTGGGCCGTATTTCGCCAATAATTCGCCGAATGTTGTGTTCCAAGTGCTCAATCGTCTCTGGTTTATCGGCGTAAAGAAGTGACTTGACATATCCCCAAAGCCGATAAACCAGGGACGATTGAAAACTTGGAACACAACATTTGGCGAATTATTGGCGAAATACTAAACTATTATACTTGAGGAGTATAGTGGTTGGGTTTCTAACGAAGAAATTAGATCTGAACTCGTACTTTCTCCCTTTATAGGTCTTCCTAATTAATTCCAGCAGAATAAGATGCACTCTACAAGACTGGGATTGGAAAGAATATTAAATCGCAATTTCGGCAAGTCTTGAATAAATGTGACTAATAATAATCAATGATCTGGAAGATTCTTTTAGTTCGGACCACTCCTGCAAACATTTAGATTAAATTTCACCAAGAATCTAATAATGATTGCCAACGTCGTAAAGTTTAATACGTTTTGCTTTTCCTTATAATATAATCTTAGCTTATATCTACTATAATAGTTTTTTTATAATAGCTTCGTTCATGGTAGACGTTAAACATGTTCGGAATATTTTTGTAAAGTGATATTAGTTGAAAAAAGAAAATTCCCATAAAAAATTAAATAAACTCAAGTTATTTTTACAATTGACATCACTTCATAGATAGATTATGAATATGTTTGCAACGTCTAGATTGAACAAAGCTATTATTTTTACAATCATCTTTCAATTTTTCCATGAATATACAACTATAAATGATATTAAAAAATTATTTGATTTGTCATCTTTTTCGAAGTTTAATTCATGAATATACTCTTTTATTAAAATTAAATAAATTGTTTTTAATTATCAATTAAATTGGTGTTGTTATCGTCCATTTGAAAATTGTTTGCTTTCACATTTATATTCATAGAATATAATATGTAATATATATTATTTCACCTCATAAGATTAGAAAAAACAAATCATTAAATAAATAGAACGATGATTTCAAAAAAAGAAGAATATACAATGTGCTCGTATCATGTCAACTCGATTTTGTTTGAACATGCTCGATATAATCGGAACAAATACAGCTTAGCGCAATGTTCACATTAACTCATATGTAATTTTATGTTACACCTAGGGAATGCAACCTCGCGAGATCTCGGGCTATTTTACGGCTCTAACGCCATGTAAAAGTCCTTTTTTTGCATGTTTCTACTTCTACAGATAGGCTAGAGTCATTCATAAAGAAAGAGATGGATATCTATGGGTGTATGGGAACAAGGGGTCAATTTTTACAGTTTGCTTATAATAGCTTGGTCACGCTGGTGCCAACCAGTTTTGAGTCTGAGAGGGCATCTTCAACTGCTTGGTAGGTACATAGCAACTGAAATAAGATGCCGTATGTCGGACAGCACCATCAGTAGGTACTCTTTGTTTGTTAAGGCGAAATTTCCAAAATCACCCCTAGAGCTAGTATTTTAAATGGGTGATTTTATATTAAATAAATAGCCTTCTGAGGAATTATTTTATTTTAGTTAATTTCCAAAAAAAAAATAAACTCCAACGGATCGACTTTATCCAGTCATTTGAAATATCAATATGTTTATTCCTTTATTATTAATCAGAAATCACTGGCTATTTTCAGTCCATGTTGACTTAAATTCAAAAATAGTGATTGATTCTCAACTAATACTTGAGGAATAATATTCTACATTGGATTTTTGACGTTTCGGTTTTTATTGGTTACCATTGCTGAAGACATAGAGAAATCGAGTTAAAATTAAAAATAGGCATCGATTCTCAACTAATACTTGAGGAATAACAATTCTACATTGGATTTTTAACGTTTCAGTTATTATTGGTAACCATTGCTAAAGACATTGAGGAATCGGCTTAAAATCAAAAATAACAATCGATTCTTATCTAATACTAGAGGAATAACCTTATTGCACTCCATTTTTGATGTTTTGACTATTAATGGCAACTTCTACTGAAAACGTGGAAGAATCGACTTAAAATCAAAAAGAATAAATTCTTTTATGGTAAACTCTACCCTGTGTTTCTCACAAATAGGGCTTTAGGAGGGATTATTGAATTCAATTCTACTGAACAAACACCATGGTAGAATCTATAGTACATAGAAGATAAGGGCATGACCCTAAGGGCTCAAGCGATAATAATCCTCCACTGGATGTAGTTATTTCTTGTGTTGGAAGACCCTTTATCTGGAGAATTGTAACGTTTAAGCTTAATAATATGAGTAGAACTTTGCTTGAATATCAAAAAAAAATTAGTCATGGTAACCATAAATTATTATAAAAAAAAAATCGTTTTCTAATTTAAATTAACCAAATTATAATTGAAAAATTTGCTTTCGATTGTAAGTTATTTAAGTTGTCTATTGAATTAGAAACAAACATTTTTCAGTGAAAAACTTTTTTTTTTGTTATTTTCATTCGATAAAAAAAGTTTTGACAAAAACAAATTCGGCACTTGTTCGTAAATCGGGAATTCCGACCAGAAATTAATCAGCTTTAACGTTCAATTCATTTCCATAATGGATTGGAAACCTCTGAATGATTAATCAACCGATTTTAAAAATTACCTCAAGGTTGAGAATAATAAGCCATTATTCTTTTTATTTTGCCCAAATTTATATGAGATTTATTTAACTTGTAATTTAATGTGTTTTGCATTTTAAATATATCTAAAGGTTTTTTGAAAAATTAATTAAAATTGCTTTATTACATTTATAAATCGAGAAATTTAGGAATGTCCCTAATACTATATTTGTTTTGGCGAATATTCGCATTATATTCGCTAAAATACATGAATTGAAAGGAGACAATAAAACAGTGTGTCTTCTGCTGGAATTTTTTTTTTATTTATTTATAACGAGACTATAGTTTCGAGAGCTTTGCCTTCTTCGTCAGTCTATTACACTTGCATACATTAATTCCTGTGAATCAATTGTAATATACTGAAGAGGACAAAGCTCTCGAAACTATAGTCTCGTTATAAATAAATTAAACATTTATAATTCCAGCAGAATACTCTCTGGTTTATTGTCTCCTTCAATTTATAAAAATTCTGCTACGCTCGACAAAAAACTCAATTTAATTTGAATACTTGAATATTAAACGATGAGTAAAAGCCATTGTTAAAATTGAGATTTGAAAGAATACTTTAAAAAATACAATATAAAATAACAAAAAATAGGCGGGAGATTTCTTCATTGGTTTCTTGATGAATAGTGTCGAATTGTGTCGGGTGTAATTGCTGGGTCAAAGATTGATGCACATATGTGTCCATAATTATGAAAATGGACGAAGTCAAAAAATTCAAAAATTAGTTTTTTCATATTTAATGTTCCATCCATTTAAAAAGTACAGTAATAAGATGTCGGTTTTGAAAAATCGCATAAAATTAAACCGTTAAGTGGATTTTTAGTTGTCTCATTATACAGAATTCCAATTTATAAAATCATAAATATCTCAAAACTAACAATCACTGACTTAGACCACATTCATAATTATGGGCACATATTTCAGATGGAGAAACAATGAATCTCGTCTTTTGTTACACCACCTGATGAAGGGCTCGTAACCCGAAATATGTATAGAGATAAATAATAAAAAATCTCCAAAATATAATTAAAAAAAAAATTTAATTTTTTTTTTTTTTATTTCCTTTTTGTGAAACACCACTATAACCCGTTAAAATACTCCTGTGTTTAATATGTTTCACTATAAACCGCTTTCCCTAAAAGTTAATTGGCTTTGTTTTTACATCTTGATCAAGCAGATGACAACCTTTTTGTTTCTCTTTATGAATAAATTTGTGTTTATCAAATGAATTTATTTCATCGGTCCATTTTATAATCATATCTTTTTTTACTGTTCAATCAAATATAAAAAATATTAAAAATAACTAAGAAAAATATTAGTCATGCAAAAAAATGTATATATTTTCGCGAAATGTTTTCAGGTATAAAGCTAAAATTTAGTACAGTGTAATTTGAAAATACATGGATTCGAATCGAGTTTCATTAGAAAAAATTATTTAAGATTGGTAATTTTTATACTCACAGGAAACGTTTTCAGATATAAAGCTAAAATTTGGCTCATTAAAATGGAAAAATACATAGTTGCATACGAAGTTTCAGCCTATTAAATAAAACCATTCTATATTGACAATTCATATTCTGGGGAATGTTTTTCAGATATATAGCTAAAATTTGGTGCATTGTAACATAATTGGGTACCAATTTTCAGCTCATTATCTAAAGCCATTCAAGATAGGCATTTTGTACTTTCAGGAAACGTTTTCACGTAAAAAGCTAAAATTTAGTGCATTGTAACATAGTTGCGTACCAATTTTCAGCTCATAAACTAAAACCATTAAAGATTGGCATTTTGTATTTTCAGGAAACGTTCTCAGGTATAAGATAAAAATTTGGTGGATTGTTATGTGAAAATACTATTAAATATTTGAGTACTAATTTTCAGCTCATTAGGTATAACTAAAACCATTTATAGCAAATGAAAATAATTTGTATCTTATATAGGTATCAATATAATTTTTTTTTATTTTATTGATATTTTTTTCAGAGAAAATTAATAATAAATTCGAGAAAACATTTTTTGCAAATAATCCGCCAACACGTCTCAACTTGTCAATGCGTGTCTCGACTCGTTTGAAATAGTCTCGAGTTTTCATCAATTAAAATCTATTAAAAATTTGTATTTGGAAATAAGCAAAACGGGCAATTTTAGAGCAATTGAGTACTGATACTATCTAATGGTTGACTTCTTGAACAAAGTGACTTTATTTATTTATATTATTAAAAAACAAAAATATCCTGCGATGGTTTCTTTTAATTATTTTTTACAGTTTATTTGCTAATAAAGTTAGAAGAGAGAGGAAAGCATTATATCGCCCTCTCGTTATTCCCACTATGATTGGGATTTTATATGAATATAATAATCTAAGTCATGAAATTTTATGAAATTATGAAATTAGTATAGTTGTTTAAGTATTTTAAAATAATTCCTTAAAACTAGAAATATTTTTTCATTCTCTTTAAAATTAACATTACAAATAAACATAATAATTACTCTCTTTATTAAGAAGAAGAATACTAAATTATATTAAATTAGGGAACGAAGAAAAGATTTTTATATTGTAGACAAAAAGGATCAGCCGAAACTCGAACCCGGGATCTTCGCATGTGCGCTGCGAATTATATTATAAAATAATTTTTATGAAAAAAAAAAATAAAACCGACAACAAATAAAATAAAATGCATTAAAAGGTATAAAATAATTATCTAATTTAGTTATAACTAAACGACGAAATATTTACATGAAATCACTTTTTGAAGTCGGGGCCAAACATATAAATTTTATGAATCGAACTCGACTGATTTTACTTAGTACGATTGGCGGGTACGCTCGCTTACATAGTTTGCTTAGCACCGACTTCAAAAAGTGATGTTATAATAGTGACTTAATATAATACCTTCGCTAGTAGCACAATATTTCAAACTATATAGTAACTACATAGTACCTATATAGATCTCGAGAATCTATATAGCCCATATATAATTACTATATAGTTTGAAACATTGAGCCACTAGCGTTGCATGCATCTCGTAAGAGAAAGGGTCGGGCGAATGAATCACAAAATGATAATAAAATTAAATTCATAAATAAAGAAATTCTATGGAAACGTTTGCGGGTTTTAAATGAACGTTTTAAGATTGAATTTTTTATAAAAGATTTTATTTATTATAATTTTGATTATTTGTTCATAAGAATTGGATATTTACGTTAATTTGTCATTGATCATATCATCAGAACTTGACCAAATTAATATGGGACCACTCCTAAGGTACCCTCTTTCCAATATAAAAAGAATCATCGAAATCAATTCATAAACAAAGAAGTTATGCTAAACAAACATAGCAAAAAAGGTCCAATACCAATGAAAAAAAAACGGGACCAATCGGAAGCTAGACTGAACCTAATTCTAAAATAATAATCAAAATCGGTTCACAATTGCCGAAGATATCAGGTAACATAGACACAAAAAAAAAATCAGTCGAATTGAGAACCTCTTTCTTTTTTGAAGTCCGTTAAAAATCAGTTGAAGTGTTATCTCTTTTTCATGAAACGTCTATGTATGTTATATGTATTACTAGAAGCAAAGTCTTACTTTTAATATGAAGTAGTTAAACTGGTAAATATTTTCGACATATTTTAAACATAATTTTATAAACATAGCTCAAATATAGGATGCCGAAATCATTAATCATATACATAATAGATTATTTACTTAGAAAACTACTTCACTTTGAAAATGACACTGCTCTAGTAGCACAACAGTTTCAAACTATATAGTTACTATATAGTTTGAAACATTGTGCTACTACTATATAGTTACTACATAGTTTGAAACATTGTGCTACTACTATATAGTTACTATATAGTTTGAAACATTGTGCTACTAGGGTGACTAATATGCTAGATTAAGAGAACATTCAAGTTTTAGATTTTTCGGCTACTGAGCTAAGTATCAATGTTAATTGGGTATTCATATAGGTTCTTACTTATATTTCTATTCGCTAATACTAAGGTAATTGGCGAAAATCTCGGTAGGAATGACATTATTTCAAGCTATATTTAATTAATAATAATCTATTCTATACTTATTATAATCGGCTTGCGCGACGACGAGGAGGTGAATTACTTAATTTTAAGCCCACTAATAGTTAATGACAAATAAAATTTATTTTAAAATTACTATTTTAAAACCCACTAATAGTACATGACAAATAAAATTTATTAAAATAAGGAAATTTAAATTATTATTTTTTTTTGTAAGAGGAGAGGAGAGGATACCAATCGATTTGATTGGGGAATAATGGAATTTAAATAATTATCGGAAAAGAGGTTTTTTTATCTAATTAGATTTTTCCTCTTATTAAAAACACGGACTAAATATGAATAAGGACACTCGATGGTGGAGAAGCAATCTCCGAAATCGAAGCTAAAATACAAGGTATACATTAATTAATGTAAAATAATTGGTTTAATAAAATTTATAAAAAAAAAAAAAAAAAAAAATTATTATTTTTAAACCCAGTACGGAATCATGGGGGCATAGTCCCCTGGCCAGCAAGATACCCGCCTCAGCTGGTTACACATAATGAAGTAGCAAATTCACTCTTCCTGGAATCTGGTGGTAAAAAGTTATGTCGGAAACAAATTCTATTCTCCCATAAGAACAAAATATACTTCCCCGTTAACTAGACCCTCTAATTTTTGTCAATTTATTTGCATTCGTGACTCATCGGGAAGAAATCTTCAAACTTTTTAGTAGATAAAATTTCAATTTAATTAAATCGATATGGACTTTGTAAAAATCTGTATCTGATGGCTAAAAGGCCAGGGATGAATCAATAAAAAAAATATATATATATATATATATATATGGACTTATGGTATTGAGCTATAGTAATAAAATGTCAATATAATTTTGAGCCTGTATACGAGAAAAGAATGATTAGTGAAATGATCTATATCTATATAGCTTATTGTTAAAAAAAATTTAATGATAGAAATAAGAATTGAAATTTGTTTGTTCAATTTACTTTTTTTTATTTTTGTGTGAATCTGGTGTGTTTCGTGTTTTTGTTTGGAAAAAAATTAATTGATAAAAATGTATATATATATATATAGAAATAACAAAAAAAGATATTTTTAGATTTAAATATGAAATATTTTCAATCTGTACCTATATGTGTCTGCTAAGAATGAATATTTATAAAATGACAAATATGCAAAGAAATTAATTTGTTTGGTATGTAAAATGAGTTTTTTGTGTGTGTGTTGAATTGTTTTTGTGGTTTGAGATCAAAGTTTGATTTGATTTGAAATTATTATAACATGTACTAATTGAGGGCTTTCATTTTTTAGAGCCCTGAGGAAGTCAACAAAGTTGGCGAAACGTTGGAATCAAATAAAAAATACTTGCATAAGCTATTGTCCTTATTTCCCTACAATAACTTATTTATTTTTTTATAATTTAGAGATTTAAGTGAAAATATTCTCAGAAATAAGTATGGAAAGGAAGTACTTTTCAAAAATTGGCATTCGATTCCAACAATTCACATCACTCATTAATCCAAGGCTTTTAATAGAAAAAAAGATTTCTGAAATTTTGTATATAATACGTACTATGTATAATATTAATAATATCATTTGTACAGATATGTCTTGTTTTATTTTGTCATCCCATTTGCAGATTATAAATATTATAAATTTTGTTTGCAGATTTAAGAATAATAAAAAAATAAAGTATTTTATGTATTATTGTTTGTCGTTTCGGAAAATTCCTATGGGTATATAGAATAATAATGTAAAAAATCCCTGGCTAAGCTCTCACTTTGCAGGTTTTTCTTAAAATTTGTTAATATTTTTTTATTCATTATATTTATTGTTTCACTTATCTTTTCCCCTCTATGTTTTACTCTTTTTTAATCCCTAAAGTAATTTCCAGTTGTTTATAACTGGCATACATTTAGAAAAAAAAAACAAACAATATTTTGTAATATATACATGTATATATAAAAGAATGTACCTATATATAAGTAGTTATATATTTAACATGTTCTTCAGTTAGATGTATCTTTAAAATATCATTTTAATATATGATTCATGGAAAAAAAGGGAAAATAATTTTCTTTCATTTGTTTTCCTTATCTTGTTATTTTCTTTTTTTTCTTTTTCATATTATATGATATATCATTAATTTTAAATTATCAGCATTTCATAAAATAATATTTATCTAACGTTAGAACATAGAGCATTACATACGAGGTAATAAAAGAAATAATAAATACATTTTCTTTTATTCGAACCAGGATTATTTGATATATTATATGCATTGTATGCTTCCATGAAAAATCACACTTTTTGGCCTCTGGACGAGACCCCAAGTAATTTTTGGCATGCTGGACTCGCCTAGCTCATACGCAGCTTTCATTCTTCTGTACGCAATGTATTGCCTAAATACAGGCGCACAACTTAAATCAAGTTCAAATTCAGACTACATTTTGAAGATTTTAATTGGTAGGGTTATTTTTTTAATTTTATAAAATAATATTTTTCTTATAAGTGCAAAAAATTGATTTAGTTAAAAAGCTGTAAATGAAAAAATAATTCAAATTCAATTTTACTTTAAGAAAGTGGTGTAGGTTTTAGGCGAAACATGATATTAATTAATAAAGTAAGTCTCTATATGTAATTTATGCTTTTTTGTACATTGATATTTATAATTAATTTTGTGTTTATGACTTAAATTTCTAATTTTATTTTCTAATTTAATTCTAAAAAAAATTATATTTATACTTGTAATTAAAGGTTTTTTATTTATATTAATATTCATATTTACCTGGATTTTTTTTATATATATTTATATATTTTTATATTAAAAAAGAAAAATTTTTGTAAAACTTTTTTAAATTTAAATTTTATTAATGTTTTTCTTGTGATATATTGGTATACATGATTTGAATGTTATATTTTGTTATATTGGTATACATGATTTGAATGTTATATTTTGTTATATTGGTACTTATGATTTAGATGTTAAAAATTGTGATCGCTCGTTCAATTATTATTAGTTTTAAGCTGTAAACTCCTGATGATGGACTAATAATCCGAAATATATTGAGTTTGTATAAACCTATTTGAGTTTTATTTCATTCACTGTGAAACTACACACCCTTTACTTTATTAATTAATTCAAATTCAAGTTCGATTTCGGACAAGAGCAACAATATTCAATTATTTTTTCACTCTTGATTGTAAAAGATAAAAGAATTGACTATTGGGTGATAAAATGAAATGAAAAATTATTACTCTTTAAGTTGACCAATAGGTCCAGACGACTGGAATATTGAATTAATTCAAAAATACTAAATATTTTTCTTCCATCTAGCAAGTCGCCAAAGGGTCCACGGTTACATATTTCAGAGAGACGATATACGGTATTTATTTTGATATAAAGGAAAAAAATTTAAATTTGACACTCTCAAAAAACCTGAAATATAAGGAAGGGTCCCCCCCTGAGGTCTGAATTTTTGATTTTCATAGAAAAATTAACTCCTACGATATTTTTATAGATCCTAATACGAGTATATAAAGAGACGAAATACGGTATTTGTTTTGATATAAAGCAAAAAGAATTAACTTTGACACGCTCAAAAAATCTGAAATGTATAGAAAGGGTCCCTTGGTTTAAATTTTTTATTTTCATTGAAAAATAAACTATTAATTCCAAAGTTATTTTTATCAATTTTCATAGAAGTGTATTTAGAGTGAATAAAATACGGAATTTGTTTTGAAATAAAGCGAAAAAATTTAACTTTGACAATCTCTAAAAAATCTAAAACTTATACAAATGGTCACCTGTAGTCTGAATCTTTGATTAAACTATTAATTCTCAAGATATTTTTAACGATTCTAATACAAGAATATATATGGTAGAGAGACGAAATATAGTTTTTGTTTAGAAATAAAGCAAAAAAATTTAACTTTGACACACTCGGAAAAAATCTGAAATGAATACAAAGGGTCCGCTGTGATCAGAACCTTTCATTTTCATAGAAAAATAAACTGTAAATTCCTAAGATATATTTATCGATTTTAATATAAAATTATTTAGAGAGCCCCCTGGCTAGCAAAAGGCCCACCTTCGGCCTTGAAGCTAGTAATACAATATAAATACGACGTTTCGATCGACTTGGTGCTCATACTTGAGAACGATCGCAGAATAAGTCAATCGAAACGTCGTATTTATATTGAATTATTTGTTTCAATAAATAATTATAATTAAATAATGTGTGATTTAAATAAAAATTCAAATTTTAATCAAATTAATCACAAAAATAAAAGCTTCAACAGCTTCATTACTAATAAATATTTTTTTCTCATCATTTATTAATTGACAATAAATCGGGAACATATCATAAATCCTTTCATGAAATTTTTCCTGCCATGTTTGTAATTTTTTGCTAAAGATTTTAATTTTGTTATTCATCACAAATATATTACTTTGCCGACCTTGAATTTAAAGGTTCAATTCTTTAAGATATCACTGAGGTATGTAAGTTTTGTCACCCAATTTGGATCGTCAAAATACTTATGTCCTAACTAAACTTGACTTTTTTCTATTAAAAAATGTTGTACTTCTGATATTTAGTAAGGCAGGTACTTGCGGACTCTCTAGGCTTATCTCGTGGATCCCTAGGGGTCCGCGAACCCCCGGTTGAGAATCACTGCTCTATACGACCTTATGAAAACGAGTAAAATATTAAATATAACAGAACGAGCAGATCTATGGTAAAGAAATGTGGGCGGCTTCATCAGTTTATTTTAACTTTATTTTTATTATTTCAATGTACAAGTCTGCTCAAATCTAATTACTTTTTAATTAATTTGCTTAAGCTTTGTTGGCTTAACATCAATTTATGGAAAATACACAATTATTTATTTAAATTCCTTCTTCAAAATGAACCTTTAATTGTCATACATTTTCTTTTAATTTTTTTCCTGACTGAAAAATAATAGAAGGGTTGATACCTTTTAGAAAAAATCAAATTGAGATAATTCATCCTTCAGAGATTTTGGTCGTGCGTTCTCTCAACTCCGCAGACATTTGAAGCGAACATAGCCTCGTACTATGTGAATTAAGCTTAATTATTCAGAAAAAAAAATATATTCGAAGAGATTTTAAATCGAGAACTCTCACACGATGAAAGCACTAAACAATTTTATAAGAGCCGTTTGGATAATTGTATTAAAACAAATCCCTTGCCCCCCCCCCCCCACCCGCTGCCCTGTGGACGCCCATTCTTCCGGACATTGCACTTTGATGATATAAAGCATTTTTTCATCAATATAAAAAAAATCAAAGTATTATGTAAAATTAAAATTCAGTTTGTAGCGGCCCGCTCTCGCTTGGCGACGAGCCTTGAGACACGGCCGCTAGATGACTCAGTCGGATCGTTGCGTCGCTTTTGCATGAGTGAAATATTATCAGCCATGCTATAATTAAAGCGACTCGATTTCGACTGGAGAAGCGAACCGATTCGAACATTCGGATCTGGAGGGGCCACCGCCATCCAGCAGCCCCTCCCCTTCACACACCCATGAAGACACGGAACCTACAACTCTGCACACGCAAGATTGTTAGGACCCCATCGACTTGATGGGGGGCGCAACTAGGGATGGGTTATACTTGCTAAATCGCGTACCAGGGCTTAAAAGTACGTCCACCTTCCCATACCAGGTGCAGAAACCAGGTATCAAAATACTTTCAAAGTATTTTCTGTCCAACGCAACGAGTCGAATACTTGCTCCTCTCAGATCTACGCGACATAAAATAGGTATAATACTTCAGTATAATGGTCGGTAGGTACACAATATTATGTGTAAATTAAGAATGTCTAAAAAAAATTACCAAGAGTTTTAATATTTTTTTTTTGTACAGAAAAGTCAATTATAAGAAACTAATTTCAATATTTTTTCATTGGTTCACTACTTTTTTCAAAATTAATTATTGAAACTATTTTGCTTGATGACGTCAGATTATAATTGAGGGCTCCCACATGGCTAAATCGTCAGTGGGTACATTAAGCCAACCCCTTTAATTATATTTAGCGTAGTGGTAATACTGTAACTAGTGTCACTTTATTGGCGCTGTCAAGGCCAAAACAGACGACGTTCGAGTTCGGCGTAGTAGTACTTACTTTGAAGGGACAGTATACTTTAATGGAAAAATACTTTCAAGTCTTGCAAGTATATCGGGTCGGTACCTGGTTGGTATAGTTGCAAGAAAATACCTGGTATCAAAACCTGGTAACGTAAATACGCACCATCTCTAGGCGCAACACAAAGCGCCA
Organism: Forficula auricularia; assembly: GCA_024734495.1. Classification (NCBI taxonomy): domain Eukaryota; kingdom Metazoa; phylum Arthropoda; class Insecta; order Dermaptera; family Forficulidae; genus Forficula; species Forficula auricularia. Next base: position 16,668,614 of record JALMQS010000030.1, on the reverse strand, counting down.
CACAGCACTCGCCACAAGAGAGCCCTGACAATACTGGTGACCCCGACGTGATTGCAAAGCAAGCAGCCTCTTGACCCACCAGCTAGGTGGATAGAGCCTTGCCCGGCTGACTTAGTCGGTAATCGGCAATCACCCAAGAAAGAAAGGGTGTGGTGTAGCGGCCCGCTCTCGCTTGGCGACGAGCCTTGAGACACGGCCGCTAGATGACTCAGTCGGATCGTTGCGTCGCTTTTGCATGAGTGAAATATTATCAGCCATGCTATAATTAAAGCGACTCGATTTCGACTGGAGAAGCGAACCAATTTGAACATTCGGATCTGGAGGGGCCACCGCCATCCAGCAGCCCCTCCCCTGTGTGCACACACCCATGAAGACACGCAACCTACAACTCTGCACACGCAAGATTGTTAGGACCCCATCGACTTGATGGGGGGCGCAACACAAAGCGCCACACAGCACTCGCCACAAGAGAGCCCTAACAAGTTTCTTATAAAAAAAAAAATTAAAATAAAATGTTCACTTTTCAAACCAATAAGTTTCTATATAGTCTTATAATAAAATAACTATTTATTTTTATAATAAATTTTACCTTTTGTAATTTCAGCAGAAGATTAAATAACTCATTGAGAGACTTACCTGAAACAAAAGAAAAAAGAAAATTAATATTTATAAATGGATTTTATTGAATGTTTAAAATAATACTTTTACTATCTATTAATTACGAAACCTCCCCTTTCCTACCGAGATGTACAAAAATATAAATAATAATAAAAATAAAAAAATATAATAATTTCATTTCTATTGTGCCCATAATTATGAAAGTGGACTAAGTCAAAAAATTAGTTTTTTTCATATTTTATGTTCATTTGTTGTTAAAAAATACAGTAATAAGATGTCGGTTTTGAAAAATCTCTTAAAATTGAACCGTTAAGTAGATTTCTAGGTGTCTCATTATACAGAATTCGAATCTTGTTTATAGTACAAGATCCAGACTTAGGTCGACCTTCACCTACCGAGTTTCCTAATGAAATTAATATTTTGATAATATAATGTATTAATAAACATAACTTGATAGGGTCGACATCCCTGCATAGCTATTTTATCTAATTTATTAGATTTATTTATTTTTATTTATTTATTTTATTTTATTTTTTTTAATTATCTACATTTTCATATATAACAATAAAGGAAACTCTATAACTACAAAATACTAATTCGAAGTTACCTGTTGATACCCTGTCTATGCAGGGAAAAAAGATGGCGACCCAACTTTCGTATTTTATATATATATTTTACTCTCGATTGGTAATACTATATAATTATCCGGAAACTCGATAACTACATTTATGTAATAAAATTAACAACTTTAGTTTTATATTATAAATTGCCATGCAGAGAAATTGGATGTCGACCCTATCAAGTTTTGTTTACTAATACATTATATTATCAAAATGTTAATTTCATTAGGAAACTCGAGAGGTGAAGGCCGACCTAAGTCGGGATCTTATTATTTTATAAAACTTTAAATATCTTGAAACTAACAACCAATGACTTAGACGACTTTCATAATTATGGGCACAATCATAATAAATATTTATTATTTGTTACTAATGTAAATTTATGTTGTAACTGTAGGAATATTCTGAAAAATTAAAATTTAACAAAAATTATATTTACTTTTATTAATTAGTCTGATTAATTTAACATTATTAGTTAATGATTATGAGCGTTCTTATTAAAATAACAAAAAATGCACAATACAAATATCTTCGATTATTTATCTTTAGATGAGTATTTTTTTTTTTTTAATAATGATCAGATTAAATAAGATATCGCACCAGAAAAGTGCAATCTCAGTAGACTGTAGGAACCGCTGTATCGTGAAAAGAAGAATTAAAAGAAATTTTAGGGATTATGTTGGAGTCGAAGGTACCTGACTTGAAAGACTCTATGTTATATAATTTTTAAAGAGTTAGGTGTTGGTTGAAGGTGAAACATTTTAATAATAAAAAAGTATGTAAAATTTCAAGGTAGATTTCATAAAAATAAAACAAACATATATTTGTTTTATTTTTGTGAAACCTACCTAATTTTAATAAAAGTTATACCTATGTCGCCAAAAAGAAAGACGTGGGAATAGAGTTCCGGTCTCTAGAAGTAATAGGGAGAAGTAGTAGGCAAATGTGTTTGTTCGGTTAGTATCGAATTTAACCACGAAGTGAAATTGAATGTTTGAAAATCTTGTATTTCGCACAAATGAAGCCTTAAGGAGGTTCTTTCGCGACAATCCACACAAAAAGTTTTAGCCTCGTAACCACTCTATAAATATGAAAGGGAACTAAAATTTATGGTTATGTTTTTTAACGTGACTGTACCACTCACACTACGAAATCTCTATAAGGATACACACATACTTGGCGAATCAATTCCAAGCCATTGATCTTATATCCCCTCCACTTAAAATAATCTCCCAAATATGTTTTTTTTTGTTTTTTATCAAAACCAAGAGGTAAATAATTTCAATTTTTTTTTATGTTACTCCGAATATATTATTCTAACAAATATTAGTTTTTTCATCAAGATAGTGAAAGTCCTTCAATGAAAAAAATAAAATAATTATCATTTTCCAACCCTTTCCCAATCTACCATATGTACAAAATTTCATTATGAATTGCAATTATTTCATGTTTGGTGTGGTAAATCGTCTTCAAATTTTAACAGTGTGTGTATTATGCTTTAATGACTTATATTCCAAGTTTCAAAGACTTCTTGAATTTTTGCATTTGTGAAAGAACTATCTTAAATGATATCATTTAATAAGCAATTCAACCCCCAATTAATTGTTAGGCAAAATTTAGGTTTATTCAAGTAATGCATATCGATTTTTTAAGGTTTTACTCTATTTTAAACAAATGTTTTTTTAATTCTTTTCCAAACAAATTTTCTTATATTATACATAGCGACGCCTTAGTTTGTAAACCTGCTAAATCCATTTTTTTATCATATATGACATATTAATTAATTCCTTTCGAAAGAAAAAGAGATGCGCATTGTCCAAGTAAAACTGCTACTTAAAATTACGATCGTAAGTTGTAGAAAAAAATTGTGAAAAATAGTTTCTTTCCATAACAACAATATTAAATTTTGCTTGTTTTATTATCTGTCCTGTAAAATGGTCTTGTTGTGAGTTAGCAGGTTTACACTCTAAGGCGACGATAGATATTATAATATTATTTTTCATTTTATTCTTGGTTTATAGATTAATGTTATTAACCAGTTTATTAATATAATAATAATTATTTGTACCACTGTGAATTGCATATTTTAATTTTAATTTTCGTTCCATTGTTTTCTACTCCTAGTCAGAGATTTTCATATCTCAAATATCCCGGTATGAATAATATATTGGAAACTGGAAATAATAATAGGGATTATTATTATCATTTTCGTCCATAATATGTATTAATGGGAGTTTATAATGGGAATTAAGGACAAGTTTTTGTGTGATTTTTTTTACCCGTTTCGTCGATTTTTCCGATTTCTTCAAGGTTTCAAATACTAGTTACATCACACATTCGTCTAAAATACATTATTTTTCTTTATCTCTGTTACTATTATGATCATTAGAAATTCCAAAATTCAAAAAATTTGGCACATTCCCATGAACCAGGGCTGTCGTTGTGGCCCGCGGGCTACATATGCGGCCCAGCACTGCAATGAGCGTAACCCATAAAATCATAAACTTCCTTAAAACATTGAAATTTATATGTAGAGATATATGTATTCCCTTTTTCGAAATATGAATGTACATTTGTACTATAAGTGAAGCCTGTTTCAAGAATGAAATTTACTAAAAGCAAAATTATAAGCTCAACTATATATAAGAAAAAAAAAAATAATGAATTTTCGAATATTTAAAAATTCTTCTTTTTCTCATATTTTCATTTTCTAAAATATTTATTATTTCAACGACACTACCCGTGTCTATAATTATCATTCTAGTACAAGGAGACAAGGAATTGGGTCGTTCTAGAACAATCACAGTTAATTGATAATTTCTCGCCTGGACTAAAACTTGACAGGATTTTGTTTTAGAAGGATCTAATCCTTGCACGTTATTACATGTGAATAGATAATGGATAGTCAGGGATTATTATATCCGTGACCCTTTATAAAATAAACAAGGAATTGGGGTTTTCTAGAACAACTGCTAACAATTGATAAAATGATTCTGTTCCATTGCTTTAAAACTGTGTTGTCTGATTCTGTTTAAATTGTTTCTGAAACTGTTTTTCTGGTTATATCAAATTACAAATCATTTTTTGCATAAATTTATGATTGTTTGGTGAGAATTGAACTACTCACTATTTTGGCATATTGTTTTTATGTGATAATTATTTTTATATTATGATGTAACACTAAATTTATGCATGTATTTTTTTGTATTGTGAATTTGTATTTCTTTTTTGTAAATGGGCTACTAGTACAGGTGTTTTTCAAATAAATAAATAAATAAAAAACATGAAAATCTTCGAGTGAATTCACTAATGCTACGGCTTTGTCTGCCGTGTGCAATTATTTATTTATTAAAAAAACATTGTATCTCTAGGGCCATCTAGCCCCTTTAATATTCAATTATGATATCTAAAACGTATCACTCTCGTTGGAGTCCAACAGAAAACGCTAGGTGTTTCAGAAACTATGATTTTCTTACTCCTTTAGTTAAGAAGATGAGAAATTTAAATTTTCTATTTAATAAATCACGGGCTTTTGGACAATTTTTTTATTAATGTTAAATATCAATTTTCGTACGACGTTTCGTTCTTTTTCATGACTTTTTCAAGTACTCAATTACTTAAAATATTAATCGTTGATAAAATAGTGAAACCATCGAGACAATAAATAGTGTATTCATAATTTTGATCCTCTAATCTAATAAGTTAAAAGCCAATTTTCAAAAAACCATCTTAAATCATGTCCAAAAACCCGTGAATCTTTTATTTATTATTAAAATGGACATGAACCAATTAAATTTCTATTTAATATCAATGTAATTCTGTTAAATTTGTAAACGTAGCCAAGCCTCCAAAGCGATGATCATCTCATTTAAGAGATAATAAACAACGGTGTTGATATCTCTTTATCGAAGTACAATGAGTTGTTATTAGTGGAAACTCGATAGGAAGGACGGGTGGTGGCAGAGCGTGGCTTCGAGGGCAACTTGTGCTCTGCAATCTCCTCCTGTATGCACACCCAAAGGCTTATATTGCTCAGACATGTTACCAGGCAGTGTATTGTACCACCCCCAACACCATACAGTCATTGAGAATACGCACATCTACACAATCGAGTGAAACCTCAGGGGAGAATGTTTGAGAACAGCATCCATTTCAGAAACCAATTATATTCGTTAGTGGGGAGATGGGGATTTAATGTCGTCCAGAGATGGTAGATCACAATCATTTAAACATCGTCTTTTAACAATTCCCTGATCAATTACCATAAAATGGATAAATTTAAAACTTTGATTTATTTATATATCTTTATAAAAAAAAAAAATCGAAAGCAATGAGAAAAATTCATACCCCAAGAATCGGTATGAGCACTGAAAATTTTGATGATTTGACAATTTTTTTTTGGGTAAAGGTTTTAATCTAAGAAGTTGAAACATAACACAAGGTTGCACTTTATTAATTTGAAATTTTTTGCAAAATTTCGGCTCATTACCAGCTCTTAATAGATTTTCTCATAATTGTTTTCTTCTTCTTCTTCGAGTGCCATACCCGAAACGGGTGTCGGCTCCTCTCCACATATACCTGTGCTGAGTGTGTTTAGTTGTTTTACACAGATATACGGGACCTACTTTTTAACGCCGGTTCCGAACGGCTAATTTGGAGAGGTTGACTAGGCAATTATACTCTTGGTAGGTTGCCATTACTTTCCAAGACTGCAAATATCTATCTGCCGAGACTCGGTCTCGAACCAGCGATCTTCGAGTCAGCGACCCGACACTCTAGCCACTGACCCACAGTCACCTCTATATAATTGTTTTACTACATACTAAATTCGAATTAATAGAAAAATTTTCAATTTTGATATTCATGTTTTTAAAACACGATTATTGTCTGATTGTCTGACTGGATTCCGTCCACGCTTATATAAGAACAAAAAGTTATAGAATGTTCTTTCTTGTGCCAAAATATTTGTGTTCTATTAAAAAATACTGATTAGATTTTATGTTTTCTAACCCTAGATCCTCCGAATTAAAAATAAAAAAAGATACAAGAAAAGAAAAAAAATGAATCGTTTAACAAGAAGCTCTTAAAAGATTGTAGCTAATGAGGGAAAATTAATGTTGGAAATTAGATTTTTGTAGTTAAATTGTTCGCAGACACACTGTTCAAGACCAATAATTAATTTTGTAAATAGCATACTAAGCCTTTAACATTTTATGATTTATTAAAGTAATTAACCCGAATGGTTTGAGTATCTTTTTTGAAAATAAGATGGAATTTTTTAAAAATACAACTCACGGTGAACCAAACATATCAAGAGAAGAATTTATATTTAAGGTCCATATCTAAGATTTTAATAGAACAACTTTATATTGCTAACGTGCCCGGCAAGCGTGTTAGTACTCGGGCTCGACTTCTGGGGACGAGGCCCTCTGATATGCAATATAAAGTTGTTCTATTAAAATCTTAGATTTGGACCTTAAATATAAATTCTTATTTTATGTATTATAATATAATTTCAAAAAGAGTCAAAAATACTTGATGATAATCATAAAGATGGCATAGACTCAACGATTGTTAATAAAAATTTAATATTTTGTATCCATGACTTTACAAAAATAATGAAAAATGATTTTTAAGAAAAGAATTGAAAGACCGATATTTCGAAAAATTCAATGCAACAAATATAATACACTAAAAGGTATGAAATAATTATTATCCTAATATTTAAGTGTAAAACTAAACGACGAAATATTAACATGAAATTACTTTTGAAGTCAGTGCCAAACAAACTATACCTATAAGCGAGCATACCCTCCAAACGTACTAAGTAAGATCCGTCGAGTGCGATTCATAAAAGGTATATGTTGGGCACCAACTTCAAAAAGTATTTTCATGTTAATATTTCGTCGTTTAGTTGTAACTAAATAAGATAATAATTATTTTATACCTTTTAGTGTATTTTATTTGTTGCATTGAATTTTTTGAAGTCGGTTTTTATTTTTTTCTTAAAAATTATTTTTATTTTTATCTTTTTAGTGATGTTATTAATAGTGATCATATCATCAGAACTTGACCAAATAAATATGACACCATCCCTAAGACACCCCTTTCGATAAAAAAAGAACCATCGAAATCGGTTCATAAACAAAGAGGTTAGGTCTAAACAAACCTAATAAAAAAGGTCTAATACCTATGACGAAAAAATGGGACCAATCGGAAGCTAGACTGGACCCAATGCAAAAAAATTTTTCAAAATCGGTTGGGAATTGGCGGAGATATGAGGTAACATAGGCACAAAAAAAAAAAAAAAAAAAAAAAAAATTCAGTCGAATAGAGAACCTCCTCCTTTTTTGAAGTCGGTTAAAAAAATGATTTCAAAGCATTGTTTGAAAAGAGGATATTTCGAATACAGTGACTATTATATTAATCAATTGAAATTAACTCATTGTCCTAACATTTAAGTGTACAATAAAATAATTTAAAAATAAAATTCTTGTATATCACAATATTTAGAAGATTCAGAAACTAATTATAGTCGATTCATCACGAGTTAAAATTGCGTCCACCTCCACTTGTTAATAAAAATAATCTTTGCTCAAAAACTAAAAACATCAATTACTGAAAAACTATTTGCAATAATAACAATCTAAATAAATGTATATGGCGACTATTACGACTAGGAATATTTTCAGAATTGGTAATAAAAATAAAAAAATGAAAAGTTTTTAAAAAACACAAATATGTATTTATTTAAAGATATAAACGTTCAAAGATATAACACTCTACTAAAAACTAATTATTTTAGAAAAATAGGTTTTTATTTGTCTTGTATCTAAATTAGTTGGCAGAATTGCTACAAACAAAAAATTACCCATATACTTGATACAACAGAATTTCATAGTTAAGAATGTAAATTAAAAATCTAACTGTCGCACAGTGCGACTCGCGACATTGATCAAAATTTTAAATTTCTATAACGACTTTAAAATGTACCATATACAAATTTGTTCTTTTGACTTTAAAATATATCATAGTCAGTTTGGGAGCGATTCCAAAGGGTTTTTATAATAACATTTTAATAAATCGGTTCGAAAATTGGGCACTTTATTATAATATGAAGCGGAAATTAGTTGTTTTTAAATCTTTTGTTACTCAATTATAATAGTATTGATCTTCTCTTCTTGTAAATAAATATAGTAAATATACTATTTCAGAAAGTTTTAAAACCAAAAAAATAAATATCTATTTTTGGACAATCAGATAATTTATTTCCGGATTTACCTGTTTCATGTAGAGAAATTTTCATAAATATGTAAATTATAAAAATGCACCGAATTGTACAGACAAATAATACCTCCTCCTTCATCTAATACAATCTTATTTTATGATGAAAATTAATCTATTTGAAATTATAATTCTATCTCCGTAAATTCTTTTATTTATTTATGTGTTCCAATCCAAAAATCAAGTATTGAGCAAATTTTTCTCTATTCATTTCAACTATCTTGAAATACCTTCGATCTGTTTGCAAACGGCTAACATGAACTCTCGGTTAAATTGGACACTCGGCAATCTCTTCCATCATTCTTTATTCTCTTGGTAACAATAGTCGAATGATGCCTGCAGCCCTTTCTATCGATCCCTATATTCCAACTCAGTTCCTCGGAAACCATTTTCAGTCTCGATCTAAATTTATCTCCACCGTTCTGGTTACATAAGTCTTTATCGGCATTATTCATATTTCCTTCCTGCCCTTTAATAAATTAACCGATTTCTTGTCACAGTGAAATATATATTTAATACAATTATTAAAGTTTTGAATGTAATATTTATTGGACTTCAAAAAGTAGTATTTCTGGTTTGTACTTAACTTTCAAAAGCTCTAATTGCAAATAAAAAATTTTACCTCCAATATTTTACTTTACCATACAGGGTATGGACAAGTATTGTAAAAAAGTGGTTTTTTCCTTATTTTTTTCGAAATATCTAAAAAACGGTTTAAACTATTTTGATTAAAAAAATTGAGCGAAACCATGTCATTTCGCTCTACAAAAAAAGCTCCTAATAAGGGAACATCGAAAAAAATATATTTTTCGAGATAATAATTGTTTTGTTAAAATGTCTGTTAGTCTGTGTGTTACCAAATTGTTGTGGACGAGCTAGCTCAAATACTAGTGTGAATATCAAAACCAAATTTCACACGTAGTTTTGGTCCATTGAGATTAAGAGCTGATTAGATTTTGGTGCATATCGACCCAAAATTAAAGGGGATGGAGGGGGGTTAAAAATTAAAAATCTAGGCCATTTGAGCAAACTCAACCAAATTTTGTATAGATAATAATCAGTGGGACCCCAGAAGTCTAAAAATTCAAAAAAACAGCCCAAAATGGGGGGGGGGGTCAAAAAATGAAATTCTTGACCATTTACCAAATTCAACCAAATTTTGTATACATAATCAGTGGGACCCCAGAAGTCTAAAAATGCACAAACTAACCTCCTAAAATGAGGGGAGGGGGTGTCAAAAAATGAAAATATAGGCTCTTGTACCAAACTCAACCAAATTTTGTATACATAATCACTGGGCCCCCAGGAGTCTAAAAATGGAAAAACTAACCCCCCTACATGATTATAAATAATTTTATTAAATATTAAATATAAGTGAGGGGCCAGGATGTATGGTAAAGTCAAAGTGGATGGCCACATCAGAACACGTCAGCTTATTTCATGAAAATATTAGGTGGATGCATTATTATTATCCCCCGTTTATATTGGCTCGTTTTTCATTAGTGGTAATTTTTGTTTATTTTTTTTTAATAAAAATAATCTTTTCTATTTCTTTAAGAAAATGCGTGTCAAAAATCATATTCATATTCGTCATATTATACAGTGCCACAACGAGAAAGGATGGAAGGCAGCACAGTCATTTCTCGATCTCAACAAACTTTTTGGTGAAGGAACAATTAGCGAAAGACAATGTCGGGAGTGGTTTGCACGTTTCAAATCAGGTAATACCAGCTTGGAGGACAATCCAGGAAGAGGTCGATCATCGGATTTCGACACTCAGGCACTACTGGAAGAGGACGAAAGCCTGACAATGCTGGCTGAAAACTTCAACGTCGACCACTCAACGATCGTGCGTAGTCTCAAAAAACTCGGAAAGGTATGTAAATTTGGTTTGGTTGGATAGGTCCCTCATGAATTCTCTGACAAAAACAAAGCCGATCGTTTCCGAATTTTCTCCGAATTGCTGCAAAGAAACGAGCAATCATTGCCAATAAGGGATGGGGTCTGCTCCCACAAACGCCATATTCACCGACCGAGGCTCCCACAGACCACCATGTCAATCGCTCGCTGAAAAACTGGCAGGTGAATAAAATTTACGACGATTTGGATGATTTGGTGACCGATGTTAAAGCATGGATTGCCTCTAAGAACAGCAACTTCTTTGCCCGTGGAATCGACTGTCTGTCAAGCAAATGGGAAGCAGTAATTGAAGTAGATATGAATAAACAATTAAACATGTTTCTGTTAAATTTTTATCTTTGTTTTTTCATAATAAAATTAAAAAACAAAAAATGGCGGATAATTATGCACCAACCAAATATTAATTATTGCTCTTTAATTTATCTTAGTAATGCCGCTGACAACTATGCAATATAGTGAGCATCTCTGCTCACCGAATTCCTAACCTAACAAATGCAGGCGTCCATTTATCTCATTAAAAATCTCTTACTAGATTAACTCACCCAAGTTAAGAATAATATTCAAACGCACCCCCCCCCCTCCCCTCCCCCAATAACACACTCGCTCTAGAAGATGCCTTATCTAGCTCTTAAACAACTTCTAGATCAAGTGTGCTACCAGATAGTTGAATAAGAAAGTCGGGCCACTAAAGAGCCACGAAAATGAATAAAGAGTAGATTAAATATTAAATATATAAAATTATTAGCTTGAGCTCGGGCATCACTGGTTGAGAGCATAAACCTCGTTCTTGTGAAAAGCTTCGCACCGGACATGCGACGATTCCAGGTTCGAACCCCGGCTGGTCCTTTTGTCTAAAATAAATAAACTGCAACGAATCGTTGCTAGACTTGATCCATAGTTGTTTGAAATATTAATTCGTTTATTCCTTTATTATTAATCAGATATCACTCTCTATTTATATTATTATTAATCAAATGTGATGTTGAAAATCAAAAATTACAATTGATTCTAATTTAATACTTGAGGATTAACAGTTATGTATTGCAATTTTGACGTTTCGATCATTATTGGTAACCATTTTTGATTTTTACTCGATTCCTTCAGATCTTCAGCAAAGGCAACAAAATTTGATGCATTTGATGAAATCTACGTTTCAGTCTAAATGAGTGAAGTCCTGATAATGGTTTCCAAGAAAACATCTGAGCTCAAAATCGTCATTTATTAAAATTCCGTTTATTGCAGAAATGAATATAATGTTTTGTTATTGTATAAAATGTGATTTTATTTTACTGGATGTATCTAATTAAATCAGATATAACAAATAATTAAAAACTAAGTTTTCGAGAGGGGGAGGGTCAAAATAATTTTGGACCTTTTAAAAATGTTCCTAGATACCTAGATGACGGACCCATGTTAATCAAGCTTAATAGTGATTGTTATGTATTGTTTAATAATACATACTCAATCTTTGTTTTGTTTATAAAAATCGATAGAAGTTAAACGATTTGCATTCTAATTACAATTTACCTACTAACTTTAGAAAACTTAATTAAAATCATTTAACATTTTTAATTACAATTACGCTTTATGTTTCTAATCATTTAATTTGAAGACTATTTTAAGAATGTTTATATTCAAGATCGATTTTCCTTGTTCTTTAATAAGATTATTTAATTACAAATTTATGTTTTTATTCTATGGTTTACTTTCACTTGTAATATAATATACATGTCTCAAAAACAAATACGACGACTAGCAGCAACACTTTAATAAAAATAAAAATAATTTAATTTTAAATTGAATATGCAATTTCGGAAATGGCACATCTCGCATATTTTGACAAATATACTTTTTCATATAAATGTAATCTAAAAGCTTCCCTGCAGCTATTATGCTCGAAAAAGGCACAACAAAATGAAACTAAATTTTTTTTTTAATTTTACACTACTTTAGAAAATAATTAGTTTTTTTTTCATTCCTAAATATTTTCAATTTTCGGACATGATATGGTCTTTTCGAAATTACATATTCAATTTAAGACAGGTATCGGCTTGAAAGAATTCAAAAAAGTAGTATTTTTAATGTACCTACCTATTTAAAAATTCAAAACATTTTCAATTATAGAAAATTTTACGTTCTAGAAATTTGAAGAAAAGCGTTTTGATTAAGAAATATTAAGATCACACAAAAATGAATACATGTATTGAATATAGAATGTGGCTACATTACGAAATCAACTCTCCACAAAATTTCGAATAAAATCTTAATATTGTACAATTCGAGTGAAATGAATTCCATAACTTGTAAATTTCAAGTTTGTATTTTATTTAGTTTATGGTATGAGCTTCAATGCTCTGACGGACAAACGGACAGACAAGATATTATAACCACGGCACTAATAGGGTCTCTTTTTACTTTTTAAACGGAACCCTAAAAATGACTATTTGGTACAAACTCTTTTTCGTATGAGGATAAAATGTTGTTATAAAAAAAACTCATTTATATCTATTTAAAAGAAAACTTTCCTACTGATTGACTGATTGATGGATCAACATCGCTTAGCAGAGATTGCAATTGGTAGCTCAGAAAAATATGAAAATGTTACTTGCAAAAACTTATGAAGTAATAGAGGTTCATATAGTTGGATAGTTGTAATTTTATTTTAGCATACAGGGTATGGTCAAGTATTGTAATCGTGCATGAAAAAAGTGTTTTTTTCTTCTTTTTTTCGAAATATCTCAAAAACGGCTGAAACTATTTTAATTAAAAACAATTCAGCGAAATCATGACATTTCGCTCTACAAAAAAGCTCTAATAAGTGAACATCGAAAAAATTATATTTTTCTAGATAATAATTGTTTTGTCAAAATGTGTCTTGGTTAGCCTGTTAGTTAGTCTGTTAGTCTGTTAGTTAGTCTGTGAGTTACCAAATTTTTGTGGACGAGCTAGCTCAAAAACTAGTGTGAAAATCAAAACTAAATCTCACACGTAGTTTTGGTCCATTGAGATTAAGAGCTGATTAGATTTTGGTGCATATCGACCCAAAATTAAGGGTGGTGGAGGGGGGGGGGGGGGTTAAAAATTAAAAATCTAGGCCATTTCAACAAACTCAACCAAATTTTGTATACATAATCAGTGGGACCCCAGAAGTCTAAACATGCAAAAACTAACCGCCCAAAATGTGGGAGGGGGGTGTTTAGGGTCAAAAAATGAAAATCTGTGCCATTTAACAAACTCAACCGAATTTCGTATACACAATCACTGGGACCCCAGAAGTCTAAGAATGCAAAAACTACCCCCCCCCCACCTCTACATGAATATAAGTAATTTTATTAAATATTAAATATAAGTGAGGGGCCAAGTTATATGGTAAAGTCAAGTAGATGGCCACATCAGAACACGTCAGCTTCTTTGTAGAAGACACTCCAGGGGAACGCAATGGGAAACTACCCCTGTGAAAATTTTCCCCAGGAAAATTACAATGCAGAGGATACTTTCCACAGTAATAGCCGACTCTCGGAATCGAGTATGACATTTGAAGAAGGAGAAGATAAAATCTCAGATCAGATGCCCTCTGAAAAAACCAACAAGGCCTTTATGAGTAAAACCGAAGCTCACATGCCTCCTGTCAAAAAAACAACATCTTTAATCTAGGAACGATCTAGAAAATTCGAATATGTTTAAGTCTTTGGATAACGCGAACCTAATCGTATAGAAACCAGCCCGAAATGAAGGTATATGAACTGAAGAACCGAGCCGAACTGAATTTATCTTAAGGTTCTTCAATTTTTATCAAATTTATTATTATCGATCAGACAATTATGGAAAAATCAACATAAACTTATGAATATGAAAAAAGTCACCTCTATAATTTTATAGTACTTTTATCAACTTACTGACGAGAAATTAATAAATTAATTTTTCGCGATTTAACATGGAGTCCTAAGGGAAATTGGATTTTTCTAGCCTTTTAACTTGAAATGTACAATAATTATCGAGGCCATCTCAAAGATTATGTTACAAGTATTAAAAAAATATGTAGGGATTATTTTAAGAGCTTGTAAAAATCGTTTGATCACCTGTAGTGTTATAATTCACAATTTCTCTCAGCAAAATTGCGTTTTTAATTGGAGCTTAGCAACGCGAGTTTTTTGAAATTATACATAATTATATATGAGCCGTTTATTTTGAAAGTAGCGTCCACTATTTGCTATTTTGAAATAGTTGTATTTATATTTTTATAAATACATATATTTATATTTTTATAAATACTATATTTATATATATTTTAATGTATTTACTTTGATGAATTCATGACGATACCACTTTAGTAAATAGAAAGTCTGTAGTGACATTCGTTTGACTTCCTTCGTACCTGAAGAACCTCCTTAACCGAACCTTACATCTAATCGAAACAAGATCATAAACCGAACCTATGAAAAGTTCAAGTTCTTTTTTGACAGAGGGCATATGGTATTTGCTTTAGCCGAAGGCAATCTGACTGAACTGACTGGCTTGAGAGAATTTATTCTAGAAAAATGAAATTGTGCAAATAATAATTCTCAAAAAATCCGAACGAATATGTTTGTGTTTTGAATGTGTGTAGGTGGAAGGAAGGAGGAAGGGCGTCAATTACCAGTATTGCATCAGATGACAAAATATTTATCTCTGCTTAATTGTTTATACAAACAAACAATCCAAGTGAGATTGGTTTAGAAATTTTCAATTTAATAAATTAAATTTGAGACCACAAGAACCTGCAAACATCCTAATTTATTTCGGACTTTGAAGGGATCTTCAAATAAAAACACAAATCTATAAGCAACATGGTAATGGGATGACGAGATAACGTCAATAATCGCTCCAAAATTTCGTTTGCACGAAATACACGATTTTCCAAGATTCAACACCCTTGCGGGGTTAAATTAGTTATTAACCGAACAAACGCATTGGCCAACTCGTTTGTCACTATGACTTTTAGAGACTGGAATTCTCTTCACCTGACTGTCTTCCAAGCAACATATAGGGTGGGACATGGGACCGGAAGTTTTTGGAATAGACTGTACTCGGCAAGTGAGGGGGGTAGAAAGCTGGCGAGGGTCGCATTCCAATTCTACGATTGTACCATTCAGTGTTCTCCATAGCGATTTTGATGTGTCGCCTAAACTTCCTCTGGGTCGCTACAACTGGTTCTCCATTACGCACAAAACTTTCATGAGCAAAAATGCGGTGCCCCAACTGCCAATGAACCATGGCAAACACTGAATTGTAAAATTAGAGGATTGGAATGCGATCCTCGCCAGCTTTCTACCCCCCTTACTTGCCGAGTACTGTTTATTCCAAAAACGCCTGTTCCCGTGGCCCATCCTATATAACCTTCAGACTTTCAAGACTCGCATCTACAGATACCTTCGACTCCGACCTACTCCCTAAATCTCTTATTTTCGCGATGCAAGGGTCCACCAAGGATTACAGAGGCTGTACCTTTTTGGTGCAACTTCTTCTTGTATCAATATCAATATAAACAAAAAATGAGACTAAATACGCCAAAAGAATACGTGGAATTCCCGGGCCAATAAAATGTTGTTTAGCTTGAGAAATATTTAAAAAATTTATTATGGTAAAAAACAATAAATTCCTGAAAATATATACCTACGCTTCATTTTCATTTCATTCTTTTCCTTTAGTTTGATTTCATTCTATATGACGCTGACGGTTCCAATTAACCTTTTATTCCGATTCATTCATTCATAGAGAATTTCAATTCAATGAATGAATGAATAAATTAATTGGTTTAGAATGATTTTTTAATATTTTCATGGTGTTTGCGGGAATTCTGTTATCCCTTTGAAATCCATCACTAAATTTAAGACAATAATAAATCATAAATAGAAAGAATTTCTCCTTTGAATTATTATTTACTTTCAAATAATTATCGATTCTAGATTTCATTTCAATCAAATAAAAGAAAAAAGTGGGATATTATCATAAATTGCGAAGAAAATATAGGGTCGGGCAGAGCATCTTGCTTATTTAGAAATTCAATTAAGAAAAAGTAACGCATATATTTAATATTATATTTAATTCTTTGAACAGCATCAAGTATAAAATTTAAATTTTATGTTTACACAGTTTTAAAGGTGATATCAGGCAGATGGTGTCCATTATTCTCAATACACTGCGTCATCTCCTTGAGGGCCGTTCTGCACTGACCCGCCCCCTCCGACTATTTTTTATGGAGCTATCTAAAATCTCTTGTCTACAAGGATCGCCCTAGGACCCTGGCACACCTGAAGGACAACATTCGTCAGCTGATATGCTGGAAAGAGTTGAACGAAACTTCCGAGTTTAATTATGCAGTGTATTGAGAATAATGGACACCACCTTCCTGATAAAATCATCTTTCTTAATACTGTGTAAACACAAAATTTAAACGTTGTACTTGGTGCTGTTCAAAGAATTAAATATATATCTGCGTTACTTTCTTAATTGAATTTCTAAATAAGCAAGGAGCTCTGCCCTAGCCTATATTAATTCAGAAATTAAAATTGAGGAAAAGTGATAACTTTTTCAAGATTAAGTAAGTACATTCTCCAAGAATTTTGAATCATTTACAATTTTTTATCAACGAATGATTTTAGCTGTAGAAAGCTGAAATCTGACCCAAAGGATGAAGTAAATGTTTTATTCTTATAGGAGAATAGATTTTGTTTCCCTTGATAACTTTTTCGCCAATTTTATTTACCCTTCAGCAGGCGTATCAATGATTATAATTTAATTACAAGACTATAAACAGATGTGGACATATCTCCAAATCAAATCAATTATCCATAATTCTCTCCATAAATCATTCGAATAATTAATTCTTTTAACTTTGACTCTCTTATATGGCCTGAGTAATATAAATTTAAACTTATGAGTGAAGTATTGATAATATTAAATAAACTGAAACGAATCCAGAGTACGAGAAATATAGTACCAAAGTAATTCTTCTTACAACAATAAAATTATTATTTAGCCACAGTTGTTACAAACAACATTCAATATACGAATAGTTTTAGAATTTCGAGAACAACTTAAATTTATGTTTATCTATTTTTACTTTATTTAGAGGTGAGCACAAGGGGGGGGGGGGTTAAGACGCAGTCATTGAAATTTTTGGTGAGGGTTGAAAATTGTTACATTTTAGCATTACATGCTAAGAATAAAAACAGTCAAGTCTTATAACTTTAATAAAAGAAATAAAAAACCCTTCTAATTCTTTAGAAGTGAACAAAATGGGGAGAGTACTTTTCATGAAGCTGAGGGGGGAGGGGTGAGCCATGAAGGTAGGGAGTCATCCCTGCTTTATTTATTTTAATCATTACACTATTAAGACATATTTAATAAATACACACTATACTTCATGTTATTTACAATAATACTATACTAAATATGCATCTGCTATATTTTTTCTTTTGATGGATAATAGGTTAAGAGCATACATGGTAAAATTAGTTGAAACGACGAATAAATTAACAAACGGCTTTTATTTTCCCAGTCGTTATCCAGTGTTGATTTGTAGAACGGATTAATTAAACGAGAGTATATCCACTTCGAAATAACAGTTGGCACTTAACCCGAGGATTTCGAATCTGGGTATGCTCTCTTTTAATTAATTATAACTACAAATCACCATGTTAAACAGCTACGAAAAGTCGTGAGTCTAACAGGTATTTCAACTATTAAATAATAAAATTAATTATTTATTCAACTCATCAAAAACGTCCTTTCCAGGAATGTTTCTCAACTGAGTTTTCCTCCTGAAACTTAGATTTTCAATCTTGGATATAAAAAGACAAAAACAAAAAATGTATATTTCATTTTTTATAATATATTCACTTCTATCAAATTAATGAAGCATTCTAATTCCAAATATTATAAATATGACCTTTAATTTTATACTAAAGGGAAGTATACGATAGACTTTATACATATAATACAAATATTTACGAAAAATAAGATTTCCATTGGCCCCAGAGTTAAAAAGGGGCCCCAAAAGGCATGACTGTCTGTGGTAGCGATAATTTAAAAAACAATGAGATAAATATTGCCTCGTACAGCAAGACTTCATTCCACATTGACCAATCCGAAACCTTAACTGCCTATGATTTTAGGGGTTTCTTCTTGTTAAAAACAGAACTATCGAAAAAAATTTCCATTAATTATCATGAATACCATCTTCTATGTAGTATAAAATTTTTATAAAAATTAGAGATCTGTGAGATAAGCCCATCAAAATAATGCAACTTGGACTCGTATACCTTCCAAAATACTTGAGAAGAAGATAAATTTATATGTATATTGCCTAGGGAACATGGTGTTGAATCGAGATGAAACGATATTTACTAAAATAAAATTAGTAGTAGACTAATTTTAATTTTATTGAATTCATATTTATCGTTGATATAAGGAGAGAATGAACAAATTTGTGGGATATTTTATAATTTTAAATTAAGCCACTTTCGAACAGTGGCAAGTACAAAAATCCCCTCAAAATGGGCACTAGACTGTTATTATTATCAAAAGATATAAATACAAAAAGATTAGAAGGAAAAAATTTACTAATGTATTTATGAAAGAAAAATATATGATTATACAAAATTCCCTCAAAATGGGCACTAGTCTGTTATTATTATCAAAAGATATAAATACAAAAAGATTAGAAGGAAAAAATTTACTAATGTATTTATGAAAGAAAAATATATGATTTTATCTTTGAAATTTTCAAAGGTAGGTTCTTTCTAGTTTGGGGCCAGAGAGAAATGTGTATGCTTTATGCTTTATGCTTAAGTCAGTGTTTCCCAACCTTTTTTGTGTCATGTCCCACCTAAGCCTTTCTAAAATTCTTATGCTGCCTTAGGTAAAATTTTTTATAAAAGACAAATTATTTTTTTATTTATATAATTATATAGAGTGTTACAAAAAAAAGCAATCCGTGAGTTTTTAAAAAAATTTTCACACAAAAAAATCTAAAAGTGATTAAGATAATATAAAACTTTGTTGCGAATATGTACATGGGAAGGAGTGTTGATCGATGCCCAAATTATTGAAAAAATAATTATGTAAATTTAAATTTGAAAATAAAAACACTTTGTTAAAATATATATACATATATATTGATATTATAGATGTATATTTTCAAATTCATGTTTTCATGTAACGCAATCCATCCCGTCTAACGAGAAAGAATTGTCTCTATAACTATAAATTTGACCGCTTTGACTTTAACAGATGGCAGCACTTGATGGCAACGCCTGTATTTAGACAACCACAACAGACGCTAGCATCAGATGAGCCTTCCACTACATTTATTTATAATTTATATAATTCAACTTGCCCGTCAACTAGATACTCTGATTTGTACCAATAGGAAAGACTATTACAACACTATACAATGTTATAACTTGCAATGAAAATATTGTGAAACCATAAAAGAAAGAAATATCTATTTACATACACGGTGTGAATACAAAAACCGAAAATAGAAATGTATATTAGCACTCTTTAAATATCTTCTAACATAATAAGAAGTTATTATTTGACTATTTTCTCCAGCAGTCGCTCTTTCTCCTCTACGTGTTTAGCTCTACATAATAAAAAGAAGCAATGGCTTCAAAATGCTGTTTTGATAGTAAAAAGGTCTCCAACCCACAGGATTTAATTTTATTAGTGTATCCTGCTTTCTTGAATCCTTTGATGGAAATTGTCTCAATATGAATCTGAAAATGGACAACTCTCTTTGAATACATATTTACCCGAAAAAAAACACCCAAAGAATTCAACGGCTAAAATAAGTGAATCGAGGTTTTTTATTCCTTAAATTTAATGCCAAAAGATCAAATAAATTTGTAAAAGCATTAAAAAGCTGGGAAATATAGATCTTACTACCTACTAGAATAATCTGAATTGTTTTTGCATTTTTTTATACGAATTTCCTAAAGAAAATACTAAATTTTGAGATGAAGAACTGATAATTTAAAATGAAAAACTTCAATTAGTTTATCTTCAATAAGATTTACATAGTATATTATTATTTTCTTGTGAAAAAATTTAAGTTTATGATAGTTTAAAATATTACAGATGTTAGTTTATAATAAAATGATGAGTGCAAATTTTAATGATTTGATATTTTTGTCTACCGAATTTGAAACTTGGCTCAGAGGTGCACTTTATTAATGCGAATATGTGGGCCTTCTCATTAGTTTCAAATGTACTATATTGGTAAGTGGTTCTTGGCACTACGCTGTCTCGTGGCCAAAAATATAACTAAACTACTCAGGTCAGCTTCACAACTATCAATCATGCTGATGATAATTTTTCAAAATTGAGATAAGGAAGAATATTTAAATAAAGCACCCAATATAGGATATTGCATAAGGCAGTAAACAACAAACTAATAATCTATCTTATTTGTTTTGTTTAATAATTTTTCTTTATACAATAAAAATAAATATGACCCGATCGCGTTAGTTTTTGTTTTGACCACCAGTCAGCGCAGCGCTGTTTACCATCGGACAGATAAAATAGCTCTCCAAATCACAATTCGATATTTTTTCCTGATTTTTGGATTTTTGAACCGGAAGTTATAAAGCTAGAAAGTTCAATTAAGTAATCTTATTTTTGGGAATACAAATATTTTTGTTACAGAATGACCTTTCTACGACTTTTTGTTCTTGTGTCATCGTGGGTATTGGAAACAAGACACAAACATAAACAGTTATAGAGATAAAAATAACGAGAAAATAATTTTTCTTTGCGATTCAGACTTTTCTAGACACTAAAAAGAAAAAAAATCTTGTTGATACATTTCCCAAGACAATTCGGCAGGCTAAATAATTAATTTTCTTATTGGTATTTAAACTAGAAATATAGTTTAATATATATTTTAAAATAAGAAAAAATATTTATTGATTGTATAGATAATAAAAAAATACAAATCTTTTAAAAAACAATCTTAGAAACGTTTATACTCAGACGTTTCAGGAGAATATCTACCTTTATCAATGGCAATTTCATATTTCAAAAAAGAAGAAAAAAACAGTTGCTTTCTCTAAAGCAAAGCTTTCTAAACATTAGGAAAAGAAACTTTTTTCTTTTTTTGAAATTGTCATTGAAAAAAGGGAGAAATTTTCCCGAGACATCGTGAGTTAATAAACTTTCTAAGATTGTATTTTTTTATTTTAATATAATATATATAATATCAATTTTTCAGAGGAAAAGGAACAATGATACTAAGTGTTATATTAAACGATGCAACGTGCAGTGAGTTTGTGAAGTTACCATCGCTACTCTAAATAAATATTGGTGCTGTGTGAGTAATGTGAATTCAAACCTTTATATGTATAACTAAATGGCAAAGCTAAATGAACCGACTAAGTGTATAGAAGAAATTTGATCAAGGTGATTATATATGTATATAAAATGTTTGGGTTAATTTAAGAGTGTGAGTAATTTGAATTTATTTGTTTCTTTACAGAATCTGAAGAAGCTGTAATAAAACAGCGAAACGTTGCTATTGATCGTTTAATATAAATCTTAGTATTATTGTCCTTTTCATCTTAAAAACTGATATATTTAATACTTATTATGTATGTACAAACTGTTGGATTATGGACAGGACACTATTCTGGCGATTCAAAAACCACTAAAGAAGGCGAGAATTATATACCAGGGCAGATTGATCAACACCAGAATTATGTACTTCAACTTGAACGGAAATGTATACAAGATTAATCCAGGGGAACTGTGTAATATATGCAACACCTTTAAAAAGGAGAATTTGTACCATTTAGTATATGAATGCCCGAGAGAGCGATTTCCTAGACACCTCAGTGAACGACAGGTTTATGAACAGCTATTGAACTCTCTCACGGACCATGATGTTAACCGACTATATTACTATTTGGAAGGAGTCCTGAAATTGAGATAATTTATCATTAATGAATGATTTTTTACTTGCTTACCTAGGATCAAATAAGTGATTTAAATTTAAGCTTTGGTCTATATTTGTTTTTTATTTGTTTCCGGTCATTTTCTATTGGACTTGTTTATATATTTTTAATTTATTTTTTGTATATTCTGTTATGTTTATTTATTTTTATTTTTGCACATTTTATATTGTATTTATTTATTTCTTATTTTTTGTGGATTCTGTATTATATTTATTTATTTTTAACCGACTTCAAAAAAGGAGGAGGTTCTCTATTCGACTGAATTTTTTTTTTTTTTTTTTTTGTGCCTATGTTACCTCATATCTCCGCCAATTCCCAACCGATTTTGAAATTTTTTTTTGCATTGGGTCCAGTCTAGCTTCCGATTGGTCCCATTTTTTTTCGAATTTTTTTCATAGGTATTAGACCTTTTTTATTAGGTTTGTTTAGACCTAACCTCTTTGTTTATGAACCGATTTCGATGGTTCTTTTTTTATCCGAAAGGGGTGTCTTAGGGATGGTGTCATATTAATTTGGTCAAGTTCTGATGATATGATCACTATTAATAACATCACTAAAAAGAGAAAAATAAAAATAATTTTTAAGAAAAAAATAAAAACCGACTTCAAAAAATTCAATGCAACAAATAAAATACACTAAAAGGTATAAAATAATTATTATCTTATTTAGTTACAACTAAACGACGAAATATTAACATGAAAATACTTTTTGAAGTTGGTGCCCAACATATACCTTTTATGAATCGCACTCGACGGATCTTACTTAGTACGTTTGGAGGGTATGCTCGCTTATAGGTATAGTTTGTTTGGCACCGACTTCAAAAAGTAATTTCATGTTAATATTTCGTCGTTTAGTTGTAACTAAATAAGATAATAATTATTTTATACCTTTTAGTGTATTTTATTTGTTGCATTGAATTTTTTGAAGTCGGTTTTTATTTTTTCTTAAAAATTATTTTTATTGATTTTTGCACTTGTGTATTATATTAACTTATTTTTCGATATTTTGTATTATGTCAATTTATTTTTGATTTTTTGCATTTGTGTATTGTATTAACTTATTTTTCGATATTTGTACATTTTGTATTATGTTTATTTATATTTGATTTTGATTTTTTGCACATTTGTATTATATTGGTTTATTTTTTCGACTTTCTGTACATTATATGTTATATTTATTTATTTTTCTGATTTTTATACACGTTAATGAATGAATTGATTAATTTTTTGATTTTCAGTGCATTTTGAATTGTGTTTATTTATTTTCGATTTTTCGTACGTATATTTGTTTATCGTTCTTTTTGCATATTTTGGGTTTGATCTGTGAATTATCTGGTTGTTTTCTCTGATTGTCCATTTGTATAACAAATTGTTCAGAACAAATAAAGAATCCATCTATCTATCTAATAATTATTATGGAGCTGAATAACTATAATGATATACATATTTTTTCTGTTCCTCAAGCCATACTAGTTTTTTCAGTAATTGTGGTCCAGACGCTATTTTACACCCATACATTTCTTTACACTATAAATGGCCTAAAAGACCCTGTTTCGTATTTGACACATCTGTGGAATAGAATGGGCCTCTAAGTACTCTCTCACCATTCCGGATGCAATTTAAAAATAAACCATAAAACTAATAGCAGATTAGGTCTTGGTTAGCTCTTTTTACTCATCGTAAAACCGTTACCGTTTTTTTTGCTTTTTATAGGTGCTTATTAACATGCAATATGAGATAAGGTCAATAACCCCCCTAAAGTCTCATTTACACCATTATCTAAAATTCATATTCCAAATCCGATTCAAATTGAACTATCTTAATTTTTTTTTCTTGAGTCATTCTTGTTTCAATCTTAGCCGAATTCTGCAGGAAATTAAAGAAAATAGGTAGGATCAATTCAAAATTTGATTACAATAATACACTTAGACAGAGAGAAGTCAAGTTAAAAATGAGTGCCCCCTAGCTTCATGACTTACCCCCCCCCCCCTCCTCCCCAGTTTTATGAAAAGTCTCTGTTTTTCCAGCTGTTTTTCTGTTCGGGGTTGGTTGTCTCAAAAATTCCGGGGATGGTTGTCACATGTAAAGCTAAAGAAAAATGAATCCAGTGTATAAATTGTAAGAAGTGGGCTCATGAATTATGTACCCTAGGATCAAATATCTTTTATATAGTACATGTCAAAATTGTGAGAGTGCGCTCGAAAGTGACTACAATGAAAAAACAATTTATTTATAATAAATATATTGATAGAGTTGAACGTTTTTAATAAGCTCTTATTTATTCCAAAGATATTTTATTAATAATCAAGATATATCGAAATCATTCCAAATATGACCAAATTTTTAGGTATTTAATTCAAATATATTATACGAGCTTTTCGTGCGTGCCTTCGGCACGCCCTCGAAGCTCGGCCCTCCGGGCTGGTACTCTGGCGGGCAGCGTCTCGGTCCAAAAATTTTATTCCTCTTAAAAAACCACACTCCAAATGTATACCGGTAAACTACCGAAAATACATCGTCTCTTAAAAGTTTCGCCTCTTTAACTTTTGAGTGGCGAGGGGGGGGGAGGAATAATGATCAATATATTTAATGCAATTGGATGTTTATACCAGTCCGTCTCCTAAAGAAAAACTCTATCAATATATTTAATGTTTCTTAATTCAAAATGAATTGGAGTCTTTCATTTCAAAATTCGAGTCCAAATTAGAAATTAGAATTTCAAATTTGCCTGGTTAATGAAAATCGATTGGAGCCGAGCTGACAATTATATTTCAAATTTGCCTCGTTAATTAATATATATTCAATGTTTCTTAATTTAAAATCTATTGGTGTTTTTTTCATTTTCATTCGAGTTCAAATGAATACAATATTATCTCGACACAAAGTCCAAATCAAAAATATCTAGTTTTAGTAAGAGAAATCAAGATAGAAATATTAATGTCGCAATGGAGTAATCGGTAGAGCCATGACTATAGTTCAAGAGTTCGTCGGTTCGATTCTAGGCAAGAGCGTAATTTTTTTAGAGAAATTTCTCTAAGCGTTGTTACAAATTAATCTAGATGAATATTATATAGTATACTTGAGTGATCTATTTTATTCTATTAGATATCTCTTAATATCTAATGAATTTTTTTTGTCTTGTTTACTTCTAGTGAAACCTTCTATTATATCTAAACAATTGTTTTTTTTTATCATAAAACGATTTAGATTTTCTGCAAATAGTGATATCTTAAAAATTAAGATATTTAAAATTAAAAATCAAAAAAAAATTGTTTACATTATCAATTGATTTTTTTTTAATTTTAAAACCCACTATAAGATTATAAGAAATATTAATATACATATATATATTAAAATTAGATTTTTTTTTATAAAGATACTGATACAAGAAGAAGTTGCACCAAGAAGGTACAACCTCTGTAGTCCGTGGTGGACCCTTGTAACGTGAAGATAAGGGGAGATTTAGTGATTGGGTAGAAGTCGAAGGTATCTGTGGATGCTGGTCTTGAAAGATTGAAGGTCATAAGTTGCTGGAAAGACGGTCGGGGGAAGAGAGTTCCAGTCTCTAGATGTCATGGGGATAAATGAATTGGCGAATGCGTTTGTTCGATTAGTATCCAGTTTAAGCGCGTAGGGGTGTTGAGTTTTAGAAAATCGTGTATTTCGCGCAATTGTAGCCCTTGGTGGGATTATCGATTTACTTATAAAGTTTACTTTACCTTATAAAGTGGTTTGAGAGGCAGGGAAGAGGGGGGAATGAATATGGAATTGGAATAATTATCGGAAAAGAGGTTTTTTTATTTAATTAGTTTATTCCTCTTATTAAAAACAAGGACAAAAAAAGATGATCAAATACAGTCGATGGTGGAGAAGTAATCTCCGGAGTCGAAGCTTATATACAATGTATACATTAATTCATGTAAAATAATTGGTTTAATAAACCTTATAAAGTACTAATACAAGGAAAATTGGATTGATTAAATCAGAAAAAGAGGTTTTTTTATTTAATTAGTTATTTCTCTTATTAAAAACAAGGACTAAAAAAGATGTTAGCAAGCTCAAGAAGATCAAGGACAGTCGATGGTGGGGAAGTAATTTTCGAAGTCGAAGCTCAAATACAATGTATAAATTAATTCATGTAAAATAATTGATTCAATAAAATAAAAAAAAATAAAAAAATAATACTTATAAAGTACCTTACAAATATAGAAAATTAAATAATTAAATAAATAAATTGAATTAATTTTTTTTATTAATTCACCCAAATGAATAATTAAATTAAATATTTATATAATTCATTTGAATATAGATTCTACATCAAATGAATATATAGTAGATGATATAAGTTAGAATATTTTTTATTATAAATAAAAAATATTTAAGTTTATATAATTTCTTGTCGTAATTAGATATTATTTCATTTAAATACCCAACTATTAAACTTTACTATTCCACCATTTTACTCATATAACAATATTTTTATAATTTACTTATTGGTGTTTGGTTCGAATAGCGGCATCTTAACTAATAATATATATCTAGAGCTGCTCCAAAAATATGAGAATACTTAAAATACGTATATCATTTATTCATATTGAACAGAGATCGATTTTGCCATAATTAACTTCACCTTCTATTCATATCAAATATAATTTCTTAACTATAAATATATCGTTTTTTCAGTTTATAGGACATTCTCTTAAATTAAATTTACTTAAATAATTATTTCAGTGTCTAAATTGGTCTTAACTATGTATTAGTGCTTTATGAATATCACTGTTTGATTTTTCTATTCTTAATATACATTTTTTTTTTCCCACATCTAAATAACCCGTGACAACCAACCAAACCCAGTGCCTCTGACAACCAACCTGGAGTCGTGGCAGGTTGTCACAGAAATTTACACTGGCAGAACTTTTTTTCTGAAAAGCTAAATGCTGCTATGTCAACAAATTTGTAGGGAAAATATAGCTAAGGGAACATATTACGAGATACAGTAATGATCTAATGATTGAATGGGAAACTGTAAAAATTCCCTCTTGAAAAATTAAAAACCTAAGACTTGACGGCTTTTATTTTTAGCATAAATATAACCCTAAATTGAAACAATTTTCAACCCCCTCCCAAGATATTTCAATGACACCCCCTCCGTCCTGTGGGCATCCGAGTTACATAAATGCAAGTAAATAATGACTTTTTATTAGAAAGAATCAAAATGTGTGTTTTTATAAATATTTACAACTCATTCCCATTATTCAAGAGTTCTATCCATAATGTGACCAAACTTTGAATGGTAGAAAAGTTCTATCATCCCCTCGTTATTTTTTGAATCCAAAATGAATGCATGAATGAATCCTGATCTGGATATCTGCATCAATATTGATAAAAAAAAAAAAAAAAACACTGCTATAAGCTAATATGTGTGGAAAAATTGAATCCTAACTGTCAGCTATCTTGAAAACAAAAATAATCCTATGATTTTTTTTTCTTTTCATCCCATAAGAAAAAAGATCAAAATACAGGGATAAATAAAAATATAAAAGTTTAGTGTTTCATATCTAAATATAAGTAACTCAAATAGAAAAAGTAATAAAAAGTTTCTTTGGAGATAGTACCTTAATTCCATTTGAGCGAATCTAACTATTTTCTTCTCATTATCAGGACACACTTTTGATATTTGATTTGTTTATTAAAATCACCTGAACTTTGAAACTACTATTAAAGTCAAGACAAGGCTTATTTATGTGAGAATGGAGCTGAAGGCTTGAAACTTTCTCAGTAACCCTTTTTAAACCTTCCCTTGAGTGGATAACAATTACCTTAGACCAGTGTTTTTCAACCTGTGGGTAGCGACCCCTGGAGGGTCGCGAAGCCTCTATAAGAGGTGGTCACAAAGCCTCAGTAATAAATCAATACTTTTTTACTGTTTTTATGTATTTTTTACTATATGGTAAAAAAATGAAAAATTGTGCACAAATTCACGATCAAGACGTTTCAGACCGGTGGGCCTGGCAGACCCGGCTCGTGACTTTGTGTAGGTTTATTGGCTTATAACACATTTATCAATAATTATATTTTTTATTAATTTATATCAGGATTTATAAAAATAAATCAATGGTTTTTTACTGTTTTTATGTGTTTTTTACTATAAAAAAAAAGAAAAATCGTACAGAAGGTCACGAGCCGGTCCTCTCAGTCCAGTGGGCCTAGCAGACTCGGCTCGTGACTTTGTGTAGGTTTATTGATTTATAATACATCTTTCAATAATTATATGTTTTTTATTAATTTATATCAGGATTTATAAAAATAAATAATAAATTAATACTTTTTTACTGTGTTTATGTCTTTTTTACTGTATGGTGAAAAAAATGAAAAATTGTACACAAAGTCGGTGGGCCGGCTCGTGACTTTGTGTAGGTTTATTGGTTTATAATACAATTTTCAATAATTATATTTTTTTTATTCATTTATAACAGGATTTTTAAAAATAAATAATAAATCAATACTTTTTTACTGTTTTTGTGTTTTTTACTATAAATAAAAAATGAAAAATTGTACACAAAGTCACGAGCCGGGCCTCTCAAATAGAGGGGGGTATGGGGTAGTGAATTTTTTTTCATACTAAGGGGGTCGCGTCATGAAAAAGGTTGAAAAACACTGCCTTAGACCCTTAGAGTACAAATTAGTATTATTTTTTAAACAAAATCTTTATTTACAAACTTAAAATTTGCATAAGAACAACAAATAATACATAATTCTCTCTCTTTTTTTCGAGTCTTATAATCTTCAGTCCTTCAAGATCTACATTTAAATCTCGACCCTCTCTTTTTCTCCTGGGTAATAAAAGAGGCTATCAAGACTTATAGGAGCTGCTCTTGTTGCTGTGTTGGTGTGGTGCTTATCACATTTCTTTGCATTTAAAAATAAATAAATAAAATTATATTTATTAAAAAATTCGTTTTACCGATAGCAGTAGAATTTATTGGAAAAATTAAATCTAGATACACCCGAAGGGGGTGAATATATCTCTTCTCATATATAATAAAAATTCTCCTCGCATTAAGTAGGGGACATTCTCGTGATTTTTCCACTAAAATAATATTGATTTTAAAACATGAGCATCGAATAAATTAGCCCTGTTCTCAAAACCATATTTTCATTTAAATTTCTTCGTATTAAAAATTATTTTTTAATTATGCAGAAAATAGTAAAACATCTACAATGTGTTATTTCTTATTTTTAAATCTATATATATAAAATTAAGGTTTTGTCTGTACATTGCTCCAAATCACGCCAAATTTTGGTTGCACACGTTTCAAAATTTTATGATAAACAAAGTTGTAGGGGATGTGATTTCTGACAACTTTTGTTTAAAAAAATTTCCCCAAAAAACTACCCAAAAAGGGAGGGAGGGTGAAAAAATGTAAATTCTTGCCCTTGGAGCAAACTCAACCAAATTTTGTATACATAATCTCTGGGCCTCTAGAGAGCTAGAAATGCAAAAACTGGCTCGAGGGCTGGGGCCCCAGGGGGCCGCCGAAGGCGGGCCTTGCAGCTAGTAATTAATATTAATTGTGTGTTTTTTTCTTTGTTAAATAAATATTAAATGTATATATGTACAATGTACATATTTCTTAATAAAATTTTGATCAGCTGAATTTATCTAAGGGTTTGAAATAGGACTTATGTTCTATAACATTTTTTGCTTAAAATGATGTCTCCAACAATTTAATCACCCTGTATATTTGTTCAAGGCATACCGGCAATGGGCTGAGGCAAGTTTTCGCAAGGCGCCAAGTTTCATGACGTTCCCAAAATCGAAATCTGAAACTTAAGTTGTTATTTGTTTAAGGCCATTTAAAGGTCATTTCGACTTGACTTGGTGGTCATTGGCAGTATCTCTTTTTTCTTTCCCCTTCTCTCCATATTATGTATTATTTATACCAGGTATTTACTGAATCAGGTGTTTTTGAAATAATTTTTTTTTAATTTTTTTGATTGACAAGTTTTCCAGCTCAGTTATTCAGCTACCTTAGTTAGATCTCTATTTGAATTTCAGAACTTAAGTTGCAACTTTTTTTGCAATGAAATTTTCTCTGGAGAGATACGGACTGGTAGAAATTTTAATTGAATGTAATGGAAGGCAAGTTGCAACTCTTATATTTTAGTTTTGTGATGGACATAAAACTTAGCATCATTTAGATTTCTATTATTTTTCTACCTGAACGAAAAGAAGCTGAACAGAATATGGTTTATTTTTTCAAATTTATATTTTTGGGGAGATTTATTTTTAATTGAGAAGTGATGGGAAGCAGCAAAATGATATTAAAAAAAAATTATCTCGAACAAAATAGATATATTGGACAGTCATTTTTCCCCCACTCAAAAACGTTTCAGACGACTTTCCCTCCTTCTTCAGGATCTACAAATTAATATAAAAAAACATGGTTGGCCATCATTCATTTCATTCACAATCATACCCTTATAAATACATATATGCACCACAAATAGACAGATTTTCAAAAGAAACAACAATTCACTTACTTAAAAGGGTTCAATGAGGGAAACATACAAGATACTTACCTCTACTCTCCTTTAGCAGTGCATTAAATTTGTCCTTTGTCAACAAAATGATCAATAGAATTTTTTATTCCTTAATTATAGATAAATGGCTTTTGCAACTTAATATACGTATAATATAAAGAGAGCAAAAAAAATCTATTGGTGACTCTGTTGAAAAATGACAAATTTCGAGCACTATCTGAAGGAGAGTAGTGGGAAGTAATTTGTATATTTCCCTCATTGACCCTTTTAAGCAAGTGAATTGTTGTTTTCTTTTAATAAATAATCTGGCTATATATCTAGAAGAAACAGAGGCACCCGAGAAGCAATTCTCTCTCTTAGACTAATAATAGAAAGGGCTTTTATCAGGGAAAAATCTGTCTACATTGGATTCATAGACATAGAAAAAACATTCAATAATATCAATTGGGAAATTATGTTCAAAAGCAAGACACTTGATTAATACACTAATTTAAAAAAAAATCGTTGGAGCCGTTTTTGAGAAAATCAAAAATAACAAAAAATCTTTCATGTAAATGTCTACTTCCGGTCTTCCGATTTCAACCAAAAGCTTGATGTACTCCTTCTAGCCTATATCAAGAATAAGTTTCGAATTTCGTATCTCTGAGACTTATGGTTGCGAAACGCAGAGGGGGTACATTCTTACGTACGTAAAGATCAACTTCTGGTTTTTCTATTTTAGCTCAAAATCTTGTTATACTTCTTTTAGCCTCTAGATAGCTTAAGTTTTAAATTTCAAGGCTCCACAACTTTCCGAAGAGGCGAAATGAACGATTAAAATATTTATTTTACGACACTACTAATTTACAACCCCTTTCTCTTTTTTAATCGGATTAAAAATTTGACACAACTAATAACTCATGACATTTGATAAATGTACTAATTTAAAAAAAAATCGTTAGAGCCGTTTTTGAGAAAATAAAAAAAAAACGAAAAATCTTTCATGTAAATATCCACTTTCGGTTTTCTAATTTCAAAAGCTTGCTGTACTCCTTCTAGCCTATATCGAGCTTAAGTTTCGAATTTCGTAGCTCTGAGACTTATGGTTGCGAAACGCAGGGGTGGGTACATACATACGCACTGACCAACGGATTTTGGATCACTTTTTGGCATCTGGGGACCACAATTTCCGGTTTTATGTCCTAAATCCGGTTTCCAACTATTAAGGGCATCGATTACTTCCACCTAGAAGTTACAAAATGAAATTAACTTTTTTCATCTCTGAGATACAAGCTCTCAGAGTCAGGACCCAGACTGGCCATCGCAATACTCTCCCATTATATTCTATAGAATATAAATGTGAAAGTAATTAACATCGTAAGTTGTAGAAAAAAATGTGAAAAATATTTTTTTCCATAACAACAATGTTAAATTTTGTTTGTTTTTTCTCTGTCCTGTAAAATGTCTTTGTTGTGAGTTAGCAAGTTTACTCTCTAAGGCTACGATATGTTTTTGTGAATGTATGATTGTGAATTGAAATGAATGATGGCTATTCCACTTTTTTTACATTAATTTCTAGACCCTGAAGAAGGAAGGAAAATCCTCCGAAACGTCCAATAAATCTATTTAATTTGAGAGAATTTTTTTCATCTCACTTAAAATTTCTACCAGTCCATTTCTCCCCAGAGAGAAAATTTCTTCAAACATATATTTTAAATAATATTATAAATAGTGCTGTGTATACTCTATTAGCCGAAAAGTGGAAAAGTAATCTCATAAAATAAATGAATAAAATCATAATGTAATTGGAACGGATAATTAGGTTAAATGGAAAGCATTTCGTGGTTGGGAAAACAAATCCTTGAATGTTATGTTCCGAGCCAAATGGTAAATGTGGAAGGCTGAGTGTCTCGAAGACACCCACCCAGTGCAGGCGGTGTTAGAAAGTACAGTGGATGTTGATGGCAAAACCCCTTTCCCTTTTCCCGGTACACTGATCAATACAAGAAAGAGCTGCTGGGGCTGAAATGGCAACCAGTTTTCCGATCCCTTCCATTTTAGCCTTTTAAAAAATGACAAAATTCCATAATATTTTTTCTCTCTCGATCTCTTTCTCTTTATTTATATTTTTTTTTATTTGAAAAAAATATTGCAATTGATCCATGTCATTTCTCTTGCAATACACGCCATTCTAGCTTTATTGTAATTCTACTCTTTTTAGGTTATTTTCCCTTTCAGCTTTGAATATATTTATCAATAATCCAATTTTAATATATGTATTATTTTTTACTTTCACTTATAAAAGAATAAGTGAAGAATTGGAATAGCATCTTTGGTAATTGAATAATCTTCTAATTCCAAAACTATAATATATTTTTCATAATGAATTTTTTAATTCTAGTTAGAACTATAGTTAGTAGGTTACGATAGGTAGCTAAAAATATATGTGCCTGAAATCCAAGCGCGACAAAAGTGAAACTTTTTTCTATTGAAATATGTACTTTCTAATAAACATACTAATTTCTCCCAGATAAAAGGAAGTGAACACATTCGAAATTATACATATAATAATCCAAAAGAGCTCATAAAATAACGTAATAAATTAAAAATCAAGAGAAAATTGAAAGGAGATCAAATTGAATATAATCTAATGTGTAAAATATTTAGTTAACATTAAAAAATATAAAAACTTATAACGATAATATTATTACTAAAAAATGACTGAGAGACAATACCAATGATAATGAGAGGTGATTTCAATGTTCAGTTCTCCAAACCTGAATTTCAACACAACCAACCAAAATGGTTGGAGGTCCACACATTTTAATCCACAAAGAGAAACAAAGAGGTTGTCCTCTGCTTGATGCAAATAAACACACACATATATATCGAGATGATATATCTGTATATATATTATTTATTTGTTTGAGACTATAGTTTCGAAGACTTGGTCTTCATCATCAGTCTTTCTTCAATTATAAATGTTGAAAAATGAAAAAACATTTATAATTGAAGAAAGACTGATGATGAAGACAAAGTCTTCGAAACTATAGTCTCAAACAAATAAATAATATATATACAGATATATCATCTCGATATATATGTGTGTATGTTTATTTGCATCAAGCAGAGGACAACCTCTTTGTTTCTCTTTGTGAATCAACAACTCTGCTACTCTCGGCAAAAACAAAAACTTTTCAATTAACATTTTAATCCTTCAATCTCCGGAGTTTTTTTGTTAAAATATTTGACGCCTCTATTCCCCTACAGGTTCCCCTACCACGTACCTAACTATCCCCCCCCCCCCATGCTTCGGAATTTTTCGTAACACTAGAAAATTGTTACTCCTCAGTAAAAAAGTCTTCACTTTAAAAATCGAATTTAGTAGTTGCCAAAAAAGTGCTTGAGCTGCTTTTTGAGGTAAAAGTGTAAATCTCTGAGATAAAGTTAGTAATCAGCTCAAAAAATTTCAGAAAAGTATTTTTTTAAATCAACCAACTAAAAAATGAACAGAGAAATATTTGTTTTTTAAATTTACAATATAAGATTAAAAATGTAAATTTTGTAATGAAAACGTTCTTCGACAATGACTACATAAATAAAAATAATCATTACAATCTATAATTTGTTCACTTTCTCTAGAATATATTCAGCGGCATCTGAAGTATGACATCTCTGAATAATCTAGCTAGATCAGATTTTTAAAGGCCACATTGACAATCCCCATTTCCCAAGAAGGCCGCATTTAACAGTTTTGAATAAACCTGCTGATTTTTGAAGTTATTTTATAGTTATTAGTTACATAGTTAAATTAAAAATGTACAATGAAATGTATAACTCAATAACATACTAAAAAGATAAAGTAAGAAAATGTATCATTCATATACTTTTTGCTAACCCAAGGACTGATATTGTTTTTGTCGAGGTTGCATTAGGATACCGGGATCTAGTCGAGATGTTTTGAGCTTCATTTGGTCTTCAAGGTGCATATTTTTGATCTTAGATCTCATATGTAACTTCAGAATAGATCTCAAATTTCTTACAAAATTTAACATTTTTCACAATAGGCCCAGAAGGCCGCAATTTATGGTTCTGAAGGTCGCATGGAGTCTTAAGGCCACAGGTTCATCTCTGATCTAAATAATTTAAATAATTCAACTTGTGGTTTGTTTTAAAATTGCTACCATTTAATAGTCTTACAAAAGACTTCTCCCACAGCAATATATTTGAATAGAAAAAAAATGCACTTTAATTCAATCATCAAGGAAAAATCTATTATTATAATTTGAAATATGAAATTAGAATGATTTCAATATAATAAAGTAGAACAATAAAAGAAAATCAATGATATTCCATGCGCTTGGCAGTTGTATAGGTAAACTAATTTCCATTATAAATGTCGGTATATAAATACATTAATATTTATATTCCATTTAGAAGAGGATTTTAAGTGAAGCAATTAATTAATATTTATTGTTTATTGACCAGCTTCTGCCTATATTGTTTGCTCTACATCTTTTATAATACTATTTTAGAAATTATTAACTGTAGTTTGGTCTTTCCATCTTATAGAAAATTCATTTTATAACCCATCGTAGAACCATATCCGCCTTCTTTAATACAGATATTGGAGGGGGGAGGGGTTTAAAAAATAATAATGGTCTTTTTTGCCCTGGCGGACAATTTTAAAGGATTTAAGAGTGAAACGCCGTGCAGTTCCTAAGGTGACCCATTAGCAAACACCTCTGCTTTGACTTTATCTATGGAAGTAAAGCCTAGCCAGTTCCGATACCCCCCACTCGTTTGAACTGACGGGGTCCAGAGGGAAGATGAACAACACGCCTGGAGTCAGCCAGAGTGGAAAAGCTGCCTCGGGAGGGTCAAGTTTGGCCCTCAAGTGCCTAAAGGGGCTTCACTCCTAATTTGTTTATGGGTTTTCCCCTAGACCGATAGCCGATCAAGGCTGAAGAGTCCCATCCAACCTTTCCTATGTAGTCGCCTCTTACGACAAGCAGGGAGTATTGCGGGTCTATTCTACGCCCAAACCCCAGGACATTCTAATAGAATAGTCCCTAATTAAAAGGAGATATTATTAATTTCTAATGAACTCAAAATTAAAGGGGTTCTTTAGTAAATAATTATAATTTTTTTTTTTTATTAATGGAGTTTTTTATAGCTGCAGTAATTTATTTGTTTAGGTTTAAAATAAGAGATGTGCAGCTTCAATTTTTTCTTTTTATTTATCAATTCCCACTAACGTTTCGGCCATTGGAAAATTGAAGCTGCACGTCTCTAATTTTAAACCTAAACAAATAAATTATTTTATTAAATATAAGAGATGGACAGGTGTATGGTAAAGTCGTGTTATTTTTTTTATCAATATACCACTTTTATCGGCTTATATAGCATGATAAATTGTTAATTATTATTATCATTTCCGTCCATAATTTGTATTAATTTGAAAGTTTATAATGGGAAAACAAGGACAAGTTTTTATGCGTGACTTTTTTATTTATCAGCCAACGTTTCGTCGACTTTGCTTACTTCTTCAGGGCTTCAAATAGTCATGCCACACATTCGTCTAAACCTTCTTTTTATCTTCGTTACCTTTGAAGACCATCAGAAACACAAATTTCAAAAAATATTTAGCACATTCACATTAACAATTTTTGCCTTCAATGGTAACGAAGATAAAAGAAAATTTAGACGAATGTGTGGCATGATTATTTGAAGCCCTGAAGAAATCGGCAAAGTATTTGAAGCCCTGAAGAAGTCGGCAAAGTATTTGAAGCCCTGAAGAAGTCGGCAAAGTTGACGAAACGTTGGCTGATAAATAAAAAAGTCACACGTAAAAACATGTCCTTACTTTCCCATTATTAACTTTCAAATAAATTATTAAGTGGAAATAAACTAAATTGGGGGATTTCGATAAGTAATTATATCCTATTTCACTTGAAATTTTCTAGATTTAAATTTAACTCACGCTTTCGGATTTTTGCCCTCTAGAAAATATCATTTATAACTTCATATCCCGGTAATTTATTTCACATCTAAGTAAGGGACTCATTGATACAAAATTTCTAAATCTTCTGGATTCTGGGACTTTATAATTATTCAGTACCCTCGGCGGGCCTTGAATCCACTCAAAAATTTGGATTTTTTTCACTTTACCTTTTTTTTCTTTTCTGTTTAGAAATATTAGAAACCTGAAGAAAATGAAGTACTAAATTTTGATATCCTCTGTAACGGATAGTCCTATAATTTATTAAGGGACAAAATGTTTTCTCTTACAAAACGAAAAACTGCTTTGAACTTTCTAGATTGAAAAATTCTAGATGCAGAAAATCAGAGCAAAATGGAATTGTCAAATGAAAGATTATCAAAAGGTCTCATCTAATGACCTGAAATTTGGCACACAGATTTGTATTAATAAATATTGCACCTTTGTGTCAAATCTCAGCTTTTTAGCTCAAACCGTTAGTTGACAAAAAATTGCCAAATCACTAAAATTTGCGGAGAGTATACCAAACAGTATTGTAAAAGTGAAAACTTTTTCTGATATTTTTTCAAAAAATCAGTCCTATTTTTGAATCGGCAATAAAAATTTCAAGAGACCTTGTAAAAGAATTTCATAAAATTTCTACTTGGTTTTGAGATTTGAAAAGTTTAATTTTAGAACTGAATACAAAAAACTTGAGTTATTTAATAACTGCTTTAATAATATGTCTCTTTCTAAAGGAACACAATCTTTTAAAGGCTTAAATTTATATCATTTCTTAATTTTAATTTTAATGCAACGAAATTTTCTCTGGAGAGAGATGGACTGGTAGAAATTTTAGTTGAATGTAATGGAAGGCAGCCCAGGGATTAGTGAGGAAAGAAAAATTAACACATCAAATAAGGTGTAATTTATTGGAATCTTTCCTCTTTCTTTCAAACCGACGTTTCGGAGGATTTTCCTTCCTTCTTCAGGGTTTCAAATGGTCAATGAATAAAACAAATAAAATGTTTCTTTCTTCTCTCCACAGTAGTGTTCAAAACTTTCTTCTTTTTTAGAAAAGGCTAAAAAAGAAGAAAGTTTTGAACATTACTGTGGAGAGAAGAAGGAAATATTTTATTTGTTTCATTCATTGACCCTTTGAAAACCCTGAAGAAGTAGAGAAAAATCCTCCGAAACGTCGGTTTGAAAGGAAAGGAGAAAGGATTCCAATAAACTACACCTTATTTGATATGTGTTAATTTTTTCTTTCCTCACTACCCTGGCTGCATTCCATTACATTCAACTTTAATTTTAATGATTGATAAATAAGCAAAAAATGTATAAGCTAAGAGAAGTCTAAAAACTTTGTAATCTAAAAAATAATGCAATTTTTCTTTCTACACTTTCGTGATCAAGATCGAATAAACGTTAAACCCAAGGGAAAAAATAAAATAAAATTTAAACTTGAGCGTTTTGTAATAGTCCTATATAAAAATAGAGAAGATCGTTTCTGGTGATCGTTATCGGATTATTTGGCTCTAAAACTAGTTTATAGTTTTTGAATGTTTGTAGATAAACTTCTCCTGAGTTTGTTATATGAACAATTGGATCATGGATCCGGGGCAAAACAATTCCCGTTGATACTGCAACATTTCCGACCTGATAACCCATACTGCAAGAGAGAACTCGACTAGTTCAATTCAATACGGCAATGATTTTCAAAAGGAGATCACAATGACTTCGTTTACATCAAGGATTATTTCCAATTAGAATGAAGCAAATTACACTACGGTATATACAAAATTGTTTTCAACTCACAGTGAATTAAAGTAAATAGAAAAATGAAAAAAATTAACAATAAGTAAATAATAAAAATACTTTTTTCTAAAAATATCAAAAATCATCAGATTCAATTAAAAAATATATATATATTTTAAATATCAGATCTTTATTTGTACACTGTTAATTCATGTTTTTAAGACTATATTAAGAGATAATAAGGAGCTTACATTAAAAAAATATAATTGTATTTAATAATGTCATAATTTCAGTTGGATAATGGAGATATCAGTCTTACTTACTCACTCCGTTGCTCTAAAAACCCTGGGTGGGCCTCAACTGATTATTAAATTATGCTGTTGGAAATCTGGCTGTGATGTAATTGCAGTTGGTGAATGAAGATATCAGTCAAAGTAGCATGCACCAGATTCAATAAAACTCCCAGAGTAAGAGGTTTTGGCCTACATTTTATTGGGCCATACATATTTATTGGAATTATACACATATTACAATACGCACATGCGATCGAACCTAGTTTTGTGTGCGTATTGTAATATGTGTATAATTCCTAATAACTTAGGGCGGCCTAATAAAATTTGGGCCGAAACGTCTTATTCTGGGAGTTTTATTGAACCCGGTGCATCCTACTTTGACTGATATCTTCATTAACCAACTGCAATTACATCACAGCCAGAATTCCAACAGCATAATTTAATAATCAGTTGAGGCCCACCCAGGGTTGTAGAGCAACGGAGTGAGTAAGGAAGTATAATCTAATAATCTTTAATATTGAAGAATTAATTGTGTCTATTTTGTTCAAAATCTATGGAGGTATGAAAATAGTGAAGCAATCTGAAACATTTCGTGGCCGAAAATACGCTGGCCAAGTGCGGATTGGATTCGCCTAAAGAGCGTTTCGCATCTACAATATCTACTCTTATTAAACGAGCAAAAATTGTATATATATATATATATTTATATATTTGTATCTTGGTTCTATTTTGAAAACGGCACTACAGATTTTGATGAAATTCACGGAGTTCTGGGTGACAATTCGTACGGTCTCATCTTCAACAAAATTGTTTTTGATGGGGTTTTTTTGTAATCAAATTAATTATTCTCAGGTAGACAAATCCCATTCTTAGGGATTTAAAAAAGGTTTCCTTTTCCTTTTGTGTCCAGGCAGACAATGGGTTGCCTTAATACATTGTTCTCAAAAGGCCTTGAAGAAGTATTGTGATTGTGGTTTTAACATATTTTGTTCAACCTAAACGTTAGAAATATTAATAAACGTTTTATAATTGTTTTTATAAAGAATTTTAATTATTTAATAGAATAAAAAATAATCAAGAATTTATTTAAAAATACCTATATTTCGCATAAGCAGGTCTCAATTTTCTGAAAAAAATAACACATTTTGATAGGTTTTATTTATTAACAATTGAATGAATAAAAATGAATCATATGGTTGAATTAAAACAGGTGCAGGAGGTGGGGTGCAGTGCTGGGGGATCCGGGGGTAAGTCGAGGTTTCGGGGGTGGGGTCGAGCAGGGTGGAGGTGGGGGGGGGGGGAGAGGGTACAGTGGTCGAATATTATATATTTTTGTATTTTTTTTAATTTGAATACGGCTCTCAAATAAAAATCGACATTTTTATCAGAATTATAAATTAAAAATAATTTTAAAATAAAGCTTTTAACTGAAGGAAGAAGTTACCGAGCATCGCTCGGTGCCTCCAGGTACTGGTATACTTATACTAGTAGCTGAATGAACCATAGCTTCGTGAATTCAATACTTCTGAAATTGGGTAGCAAAAAAACGATTTATCTTCGAAAATATTTAAGACATCAAACTCATTCCTATCCGTTGTTCATAAAGAAGAGAATTAACTAATTTTAGAAATTTTCGTGAAGTTTATTTTAAGTATTAATAAGATTGGATCTGAGAATTTTATTTATATTAATTTATTTATTTATCTTCAACACCTATTCTAAAACGGAATTAACATCCTCAGAAGATAAATAAATAAATTATTTTAAGTACTTGAATGAAATTTAGCTGGTACAAAAATCACTAAAAAATAACCATTTTAGAGCTCTCTCACAATCTCATTCTAAATCGAAATAAATCTTAAAAAGTTTTCTAACAATTTTTTCTTAAAAAGATATTTGAACATCCCATGATAAAAAATATTTTTTTATTTTTGACTCCTAAAAAATTCTACATCTTCCTCAAAACAATCATTCAATTAAAATTTTCTTTTAATTTTTGATTTTAGTAAAAACTAATATAAATAACTTGTAAATTTAAAGTTTCTTATTTAGTTTACAAGCGACAAGGCTCTAAAGGCCGATCACACAGATAGAACACTGTAGCTACACTAAAAAGAGATTTATTTTTTAAACGAAATCTTAAATACAGAAGGTGATTTCAAGTCATAAATAGCAAATAATGTTTACTTTCACATTTATATTCTATAGAATATATAAATGTGAAGT
This sequence comes from Forficula auricularia, assembly GCA_024734495.1. NCBI lineage: Eukaryota > Metazoa > Arthropoda > Insecta > Dermaptera > Forficulidae > Forficula > Forficula auricularia. The sequence goes on along the minus strand of JALMQS010000030.1, from coordinate 16,627,400 downwards.
ATTTAGCGATCACCTGCCGGGGTCCTGACTATTTATATTGAGTTTTTAAGAAAGTAGAAGCCTCTATGAAGCTAATGCCAAAATAAAAAAACATTATAAAAAATTAAAAATAGTTTATTAAATAAAAATTACTAGATAGATATTCTTTTTTTATTATTAATACTTTGGGGAATTCGGAGTAGGTACCTATTAGAGCCGCTGTTCCTGGGCTAAGGAAGGAGGTATATTGGCTATTTGAAGGGGGTCATCAGACTAATTAATATAGTAGCTCAGAAAAATCTAGTAGGTACTCAAAAAATAATTGTTTTTATTGTCATAGATTTAGCTAATTTTCATATTAAAATAGTAATTATACTAAGAAAGTTCTACAAATTGAAACTGAAAGAACAGTGAGAATTTTTAGTAGAAAAACAATCAATAATTGTAATAACTTTTCAGTTTTACAATATTTTCTTATTTTTTTAACACTGGGTAAAGAAAGACACATAGGTGGTTGGTCATAGCGGTGACTAAACTGAAAAGGTTAAGAAACACTGTTTTAGAGAAACATCAAGTTAAGCAACTAAACCAGAGTCTATTTGTAGAACTATGTAGATGTCATAAAATGATTGTTTTTGGTTATCGCTACTCCCACTACTTTCCAACATGGATTTGGTGTAATAGTCTATATGAAGGGTTCAGGGGATTAAAGGTGCATTGTCAACTAAAACAATTCTGTAAAAAAATTTTTTTTAATGTTGTAATGGCGCCCTCTTCCTCAGTATAGCAAATCTTTTCCCGTCATTTTAAGCGTGTTATAACGACTTTATCCCAAAAATGATACTACAGATTAATAGTTTCCTTCAAATGCTTCTAGATGGCATGAGAATCACATTTTAGACTAAAAATTGACATTGTGTGTTTATCCCTTGTACCCTTCATATATAAAGGTAAAATTAGAAAATTCTCACATTGTCAAATTTAAATTTTCATGATAGACCAGGGGTTCCCAAACTTTCCCGAGTCGAAGCGGCTTTTTTCAATTAACATTTTTCCATGGCGCCCTATCGAAAGTAAAAGTACACACATATATATATATCAAAACAAATAGCGTATTTGGTCTCTCTAAATATTCTTATATTAGAATTGATAAAAATATATTGAAAATGAATAGTTAATTTTTGTATGAAAATCAAAAATTCAGACCACAGGGGATTCTTTGGATATATTTCAGATTTTTTAAAGGGTGTCAAAGTTAAATTTTTTGATTTATATCAAAACAAATATCGTATTTGGACTCTCTAAATATTTTTGTCTTAGAATCGATACAAATATCCTGAAAATTGATAATTTATTTTTCTATGAAAATCAAAGATTCAGACCACAGGGCGACCCTTTGTATAAGTTTCAGATTTTTTCGAGGGTGTCAAAGTTAAATTTTTTCTCTTCATTTCAAAACAAATACCGTATTTCTTCTCTGTAAATACTCCTCTATGAGAATCGATAAAAATAACTTTGGAATTAATAGTTTATTTTTCTATGAATATAGCAAATTTACACCACAGGGACCCTTCAGGTTTTTTAAGGCTGTAAAAGTTAAATTTTTTCGCTTTATTTCAAAACAATTACCGTATTTCGTTTCTCTAAATAGTCTTGTATTAGAATCGATAAAAATATCTTAGCTCTTTTTCGAAATTGAATTTGAATGAATTTTTCATTTACAGTTTTTTCACTAAATCAATTTTTTGCACGTATAAGAAAAAATATTGATTATAAAATATAAATAAATAGCACTATTAATTAAAATCCTCAAAATGTAGTCTCAATTTGAACTTGATTTATTAAGTTGGTGCGCCTGTATTTAGGCAACAAGTTTCGCGCAGAAAAATGAAAGCTGCGTATGAGCTAGGCGTTTCGATTTATGTCTATCTGATGGTAAGAGATAAAATTTAATAATATATAAATGTTTAACTTCTCACTTTGTTACTTTATTTTTTCTCTAGTTAGGGGAAATGTCTTGCTTCAATTATTTGTGAAGCTTCGCGTCGTACCTGTGAAAAGTCCGTGGAGCACAGCTTGGGAACCTCTGTGATAGACTCTATATCTCCAATCTCTCTAAAATGAATCGGATTTAAACTTTTTGGTAAGCGAGGTCACTGTATATCTGATATTCAGAGTCTTAATAAATAATTAATATACACTTAATACAATTAATTTTATCAGAACACGATCCCCTAAAAATTAGTATCTTCGAATCCTTAGAAATTTTAAAATCATACAATAACTCACCAGAAAAATTCTTAAATTGGAAAATCGAAATTTCGGAAAGCCGTATCTTAAAAATACCCGCGCAAACTAAACCCCTAATACCGCCACCTACAGCCAAAAAATGAAACAAGTATAAACGGTAAATCATAATTTGCCCAGACCATATGTAAAGCTCACTTTCCATTCATACATTAATTCCTGTGAATCAATTGTAATAGACTGATGAAGAGGACAAAGCTCTCGAAACTATAGTCTCGTTATAAATTAAATTTATAATTCTATCAGAAGACATACTCTTTTATTGTCTCCTTTAATTAATATACAAATATTAAACTGGTATATATCTATATATACATTTAGAAAAATGGGCTTCGTGGTAATTTTTATTTAAAATTGTTTTAATTAAGTGAATAGCGAACTTTTTTTATTTGCTTTCCAGATTTTTCATTCATTATTTTTATATTATTAAAGCAATAAATCAGTTTAATTTAGTCGAAATGAGTTTTTAAACCTATTAACATTAATAAGAGAGCGGATCGTTTGTTTTTAGTTATGAGAGTGGAGAGGTATGTCTGTTTTTTCAAATTCGTTAGAATTTTATTGGTAATTCGTGGGTTGAACAACGAGCAACTTGTAGCTATCAAACTCAAATAATTTCATTTATTCTGCAGTTGATTCGACTTCACTTACAATGAGGGTGGGGGTGGGGGGAGGGGGTACAGAGGAATAAGAAATGAAAAGATTAATCAGTTCTTTCTTTGATGAAAAATGAGAATATCGCTTTTATTAAAGTAAGGGTACCAGGATTGTGCTGTGGGCTCGGATTGCCTTTTATCTTTGCAGGGTGTGTCATTATCCAACTCTCGCTTTCGAATTTAATAAAAAAATATTCACTCTTTGTACAATCCATGATGACTTTGCATTAATAATAAACTGGTGTGCACCGCATGGCTTTCATTTATTTATTTATTTATCATCATTCATCCAGTCTCATTAACAATTAAAAATAATAATAATTAAATAAAAATTAAATTTTCAATTAATACACATGTTAAGAATTAACAATATTAAAGAGAAGGTAAAAAATGTTTACCTCCTCTTTAATATCAGAGTGTGTTTTTGTCTCGAAGTTCGAAATAACAAGCCCGGCAACCGTGTTAGTACTCGGGTTCAACTCCTGAAGGGAAGAAACCCTCAGATATGCAATGTAAAAATCATATACTACTAAAGCGCATTTGTGCTTGCCTCTGTATGTACCTATCTATCTATGTATGTACTTATGTTCGTCCCCCAACAAAAACAGTCGTCATGGTTACCAATTTAAATGAAAGTATCTATATATATAAAATTAAGGTTTTGTCTGTATATGGGGGGGAGGGGGTGGGGGGGGGGGGGGGTGGGGTCCGGGGGGGGGGGTTCGGGGGGTGGCGGTACAGGGGTCGTCATGGTTACTAATTTAAATGAAATCTATATATATATAAAATTAAGGTTTTGTCTGTACATTGGGGTGGTGGGGTGGGTGGGGGTGCTTAGTGGGCATCGGGATGGGGGTCCAGGGGGCGAGTCCCCTGGATAGCAAGAGGGCCGCCAAAGGCGGGCCTTGCAGCTAGTATACTACTAAAATCTTTGATTTTTTACCTTAATTAAATTCTTTCATGATATATTTGGTTTTCACTGTGAGTTGTATTTTTGAAAAAAAATCCATCTAATTTTCAAAAAAAGATACTCAAACCGTCGGGTTAATAATTTTATAAAATATTAATTTGAATATTTCGAGGAAGACGGATTTACCAGAAATAGGAGAAACGAAAAAAACGTGCATTGAAAGGATTGTATGAAAATTGTATGGGAAAAAATATTCAAGCACAAATATGAATGTAAGAGAGAATAAGGACACAGGGCAAAAAATGAAAACTTAAAAGAATAGAAAAAATACGATAATATAAAATTGATTAGACACAAAAACTTATCTATTATAAAAATAAAATTAAACATGTGCAAATAAAAGAAAAAAACAGCCCCCATTTTCTTTTTGAAAAAAATTCCATCCATTTTTCAAAAATAAGCAACTCAAATTTTTCTATCAAAAATATAAATGTGAAAAAAAGCCTAGTTCAGATCTGCTACATTTTCATTCTTTCACCAAAATAATAGAAATATATAGACAGCTGTGCCAAGTTTCTTGCCAATTCCACCACCTTCAAATACAATAAAAAAATGTTTAAAAAAATCTTATAGTAAAATTGTCCGTCTTGGAATTCAGCAAAAAAAGAAATTTTCAAATCATATGCAGCATATGATTTGAAAATTTCCCCTCAAATCCTAGTTAAAGTTGTGAATTTCATCTTCAACTTTCTCTCCTAATGCTGGAGTTCCCCAAGGGTCAGTAATTTCTTCCACACTCTTCTTAATATATATAAGCGACCTAATTAAACTAACTTGTAAGTTAATGGTAATTCATGATTACGCCGACAATAGCACCCTTCAGGGTGTTCTCTCACTCCCAAATAATCCCACAAGCTTCTTCAATCATTCTCGATCTCATTAATAAAAAATGGGGTTCTCAAAATTTAATTAGGCTCAATATTGTCTGATCTCTAAAAGAGAGGATAAAAATTTCCCAAAATACTCTTTGGAATTAACACTCTAGCGATGTGGGATAAGTTGAATAATTATGTTGTCAATTGATCTCAAAAGGACTTACTTCTTTTTGCAAAATTATTCGGATTTAATTAAAGGGATCGTAGGGAGTTGGACTTGGCTTTAAATTAAATACAAAGTTTTTATTTAAATAGGCCAAACGTTTCGTTGCTGGTTCGCAACTTCTTCAGTGGCTTATTTATTAAGCTTATCTGTCTGGGGTTTTGACTAAGAGAAAAACCATTTTCAAACAGTAAAATGGTTTTTCTCTTATTCAAAACCCCAGACAGATAAGCTTAATAAATAAGCCACTGAAGAAGTTGCGAACCAGCAACGAAACGTTTGGCCTATTTAAATAAAAACTTTGTATTTAATTTAAAGCCAAGTCCAACTCCCTACGATCCCTTTAATTATTAATCATGGACACGAATAATGAAATATTCGGATTTAATTTTAATAAAGATATAATATGTGTTTTTTGTGACACAATGAGATTTTTCAAACTAATCAATGAAATTTAAACAAACAACTAATTTCAGAATTGTAGATATTACATTATAAATAATTCAAAAATAGATCGTGTTTTACTGTTGAATAGGACTATAAAAATAAACAGAATTGTTCACCTCATTTTTTTCATTCAAGACAAACTGGCTCCGATACAAATAATATCTACATTTGTTAGTGAAAAAAACAATCATCGAAATCGGTCCACATGGTAAAAAATTATGGCTGAATATACATAAAAATCAACTGGTGTGGTCACCACACGACTTTCACGTTATCATTTATTTGAAATCAACTCGACACTCCCAATTTAAACCCCCTTCCTTTATTTCAATCGGATTAAAATTTATAGACGGCTATAACTCATGAGACTTGATAAGTACAGCAATTTTGAGAAAATAGAAAATAAATGAAAAATCTTATATGTAAATGTCAAATTTCGGTTTTCCGATTTCAACCAAAAAAAATTTCGTAGCTCTGGGACTTAAGGTTGTAAAAAGCAGGAGGGTACATACTTCGTATGAATGTACGCACTGGCTAATGGATTTTTGGTCAATTTTTAGCCTCTGGGGGCCACAATATCTGGTTTTATGTTCTAAATCCGGTTTCAAACTATTAAGGGCATCGATTCCTTTTACCTAGATATCGGAAAATGAAATTAATTTTTTTCATCTCTGAGATACAAATTCTCAGAGTCAGGACCCAGGCAGGCGATCGCAATACTTCATATTATATTCTATAGAATATAAATGTGAAAGTAAAAAGATTCTGACGAAATGAGAGTCTCCTCCTTTTTTTTGAAATCGGATAATAAGTAATTCTTTAATAATATTTTACTCTCTATGTGTGGGATTTATCGTTTCTCACGAATGATAATAAATTAGAACAAGGCTGTCCATTGTCCAACCTGCGCCCCAGCACATCAATTAATGCGGCCCGACATAAAATTATAAATTTCCTTAAAACATTGAGATTTTTATGTTACTGGAAAAGATAAATATCTGATACAATTTGACCTGATATTTTTGTTTTTTCTAAAATAAGAAAAAAATTAGAAAATCTCCCCAAAAGTTTTCGAAGAATAAAAGGCAAATTTTCAATTTTGAATGAGAAAAAATATTTCGAGATTTCCGAAAATATAATCACAATTTTGTCATATTTTGAGCCATTTTTAGATTCAAATATTTTAAGTGCAAACTTTCTGAGTGAATGTATGGCATGCAATCAGACATTGAATCGAAAGAAATATGTAATATGTCGCTTTATTAAAATTTCATAAAAATTATCTACCCAGAAACAAATATTTCTCCTGGCTTCACAATAATTACTCACTTTTTAGAAATATGAAATTATATATACCTGCGTAAAGCTATTTTTTAGAATAAAATTCATTAAAAGCATAATTTTATAAGCTCAACTATCAGGGGACAAAAATAACCAAATTTAGAATAATTGAAAATTATTTTTCATCTCATAATTCCATTTTTTTTAATATCTATTATTTCAATAATTAAAAATAATTAATCTAGAAAAATGACTAAAAAGTGCACTGATAGAATGATCTCTCTTTCTTTATATCATCTGAGGCAAGGATTCAAAAACAAGTCCAGACTTGTTTTAGACTAGTAGAAGTTAATTTCTTAATTTCCATTAGTCTAGGAATGGCCATTTGACTATTAAACTTGGACTAATTTTATACTAGTTATTATGAGTAGGTATATAGAGAAAACATTAAATTAATTCAATAATTTAGAAATGTTAAGAAATAATTAAATTCGATCTATTCCTAAAAGACTTCAAATTGCTAATAGAAGTAGATAAATGATTTAAAAACAAAATCCTGAATGAAAAGATCATAATGCTATGATATTTTTGCTTTTTTCTCTTAGTGGATATAATTATTCTACATTATTAGCTAAATTTTTTGATTAAAAAATATCAATGGATTAGTAAATTTTAAATGCGGCCCGAGGCATTTGTTTTTACTTCGAATCCAGCCCGTGTAAGCCAACAGTTTGGACACCCCTGATATAGAGGTATAGAGTATGTGATTCAGAGGTCTGTCCTCTCTTTATAACTCTTATAACTGTTTTATTATTTTAAGTCAGAGAGAAAAACTCTTCAAATATAATTTATATGATATACAAAACCCTGAAAAGGAGGAAATAGCCTCCGAAACCTCGGTTTTATGAATAAAAAGATAGTGTAAATTATCTTCTTCTTTTTTTGGACTGCCTCATAGATATAGATATCTACTTAATTTATATGACATATTATTGTCTATCTACGTACCATATGCATTTGCATACAGGATTACAGGGTGCTCCGTTTAAGCGCAACAATATATAACTTGATATTTCTTAATGGAACATCCTATATATATTTATTTATTTTTATAGTAAATTAGATTCCCTTTAAAAAAGTATTAAGGGGATTCTACGGTGACTGTGGCGCCGAAATCTGACGTGGATTCTTATAGTACTGACCAAAATAGGACGAAAATGAAGAATACCATTTTTTGAGATTTCGCTTAGTTTTCAAGATATCGAGTTTAAAAAATACCGTTTTTTTGTATTTATTTTCTTTAATTTTTCAATTGTTTTTTTATAGAAACCACGGAAACCATAGTATCACAGATTCCGTGCGGCGCCGCTATCTGATGACGGATTCTTTTAGAACTAGTCAGAATAAGTCGGAAAGTAAAAATAAAATTTTAAACTAGAAATTTGAACTGAAATTGAGTTTATCGACTGTGATGTCTCAAATTGTCTCAAGTGAGCGCCAGTGGGCGTTGACAATTTTCACTTTTAGAACTTTTCATAGGTTCGGTTCTAATCATCATCTCGATAAATCATCTAGATATTTCCGAACAAACTTTGAAAGGTTCGGTTAAGATATATTCAGTCCGGCTCGGTTCGGCTCGTATATCTTAATTTCGGGCTGGTTTTTAGGCGATTAGGTTGGCGTTAGGTGATTGTTGTGACATTCTCCAATTTATTAATTTTAAGGTGCCTCAATATTACAGTAGCATTGTCGAAACCTTTTTTATCCTCATTTGTAATAATAATTATTCAAAAAATACAGGGCTGAATAGAGTGATGCTTGAGGCAAACTCCTCAGAATTAGACTTCTTTTCATATAGTGTGAGGGATATCAAAAGATATTGCTCACACTACGATTAAATGTCTAATAAATTGTATTATATTATTACATGCTTTATATTAGCTTCACTTGTATGTATCTATCTGTGTATTAATTTATCTATTAATGTGATATCGTTATTATATGTATATAGAGAAAACATTCAATTAATTCAATAATTTAGAAATTTTAAGAAATAATTAAAATCGATATATTTCTTTAAATTGCTAATAGAAGTAGATAAATGATTTAAAAACAAAATCCTGAATGAAAAGAATTCAAAGATCATAATGCTATGATATTTTTGCTTTTTTGTCTTAGTGGATATAATTATTCTACATTATTAGCTAAATTTTTTGATTAACAAATATCAATGGATTAGTAAATTTTATAGGCGGCCCGAGGCATTTGTTTTTCCTTCAAATGCGGCCCATGTAAGCCAAAAAGTTTGGACACCCCTGAATTAGAATAATGTTCATATTTATTTAGGTAAGCCAAGACCCTAGCTCGAAATATCGATTTGAGTGAAGGAAATTTGTTTGAATTGTCCAAAATTTCGGTCGAGTTTGATATAAATTCGCCTCTGGTTTTTCGAGGCTTTGAACCGGAGGGAATAAAGTTTGAGCGTAGCGCGCTTGGTCTTTTCACGTTTGCTATTTGATTAAAATGAACCCACCCACCAATTCAGTGCCTTTTATTTTCACTTTTTTAGTTCTATTTATTTCATTTACTCAATATATTAAAATGAAAATTTTATTTGTTGCACGATAAAGAGAAAACTTTTCACCAATCGAGATCAAAATGTTATATTTTTGTATTTGTTGTAGGGAATTACATACAATCTTAAACGTTTATTAATATGTAGAAGAATTGAATTCAATGCAATTTTATATATCCCCATTGAAATTAAGAAGAAGAAATTGTAGGTAGTTTTTATTTATATATTGGCATCGGATACCCGAGTCTATCTAGCTAAATCCAATCTAGTAGGTTCGAGACTTTAAATTTACGTTTTAGTAGCGTTAATGTATTAACCGGTTTATGTCAAACCAGCTGTGAAGACCGCCTTCGACGGGCATCTTGCTGGTCGGAGAGATACGTTCCCTGGACTCTATAGTGGATTTTAAAATAAAAATAATTTAAATGTCTTAATTTTAATAAATTTTATTTGTCATGAACTATTAGGTTTTAAAATTAAAAAAATCACAATTAGGTGGTCGCGCAATCCGATTATAATAATGAATAAACGAATTAATATTTCAAATAACTATGGATAAAGTCTAGCATCGATTCGTTGAGGTTTATTTATTTTAAACAAAAGTACAAGCCCGAGTTCGAAATTGGAATCATCGCATGTCCAGATGCTTTTTATAAGAGCGAGGCTCATCCTCTTAACGTCTTAACCACTTATGCTCGAACTCAAGCTAATTACTAATGTCTATTTACATTTGGAATTTTATTAATATTTTATCTACTCTTTATTCATTTTCTAGACTCTTTAGTGGCTTGACTTTATTATTAAACTATATGGTGATGCGTTTGAATATTATTCTTAATTTGGGTAAATTAATCTAGTAAGAGATTTTTAATGAGATAAATGGACGCCTGCATTTGTTAGGGTAGGGATTCGGTGAGAAGAGATGCTCACTTTATTGCATAGTTGTCAGGGATTACGAGAAGTCCAAAAATAGGCATTAGTTGTTTGTCATAAAAGAATTTAGTCTTTTTGATTTTAAGTCGATACTTCCACGTTTTCAGTAGAGGTTGCCATTAATAGTCAAAACATCAAAAATGGAATGCAATAAGGTTATTCCTCTAGTATTAGATAATAATTGATTGTTATTTTTGATTTTAAGTCGATTCCTCCATGTCTTCAGCAATGGCTACCAATAATAATCGAAGCGTCAAAAATCTAATGTAGAATTGTTATTCCTCAAGTAATAGATGAGAATCAATCGCTATTTTTGAATTTAAGTCAACATGGACTGCAAATAGCAAGTGATATCTGATTAATAATAAAGGAATAAACATATTAATATTTCAAATGAATTTGGATAAAGCTTAGCAACGATCCGTTGCAGTTTATTTTACTTGCCGGCGCGGCGTTGAGAAATGAATAAACTTAAATTAATGAAAAAATTGCTCTAATTCTCTAATTCTCTCTTTATTAATGAAAATGATCAACAAATTTGATATTTTGGAAGTTAAAGGACTTGTCGTTAATCCCTGACAACTATACAAAGAGGTTAGCACCTCTGTTCACTGAATGCCTATCCTAAGATTTCCAGGCGTAGATTTATCTCCTTAAAAACTCTCACAAAAGATTCAAATATAAATGAACTGGGTGCTGAAGGATCAACTTGACTCGTCGGGATCTACTATGTAGTATGTGATCCTATTATAAAATGGCCTATTAATTCCTATAATAAATATTAAATGATTAAAATTAACCAGTAGCATTAAAAAAAAAAAAGTATAACCTACTAGTTACGGTCAAAATGAGCGGGATAAAATGAAATAGTATATCTATAACAACTTGCACGTCTACACTATTGCATGCTTACCAGATGATTGACATTTTTTTTATTTTTATTTTTTTTTAAGTCTTTATTGGTTCAAATTACATTTTACATTTTACATTCAATTAATTAATTAATATCATTATTATTATTATTTTTACTTTATCCAATGCGAAGCATGGGGAAAGTATTGTAATTTTTTTTCATAGTAATACTAGCATTAAGGACCAAGAACTATATAATGAATTCCAGATCCAAACTTAAAAACTCTCCACAGTATATTACTGAAGATTTTCCGAAGGAAGTATTAGATATTAGAAAAAACTGATTCCTAATTTAATAAAGGCCTGAAGAGAAAATAAATAGGCAATTTTAAAATATGATAAATTAATAATAAAAGAACTTAATGGAAAAATTACAAAAATAGATGATAATGATAAAAAAAGAACTTTAACCTTATCGCCAACAGGAAAAGCAGCCAATTTGGATATTAATACCCGTACTACGAAAAAAGCAAAAACAGAAATTTATAAAAATAAGTCTGATAGAAGGTTAGAGTCCTTGTCAGATTTGAGCCGGACAACAACCGATTGAGAGCTAAGAACGGGAACCAGGAAAAGCCAACAAATTCTAATCGTCACCTAAAAAGGGTGGTCTCCGAAGATGAACTAGACCAAAACCTCCCAAACGATCATATCATTACTAAATTAAAGAAAAACAAAAAAGAAAAGAAAAGGACTAATAATGAAATAAATAAGAATAAAATAAAAACTAACTCAGAAAATAATTACTTAAACAAAATACCTAAAGAACAAATAAAACAATACAATAAATATATTCAAAAAGAGAAATCGGTTAAAACTCTAGTTAATACAAATAGAAATCAAAAATTAAAGAAAGAATATATGTTAATAATAATTTTAATCTTACAAATAAACACAAATATAAAATAAATCAAACTAAGTGAAACGTAAGTAAATAATTTATCTATAGCTAGATTGAATGTCCGAAGCTTAAAAGATGAAACACAGACCACCAAGAAGATGGAATGACGTATTAGTAAGAATGACTGGAGCCGAATGGATGAGAAGAATGGTCAGAGATAGAGACGCTTGAAAGACAGTGGGAGAGGCCCCTCGGGGCATGGTTCATTTATAACTCGTATATAGTGTAATTATAAATGCAAACACACATGTATTACTATGATTGACATTTATATTATATTAAATAACAGCAATGGAATAAAACGAAACTATAAAATTCACCGATTAATTTAAATTTTAAAAAGTGAAAAGGTCAAATTGACCGGATTACGGGTTAAAAAAATCTTTATTATATTATACGACTAGCTGCAAGGCAAGCCCCCTGGACCCCCAACCCACGAACCCCCCCCAGCACCTCCCAGCCCCCGCACCATGCACTCGTACCCAACCACCGCCCCACCCCCACCACCCCGCACCACCCCACCTGGACCCCCCACTCTACCCTGCACCAGTGAAGTGCGGCTGTCATTTAATTGATGACTTACAAGTCACTTAAGAATAAGGGTGTGGCGCCTCTAACCGTAGTGAATGCCAATCTGTACACTTGATTGTGGTATGCATGGTTGATATCATGTAGACCGAAATCTGCATGGTTATATGTCATGTAGAAGAGGTTGCCGACTTCCAGATTTAACAGGCAAAACCTGGGTTGGCACAAAAGGTGGCGAACCGTTGGCCAAACGGACAACCAGTTCGCGAGCCTGGGCTGGAGATTTTGAATCTTCACATCCTAAAAGCTGTTTTCACAGCGGGTGTGAGCCGGCTTGGACGATTTGCAAGCGATTCGTCAGGTGTATGCGATGTTGCAATCGCATCAGGTAAACCAACCGCACATACAGTCGATCACGTACTGGGACTGTGGGAAGAGAGTCCGAATCTGAAGAGGTGGAGCATGGAAAGACATGTGCAAGAGAAACCTCGAGCAACCATACCAAAGGTTGTCAAAAACTAATGGTGCCATGGGGAATGGAGAAAGCCCTAGGGACGAAAGTTCTTAGCTCCATTCGACTGAGGTTGGACTCGTGGTGGCACAAGGTTTTGTCTAGATAGCTGTTGTTAACTCGCCAGCTGTTGATAGCTTCAACACTCGCGAGGGTGGAATACACGCCCGCTGTATTTCACGTATACCTCTGTGTATACACCTACACCTTGACTGATGCCATTCGTGGCTCTCTCAGGGTTACATACGAGACGAGAGTCCTGTATGCGCTGGTTGCGAGTGCTAGTGAAGGCCGTTGAGGCTATAGACTACACTTAAAACAATTCGGTGCGTCTTGCGCTGTCAGATCTACCCTGCACCACCCCACCCCAAACATCCCGCGGACCCCACCCCGCGCCCCACCCACCCACCCCGCACCACCCCACTAAGCCTCTGGATCCTCACCTTAACCCTCACTCCTCTCTGCACCACCCCGCCCCACACCACCCCGGACCCCACCCTGCACCACCGCACTACGTCTCTGGACCCTCACCTGACCCCCCCCTCATTACGCCTCTGGACCCTCACCTAAACCCTCCACTCCACCCTGCACCCCCCAGACCCGACCCCGTGCCCTCCACCCCCGAACCCCACCCCCGACCCAACAATCCACCCCCTCACTTAGTTTTTTCATTTCTAGCCTTCTAGTGACCCACAGATTATGTATACAAAATTTGGTTAAGTTGACTCTAAGGGTAAGAATTTTCATTTTTTAATCCCCCCTTTTGGGTGGTTAGTTTTTGCATTTTTAGCCTTTTAGTGACCCACAGATTATGTATACAAAAATTTTTTTTTAAATAAAGTAAAGAAAACTTTTGAAAATTTTTTTAGAAACTTTTTAAAATTTAAAATATAAAATACTAGGTAGGTTCCACATAAATATTTTTGTATTTATTTGAAACTTACCTAGTATTTTATATTTTAAATTTTAAAAAATTTCTAGAAAATTCTCAAAAATTTTCTTTGTTTTATTTAAAATGTTTCACCAAGAACCTACACCATTCTCTATTAACAATTTTTTTTTTTTTTTTATTGAAACAAATGTTTACTTCTTTCGTTGGAAATGAAAATTTATAAAATGAAGTAATTATTAGGGTGGAAAGGAAAAAGAATCTTTGGAAAAGAATCAATATCGCCGTGAATGTAAAATTATATTAAGGAAAAAGAATATAGAAAAGGTGTATCATTCTTTGATCTGTACAATCTTATTAATTTTGAGAAAATATTCCCTTCCTCTAGCTGAGCATGTTTTCCCTAGAATCATTACGGTAGGTGAGATATCACAAGATACACGGAAATGAGATGCTGGAATTCAGATGAGCTTTTCGGAGGTGAGCGCATCGGTCCCTCGCCTATGAAAGCAATTTCATCATCATTCTAAAAGATACAATCATATGCAATACAGCCCCAGGTACTGGGCGGATTGAAGTTTATTTAACCACTACAAAGAGGACGGAGCTTCCATTTGCTCGGCTATAATCCCTTCATTAAAGAAAGAAAAGGGAGAAAACTAATAATTTAATTAAAATGACATGAGTAAACGACATAAAGAATTAACCCGCTTTTAATATCCCTAGCAATTATTTCCGATAGAAACTAATATATACTTTGTAATTATTTATCAACTTTTCCATTATAAAGCTGTTATATACTACCAAACTAATATCATTAGAACAAAATCAGAATCGAGTCAAAGACAGAAAAACACACAAGCATAAGAAAAAATTCAAGACCACACGACAGAAGTGATAACTTCTATGGCATTTATAATTCTACGGCTAAATCGAAAAATAGGAATACTTAGTCAAAAATCCTGAATAAAAAAATTAAACATTAAATATAATTAAAAGAGAAAGAATTTTTTTTTTTATTAAATATAATAATATTATATTTAAAAATAACATAACATAAATATATATTCAACAACTCAAAAAAATAATTAAAAGTTTACTTAAATTTTTTTTTTTTTTTATAAAAATATGAATTTTAATAATTTTATTATTTTTTTAAAAGGAATAATTAATATATTTTCCGACAATGATTGAACTGGTATTAGACTACAGCCCAACTGTGACGCGTCACGCCACGCGTGACGAATCAATCCAATTTGCTGCCCAGGAAAATAAAAATGTACATTGAAATATAATATATTAATTTGAGCTTAGAGTTAATGCTGCAGCGCCATATGTGGCTTGAATAACTCGTGATGCGTGACGCGTGACGGCCCAATCGCATTTACTGCCAAGTAAAACAAAAAGTGTGCAAGGCGCGCGAAAAGAAGTTATCACTTCAAAAATGATATTTACATTATTTTGTGCAAAAGAAAATGAATGTTCACGGAAACATTACTATAAATAAGCAAATAAATAAATGATAGACCTTTTGTAGTTTATTCATTGGAATTTGAATTTCCAATTCGTTTGCGATTGCATAAAATAATCCCAGGAAGGTTAAATTCAAAACTCAATTCCAAGGGTATATATATATGAAATGAAAATAATATCAAGCCTAGATTCAATAGTTAGAATTGATTACAACATCGATTTCATTTTACTATTTGCTTGGGTTATTCATTTCAATTAAACAGATCAACAGATATGAATGTTGGCTCTGCGAGACTCTCGTGCGAAAAATCGGATCATTAATTTAATTCGATCATGTAGAATATCTATCCAGTTAATTAATAATTTAATTGGAAGGATGCTTTCTTAATTATTTATGGGCCATTCATGTCCATAGATAACACTTCTCATCCGTTTAGATCTATCAAAGACATTCTTAGATGTAAATTCATTTGCTGCCTATCTATGACGTCAAAGCATCTCTTTAACCTTCTTCAAACTAAGCAAACAACTTTATTGACAAGTGAAATGCACCTAGCTAGAATTTGTTTAAGCACATGATTTCCCTCTAATCCTTTAATTCAATTCAAAAGAATTATTATTATTATTTGAATTATGACACTTAGGGCCAGTTGTATGTCGGTTGGTAAAGTTTTTGTAAAAGTTGACATAGGGTAAAATCTTAGAATTCAAATTGCGCCCGACGGAATGGCCAATCAGATGAAAGTGCGTGTAATCTGATTGACCATTAGGCCGGACACAAGGTGAATTCTAAGGTTTTACCCTTTGTCAACTTTTACAAAGACTTTACCGACCGACATACAACTTGCGCTTACTCAGCACAAGTGCTGGTAAACTTTCACCTACACCTGTTGTTCTTATGGGGTTAGGCTCAGATGCTTGTGGGAAGGCAATTCACCCTGGCTCACAGTTACTCTTTTATTATTATTATTATTATTATTATTATTTGTATTTTATTATCATAAGGAAGATGAAAATAAGAAGACCTAGATTTGAATAAGACTTCTGACGTCATGCCATTGGTTTTTGGTTACGGCTATAACTTTATTATTTCTCAATCTTCACCAATAGATATGAAAAAATTCGTTTCCAACATTCTTAATTAAACTACTGATTGATATTAAAAATTTAATTTTTATGAAGAGAACTTATTGTTGTCGAACTCTTTGATATTTATCTTAACAGAGTTCGTAAAAGGGATAGTTAGTGTTGCTCCATCTTGCAAAATAATAATTTTTCTAACTACTATTTTTTGTAATATGCCTTAGTAACACTCCAAACGATATTTTCGCAGGGCAGACAGAACCCTTTCAGTCGAACTATTGTGTGTGTATGATAATCATAGATTAAGTGAAAAATATTGATTCGAATGCTATTATTAAAAAAATTTATTATATTAATTAATTATTAAGTAAAAAAAATAGTTAAATTCTGTAGGAATAGGAGAAGTACAAACATTCAAATGTGAAAGAAATAAACAAATAAACAAAGAGAAACAAAGAGGTTGTCCTCTGCTTGATTCAAATAAACATATATATATATATCGAAATTATATTTCTGTACATATATTATTTATTTGTTTGAGTCTATAGTTTCGAAGATTTGGTCTTCATCATCAGTCTTTTTTAATTATAAATATTATTTTTCATGGGGTCAATACCGTATGGATATTGAAAATTTTCGATCTTTACTTAGCAGGAAGCCAGTTAAAATCTTTGTTTCTCTTTGTGAATCAACAACTCGGCTAATCTCGGCAAAACAAAAACTTTTCAACAAAAAAAATAATTTAAAGATGGGTGCAAATTACCATAAAAACAACTATTCGTTAATATTTCGAGAGGTATCTCAGATCTAGATTTCAGTAAAAAGAAATCAATGAGATTGTTCTCTGCTTGATGCAAATTAACATGTAAATACCCTTATATATATAACGAATATTATCATGTATAAATATAGATTATTTGATAGAGACTATAGTATCGAAAATTTGATTTTCATCATCATAAGCATCATCATTTTAACGATAAATATTTTATCGTATATCGTTTGTTGAGGGACCAGCTTGCTATACCAATAAAACGAATTCGGGAATTTAAACCCATAAGAAAGAATAGATTAAATTTATTTATATAAACATATTTAAATTCGTTAATAATAGGTATTTTAATCAAGAAGAGGACAAGTTCATTTTTTACTTTCAGATTTATTTCTCTTTATGAATCAACAGCTCTGCTACTCTCGACAAAACAAAAGACTTTTAAATTAGATTTCAATATCCACAGCACAGAGGTTTTGATAATAAATGTACATTAGCTCGATTATATATATATATATATTTAAAAAAAAAATTATTACGACCTATACTGCAACAGCTGTTCACCATTTGCTCGCTAACCCAGAGATTCCCAAACTTTTTTGTCTCATAGACCCCTTGCCATGTTTTTCTGTTTTGGGTAGACATCAGGGTTAAGAAAATAAAATTTTACTTTTCAAAAAATTTTAAATTATTCTAATATTATATTATATTAGAGCTCGAATATAATATTTGTTTTTAATATCTCTCCTAAAAATTAAATTTATGAACCACTCCAAAAATGGCGAAGTCATTCAAAGGATCCCACCCTACCTCCCATTTTCGGATTTTTTAAGAAAATAAAGTTTTACTTTTTAAGAAATTTTGTTGAAATACAAACATTTTAAAGTGCGTTTACACATAAGAGTTTTTTACTCTCGAGAGTAGAATTATAAACTCTCAGATGCCTTTACACTTGCGAGTTTTAATCTCGATAGTAAAATACTCTCACATGTAAACGCACTTTAAAATAATAGTCTCGCTATTGGTTTTAAATCTAGTTTTATTATCAAATAAATCAAATTACACAAAGAGGCTTAAATACCTAAATTAATAAATAATAAGAATTTTAATTAATACAAGATCTGGGCATGACTTGATGCAGAAATTTTTTTAATTCTGGTCGGAATATTGGAGAGGCACATTCTCATTTCTTCTTCGATCGTTTGCAAACGCTATCTTTTATTATTTTTGATTGACGTAAGAGCCGAAATTCAAACCAATATGAAGTTGATAATTACAATAATATTGTGATAGCTCTTTTACCTAATTAAAAATAATCTGGCTTTATAGATATACAAAATTCATTAATATGCAATTCCTTATATTTCAGTTTTTAATTTATATGTTCCTAACTACCAGTTTATATTTTTGAAAATATTTTCTTAATACTTTCCTTTTCAAAACTCTGGAAACAAATGAATCTCTCTCACATTCGTATATATTGTTTGACGGATTGAACAAATCAGGGATAGTCTGAGTCTTCTTGCGCTGTTTTTGCGAAGCTCTGAGAAAAGTTTGGACAACAATTTCTACTGAGCGTATGCGGTTAATATGAAGATACTGATATCATTATGTGCAAGTTTCTACAAATTCAAAGTGTATTGCGACCACGAAGCGAATAGCCCACTACCTAGGTCAATTTTATGAGATATACTACTAAATCAATTACTATGTAATTAATTTTAAATTTAGATAATATGTAATTTACTGTAGTAAATAGAATAAAATATTACACTATAAAATACCCACTTTGCTACTAATATTATAATTGCGGAAATAAGTTTGTATACAAAACCGCAGTGTACTGTCAATCTTTTTGTTGAAACTAAACAACAAATCTATCTGTGTATGTGAATTATTCCATTCACGGAAAGCCAAAATTAAAGACATGACCTGCTCAAATGAGATTCAGTATCTTGTACCCCCATTTACCTCTCATAGACCTTTATTTTTTTCTCATTGTCATGGACCCCTTACAGGTTATCGTGGACCCCTGGTGGTCCATGTAGACCACTTTGGGAGCCACTGACTAACCATTTCTTTGAGATTGCCGCTCATGCAGCGAACTTAAGCCAAAAATACATCGCCATCTCTATTAAAGATCTAACTGGTCATTTTCTTGCTAACAGTTTTTTAACAGGTCTCGAACTTCGTGTGTTCCAGTTTTAAAAAGTATTTAAAATTAAGCACATTTGATTATTTATTTTTTTATTTTAGTATTTACAAGCAAGTGTGCGATTTCACATGAATCTGAAAACGACATATACCTAAGAAAATGAATTGAAATTTAATATAGTTAATTCAGTAGATAATCCTATTCGTTTCCGTTAGTAATAGATAGAGAAAATCAAATTTATACGCAAATGCATCACGTTAATTTTCTTAAACTAAATAGGGAAATAAAGAGAGATGGAGTCGTTTATATGGCGATTACGTTATTCGAGTCTTTATATACGGGAAATGGATCTAAAAGCTTTACTGAAATAGTGACAACTATATTGCATTTGCTATTAATTTTCAGGATCCAAATGTAGTAAAGTATATTTTTAAAAAGGGGAACATTACATGACATCGAGGACAAATCGAATTCCATTCCATTTAGAAAGCGTCGTTAAAGGAAAATAACAGCAAAGGGGGATTGAAAAAACTTGTTTCACATATTAACTTTTATCTAAAACAAAAATAATATTTCAAAAGCCATGAATTCTAATATTTTCGAAAGAAAAATGAGAATCCCACGAATAGAGCACCTGCGTCAATGAATTATTATCCCCCCTCTCCTAGCTTGCCGTCCTGGAACGAAATTTGAATGTCAACGAAAAAACTTTTTACTCGAAGTAATAAAATTCGTTTGGAAGATAATAAAAAAAAAAAAAAAAAAAAAAAAAAAATGTTTAATGAAGGGGATAGTGGAAAAACCAGAAGATAATTCGTTCTTCGATCGAGTCGGAATAATTGATTGTGTTCTGATTGATTAATGAGTGGTTTAATTAATAAAAGGCGGAACAATTCTGAAGCACATATCTCGTACAGTTTCAAGAATTCATGCGTATTTCGGACCAATGTATGATATTAAAATTTATATAGTAGAAGGGTCAAGGATCGCGTTTCAGGGCGTGGCTTGGGCGAAACTGCCTCCAGCACACCCTGCATATACTATCCGAACGAGGGCGGCAATGGATTGTTTAATTATGCAAATGAAAACGAGGGAGGAATGGTTTCGAATCCTGAGGGGTGGATGTAACAAATTTCCCACTTTCACAAATGAAGAACATCATTAAAATAAATATTTAAGGCAATCAAACTATAAATTGAAGTCTTTAAGAAATGGTTTTAGAATCTATCATTCGATAATAATCAATTAAAATTTTTCGAATTCGGGAAGTAATTATTCACTAAGAAGAAAAAACAAAATATTTCCTTAATCAGAATCAGAATACGGTGAATCCCATCAAATCCGAACCCCGGAAATCCGAAATCCCGGGAAATCCGAACGCAAAAAAGAGAAACTTATTTATTTAGTCATAAAACAAATATGTATATATTCTACATTATAACCTTATTTTACATAATTAGTTGAAAAATTAACAAAGAAGTACAGTTAGCATACCGAACAAAGTCTAAATGTGTCTACATACTTATGTCATCCAGGATTAAAAAACATTAAAAGTTGGTATTGAAATTCTTTAGGTTATTCACTTTGCAAAAACAATGAAATAATAATAGAAACACACAAAATATCACTTAATCTTTGCCTTGATATCAGTTATCTTCAATTGTCGAAGCTGCTTTCGGCTAATCCGAACAGGCTACAGCACCAATTAGTTCGGATTTAATGGGTTTCACTGTATATAAAAATATTTCTAAGATTCTTCCAAAGCTTATGTGACTTATATAGAATTCTGGACTACGAAATGAATTGGACAAATAGGAAAATAAAATAGTCACTATTTATATTGAAAAATTTTAATGAATGACTGAATTTTAAAATGTACTCAGAGAATATTTCAGATTGCTACAGTCTAATTGTGTAATTCTTGGGAGTTATTTTTTGTTGTTGTATTGTGAGGTTGGACTAGTATGAATGTTAAGAAAAATTTATTAAAGGTGTATACAGGGTGTCCCGTATCACAATGATAAACCGTGAACCGGGAATAGGGCAATTTACGTCAGTCCTAAAGATAAATTTTTAAAAAAAATGTCTCATACTTGTCGAGTTATAGGAATTTTTTTGAAAATAGTGAAAATCGCTACCCTGCCCTAAATATCGAAATGCTATCGCTACAAATTTTCATATTTTATTATTCTAATTTTTGTTACGCAATCGTGGACAATCCTGCTATTGACCAGAATTCAAAATAAAACAATAAGAGGGTTATACTTTCGGAGAAAAAAAATATTTTTGCTGGACTTATGTTTTAAAAAATTTTGGACAGCTCACTTTGAATCATCTTTAATGCAAAAAAGTCTAGTAAACAAGCACGGCAGGTTACTTAAAAAATTGACCCATTTTGTCAAGATTTCAAAATGTATCAGCTCTTTGTACTTCCTTCTTAAGAATATAAAGTATTTTTTGGCAAAATTAGCTAATTTAAAAACATATTTTGATAGTGTTTTTTTTTTAAATATTTTTCTAATTAATATATCAAAGAAAGTTATATTTTGACTGCGACATTTTTAAATAAGATATATATAATTCATAATCTTACACAGAAATATATAAATTCAGATATTATTATTACTTAATATATGACAAAAATTACCTGTATTCGATTCCCGAGTGAATCAAATGTAGGAAACTCATGATTAATGGTGTTTTTTTTTTAATTTAATTGTTAAACAATTATGTCGTATCTTAATTGAACTAATCTTTGACTATTATAGAAACTAATGCTATAATAGCTATTAATAATGCCATTAATAAACCAAAGATTAGTTTGATCAAGATGGGACATAATTGATTAACATATTAAATAAAAAAACACAATCAAAATATGTTTTTAAATTAGCTAATTTTGCCAAAAAAATATCAATGTTTTTTTTCTAAAGAAGCAAGTACAAAGTGCTGTACCATTTTGAAATCTAGACTAAATGGGCAATTTTTTTTAAATAACTTGACATGCTTGTTTACTAGACCCTTTTTACATTAAAGATGATTCAAAGATAGCTGAATAAAATCTTTTAAAACACAAGTCGGGTAAAAGAATGTTTTTCTCCAAAAGTATAGAACTTATTGTTTTATTCTGAATTATGAACAATAGCAGGACTATCCAGGATTGCACAACAAAAATTAGAATAATAAATATGTAAATTTGTAGCCACAGCATCTCGATATATAGGGCAGGGGAGCGATCCTCACCATTTTCAAAAAAATGCATATAACTCGAAAAGTATAGAACTTTTGTTTTAAAAAAAACATTATGTTCGAGACCGTCTTAAATTTCACTATCCCCTGTTCATGGATTATCGTTGTGATACGGGTATGTATTAGTATTAAAATATATTAGTCCTTCTTAATGTGCTTTTGGAATAGATCAATATGTAATGAGAGATTTAGTTGATTGAGATTGATTTTAAAATATAATAAAAAAAAATCTTTAATTGATTATCAGTTCAAAATAGATTCTAATCAATGACAAGTGTTTATAAATTATTGAAATATCCATGTTAATAAATTAAGAATGAGTTATGTAAGCAGAATTGCAGAGTGGCGAATTCCAAATCTTGAACGAAATCGTATGTATAAATGTGAAATTGTATGATTTTTATTTTGTATAATAATTGTATAAAAAATCTTTAAAAAAATGTTTGAATTTTTAGTACTACTGAAGATTGTCAACCAGGAATGACCGAAACTGTATGCTAATTCTATCAAATAAATAATGATAATTGATTATAATTACTCTATTTGTTTATTCTATGTGACTAAATAAACCCTTTAATTTATAAAATTTAAATAATTATTTTATAATAAATCGATTCATAAATATCGCGAGTTGATTTTTGAGAATAAATTCGATCTTTCTTTCACAAATAGCCACTCATTTCTTTGCATTAAATAATAATATTTCGTATTATGAAATTAGTAAAAGAAAGGTAAATACAGTTGTGAATATATGTTTCCTCAACTTACTTTCCGTTATTATTATTTTACCTTGAAACCCCGAAATCAGCTTAAAATCAATCTCTACAGCTTCAAATTGAAATTAATCAATTTCAAATTTGGATTATTTGATTTCAAAATATGATAAACGAATTTCTAATTGGGAATAATCAATTTCAAGTTACTACTATTCCCGTTTTGAATCCCTATTATCAAATTTCGAAAATGAATAACCCCTTTATGAAAATAATTATTCCTATTTTGAAATTGATTAATTCCAAGGTGAAGATGTGCTAGCTTTAACAAATTAATTCTATGACTATTTTGTAGTATTTAATCAATCTCTGGAAATTGACAAGATTTGTTTCATTTTCAATTATATACCTATCTACAATTTTTGACTAGAATAGATAAGCTAAAAATACTTTTGCATGACCAAGCCAGAAAAATAAATTTTAGTTAATATTAGTTTTAACCGTGGGGTGAACCGCGATTGGAATTAGCTGTACACCGTCTTTGGAATTATTTGGATTTCATTAGATAATCTATTGTCATCTATTGTCTTCTAGTTGGAAATAAAAGTGGAAAGTAGGTGTACAGGATTTTAGGTCTTGGTTCACCACTTGGTTTTAACTAGTCATCTCGAATTTTAAAAAATATCTAGATAAAATAAAAATTTTTAATAAATCCAAATTTTGTTGTTTTTAGATTAGTGCACCCCAATGCTTGTCCCAAAACAAGAGCAAACGGCCCTGCTTTAGAAAGTCTATAAAATCTCGTTTATATGCCTTCAATGATTTTCGATTTGGAGACTACATAAAATTTGCTAACAGGGTCATACTAAGAGACATTTTAACAAATTAATTAATATCTATCTCTTAAGATATACATTTTTAGATGTTCACATGGTTTTATAGTTGGAATTGAAAATAATTTTTTTTTAATATATTATTTAAATTGATTAGGGGACTAATATTATATTTCACAGTTATCTAGCAACAGAAAGTCTGTATTTGTAATAATTTTCTCTTTTTATTTCTATTCCTTTATACCAGTGGCGGGTGGTAATCTATTAATCATAATAATTATTTTGAACAGTTTTCAATTACAGATTATATGGATTTTTAATATAACTACTGGAGACCTACAAGTTTGAATTTGAGTGATATTTCTTTAGAAGTCATTAATTAATTATTTTTTCAAAGACATTATTTATTATTTACTTACAACATTCACATTTACTTCGAGCATGAAATTGCGACTTACCTGAAACAAAGAGAAAACATAAATTAACACACCTTGTTATTTGAGATTAAATAAAATCTAATTTACAAATGAAATAATATTTTTGCACGATAGCGTTTATTCATAGGCTTACCTTACTAAACTTTTAGTTAGTCCGTAATGTTTACTACCACCCTAGGATAAGAAGTGTGTGTGGTACGTTATTTAGCCATCTAAGTTTAGTAAGGAAATATAAGTATAAAAATAAAACCTATAAGAAGGCAACAATACTCTTTTTCCGTTACTTCAAATAATTGTACACTAGTGGCGGGTGGTGACTTTTCAACAAGGGGATGCTGGCCAAAAAATATAAATTTTATTTTATTCTTCGCTACTTTTTGCAAAATTTATCGATAACTGCACCATAGAAGTTTTTCTTTTTTTCCAAATTTAACATTAGATTTTTTATCAATTGATATTTAAACAGAGCGAATAATCTATATTCACTTCAGCTTCTTTTGGTGATGTTTCAATTCTTTTCATAGTTGAAAACTGATTGTCGAATGTATAATGCAAATTAAATGTATTAAATCGCGCATAAAAACAAATATTTGCTCATTGTGCTTTAAAATGCCTGAAACGCAGAAAAAAATATTTTTCACCTATGATTTTTTTTCTCTTTGTGTGTCTGAATTCCGATACCCACGATAACCCAAGAACGGATAGTCAAAAAGTTCTTTTGTATCGATACATGATATCTCAGTCACTGGTTCAAAAGGAAGAAAATATGTTTTGAATTATTCTATTGAGATTTTAAGAGAATGTTATTATATATAGTATAGCCATAAATGAACAATTTATATTTAAATTTATTAATCATTACCAGGGCAGCTCTAGTACACTGAGTCTTGAAAAAGTTTTCACTTTTTTGTTATTTAATATGCGGATGAGCGATTCTTTCATTAGAATCTGATCGATGAAAATATCTAGAAAGAGCGCGGATAGAAGGATCTTCTCCCTTTCTTTAAAGAGAATAATCTCTCTTTCTTTAGAGCTAAGAAGAAATTACAAGGATGCAAAATACAAGTTCAGACCTGTTTTAGACTATTAGAGATTAATTTCTTAATTTCTATTATTCTAGGAATGGAGTTTTGCACTCGAACCAAAACGATACTCGTTATAGAGAGAGAGAGAGAGAGAGAGAGAATATTCAATTGGACGTCATTAAAACAAGTACTTTTTCCCAAACATCTTTTGGTTCATCTTTCACGATTAATTTTTTAAATGCAATTTATAGATTTTAAATGAAAGTCATGGGACTAGTACATGTAAATTAATTCAGTTTTTAACCTCATAAAATCAAAGTATTTTTCACAAGATAGCTGAAGAGATTAAAATAGGAATCTGGAATATTATTTTCATATTCTTTAAATTTGCTAAAGTTAAAAAGCTTTATATAACTTTAAATGAATTAGTTGTAAAGTATCCATTGCAAGTGTTTTTAAGATTTTACAAATTTCCAAATATAACACGAATGAAAATACTCTTGACATTTTGGAATTTGCGAATTGCATCCATGGACCGCATGCCACTGCTTTATACATATAGTTTATTATGTAGATATGAGGAGTTTTTGTTTTTTGTTTTTGTTTTTTGTTTTGTTGGAATCATTAAATTATCAAAAAGATTATAAAAATTGTATTTAAATGTTTACCTTGTCTAACATGAAGGTTTCAACAATTCTCCCAAATGTAGGAGTCAACAAAAATGCACAAAACACAAATTTTAAATAAGCACTTGCCCCGCTGGCTGTTCGAGTCGAAATGAAATAAATGCATTTCAATGCAAAAAGAGCAAAGAGAAAATCCCCTTAGTTGATTAGATAGCAGAAAGGAAAATAATTCTAGATAAAAGAAAAACGTATTTAAGACATGCCCAATTGGTTTGAGATTGTTTTTAAATAAAAAGTCTATGTGTCAAATGATTTTCACTTAACTTCTCCTCATTAATTATAAATCAATATTTTTGAGGAATCAGCTGTTAAATAAATATTTAATAAATAAAATAACAAATTTAATCATCTAATTGTAATAAATTCCATATCAAATTTACAAAATCAAATAGTGTTCTACAGGTACTATGACCACCTATTACTGGTTTAAAATCTATACTAACTAACCACCCATTCCTTAACACATATGTTGACAAAATAATTAATTAAAATAATTAATTTTGTTAAGGGAGAATGGTATGGGTTCTTGAAGAAACATTTTAAATAAAGTAAAAAAAAAATTCAAAATTTTTCTTTACTTTGAACCCGAAGGTTTGAGTATCTTTTTTTTGAAATTTATATGGATTTTTTTTCAAAAATACAACTCACGGTGAAAACCAAATATATCAAGAAAGAATTTAATTTAAGTCAAAAATCTAAGATTTTTTAGGGGACGAAGCCCTCTGATATGCAATGTAAAAATATTCTTTTAAAATCTTAGATTTTTGACTTCAATTAAATTCTATCTTAAAATAATTAATATTTTTAAAAATATAAATATTCATTATACGAACTTTACTTGTAGACCGAAACGCGGTAAAATTCGCTCATTTTTTTTTTTTATCAAAATAGTTTAGCCGTTTTTTTTTTTTTTTATCAAAATAGTTTAGCCGTTTTTGAAAATAGGAAGGAAATGAAAACAAAGTTCTAAATCATGGGTATCCAACCGTTTTGCTTATATGGGCCACATTTGAAGAATCGAAATTGGCCACAGATAAAATTTAATAATTCTAACGATTTTATTAATCAAAAAAGTTTATATTTTCACCAAGGCAATTAAGCAAAAATGGCATAGCATAATAATCTTTGATTCCTATTTTTAAAATTTTTTGTTTTAAATCATTAAGCACATCAAGATGTTTAACTAGTGAAATAATAAATATTTTAGAAAATTTAAATACGAGATTGGTATTTAAAAATGAAAACTTAATTATTTTTTTACCTTATATAGTGAGCTTCTAATTTTACTTTTCGTAAATTTTATTCTTGAAAATAGCTTCGCGTATTTGTAAATACAAACATATCTTGAATATTGAGAAGCCAGTAATATTTGTTAATAAAATTCTAATAAAGGAGTCGAAAATAAACCAAAATGATGAATATTTTTTGGAAATCTTTAAATCTAGTTCTAGATTCAAAATTTAAAATTAGCACTTTAATTTTTCGAAAACTTTTTCATAGATTTTCAGATTTCTTATTTTAGAGAAAAAAATTATCAGGGCAAATTGTATCAGATATATTTTTCAGTAAGTACCTACATATAAGTCTGAGTTTATGTTGGGTAGCATTCATTGCAGTGCTGGGCCGTATGCGGCCCGCTGGTTGGACAGCCCTGCTCTACAAGATAGATTACATAATTACATGTGTATAATTGCATCTATATATCTCAAAAGGGCTCTAAGCTGCAGCGGAGTCAAAAGTGGCTGCAAATTGTTCTATAAATAGCGTGAGCCTGGCTACGTCCAATGTCCAACTTGGCCTGCGCACTCTGTGCGGCATGATTACATATGAAATAAAGTAAAGTAAATAGTTAGTAAGTGAGCTCTTACGTAAGAGAAAATGGTCTCAAAATCTTATGCAAGAGTCAAAAAAAATCAATAATTTTAAAAAACTTGATAATGAACGCGGGCGCCCTGTTTGATTAAATAATAAATATTTATATCCAATTAAGATACTGGATAATCGACGACTAAAAAAATAAGTGTAATAGGGGTTCTATGTAGATCTTTATAAATATATACAGAATCCTAAAACGCAAAAGAGAAATTTAAATTAAAAAAAGATCTTATCTTATTATATTAAACGAATAATTCTTGTATATATATAATACTATATATATTTGTCTAGATTAATTTGCCGCAACGCTGACGTAATGCTGCCGAGAGAGAGCGCCATGGGTATATTTGCGGCAAATTTGAAATATAATCGTTAATTCGGACTCAAATTTCGAAATGAAAGACTCCAATTAATTTTAAATTAAGAAACATACTATATATATATATTTGTCTAGATTAATTTGCCGCAACGCTGACGTAATGCTGCCGATAGAGAGCGCCATGGGTATATTTGCGGCAAATTTGAAATATAATCGTAATTCGGACTCAAATTTCGAAATGAAAGACTCCAATTAATTTTAAATTAAGAAACATTAAATATATTGATAATTGTAAGAGTTCGTGGCAGTGATGAAACTATACTAGATGAAGGAGGAGGTATCAGCCAAAGATGGAATCACTGGG
>JALMQS010000030.1:16443028-16594184 GCA_024734495.1 Forficula auricularia | reverse complement strand
ATTTAAAAATAAATAAATAGTATCGTAAATTGGCTATGCTGGCAGCTGAAAAGCAAAAAAAAAAAAAACTAATTTTAATACAATATATTAATATTTTCTATAACCTATTAGTGGGTTTTAAAATTAAAAAAACCAATTAAAAATAAAAGATAATTGAAAAAAATTTAAACGAACTTTTTTAGTGAGATTTTCTATCTATGAATAATTACTTTAATTAAGAAAAGATCAATTAAGATTAAATTCGTCGAGTGTCCGCAGACTCTAGCCAGATCGATTTCTCATCCTCAAAACTTGTTAATAGAGTTGGTTTCATCAAAATCGGTAGAGCCGTTTTCAAAATAGAACTAAGATAGACATATATATATATACAATTTTTGCTCGTTTAATAAGAGTAGATATAATACCAAGATCTTTTGATAAATTATTCTTTATATAAATTCCCTCATATAATTAAAATATAGTATGAAACCCGAAGCAAGTCTTTTGAAAAAATTTTCCATCCATTTTTCAAAAAGATAAGACCCTCAAATTTGCAAATTAGATAAACAGACACAGAGGCAGCACTAGTTTTTTCTTTTTCAGTTGTGCGACACCCGGCAGAAAATTTTGGTGTGATAGCCCTGAGGTGCGGTGCAAAATGCATAATTTAGATATTTATTTTTTAATAGTTTAGGTATAATGTATAATTATTATATTGGTATTGTTATTATATCAAGTCTATAATAGTGAAAGCGATGGTTTACCTTTTTTATTTTATCAACTCGGTTTTTTAATATTTTTTGATTAAATACTTAATTTAGCGCGCAATCAGGTTTTCACTGCTAATTATAAAAATAGCAAATGAGTTCAGAAGATGAGATGGCCGTCAAATTTTAAACATTATGAAAAATATTCATTTAACAAGAACGCCTGTAGGGTAGGCTTGTACGTCCCAGAGGCGTCTTTTGTTTTTGCATAAACAGAAAAAGTGCGGACAGCTTTTCTAGACTATTCTTTTACTAAGTACCTGACAGTTGAAAGCAATATATTAATCAAAGCGCATAGTGTGCGCAGGCCAAGGGTTCGAGCATTGGCTTGGCCGTACACGCTGTACGCTATTTAACATACACGAACAATTTAAACCAATTTCGACCTCCTGCAGCTCGGAAACCAATTGAGATACAGAGCTGGAAATTATACACATGAAATTATGTAATCCATCTTGAGGGAGTGTCAAAAATGAAAATTCTAGCCTGTTGAACCAAACTCAACCAAATTTTGGTATACATATTCTGTGGGCCCCGAAGGCTAGACATGGAAAAAACTAAACACCCAAAATGGGGGGGGCAAAATAAAAAGTTCTAGCTCTTTGGAGCTTACAAAAAAAGGAAAATCTCGGCAAATAATTCTGAAAAAACAGGCAAAGTTTGAAAAAGTAGTGAAATCCCCAATTGATACAGCCAAGTTAATATAAGTTGAGAAAATAGTGATCTCTCATTTAATTATTCTTAGCGAATTGCTTGGCTGCACACTAGATTTCACTACATTTTTCGAACTTGGTCAATTTTTTCACAGAATGTTTTGGTTGGGATATTATTTTAGACTTTGAATCCAGGTAAAGTCGAATTTTATTTGCAGCCAGAAATTGAATAAAATTAAAATTAAATTAAATTTTGTTTTCAACGTTTTGACCCACTCCTACCATCATCAATGCTATGCACCAAATTTTGAAATCAAACACCAATTAAAAATATTACTAATAAATAGGTAAGTTTCTACATTTGGTATTTAAACCCTGAAAAAGGAGGGTTTTTAGTGTTTCAATAGAACTGGTTCTCATAGGCTTTAGACTGGGTTATACATATCGCGACGCTCCAATAAATGATCTTTCCATTCAATTAAACATCTTCTTTCAGATTTTGACGCTCATAATTTGATCTAATTTTCTTTTATAAGATTATAAACAACATGACTAGTTGCTGCTAAACATTAAATTGATCAATTTCCATATACCTAGCAAATC
This sequence comes from Forficula auricularia, assembly GCA_024734495.1. Lineage (NCBI taxonomy): Eukaryota > Metazoa > Arthropoda > Insecta > Dermaptera > Forficulidae > Forficula > Forficula auricularia. The sequence continues at coordinate 16,592,182 of JALMQS010000030.1, read as the reverse complement.
AACCCGTTTCTGTCCATTATTTTACACCCCAACCTCTATTACAAATTATATGTATAACTCACCAATTAACAGACTTCGACTTGGAACCAAGATTGATTTTCAGTTAGCTTATTAATTGACAGTCTGAGAACTTTTAGATCAAACTCTCTAGCATATTAAATTATTAGGTAAATCAAATCTTAATTAATTGGCGTTAATTGTGTTTTACATAGTTGAATCTAAAATGATTTAAATTTATATAATTTATTTTAAGTTACTGTTTTCTATTGATATTTAATTATATTAGATTTATGTTGTGTTCTGAATTTATAATTTAAATTTAAATAAATTATAAGTTTATTTAATTGTTTTTATTATTATTTATATCTACTTATATTAGATTTATAATGTTATTTATAGTTATAATTAAAATTTATAATTTGTATTAATCTAATATGTTTAACTAATAATCTATAATTTTTTTATACGTTTATCGATGGACTTTGTTTTTATAATTAAAAATAAGTTTATGTTATCATCTATCTTTTCCTATTGTCTTTCTCATTTATACTTTATTTTTATATAATTATTTTCTCATACCCTTTTTTGTTTATATACATGTACTTGTGATTTGTGAAAAAGGTAAAATGACTATATACATTAATAAATAAATAAAATAGAACCTTGAACCGTACGAAGAGTTTGAACTGAGTCTAATATGTAAAACATGTTTACTAATGTATATTATGAATCGAATGTATGAATTATAACCAAAATTATAGAAGTTATAATAATCGTTGGCTTGTTTTTGAATACTTAGTTTCGAGTAACAGAGACAGTAACATAGACACAAAAAAAAATTCATTCGAATTGAGAACCTCCGCCTTTTTTGAAGTCGGTTAAAAATAGGTCAAAATTGCCATTTGCGTCATTTTGACGGATAATATCAAAACTCCTTTGTAATTTTGACCGACAATATCTCAAAACTCTAACGTGTTGTAAAAATGGGGAAATTAGTTAATCAGAGTATAAAACCTGCTGGAATAATTGTTAGGTTTACGGAGACAATGTTTTAAGTAGTATTATTGTCGTCATCTGATGAAGCACTATTTGAAATCAATTGTAATTAAAGTACTATTGAATTGATCCTTTGGAAGTTAAGTTGTTTACATGACAATTGATCGCTATTTTATTTTAGTGATTACAACAAATATATTTAACTTCGAGGTTACCGCTATTGATTAAAACGTCAAAAATGCAATAATATAGAATGGTTACTCCTCAAGTATTCGTGAAAAATTGATGAAAACATTACATTGATTTTTAAGTCGATTCCCCCGGATTTTCAACGAAAATTGTGGTCTTGATAACAACGCAGTTGCTATGGTTACTTTTAAGTGATTCGTGTATTGTGTATGCTCATAGAAATAACAGAAACAGAGAACTAATATATTGCATGCAAATGATAAATAAAGCATTATTCTATTCTCCTCTATTCTAAAACTAAATACTTTCAATGAAAACTTAAAAAAACGTATCCTGAAGTACAAGTCTAGTTTTATTTTGTATACATAATAAGATCAGTCAGGTACATATTTTATGATCATTAGTAAAGTAAAATATTCACTTTTGTAATGTGAAAAATAAAATATCATGAAAGAAAGTGCTAAAGTTAAAAATAGTTTTATTTTATTTTTTATTTATCTTATGTAATTTGAATATAATAAAATACAAATTGATTTTTCTATTCAAAATTCAACTAAATTATCACCCTTATAAAAAATGATTATTTCTGAACACTTTGTAAAATTATAAAATTATAAAATTTCTATTAGTTGAATACAAAAATTTCACTGTCGATGGTAACAGAATTGTTTTTATTTTAGGTTAAAAATAAAATAAAATGAAATTATTATATTTTTAATAAAATAATTTTTTAATTATTTTATAGAGACTAGTTTCGAAGGCATTGCCTTCATCATCAGATCTATCACAACATTTCAATTAGTTACAAATTAAGATTTATAGATAGAAAATTTTGAAAAATATAATGTCTTTTCTTCTCATTTCTCTAGGAGATGAAAATTTTTATTTAATCTCCCAAACATAGAAAAATTATATATTTTTTAAAATTTTCTATATATAAATCTTGGTTTACTAATTAATATGTGTGACTGATGACCTTCAGAAATAATTAAAAAATTATTTTATTCACACAAGAAGATATATCATTTTATTTAACCTAAAATATAAAATTTCTTTTCTAAAATTATTAAAATTTATATTTTCAAGGAAAAAAAAAATTTTTGAAAGTTAAACTTTTTAGTATTTTGTAGTTGTTAAAAATACATATTTATGTTATGTCATTTTTTGTTAATAGATTAAAAATTCACAGTTCAATTGGACAATGTTTTTTATTGAAGCTCTTATTCAATTTTTGTACAACGTTTCGTCTCTCTTGAGACTTTTTCGAGAAGGGCAAAACGTTATTTAAAAATCGATAAGCTTTCAATAAAAACATTTTCGTCCAATGCAATCTATAAATTATAATGGACATTAATCAACATAATTATATTTAATGTTTTTTTTTTTTTTTTTAACTCAGGATTTTGCACTGCGGAAAATATGTATTTATCGATTTAGCCTAAGGAATAATTGAGCTAATTTTGCGTAGCTTCGTGACAGAAATAATCACATTTGCTATCGGAAAACAAATATTACTTGAGAGCCAAAATTCAAATATAAAAATTAATTTGAGGAGTTGAATTTTAATACACAGCATAATATTGGCCGATTAATTTTGAATCTAGACACAAGAACCCAACCGTGACGCCCTGACGCTTTGTAACCGTTACAGAAGCGTGACGGCTCAATCATTTACTGCCAAATAAAATAAAAAGTCTGCAAGTTATCGCTTCAAAAATGGTTTATTTATTTATTTTTTAAAAGTATAGTAAGTAATTTGAATATAATAAAATGCAAATTGATTTTTCTATTAAAAATTCAACTATATTGTCACCTTAAAAACAATAATTCCATTCTGTTCTGCTGTTTTTGGTTCCAATTCATTTTTATAATTGCATATCCTTTATTATGAACGTAAAAAGTTATAAATTTATAAAATTAATTAGAAACAAGGCGTCATATTCCTGACAAAATACACTCTAAATGATTTTCGTACGCTTGTGCTTCTAAATGATACATGGATAGTTTAATCTCCCATAATTGCGCGTAGTCCGCCATCATATGTGTCTTCATTCCCGCCCTCTGGCTCTTTCTCCATTCAGCCCTCACCCCCAGCAGCCCTACAAAATGGGGCTAATGCTAATGGCGCCGGAGCCTGTCGGTGATAAATTTAGAAACTTTTGAAAATAAAAAAAAATAAAAAAATTATTCAGCTTAGTAAGTCGGGTGGTAATATTGTCCCGGAGGAGTTGCAAAAACATCAAACTAGAAGAGAAGGTCCGTTTCCGAGAAGGCTACATGAGTCTAAAGAGTGTTCATCAATTTTTCAGCTCCAGCCAAATAATAGACTGAAGAACGAAATAAGAAGATTTACTTTGACTACTTGGCCGAGATGAACAGGAGAATATAAAAATTAATGGAATTCTTATAATAATAAAGTTTTTATTTACTAATGGATTTACCTAACTACTTTCTCGATGTTAAAATAAAACTTTTATTCAGTACAATATGTATAAGACGAAAGATGGACAAAAATGTTAACAGAATGAGCCAATAGAACAACAAAAAGTAAGACAACTCAAAAAAATGGAAAGATTATCGATCAAGCAAAAGAGAGGATCCGAATGGGAAAAAATTAGGAGAGCTATATGCACAAAACGGGTACAATTTTAACCATAAAATTGTAAATATTTGTATATGGCGCAGTTATTACTGTATAAATCAACCCATATAATTATCATGTAAATACCTCACTAAATTATACATAAATTTATTTACATCAAGAACATTTTCTCTACAAGACTTAATAAATAAATAAATATTCAATGGGCAGTTCTTAGGTTTTTTGGTCAACGATTCTATCTGTCAGGCACTCATCTTCAAAGCTAGCTTAATTGGATTGGTTTCACTCAATCCGAAGCATATGGGTAAAGTATTGTCATTTAACTAAATTATTAATTGCAAGGAGGGTGTTCAAATTTCTTTCAATTTTTTTTTTTATTAATTATTTTTTTTTGGTACTGATTGTAAATATTATTATGTATTGAAATTAGAAAATGTTATTTACCAGTAGGGTACCTTCTATTGAAATGAATGGTAGAATAGAAGCTATGCAATGAAGAATACGGCATATACCCTGTGGTTTTGACTTAGTACATCGCGTATATCCTGTCGAGTTTTTATTTTATTTCTAAATTACAGTTTCGTCATTTATTAAATAGCTCCTTTTTGGTTTAAGAGTATAAACTCTGATTATTACAGTCCAATACAGAATATATGCGTATTCCTTCTGCAAATTTAAGACTACAGCACTAGGTAGAACTAACTAGACAGTTTAAGGATATTGAAAACCTAAAATTAGATAAATTTATTAGAAAGTAATTTTTCCTGTTAAAAAATCAGACGGAAGACATCTAACTAACTGGATAAATGAGTCCAGTAAAGGAACTTCCTGCTGGCGTAAATAGAAGGTGTTAGAAAACACGGGCACATGGGCCTCTGGAGTTCCAAGGTCTTATGATTCTGCAAAAAAGGCATGAGGAGTCTTCAGTCATCCAACAATACGGACCTCAAATTTTATTTACGCCACTGTCTCAGTGTATATTAATATTATTTTTAATTGCAATTAAGTTCAAAGCTTTTTGAACAGCGATGTCTTGATGATGATGACCGGAGCAGGTCAAAACGTTGACAAAGAAATAAATTGAATTTTATTTAATTCTGGTTGGAAATATTTACCTGCATTTAATAATATGTATATACTAGAATTAAAGCCGCCGAACAATTCGGTCAGCTTAGGTACTTTATATTAATTAAGCCTTTTTCAATATAATTGATGCAACAAATTATTACGCCAATTGGTTTTTAACACTTATGAGTCAGAAGTGACTCCTGGGTCGTGAAAATAAGGGATAGAAATTCCAGGATCAAAGGTACCCGTGAACGTGGTTCTTTCGACATGGTATGGGAGCAATATAAAGAGAGGGGTAGCGATTCCTGTGGAGATAGAGGCTTACAAATTGCTTGTTGAATGTATTTTTCTGTTGGCATCACCATCAAATTCTAAGCTCCACTTGAAAAATTCATGAGGAAACTGACTTTCCTCTTTCTTTCCTATATTATATGCTAGTTAATGAAATATTTTAGAAAGTAATAAATAATATCGTTCCTAACACAAAGGGAAAATTTCCATTATAAAAGGCATTTTATTTGTAATTGAAATTCGTCCCATAGAAGCATTTTTTATCTAATAAATTAGAAGTATTTTTCTTTTGGAGATACACAGTGAAATCAATAAAACTCTCGTGAAAAAATTGAATAAAAAAGGCTCAATAGAAAACTACAAATTCCGAATATTTTTTACTTTATTCAATACATTAAAGGAAAAGAGAAAAATTTAATATATGCAATCTTGTATCAAATTGTATCGCTGGAGTAGTTGTTTCACTATATGGTTTTCTTACAAATTTTTTAAATTTAGAACGGTCATCCTTTAAATGCTTACCGTAATTCAGTGTAGCAAAACGAAATTTATGAACAATAAGTTCCGGAGATATTAAATTCCAAAAACGGGATATCGGAAAGTTTACATACATATTTAATTATAATTAAGAAACTCTTCCCCACGATTGTTATAAAAACAATAACATTAAACAACCTTTATTACATTTTAAGAAAATTTTAATTCATTGTTACAACACAGTTTCTGAAAATAATTATGAATAAAATAACAAAAAATTTTTTTAAGCAACAACACATTTATTTAACCTAAAAATTGGGTTAACTTTAGTAATTTTTTGACATTTTTTCTACAAGCCTTCTACAGCCATTGTCATAACCTTTCGCAATCGCTTATTAAAAACTTTTTTTGTTTTATAAATCTCTTCTCAATATGCTTATCAGAAATTTCTATAATTAAAATGTATACAAGCTCGGACAGTGTTGCTGATTCGTTAAAACGAACACGGGATTGGCTAGTAGTGGTACACTGCTTCAATTTTATAGGCTTATGAATGAATTATGAATCCTTGTATTTTATTCTGTATACTCTAGCATTAACTTTTATGTATTATTATGAATCAACTACCTTAAATTTGATAAGAATAATTTTTCCAGAACCACCGTTTTTGAAATTATAAGCGAAAACAAAAAAAGCAGTGCATTTCACCCCCTCCACCCCTACATGGCCACTAGTAAGTTTGGGGACTTAGTATTTTTTACCTCCTAACTACCCCAAACACATTCCATAAGAAAAAATTCTACCCTCTTAATATTTTTCTCTAAACAGCCCATTGAATAGGACTATTTGAATTTCGTTCTCATTCAATTTTTGCTGAATAAATTTCAAACCTGGTTAAATCCAGCTGACTGTAATTTCATAAATAGAAGAAAAGGCAATGTATATTTAAATGGAAATTCAGTTAATTTTCTAACCATTCTCAAACGAAAAATAAAACATTGGATCTCAACTAGAGGACTAATTACTATTATATTGTAGTTCGTTCGATAGCTAGTAATTTGATAATGGTTGGATAAATATGTTTGACTTAACATGGATCAATCAAAAGTAAATTACTTTATTTAATTGTCAATGATAGTAAAGATTATTTTTTAATTAATATTAAAACCACCTTTTAAATGGCTAGTACTTTTGCAAGGGAGTCTTTGCCGAGGTGGTAAAGAAATTCTTTCAGAAAACTTTTAATAATAAAATCGTTTTTTTTCATAATTCTTCATTTTATAATTAAACATAATTGAGAGAAATATTAATTTAATTCGAGGCAAAAGAAAAACAAAAGAAAAATTAATTAGCAAGCAATAGCTTTAATTTTTTTTATTTTTATGCTTGTATTATCATTTTTCTAATTCTAGAAATTATAATTTTAGCATAAAGTTGTAGAATTTTGAGTAAAAAAAAAAATAATAATAATCCTTAGCAAGGAACAAATGTCTATTAAAATACATTTTCTTCATTATGATTTTCTTTTCATTTCAATCCATGTATTATAAACCAAAATAATAAAATTGTCCAAAAAACTTGTTATCATTGAAATTCTTATTAAAGCTTTTATTTCAAATGAAATCGTACGAAAATCTTTAAATAATAAGGATTTTTTTCTAAAATACGAGGATGGTTCGATAAGTTTCCGGCATGATAAAGAAAAAAATTTTTCAATATTTTTTAAACATTTTAAACATAATCTTGTCAAGACTAATACAGTACCATATTGAATTACTCTAATGAATAATCTGCATTTTTATAGTGTGATTTGTCAAGTTCCTCAAGAAGAAATACCTCATTGACAGCAATGATGACTCACCAAATCTGTTTACTCCGAGCCATTGTTTGAGGTTAGGAAATAGATGAAAGTCGCTGGGGGCTAAATCTGGTGAATACGATGGTTGGGGAACAATTCCGAGCTTCAATTCGTTGATTGCTCAACGCAACAAATGACGAATCAGCGGTGCATTGTCGGCAAACAGATTTTGTTCTCTGCGCCAAGTACAGTGATTTTTTCTTCATACCAATCACTCAAACCTTGTAATAACGATGCGTAGTATACACAATTGATGGTTCTACCCTTCTTAAGGTAATCAATGAAGATAATTCCTTTCGAATCCAAAAAATATTCTTCTTCTTATTATAGCAGATAAAATTGTTTTTTTTCGTTCTTTGGGGGTGATTTTATTGTTGGACTGTTGCTTATTTTAAGGCATAATGGTGGACTCAAGTTTCATCAGCAGTTAAACATTCTCGCAGATTTCACTTCTCCAATTGCCAATTCTGATTTAGCTCATAATCTTCTTGCGCAACTTTTGATCGATTGTTAGCAAACACGGCACCTACCTAACACAGAGCGTCTCCATGTACAAATATTGATATAAAATGTTGTGAACACGTTGAGTGGATATCCCAGTAGTCTCACCTATCTCACTCTCTTTCAATCTGCCGTCTTCTAGCACGATTTGATGTATTTTCTCGATCATTTCGCCAGTTGGGACCACAATCAGGCGTCCTGAACCTAACTCCTTAAAAATTATTGTCCTGAATTTTGTTCGTCATCAGTGCTCGTGCGATTTTTCTTAAATTCAGAAATCCACTGTTTGACTATGATGCAGAAAGGTTTTTCAGTGTTAAATCCATTTCTTCTTTGATTTGAATTGGTTTTAAGCCTTTCAAATAGAAGTATTTTATGACATCATATGTTTCCTATTTGATTAATCGGGAATCAAATGCAGGTAATTTTTGTCAAAATTAAGTGAAAATGTCTCTGAACTATATATTTCTAACTTGAAATAATGAAGCTTCAAATAAATTTAAAATTTTCTCATTAATATATTAAAGAATAATTAACATTAATGAGAATTGTTTTGATCGCGCTTTTTGAACAAGATATATCGCGAGACTACTGCTGGTTGAAGCTATTGGAGCCCTGCTGAGTCTTAAGTCTGGACCAAGAGAATGAAAAAAGATATATCCGTAATACGCAACAGCGTCATTATTGCGTTTAGCCCGCATGACACTTGGATGGATCACCAATACCTTCATCACTTGACAGTCTTTGATATATATCTTAACGATCAAAACAATTCCTATTAATGTGTTATTCTTTAATATGTCATTAAAGGAAAATTCTAAATTATTTTATGACAACACGCTTCGCCAATTTTTCCATTTCACACAAACAACTCAAGTTTTTGTTCAATACGCTGTCAAATCTATACTATAACAGAAAATAGGTATGCAAATTAGTTTAGGTTAGTACTATAAAATACGAGTCAAAAATTAAAACTGCTGACTCAATCTCTGGGTCAGGCCGGAAACTTATCAAACCATCCTCGTAAATAACAATGGTCGACAAAAATTTGTAACCGTAAACCTAACAATGGATTTCAGTAGAGTTTTATACGATTGTTATCATGCAATTTCCCGATTTTTTACAACAGGTCAGAGTTTGGAGACATTATTGGTCAAAGCGACGAAAAAGGCCATTTTGACCTTATTTTTGAGTTCCATTAAATATTAAACAGCAATATTTGAAATCAAAATATTTTGTTGACGTAATAGAAAACAGCTTCATCTCGGATTTTAAAAATTACTACTTGTTTTTAGTTCAATTAGAGCGCGAGTTATAAAACTAAATAAACTGCAACGGATCGTTGCTAAACTTTATCCAAAGTCATTTGAGATATTAATATGTTTATTCCTTTATTATTAATCAAATATCACTTGCTATTTGGAGTCCATGTTGACTTGAATTTAAAAATAGTGATTGATCGCATCTAATACTTGAGGAATAACCATTCTAGATTGGATTTTAGAAGTTTCGGTTACTGCCTATCCATCAATTCTTTATTGAATTCTACTAGTCCGTCTACAAAAGAAAATACTTCTAATTTATTAGATAAAAAAAATGTGGTTCCTAACAAGGGAATAATTTTAATTACAAACAAAATGCATTCTCTAATGGAAATTCGACCCTTGCTTGGATTATATTTTTTAAAGCTATAGAAATATAGTAATTCGCTATTATCAATAAATCGAGAGCAAGACTATTTAATTAAATTGTTTATAGATTTTACCTAACTTTACTAATAAGTTCCACACTTTATTCACTAAACATTGTAGAATTGCTCAAATACCAAATAAATATCAAGTCATTCAAGTCAGAATTTAATTGGTCTAAAATTGTGAATTTCATGTTTTGTTTATTTGTTCATCATTTCCTGTTGAATAATAAATTATCAGAGAATCTCGCTATTTGACATTTTCAGTTCGCAATCCACTAATCAATGCTTATTAGTTCAAGAACCTACCCTAAGAGAATATTATTCTCTTCGTTGAGCACGTAGGCCATTCGAACTTTTGCGAATCTTTAGAAAATGTTCTTTCCATAGTAATGTTTTGGAAAATTATTGACTAATTAAAAATTAGCTAAGCAGGTAAAATAAAAACTTACTTTTATATAGAAATGTTTACATTGGAGTTTAGCTGAGCAACGATAAGACATAGATAATGTTTGCATTAATTTTTTGACCACTTGTAGAATACTATGAAAGTCGAAATATTTAGTGGAGAAATTTATATCAGACCCTGTGGGACGACCGAAAATACAAAATACCTATCTTGTTATTATAAAGACTTCTACTTTCATTCTTATATATTTTATTTACAATTTTTTTTGCCTTAGTGAAAATTCTAAAACTCTAAACATGATTAGAACCAGGGTATGCAGAAAATTTCCATTGTTTATGCACTTTAAACATTATATAATAGAATTTTATAGCATTTGGAAAAATTATTGTTATTTAGGATTCCATATTTTGTAAAATTTCCTTGCAATTTAATAGGATACTGTCTGGAGCACCGAGCTATGTTCGGTAATTTTTTGCCTCGAAATATCTTAATAACTCATTACACTTGATAAGTATACCAATTAAAAAAAAAAATCCTTAGCGCGGTTATTGAAAAAAACAAAAAAAAAAAAAAAAAACCGAAAATCTTTCATGTAAATGTCAACTTCCGGTGTTCCGATTTCAAGCAAAAACTTGCTCTACTCCTTCTACCCTATATTGAGCTTAAGTTTCGAATTTCGTAGATCTGAGATTTATGGTTGCGAAACGCAGGGGGTACATTCTTACGTAGGTAAACATCACCTTCCGGTACTTCTGTTTTAGCCAAAATCTTGTGGTACTTCTTGTAGCCTCTAGATAGCTTATGTTTCAAATATCAAGGCTCTTCGACTTATCGAAGACGAGACATGAACGATTAAAATATTTATTTTACGACACTCCTAATTTACACCCCTTCCTTTATTTCAATCGGATTAAAATTTATACACGACTAATAACTCCTTGATAAGTACACCAATTTTTAGCGAAATCGTTAGAGCCGTTTTCGAGAATCCGATTCTATATATACAATAATTGCTTATTTAATAATATAAGATAAGATAAGATATTCACTTCAGCTTCTTCTGGTGATGTTTCAAACCAAAAACTTAGTGAAGAAGCTAAATCTGGGTATATGGTTTTATATTGAAGGGGAAAAATAAAAAATTTAATTCACTACCACTATAAGATCAGATTTTCAGATTTTCTTTTTTATTATTTATTATTAATATCTATTTTTTGTCTATAATTCACTAAAGAAATTTTGCACTCCTTTTGCCCTGCAAAATGAACGAAATAGTGTCCTGTTATCTTTAACTACCTATATATGGAAGGTACATACTATACATGTAAATACTTAGTTAAGTCCGGGTTATATTGTTTTCTAGGTTGCTATTCACTAGATTTCCACTGTAGCCGAAAAAGTTTATATTAAAATAGAGGGTTGCAAATCCCTGAATTCCACTTTAGGCCTCACCAATCAATTCTAGAGTGGGGTAACTCAAACTCAAACTTGGGCATTTGATTTAAGTTAACATCACATTACATTGTAGATTCCTATTTCACAAACTGGTTCCCACCTCCCCCAATAGAAAAAGATTCGAAAATTAAAATATTGTTCTTTCAATGTAAGGATTTCTTCAGGGTTTAATAATTTTGTTCCGATTGCAATGAGAATTGTAAGAAAAAGTGAAAACTTTTTAAAGACTCAATACATTCTCTGTAAATTTTTTTCAACCAACGGATTAATCCAGATGGCTAAAATTTGACTCGTTGATGTTTATTAACGCGAACTTTTGTGCCAAATTTCAGTTCATTAGATACAAGCGTATTATATATATCCTCTCTGGATAATGATGAATATCTACAAATCTAAGACTTTTATCAAAAAGTGGTCCATTCAAGTAAATAAGATTTCCTAGAGAATGAAATAGAAATCAAGTTTCTAGGATGAGTAGTTTTAATTTTATGAAGGAAAACTGAGATTTTTTGTAAAAATTGCAGTTTTTCAAAAGTTCAACCTCATTGCGGCACGGGCCACTATTATCCAATTTACATGAAACTCTATTTAAATTGTACCAAATTTAATCTAGTATAAAAATAAATAGAGTGGTATTGAGTTATTTACAAAATATGGACCGTTTTCGAATTATAAGAGAAAAACTGGAAAAAGTCCGAAAATTTCAAGGTTTTTCGGCCACCAAAAGTTGCCACTTTCGAGGTCGCAAACTTAGATTTGGCATACCAACACCATACCAAACGATCATAAAAAAAAAAAATTCCTGCAATTAATAAAAGCTGAAACCCCCCCCCCCCCCCTATATACTCGGCTTTTGTGGGGTTTTCTAACAAAATGTATAAATCGACCTGAAATTTTTAAATTTCTATAACTCCAGATGATTTAAAGATAAAATCATAAATGTATATATCATTTTAACGAAAAATGAATGCTCTATAACCTCTTCTCAGAGGTCTTTTATTGTAAAATGACAGGCTGAGGTGTTAGAGACAAAAGTTTGACGAAAAACATAGGAAGTTTTATTTTTTTCCCACATTAACGATATTCGCGGGTGAATATCTCAAAAACCATAAGGAATAGTTAAAAATTAAGTATAAGCAATCTTATATCAAATTTTATAAGCTTTAATTTTAAAAAGAATAATTTTTTCCCTATGACCCACCGTTTTTGAGATAAAAGCGAAAAACAAAAAACAGGAAATTTCCACCCCCTCCCACCCCTAAGGGCGGTAGCTAGGACTGGGAACTTTTACTTTTTTTATTTACCTCCTAACTACTCCAAACACATTCTATAAGAAAAATTCTACCCTCTTCAATGTTTTCTATACCCCCTTTTTGAGAGTTCGTTTACTGGACTAAAAATATTCTGGCATGTTTTGAGCACTCCAAATAACTTTTACTTACTCTGCTTGAATAACAATCTTAAATTAAAATATTATAATTAAAATTAATATAAGTTTATTAAATAAAGAGTCGAGAATTTGTTTTCAAAAGGTTAATATAAAATGCTTGTCTTTCTGAATATTTGTCTGGTTATAATTCAAATACGGTTCTACAAATTACGAAAACATTTATTACATGTGTGTAAACATCTTTCCCCAGCTAGAAAATTTTCTATTTTATATCGTCCATAGGTTTATCCCAGCAGACCATAGAATAGTTACAATTTAACAAGCCTGATAAAATAAGGTTTCGGGAGAGGCAAGCAAGATGTGAGTTCCTCGTTAAGGTATCAACCACCACCTCAAAGGGGATAAAGTTCCTGATACTAATTAAAGTTTAAACCTTGTTAGGAAACAAAATAAAAAAATAAATTATTTTTCAACCAATTGAAGCAGTTTTCTCTTTAAAAAACAATAATAAAATTAGGGTGACCAGATATTGACATAGTCAAAGTAGGACATTTGAAGTTTTATAAGGAGTTCCAACAAGACATTTGACAACCCAACTTAAAACATTAAAAATCCGTAATAAAAAAACCCATAAAATACTGAAAATGGATAAGTAGTAAATAATTTTAAATTGATAAAGATATACTACTCTTGTTTTAAATACTACGAAACCCCTCAAATCCGAAATCCCGGGATATCTGAACGCAAAAATGAGAAATTGATTTATTCATAGAACAATTATGTATATATTCTACATTATAACCTTATTTTACACAATTAGTTGAAAAATTAACAAAGAAGTACACTTAGCTTACTTAACAAAGTGTAAATATGTGTCTACATACTTATGTCATCCAGGATTGAAAAACGGTAAAAGTTGGTTATTGAAATTCTTTAGGTTACAAAAGCAATGAAATAATAATAGAAAGACACGAAATATCACTTAATCTTTCACTTGATATCAATTATCTTCAATTGTCGAAGCTGATTTCGGCTAATCCGAACATATTGAAATCCAAACAGGCTACAGCTCCAATTAGTTTTGTTACAATTGCACCGCTCTCACAAACTACACACAACTAGTAGGTACGGCCTAAATAAAATGCCTTGTATTATAAAAAAATTTCAACCATGTAAACTGTAATATTCTCAATATGTGAATTAATCGTTAATAATTTTATACATAATGAATTAATTATTCCGCTACTTAATAATTCCGCTACCTAGGAAGTAAAATAACATGGGATGGGAGGAGCGAAAACGAAATTAAATCAAGAATTGCCCAAGCAAAAATAGGGTTTAATTCAAAACAAAAACTACTATGCTCCTCCTCAATCAGCTTAGAAAACAGGAAGTTGCTATTGAAGACATATGTATGGAGCATAGCCATGTACGGGTGTGAAACCTGGACAATTGGAAAAGCGGAGAGAAAGAGATTGGAGGCTTTCGAAATGTGGTGCTACAGAAGAATGATGAATATCAATTGGATGGATAAAATTACAAATGAAGAAGTTCTTAGAAGAATCGGAGAAAAAAGAACCTTGTGGAGGAGTCTGAGGAAGAGAAGAGGTCAGATGATGGGGCACACACTGAGACATGGGGGACTGCTTAGGGATATCTTGGAGGGGGAGGTGGGAAAGAAAAGGGGAAGGGGAAGACCCAGATTAGAATATTTCAACCAAATAATTGGGGATATGGGATGCCAGACATTTAGAGAGGTCAAACAGCTGGCGGGGGACAGAGTCGAGTGGAGACGGATTGGTGCATCAAACCAGTCTTAGGACTGTATACTCGATGATGATGATGATGATGATGATGATGAATTAATTATTATTTATTATTATTATTAATAATTTATCAATATTTTTTACTTTGTGGTTTTTAAAAACATGTAATGCTCATTCCGATAAGGGACGCTGAGGTCGTTTGTCTGCTGGTTTTTTGATTGGACTGTAGTCTCAGCTTATATAAAGCCTAGTTTACACTGGCTTAGTACTTACCATTAGTACTATTCCATTTACTAAGCACTTAGCAGACTAACTGGTTAGTAGTGGTTCACACGTCTCTAGCTACTACTGTAATTAGTGTATAGTGAAAGTTGCAAGATGGCAATTCGAGTTGTCAATATATGTGGTAGAGGAAGCTACTTGCCATTAGTAAATATAAACAATTTCTATTCACTCGCACTTGCCACTCTACTAATACTAACCAGTTATATTGTATGTTTACACGACACAGAATTAGTGCGAGTGGTTAGCACTAATACTTAGTACTAAGCCCGTGTAAACTAGCCTTAAAGCTTAGCAATGACGTGGCCATTTCAGTTAACCTAAAATCGGAGTGGGTGCTCATACTTAAGAATCATCGACAAATAAGTTTATTGTATTAATTTATTCGTGTTCAATAAATAATTATAATTAAATATGTGTAATGTATTATACTAAAATTTCAATTCTTAATAAAATTAGTCACAAAAATAAAAGCTTCAACAGCTACATTACTAATAATAAAATAAGAAATTATATTATTCTATAAATCCAGTGAGGGTGTCATCTACTAAATCCAAGTTTTTATGGCTAATTTTTATTACATGTCAGGAGGTTTGTGTTCACTATCTTGGGAATCGAACTTGAGTGATAAAAATATCAATCTGGGCCAATTGGCTGCGCTGTCTGACATATTATGTATCGGTTAAAATATTTCACTCAGAGTGAATTTTCAAGTAAAATTTAGGGATCTTGTAATTCTAATTTTCATAAAGAAGAATCACCGAGCTTATCCTCTGGTTAATGGAAATAAACATAGGTATATAGTACATATTAGGGTGGTCCTTATTTTGGGTATTTTGGAATTTTTACGCGGACAAGGGCTCATATGGTTCGAAATAAATAAAAAAAATATCCCGCAAGTGTCAAGTCTCAATTATAACCTGTGCCCCCAGCGAAGTAAGTTTCTCATCTAAATAACATTGGGTTTTTGGCATTAAATATCAATTTTTTATTCCGGTCAAAGTAATGGTTCAAAAAGTTTGAAACTCTGTAGACTTTACCCTTATAATACTAGCTATTCATCAGAATTATTACAGATTTTTAGATATTATAATTTTGGAGTTACAGCTAGATAAAATACTGTTATATCTTAGTGTTACCAAGTAATAGACTCCAAAATAATAATAGCTAAAAATCTGTAAAAATTCTGACGTATAGCTTCTATTATAAGGATAAAGTCTACATAGTTTCAAATTTTTTGAACTATTTATTTGGCCGGAATAAAAACTTGATCTTTCAATGGCAAAAACTCCATGTTGTTTAGATGAGAAACTTACATCGCTGGGGACACAGGTTATAATTGAGACTTGAAACTTGGGGGATATTTTTTTTTTATTTATTTCGAACCATATGAGCCCTTGTCCGCGCAAAAATTCTAAAATATTCAAAATAAGGACCACCCTAAAATGTACTATATACCTATGTTTATTTGCATTAACCAGAGGAAAAGCTCAGTGATTCTTCTTAATGAAAATTAGAATTCTTCTTCTTCGAGTGCCATACCCGAAACGGGTGTCGGCGCCTCTCCACATATACCTGTGCTGAGTGTGTTTAGTTGTTTTACACAGATATACGGGACCTACTTTTTAACGCCGGTTCCGAACAACTAATTTGGAGAGGTGGCTAGGCAATTATACTCTTGGTAGGTTGCCATTACCTTCCAAGAGGAGGCGACTACAAATTTCTATCTGCCGAGACTCGGTCTCGAACCAGCGATCTCCGAGTCAGCGACCCGACACTCTAGCCACTGACCTACAGTCGCCTCAAATTAGAATTACAAGATCGCTAAATTTTATTTGAAAACTCACTCTGAGTGAAATATTTAAACCAATACATAATATGTCAGACAGCGTAGCCAATTGGCCCAGATTGATATTTTTATCACTCAAGTTCGATTCCCAAGATAGTGAACACAACCCTCCTGACATGTAATAAAAATTAGCCATAAAAACTTGGATTTAGTAGGTGACATTTATAAATAATTGAGATAGAGACTTAAAACTTGGGGATATTTTTTTTTATTTATTTCGAACCATATGAGCCCTTGTCCTCGTAAAAATTTGAAAATACTCAAAATAAGGACCACCCTAATACATATATATATAGGTGTTATAATTACGTATACTCACAGTTGTTAACGCGGTGATCAAATAAAATTCGATTCATTAGCCTTTGATTATTATTCAAATCCTCTATTTAATGTGAAGAAAACTCACAGTCTCACTCATTCTATAAACTTTATTTTAATATTTTTTAAAGAATTATAAAATTTTTCAATTGAGATATTAAAGTTTTTAACAGACCTCGCATACATAATGCTTATTTTCTCCGATGTGAGAAAGAAAAAGTTTAATATCGCATAACTTTGTTACTAAATCTACCACATAAATAAAGACTTTCATATTATGATTTTAATATTCCTATAATAAATAAGTAACGTTAGAATAGTTTCTGATGTAATGCCTAAAATGTGGAGAAATTTAGGTAAAAAAATGAAAAAATGAAAAATGCCTTTCCATTGAAATAGAATAATTAGAAAACGACTGGTGAGGTTATAATAAAAAAGGATAAACACGGACTATTCGTTAACCTAGTTTAGAATAGAGTGTGGAATTCAAATTTTAGAATTATTATTCCAGCATTTGATTGAAAAAGATTAGGAGACTTAAGAATGGTAACATTGCATTATTTTAGAATCTATCTGAAAATGATACCAAATAACATACAATAGAGACATCTATTATTCATTAAATTATTTTAGAATAAAATGTGGAATTCAAATTCTAGAATTATTCCAATATTTGACTAAAAAAGATTAGGAGACGTAAGAATGGTAAAATTGAATTAGAATCTATCTGAAAATAATAACATTACTAAAAGACATTTTGAGAAAATCATTAATTGAAGGAGACAATGTGTCTTCTGCTGGAATTATAAATTTTATTGTATTTTATTGTCTCCTTCAATATATAAAAATTCTGCTACTCTCGGCAAAAACTTTCAATTTGAAAATCATTAAATCACGAAGAATATAATTTTTGTGATGTTCACTCATTAGAGCTTTTTTGTAGACCAAAACGTCATGGTTTTGCTCAATTTTTTAACAAAATAGTTTCAACAGTTTTTGAGATAATTTAGTTCATAGACCTATATTTTCATTTTTGACCCCCCCCCCCCCATTTTGGGCTGTTAGTTTTTGCATTTTAGAATTCTGTGGGCCCACTGATTATGTATACAAAATTTGTTGAGTTTGGTACAAGTGCCTAGATTTTTATTTTCTGACCCTAGACTCTCACCCCCACCCCCGCTTTTGGGCGGATAGTTTTTGCATCTTTAGACTTCTGGGGGTCCACTGATTATGTTTACAAAATTTGGTTGAGTCTCCTCACATAGCCTAGATTTTTAAATTTTAACCCCCCACCACCTCCCTTAATTTTGCGTCGATATGCACCAAAATCTAATCAGCTCTTAATCTCAATGCACCAAAAATACGTGTGAAATTTCGTTTTGATATTACCACTAGTTTTTGAGCTATCTCGACCATAACAATTTGATAACGCACAGACTAACAGAATAACAAACTAACAACCAGACTAATAGTCATTTTGACAAAACAGTTATTATCCTGAAAAATATAATTTTTTCGATGTTCGCTTATTAGGGATTTTTTGTAGATCGAAATGCCATGGTTTCGCTCAATTTTTGTATGGTAAAGTAAAATAAGCTGACGTGTTCTGATGTGGCCATACACTTGACTTTACCATACAACCTGGCCCCTAAAATTATTTATAATCGTGTAGAGAGGGTTATTTTTTGCATTTTTAGACTTCTGGGGTCCCACTTATTATGTATACAAAATTTGGTTGAGTTTGGTCAAATGGCCTAGATTTTTAATTTTTAACCCCCCTTCCACCCCCCTTAATTTTGGGACGATATGCACCAAAATCTAATCAGCTCTTAATCTCAATGGACCAAAACTACGTGTGAAATTTGGTTTCGATATTGATACTAGTTTTTGAGCTAGCTCGTCCTCAAAATTTGGTAACGCACAGACTAACTAACAACCAAACAGACTAACAGACATTTTGACAAAACAATTATTATCCCAAAAAATATCATTTTTTTGATGTTTACTTATTAGAGCATTTTGTAGACCGAAATGCCATGGTTTTGCTCAATTTTTTTAATCAAAATAGTTTAAGCCATTTTTGAGATATTTCGAAAAAAAAAACACTTTTTTCATGCACGATTACAATACATGACCATACCCTGTATGGTAAAGTAAAAAATAAGAAATGTAAAGGCTATGAAGAAATTTAAAAGGCCAAAATAACGAAATTGGAACTGGAATTCATCCAGAAGACTTGCGATACACTCTGGAATGTCTCAGAACAGTGTCGCAAAATTATTAAATTATTAATTATTATTTAATTATTTATTTAATAATTAAATATTTGATCATTACTAGAATA
Source organism: Forficula auricularia (assembly GCA_024734495.1). Classification (NCBI taxonomy): domain Eukaryota; kingdom Metazoa; phylum Arthropoda; class Insecta; order Dermaptera; family Forficulidae; genus Forficula; species Forficula auricularia. The sequence goes on along the minus strand of JALMQS010000030.1, from coordinate 16,572,697 downwards.
TTTACAGAAACATAAATAGGTTTTCATTTAAAAACAGAACTTGACCTCGAAATACCCTTGAAAGATTGTTCTAGGTCGAAAAAATAGCATAGTTTAGTTTCTCCTTTGATTTAAATAAACTTTTATTTGAAACTTTTTTTATATAATGTACTGTTTTTGAGTTATAAGACTGTCTCAAGATAAAAAAAACTCACCCAGTTTATTATTAAAAAATGGAATGTTTAAGTATAGCATTCGCCTCCCGTGGTCTTGTCACTTTATGAGCTTCTAACTTACCTAGAGATGAAAAAATGAAAATGTTTGTAGACCGGTATATACCAAAAATCAATCAGCGCTACATTTTGTTAAATTAATGGTAGGTTTTCAATTTGATGGAAATCTCCCTGCACTAAGTTTAAATATTTACCCTTTTGTTATTTAAAAATAAATTTTCCCATTGACTTGTATTCAAATTCGACTTATTCAGGTCAGTTACTTTCTGTTGCTCCTGAAGATGGGTTAGTCACCCGAAATATATATATCGAGATTAAAGATTCTCCAAAAATAAATTCGTTTTAATTTTTATATCTTAATATGAAACCCACCAAGTATTTTTTATCCAATAATTTAAAAAAAATGTTTCACCAAGTACCAACACCAAATTCCTTAAAAACTATTGATGGAAATCGTTAGAGCCGTTTTCGAGAAATCAATTCTATATACAAGTATTGCTCAATTAATAATATAAGTTATTAGTTTGTTATTATAATACAAAATTCATGGTAAGTAAAAGTCATGTGATGTGCTCAAAACATAATATAATATTAAAAAAGTCAAATTATAATATATAAAAATTCAAACATATTTTGTTGGTTTAATTAAATAAACATTTTTCTCATCTAAATTAATACCAAATAGACATAAAAAAGAAAATATATAAGAAAACTAGAAAGTATTTATATTAGTATTAAGATTAATTTACCTTTAATCGAGCTATCTATGTTGCCTCGAGTCTTGCCATTCACTGACTGAGACGAAAAATACTAAAAGAAAGAATCCAGTTATTCGATATGATAACCGACCTGGGCAAAATTCCCTTGAATTTCGATAATATTTAATTCGACGGGTTATCAAATAAACATTTATAGACAATTTTTTTTATATTTTAAACATAATACATATTATACACGGAGAGAGGGTTAATTAGAGGGGTAGGCGTTTGAATTTGAGTTGCCCGTAATTAATAATAATCGCTTTCCCAGGTACCTTTGACTTCGATCCAATCCTTGAAATTTATTACTTTCACATTTATATTTGAAAAATATTATGTGTAAGTAGTGGAATTGCCCCCCGGGGTCTTGACCCTATGAGAGCTCTATCTCAGAGATGAAAAAAGTTAATTTCATTTTGTCAATTCTAGGTGGAAGGAATATATGCCCTTAATATTTTGAAACTGGATTTAGAACAAATAAACTGATGTGGCGATCCACATGACTTTATTTCCATACACCTGGCCTATCTCTTAAATTTAATATTTAATAAAATAATTTATAAATATTTACAAAAGCACCCTCTCCCTTTCTTAATTTCGGGCCCATTAGCAATTCCCCTACTAGCACAATGTTTCAAGCTATATAGTAACTATATAGTTTGAAACATTGTGCTACTAAGATAATATTATCTCCTTTTGATTATGAGACCATTCTACATATTCAAAATCTCACTTTCTTAGATTTTTGTTTGAAAATATTTTTACCCTCTATTGTTGGTCTCTTCTGAGTCAATTTCATTAGTTCGTATAAGGTAGGTACATATGCGAAATCTCGTACAAATCGATCAAATGGTCTTTTACTTAATTTTTTTTAACAGGCCGTTATTGAGATATTTTGAAAAACCCACTTTTTTCATGAACGATTAAAATAATTGACAATATATTGTATGGTAAAGTAAAAACAGACCTTGCAAAGTCTTATATACCTACATTTTACGTAGAGTATTCTGCATTTCGGGCCCGGGGCCTAGAATCTGAAAGGGTCCCATATTATGGAATAAATGTGTTTTTTATGTTTAATTTTTTTTTTTCTAACTACCCCCTTAAAATAACAAGTCACGTCCTGGGCCCCACAGGTGCACTTGGACCCCCCCCCCCCCTTCCGGGGCTATGGTCTTCTGCATCTCTTGACTTGCTCCTCGAAACTTAACGGCTGATATCCACGTTAACACTGAAAATCACCTTTGATGAGATTAGTTTCAAAGTGCTGACCATGTATATTGTGGTCGTTATTATGGTTCCTATTGTAATGATTATGTTTGTTTTAAAGTAATATTAAAGATATATTTACCATATGATAATATAGTTTATTAATTTAGACTAAAAATAAAGAATGTTATTTGGCAGTCATAACTATGATTACTTTTCGATATAGATATTAGTGATTTTATATGAGATAATTGGTGGAAAAAGTGGAAAATTTTCAAGACTAGGTACGCTTTACATAAATTATAGGAATTTACTAATTTTTTTATCAGTGAACGTTTTGAATCTTAAAGATGAAACTTTACATAGTGGTACAATTTATTTATTATATTATATTACAAACTGTGTTGAATCTCTTTTCATTAACTTCAATAGTTCGTTAGCTCTCCATAAGACAAATAAATTTTTTTCAATCTTAGTATATGGGAGGGAATAAGTTAGAAAGCTTAAAACCAAATCAATTAGGAAACAAAATTCCAACCACCAAAGAGAAGTTGAGCAAAAGAATTAGAATTTCACTAAAATTACATTTTAAAAATATTGATTTTTGTTGGATTGAAAGTATGTCTCGCAGAATTGAAGCTTTGATATTTATCCAAGTGATTTCACAAAATACTAATTGTATTATGGAATTTTTTGGATGAATTTTTCATGTTTTTTAATATATAAATATTATATTACTGCTTTCTGCAAAAATTTATTATTACAGTATATACTTTTTGAATATAATAGATCAAAGGCCGACAGGAACAGACTTTAATAATCTAGGGAAATTACAAGAGGTTTTCATCCTCGAGATCAAAGATGAAATGGATTATTTTTAATTATATGTCACAGAAGGGCTGTTTCCACCTACAATATTTAGCGCGATATCTATGTCATAAAAGGCTTCATCTCACAGAGTATCCAGTTGGCCCAGATTGCTGATTTAGACACTCAGGTTTGATTCCCGAGGTCATTTAAAAATAACTCTTCCGACATTTAATTAAAAATATCCATTCCATCTCGTGTCTACTAGATGACAACCTATGGTGATTTCCTAAGAATTATACAATCACAGAATATCGAATTGGCCCCGATTGGTGATTTCGGCACTCAGGTTTGATTTCGGAGGAGGCTGAAAATAACTCTTCGGACATTTAATTAAAAATAATCTATTCCATCTCGTATCTAGTAGATGACAACCTCTTGTGATTTCCTTAGAATTATACAATCACAGAGTATAGGAGAGGCCTGAATTGCAGATTTTGGCACTCAAATTTGATTTCGGAGGGGGGTTGAAAACAACTCTTCTGACATTTAATTAAAAATAATCCATTCCATCTCGTATCTAGTAGATGACAACCTCTTGTGATTTCCTTAGAATTATACAATCACAGAGTATTCAATTTTCCAGGATCGCTAATTTTGGCACTCAGATTTGATCCCCGAGGGGGCTGAAAATAACTCTTCGGACATTTAATAAAAAATAATTACAGAGTATAGGAGAGGCCTGAATTGTTGATTTTGGCACTCAAGTTTGATTTTGGAGGGGGGTTGAAAACAACTCTTCTGACATTTAATTAAAAATAATCCATTCCATCTCGTATCTAGTAGATGACAATCTCTTGTGATTACCTAAGAATTATACAATCACAACAATTGGTTCTGATTGCTAATTTTCGACTCAGGTTTGACCCCCAAAGGGGTTGAAAATAACTCTTCCGACATATAATTAAAAATAATCCATTTCATCTCGTATCTAGTAGATGACAACCTCTTGTGATTTCCTTAGAATTATGCATTCCAATATGCCCGGATCGCTGATTTTGGCACTCAGATTTGACCCCAGAGGGGATTGAAAACAACTCTTCAGACATTTAATTAAAAATAATACGTTCCATCTCGTATCTAGTAGATGACAACCTCATGTGATTTCCTTAGAATTATACAATTTTTTGAATCAACTAAAAAAAAAGTTAATAATTCATGATGAATCTAATAATTAGATTAGGGACCATATAAGTCTCCGAATGTTTCGTTGTGGTAGACCTAAATAGCTCTTTAAAATATATAGTATTTTCAATTTGAATCGCCAATATATTTTTATTAGATGAGCTTATTCACGTAAATACTTATTTATAACAAAAGATTAAAAATAAACACTAAATTCTAAAATTATCTATTTAAATGAATAATAGAGATGATTCAAAACCAAAGAGGATTTATGGAAGTTGGATGAAAACCTCGCATGTAAATCCTTTCATTTTATAAAATGCTCATTAGCAGCACATCATTCAAAATATCCTAATAAATCAACGAAAACAGAATTAATGCTGGTTTATGGAAAAAGGGGGGTGCAGAGGAAAAGGGCGATATCGGTATTGGCAGCCGAGCAGTAAGCAGCTTCCCGATGCGATGGCATCCATTCAAAAAAGGTGGCTGCCGTAAAATCTCCCCGAAATTCGTTGGCTTCAAAATGGTCTGCTAATTGGGAGAATTAGAAGTAATGAAGAAAAATTATTAATTGAAATTAAAACGAAGTGTGGATGGGAAAAAGGCAATTAGGCAACAATTCGTTGAATGCGAATTGCTTACCTGTTTAAAAATTTCGCTTTGAAAACAAACAACTTCTGCTGTTGTTGTCTTTACGGTTATTTGCTTATTCTCATTTACGAGGGATTCTGAATTAGAAAAAGGGAAGCATAAGAAAAACTACAAGAGTATCATTGCATTTTTTTGTACTCTTTATCCAACTGCCTTCTCTAATTATGGTCAAGCGGAATGTTCCAGTTGGTTGTCAAACAAACAATTTGTTCAATGGGAAATTCCAGGGAAATAAATAAAGAGTTTTTGTAATAATGTATTGGTACATACATCATGGGTTAAATTAAATTAGAAAAAAGGTTATATATCTTTTAATTTTTTTTTAAATTTACTATTATTTTTTTTTTTTTTTTGTTTTTCGGCCCTTCTAGCCATAAGCCAATTTACGATACATCTATTTAATTATGACTTCTATGTGGGGATCAGATTTTTAGCCGGTTACCTCGAGTCAGTTTCCACTTGATTAGCAGGCTTGTACCCTAACTGCTAACCCGACCCCCAATTATTTTGGTTATTAAAATAATTAACTATTAAAAACAATAATTTAAACATCAATAATTCTTCATCTATCTATACTTATTATAATCGGAATGCGCAAAGAAGATGACGTGATTTTTTTAATTTTAAAACCCACTAATAGTTTATGACATATAAAATTTATTAAAATTAGGAAATTTAAATTATTATTTTAAAACTACCTAGCTCCCTGGCCAGCAAGATGGCCACCGAAAGCGGGCTTTGCAGCTGGTTTAAAATACAGGATGCAGCATAAAGATCTACCACATTTTGAAGAGGTATAAAAAAATGAAAAAATTTAACTAGAAAAAAACTGAATATATTTTTGAAAAGAACATAAAATAATTTTTTTTTAATGTGTTTCAGACAAAAAAAGAGGGGATCAAAAATGAAAATTGTAGCCTTTTCGACGAAACTTAACGAAATTTTGTATACATATTTTATGGACACCCAAAAAGCTAAAATTCAAAAACTAACCAAATTTTGTATACATTTTTTTTATTTTTTTTATTTTTTTTATATTTATTTTTTTATATACATTTTTGTATACAGAACTTTCATTTTTGGCCCTCTCCCCCTTTTTGGGTTGTTAGTTTTTGCATTTCTAGCCTTCTGGGGGTCGACAGAATATGTATACAAAATTTGGTTGAGTTTGGTCGAAAGGGCTATAATTTTCATTTTTGACCCCCTCCCACTTTTTTCATCTGATATAATTTTTAAAACAAAAAAAAAAAAAAAAAAAAAAAAAAAAAACAATTATTTTATGTTCTTTTTAAAAAATATGCATTTTTTTCTAGTTAAATTTTTACATTTTTTTATACCTGTTCGAAATGTGGTAGATCTTTATGCCCCACCCTATATAATAAAGAAATTTTTACTCAAATTAATATATTTTTCAAAATGTCCTAAAATAAATCTATTTTTATAAAAAAAAAATTATAATTAAATCAAGGCTTTGAGGTGTACATAAGCCTTTTATAGAACATGGTAAAACTGACTACTACTTTAGAAAAATATCAAGAGTAAGGCGTCAAGCTTAAAGGATCCGCTTTCAATCAAAATCTAATCAGTCAAAAATATCTTAAGTCGATTCATGAACAAAGTTTTTTTTTCAATTAAAAAATAATTCTTCCACTGAGACTTCAAAAGGAAATTTTTTATTAGATAAATATACATAATTTCATGAAATTTACATTTTTTCTTAATAAATATTGAGAAGGGTGTCATATAATAACTTCAACCAGCTAGCTCACTCTGCTTTAACAGTTTATTGGGTACGCCTAAAAGTTATGCAACCATATATAATTTACTTCAATTTAGTTACAGAGTAAAAGGAGTTTAGAAAACAGATCTTTTATAAAAAGAAAAAGCGGTAACCATAATATGTTAGGTCAGTGGTTCTTAACCTATAGGTCGCAACCCAAATTTGGGTCGCGAAGCATATACTTTTGGCTGGGCAGAGACGTTAAAAAATATTTAAATATTTTACTGTTTAAAAATATCTCTTAAATTTTTCAATACTTTTACTAAGCAAAATTATTAAAAATACATACTTTTTTATTAAATTTTCATTGGATCGAAAAGTGCCTTTTTTTATCTTAATTTTGTAAAAAAAAAAATTATATGTGACTAAAAAAAAATGTCATCATTGTAAAATTGAAGAACAATTTCTCAAGTATGAATTAAAAAAAGATAATGAAAAAAATGTGGCATTTTTTGGGTCTCGACATAAAGATATTTCTCAAAGGAGTGAGACGCGGCTTAAAAAGGTTAAGAACCACTTTGTTAGGCCATATCAAGAAAGATAGATGAGGCTAATTCAGTCGAAAAAAATTTTGTTTATCGTTTTATTAATAACCTAGAAAAAAATATATTTTCAGCATAACTTTTTTTCTGTCTGCGTATCTGAATCGAGAACATAAAATAACTCAAGAACGGAGCATCAGAAGTTAGTTTTTGGGTCAAAAATGCTTATATTTCCAAAAGTTTTTAAGGTTTTTAAGGTCTGAAAATTAAGTGAAAAAAAGGTGATAATCTGAGTAAATCGAATCTTTTAAAAAAAAAGACAATATTTTTTAATTTTATTTAATTATATAAATTACTAGCTGCAAGGCCCGCCTTCGGTGGCCCTCTTACTAGCCAGGTGGCACGCCTCCTGGACCCCCAACCCATGAACCGCACCCTCACACCCACTCCCACCCACCACACCCCCGAAACCCCATCCCCCGCACCCCACCCACATCGGACCCCCACCCCCGTTCCACCCCACTACGCCTCTGGACCCTCACCTGAGCCCCCACTCCAGCAACCCTGCACTACCACCCCGCACTCCACCCACCTCACACCCACCCCGTGGTGCCCTCCACCCTCGGGCACCACAACCAGGCCTAGCCCTCTGGATTCCTACCCCCTTCACCCCACCCCTACTCCGCCTCACCTCGCCCCCTGCACCCTACTCCCCCTGGAAGTTCTACTCCCCCACCACGTAACCTAACCCATCCCATCCTATTCCACCCCCCGAACCCAGTTTTTGCATTTCTAGCCTTCTAGTGACCCACAGATTATGTATACAAAATTTGGTTGAGTTTGGTCAAAGTGGAAGAATTTTCATATTTTGATCCTCCCCCCCCTTTTTTGGGTGTTTTGGGGGGGGGAATTTTTTTAAACAAAAGTTGTCAGAAATCACATCCCCTACAACTTTGCTCATAATAAAATTTACCCTAGAGTTAATAGTTTAGGAGTTATATGATAATTTTCATTCGTTCGCTCCCCCCAAACCCCCTTCTGGGGTCAAAATATCAAAACGTTATATAGCTAAAAACGTAAGTTAGAAGATATCTGATAGAAATATGAAATTTCATAATAATCCCTTCAGCCGTTTTTACGTGAATCGTGAGCAACTTTTCGGAAACCACTGAAACAGACAGACAGAGATACAGACAGGAATTTTGTTGAGGGTGTTTTCGTTCATAACTTTGCTTGAAACGTGTGCAACCAAAATTTGGCGTGATTTGGACCAATGTACAGCCAAAACCTTAATTTTATATATATTATATAGATTATCGTTTGATGAATGCGTCTTGAAATCGACCATTTAATTCGAATATTATTAAAGAATAAAATGGAAATTTTTTTCTTAGCAGCTCACTGATAGAATAATTTATGTTATCTGTTAAGATCGACACAGACAAGTCCAAACAAGTTTTAGTCGAAATAAAATTATTGATAATTTCTGTTATTATAGAAATACCCGCCCGCGTTTGAACTGAAATATACTTTTTAGATATAGCAGACTAAAATAATAATTTACTGAAATATAGAATAAATACACAATTTGAGTAATTATATTATTATTATTATTATTATTAATTAGATAATAAGAAATCAGACTAGTTGGGTGACCATAAAAATTTTCAATTTTTTTTAGGGGAAATTTCTAATTCCCCTGTTTAGACCACACGGCCGAATTATTTATTTTTCAAATTAAATTTGGGGTTTTATTCAATGGGCAATTATAATAGTACAAGATTCCGACTTAGGTCAACCTTCACCTATCGAGTTTCCTGATGAAATTAATATTTTGATAATATAATGTATTAATAAACAATTGATAGGTCTAAATCCACTTTCCCTGAATAGCTATTTTTTATAAAAAATAAAATAAAATAAAAATAAAATAAATAAATAAATTAATTAATTCACAATAAAATTATCTACATTTTCATATATAACAATAAAGGAAACTCTATAACTACAAAATACTAATTTGAAGTTACCTGTTGATACCCTGTCTACCTGGCCTTATGCAGGGAAAAAGATGGCGACCCAACTTTGGCAATTTATATACATATTTTACTCTCGATTGGTAATATATTTATCTGGAAACTCGATAACTACATTTATGTAATAAAATTAAAACTTTATTTTTTTTATTAAAAATAGCCTTGCAGGGAAATTGGATGTCGACCCTATCAAGTTTTGTTTATTAATACATTATATTATCAAAATGTTAATTTCATTAGAAGACTCGATAGGTGAAGGTCGGCATAAGTTGGGATCTTAGACTATAATATTTTTTTCTTTCCATACTAGAAGCCTTGAATTTTGAGAACATTTTTTTTTTATTTTCTTATCGTATTTCAGAACTATTGAAATGTTAAGAAAATTAATTTTCAAGCAAGATTTCTTGCTCGTCTTTCGGAATTCCGGATAAGATCAAAAAAATCCCTAGAAAGTGTGTTCTGGTACCAATTTTTTTTTTCTAAAAACGAAGAACTATATTTTTGAATTTCTAGCTGAAGGAATTATTTTATTTTTATTTTTATTTAATCAGCTTCCATATATTATGATAATACGTTTTTTTATTATATAAGTATGTGTGTATGAGAGTTTGTGCAAATCGGTGTAGAAGTCAGAGTTAAGGTTTTTCAGCGAGTCTGGCTTGAATCCGGTACTCCTTTTAATAAATTGAATACTATTATATGGAGACTATTAAGTAGTTACTAATGAGGTGAAATTTGGCACACAAGTTTGTAATAATAAGCTAAACCTCCTCGGCAATCTTCTTAGCTTAAACTGTTTGCTGCCGAAAATATAAATCATTAATTCATAGAAAGCGTTCTGAGTCTTGAAAAAGTTTCTACTTTCTCCTCCGATTTCTTTAATATTTACATCGTTAATTTTCTAGGTCAATATCCTTTATCTCGGTAATTAGATTTACTGAGATGGATAAAAAATTATTTGGTTTTTTAATGATGTGGATGGAAAATGGATCAAAGACCTATAAAGTCATATTTGACTTTTGTTATCCAGTAAAGGAAATGAGAGTGGGGAAAAATTTAGGAATTTAATTTAAGTTGTAGGAATATACGTAATGTGGTATTAAAAAATAAATAGTTGTAGGAGATGAAAGTAGTAAGAACTTCCACTATCTAGAAATCATTGTTAAATTGAGTATTTAAATTATTGAAATGTGTTTTTGCCGAGAGTAGCAGAGTTGTGGAAATTATAAGAATAGTTCAAACAATGGCGGTCTAAGTATTAAGTTCCCCTAAGCATTATTTATTTATTTGTTTATTTTGATTATTTGTTTTTTCGAAAATCTGACACATGGAGAAAAACTATTTCCCAACATAATTTTTTCCTGTTTGTCTATGTGTCTGATTTCTGATACACGATACTAAGAACGGAAGCTCAGAGAAATTCTTTCGCGTGATAAAATGGTTGTCCGGATCATGATGGATTGCCATCCAGGGAAAGAAAGACACTATTTTTGGAAAATTTTAATTCTAGTTTCAATTAAACTTTTTCACCTATCATTTCGGACGTTCTTTCTTTCATATTCAGGGTTCGAAAATACATAGGTATTTTTTTATTAAGAATTATTTTTAAGTAATGATAAAATTTGCTAAAACGAAAAACAGTGATACAGAGGAGTCGAGGGGCGTAAATTTGTTTCCTTCTTTTACGGACGCTTGAGGTGAGGAAGGGAGGAAGAGCTTACGAAACGTTGGTTGAAAATAGGTTGAGGGGACATTAGAATAAATATTTTTATTCGAAATTGTTGTATAGATTGGGCTACCAAGTCGCCTTGCCCTGGCCCATAGGAGAAAAATTGAATTCGTGACTGTCAACATATATTAATTAATCTAATTACTTTCTTCAAGTAGCTATTTTACCCCCATGGGGGTAAATACACCAAGGTTAGGAACCACTGCTCTAAGCGGTTGATGATTTTTTTTTTTTATAAATTTTATTAAACCAATTATTTTACATGAATTAATGTATACATTGTATTTTAGCTTCGACTCCGGAGATTACTTCTCCACCATCGAGTGTCCTTGATTATCTTTAGTCCTTGTTTTTAATAAGAGGAAAAAACTAATTATAGAAAAAAAACCCTCTTTTCCGATAATTATTCCAATACCATATTGAATTCCTTCCCCAATCAATCGTTGCTGATTTTCAAATTATTTTACATAAATTAATGTATACATTGTATTTTAGCTTCGACTCCGGAGATTATTTCTCCACCATCAAGTGTTCTTGATCACCTTTTTAGTCCTTGTTTTTAATAAGAGGAAAAAACTAATTTAAGAATAAAACCTCTTTTCCGATAATTATTCAAATTCCTTATTTCATTTCCCCTCAGTCCCCGTTGCTGATTTTCGCCAATTGTCTCAAATAAGAATAATAATTGTAATGATCTTTTTGTAGGATTTAAAATTAAAAAACAATTATTTATTAAAAGGAAATTGAATAAAAATGTAAATATACATTTTTATCGAGACAACCACATGTGAATAATTATTTCAATTAATGAAAAAAAATCATCAAAAACAACTTAGCCGAAGATGACACCACCGTGACAGATCGAATCGCCAACACAAACCCGTGAATTTCATCCAAATCGTTAGAACAGTTTTTGAGAAACCGATTATATATATACAAGAATTGATCGTTTAATATAATAAGATTATTATTTGTTCTTAAAGGAATTAATTTTTTAATTTTCTAGAGATAAGAAACAATTTCTCTAGAAACATTATCAAATTTAACGATTTTGAAATGACTTGATTTTAAAATATTTTTGACATCTTCAGTGGTCATTTACCCCGAAAATGACTCGATTCGGTGAGGAACAAATTCACCTTCGGGATGTGTGCTGAACACTCTACAGTATTTGATATGTTATTTGCAATTGTCCAATATGTTCATTAGCTCTCGGTCTATTAAGGGATTAAGGGATGTTTATCATTTTTATAAGAAAATTCAACTTTTCTGAATTGACTGATACATTTTTCAATAGATTTGACAGTCTAGTTAATTAGTTATTCATAAATGTAAAAATAAAAAGTTATTTGCAGCCGACAGAATATAAAGCATTAGTGTAGAATTCCAACTCTATTTCTTGAAATCGTTTTTGTGTTAAATAAATAATTTTAAAATGAGAAAAAATTTATCTCAATATTCTTTTTATTATTATTATCAAAACAAAGATTTTTATTCGAAATTAACCTCATTATTAACAATTTTTTAATTAAAAATTTTAGTAGGCAGACGTTGTCAGTTTGCAGAAATACAAAAGATTTTTTCGAAGATCAACCAGATAGATAAGCTGTCCCGAACTCCCTTAATTCAACATCTAGAGATTGAAACTCAACGGGTACAACAGGTCAACTCCGATCAATCCCCTGAAATTTCTATTTTTCAGCTTTATTAAATTACTTTATTCTATAATTGCTAATCAAGCCAATGTTTTGATGAAATAAGATATGTTTTATAAGTGAATATCATATTTTGAAAATCAACTTCAATAAAGTATTACTATTTCCAAGAGAGAATATTTTTCATTGAAACCCCTTCAAATTCTCATTCAGATAAAATAAAAAAAAAAAAAAAATGATCGCAATTTTTCACCAGTTTTCAATTTGCGGTGGGAAGATCTCCTTTTCCAGTGAATAGTAAAGTCTATAAAAATCGAATTTTTCTTCTGCAAGAGAAGAGGGGAAAAAATTTCTTTTAAAAAATGCCTCATTTCGGGCTGATTGACTCCGGCCAAAAGCCCATCACGCGCCAAAGGCGTGCGAGGATAAAAGAAACCCGGCTCCCCTTTTAAACTCTACATAAAAAGGCCCTTTTTCAATATGAATAATTTAAGTACCTAAACAATGTTTATTTTGCTATATATATATTATAAATTAACACGAACACTGTTTACAAAGAGAGTTATTAATTTTATAATATTAATTCAAACGGGAGCCACAGATTTAAACTAATTAAATGGAAAGCTTCCATTTATGTCTAATTTACTTTTTCAACCGAAAATTCTAAAGCTAAAATGATCTGAATTTAATCAATTCTTTTTTGTTAGAAAGACAAACATTTTGGCATCCGTATGAATATTTTTTGTCCTTCCATTATCATGGATATCGGAATCCAGAAATATAGAAAAAGATATTGCTTGAAAATGATTTTTATCCACATTTCAGACCTAAATATAGCAAGGGACTAAGTCAATTCATAAATAAAACCCTTTAAAAACTAGATTTTATCGATTTGGCTATTTTTCGACGAATATTTGGGCTAGCATGTTGAAACATATCCCAGAGGTGCAGGTAGTAATAAACACGTGTGTACCGAATTTTAGCTTTATATATAGAACACTTTGATAACTGTCGAGGTAAAAATTTTCTTATGATTCTGGACTGGAAGTTCTGAAGATTCTCACTTATTTGAAATCATCGCGACACTCCTAATTTACACCCCTTCCTTTATTTCAATACGATTAAAATTTATACACGACTAATATAACACATGACACTTGATAAGTACACCAATTTTAAACAAAATCGTTAGTGTCGTTTTTGAGAAAAAAAAGTAAATATCAACTTCCGGTGTTCCGATTCCAACCAAAAGCTTGATGTACTCCTTCTAGCCTATATCGAGCTTTCAAATTTCGTAGCTCTGAGACTTTTGGTTGCGAAACGCAGGGGGTACATACGCAATATGGGAACCTCAATATCAGGTTTTATGTCCTAAATCCGGTTTCAAATTATTATTGATATAGATTCCTTCCACCAAGAAGTTTATAAATGAAATTAACTTTTTTTCATCTCTGAGGTAGAAGCTCTCAGTGTCAGGACTTAAGCAGGCGATCACAATACTTCATATTATATTCTATAGAATATATATGTAAAAGAAAAAAATTGTAAAATCTAACCAGTTATTCGTTTTTTAAATTTAAGTATTTTGTCATCAGAACGAACTTTCTACTTCATTGTGTTCTTGAGCTGTTAGGAGTATCCTAGCCCAGACACACATAGTCACATATGCAGACAGAAAAATGATTGCTTATTAATTATTTCGTTTCAGAAGCTCTATATATAAGATGAGCAAAAAAATAAATATAAATAAACAATTCTCGATGTAATTCAAAAGATTAGTCTAACCTTTCTATTAATTTTATCACTGTTTATTTAATTTTATCTATTTTTTAGTAAATGGAGGAAAAAGTTAAACTTTTTTAAAACTCGATACCTTCGCCAAGTTGAATTTAATAAACTATTAGAAATTTATTTATCTTGAGAGAAAATGGTTTTTGCATTTTCTAATCAGAAGTTCTTAAATAAATTTTATAATTTTTCTCATTAGTATATCAAAGGATCATTGAAATACTAACGAGAATTGTTTTGACCGCTCTTTTTTGAAAAAGATATAATATATATCGCGAGACTACTGCGGATGAATCTATTGGAGTCTGCGGAGTCTTAAGTCTGGACCAAGAGAGAAAAAGATGTGATCCATTTAGCTACAATCCAACGTCATTTCGCGTATAGCCCGCATGACATTCGGATGGATCACCAAATGAATTTGAAATCTAAGATGTTATATATTCAATCTCCCAGTCTAGAGCGCTTGATCTATTAGCATGTATGTTAGATGCTTGCGATTAATTAATCGAATTTTTTCTACATTTGATTCAATCACGAATCAAATGTAGATGATTTTTGTCAAATATTGAGTGAAAATAATATCTGAACTTATATATTTCTAACTTGAAATAATGATGTTAAATAAATTTTATAATTTTTCTTATTAGTATATTAAAGGATAATTGATATTCTAACGAGAATTGTTTTGACCGCGCTTTTTTGAAAAAGATATATATATATCACGAGACTACTGCGGATGAAGCTATTGGAGTCTGCGGAGTCTTAAGTCTGGACCAAGAGGGAAAAAGATGTGATCCATTTAGCTACAATCAAACGTCATTTCGCGTATAGCCCGCATGACATTCGGCTCACCAAATGGATTTGAAATCTAAGATGTTGTATATTCAATCTCCCAGTCCAGAGCTCTTGATCTATTAGCATGTATGTTAGATGCTTGCCATTAATTTTAAGTTCTTAAGATAGATAGACAGCCCAAAATTTAATCAGTTCCCAGCAATAGACTCTAGATCTCTAGAATGAAGTTTCTAAGATTTTCCGTCCTAGAGCTATCTTAGGTATTGGAATTCAGCCAGTCAGACAGACAGACACACAGAAGAAAAAAAATTAATGATTGAAAATGAGTTTTCTTTAAGTTTCCCACTTTTTAAACACAATTAGTAAATAAAAAATAAAAATAAATAAATATTTCGTGAATTCACTACGGCAGGCTTTAAATGCCTCCCGGCCGGCTAATTGTTTACTTTGGCTGGATCGTGTTCTAGTAAAAGTTAATCAGCTTAGGTTGTCATTCGTACATTTGTACAGCGCACAACTTGTTCTCATTCAAATTTTAGTTTTCATTTCAATTTGTATTTGAAATAAAAATAAAAACATGACTATATTTCAAATACTAATGAAAATCCAGTTATCGAACCCATAAAATCAATAAGTGAGTTAAAGCTCCGGTTAGAACCACTGAAATAAGATTTTTCCAACGAGAAAATATCTTCGCCTCTCAAAGTTTTTCACCTTTTATTGACGTTTACCGTTTTTGCTCTCAGTGTTTTATAGCTAGGAAAAAATCAGTACTCTCTGTAAAATTAGAGAGGTTGTACATTGATATGAATGAAAGAAAATATCGCATTAAAAATAACATTTTAGAGTTCCATGCCTTGAAAACTAAAAAAATGTAATACATGATTAAATGGTGCTCTATTTCTTAAAGAAGGTGGTGAGGTTGTCCTCAGCTTGATGCCAATAAGTATATATTCCGGGTGAGTTTTTACTTTATCCAATGCAAAGCATGGGTAAAGTATTGTAATCGCTCTCGGGCAAGCGTGGCTTCAAAGGGTCCTCAGGTAAAGACTACGGAACCCATGGACTCAATTAAAGTCACAAATTGTAGTATTCAATTAGGTTGAATTTTAGCACGTGGCGGTTTTGCCAAAAATTACAAGGGGTCTCGTCGAGAGGCCAAAAAGTGCGATTTTTTCATTTAGTGCGTGCGGATGGATGGATGGATGGATGTATGGATGGATGTATGGATGGATGTATGTATGTATGGATGTATGTTATCGTTTTTTTGGCCCACGATTTTTTCCACACCGTTACACCGATTGAAATGAAATTGAAAACCTACCATTAGTTTAACAAAATGAAGCGATGATTAGTTTTTGGTACATATCGGCCCACAAACATTAGTACTTTATTTCAGTACTTTTTTAGTTTTTTCTAAATATCTTGAAAATGACTTAACCAATTTTGATGAAATTTAATATCCTAATTAAGTACCTTGGGGACCACAAAAAAGGTTAAATAAAGTTTTTAGTAAAATTATATTTTAAAGTACTTTACTCTAGAGTAAGATGGTACTTTTTTATTTTTTAAATTCTTTAAAATTTATTCATTTGAAAGTTTTAATATAGCTCATTTAGCCTTGCTTAAGTAAGAATGGATAGGCTTCTTCTGTGAAATGCTAAAAATTTGGGAGGAATTTTTATGAGTAACCATAGCAACTGCGTTGTTTTCTTATCCGTTACCTTTGCTGAAGACATAGAGAAATCGACTTTAAACCAAAAATATCGATTGATTCTCATCTAGTACTTGAGGAATAATCATTCTATATTGGATTTTTGACGTTTCGGTTTTTATTAGTAACCATTGCTGAAGACATAGAGAAATCGACTTTAAACCAAAAATAGCGATTGATTCTCATCTAGTACTTGAGGAATAATCATTCTATATTGGATTTTTGACGTTTCGGTTTTTATTAGTAACCATTGCTGAAGACATAGAGAAATCGACTTTAAACCAAAAATAGCGATTGATTCTCATCTAGTACTTGAGGAATAATCATTCTATATTGGATTTTTGACGTTTCGGTTTTTATTAGTAACCATTGCTGAAGACATAGAGAAATCGACTTTAAACCAAAAATAGCGATTGATTCTCATCTAGTACTTGAGGAATAATCATTCTATATTGGATTTTTGACATTTCGGTTTTTATTGGTAACCATTGCTGAAGACGTGGAGGAATCGACTTAAAATAAAAAATAGACATCGATTCTCATCTAATACTTGAGGAATAACAATTCTACATTAGGTTTTTGACGTTTCGATTATTATTGGTAACCATTGCTGAAGACATGGAGGAATCGACATAAAATCAAAAATAACGATCGATTCTTATCTAATACTAGAGGAATAACCTTATTGCATTCAATTTTTGATGTTTTGACCATTAATGGCAACCTCTATTGAAAACGTGGAAGAATCGACTTAAAATCAAAAAGACTAAATTCTTTTTTGGTAAACAACTCAAACTTGAGTTGTTTACCAAAAATATTAGTCGATTTCTCTATGTCTTCAGCAAAGGTAACGGATAAGAAAACAACGCAGTTGCTATGGTTACTCATAAAAATTCCTCCCAAATTTTTAGCATTTCACAGAGAGAAGCCTATCCATTCTTACTTAAGCAAGGCTAAATGAGCTATATTAAAACTTTCAAATGAATAAATTTTAAAGAATTTAAAAAATTAAAAAAGTACCATCTTACTCTAGAGTAAAGTACTTTAAAATATAATTTTACTAAAAACTTTATTTAACCTTTTTGTGGTCCCCAAGGTACTTAATTAGGATATTAAATTTCATCAAAATTGGTTAAGTCATTTTCAAGATATTTAGAAAAAACTAAAAAAGTACTGAAATAAAGTACTAATGTTTGTGGGCCGATATGTACCAAAAACTAATCAGCGCTTCATTTGGTTAAACTAATGGTAGGTTTTCAATTTCATTTCAATCGGTGTAACGGTGTGGAAAAAATCGTGGGCCAAAAAAACGATAACATACATCCATCCATACATCCATCCGCACGCACTAAATGAAAAAATCGCACTTTTCGGCCTCTCGACGAGACCCCATGTAATTTTTGGCAAAACCGTCACGTGCTAAAATTCAACCTAATTGAATACTACAATTTGTGACTTTAATTGAGTCCATGGGTTCCGTAGTCTTTACTTGAGGACCCTTTGAAGCCATGCTTGCCCCGAGAGCGATTACAATACTTTACCCATGCTTTGCATTGGATAAAGTAAAAACTCACACCTTATATACTTATTTGTTAGAGACTATGTAGTTTCGAAAGTTTGACCATCATTATTATTCTTTTTAATTAGAAATATTTTATCTGTCATTTATCATGGGTTATAAATGCCTGAATGTATATAGATAAATTCGTTTTGTTGATATAGTAAACCGGCTTCTAACAAGCGATCGATTATAGGAAAGAATAATTTATTGATTGTTTTATAATTAAAATAAATACACATCGTTTAAAACGGGGCGTCAGATAGGCTAGTGGTTAGCGTGCCACCCTGCTAATCAAGTGGACCCGGGATCGAATCCGACTCGAGGAATCCGGCTAAAACCAGACCCCGAGATTAGAGACAAATTTGAAAAAATAAGTAGTATCGTAAATTGGCTTATGGCTAGAAAGGCCGAAAAGCTGAAAAAAATCTTCAAAACGTTTAATAAACCAGACGTTTCGGGATAATTTCTCCCTTCATCAATGTAATTTTTCAAGTGAAAAAAGAAGTAAGTTGCTTTTTCTAAGGTTTTTTTATATTTTTATTTATTGGTATCAGGTTAAAACCCATTTGCCAGCCAAAATATTTCTCTAAGGCTTATAAAGCAACAAAATTCGATCCTATTATTCAAATATAATTTTAATAAAATTTGCCATGCCGAGGAAAATGAATACATATCTGTTGTACTATAGTTTGTATCTTATTTATGGGCTACAATTCTCTAAGAAAAGGAGAGTAATAGGGTCCCGGTTTACGTTCGTAAAACAACATTAAAAATTGATTGACGACGATCTACTTAGGCTTAAAATTGGTACAATTGCTAATGGAAGATTCTCCAAGTACTTTTAATTTTTTTCTCTCTCTCTCTTCTTAATGGGCTCCGAATAATTTTCATTTTAGCCACCCTACCATAAGTCGAATAAATAGTTAATTACAAATAAATAATAAAATATCCAAGACTTGGCTAATGTTAATACATCACAAGATCAATTGCCTAAATTAATTTATAATTATAAATGAATAATTATCCAGAATATAATAAATATAAATCAATTGATAAGTAAAAATAGTTGGGACAAAATAATATTTTTGATCTTAAAAATAAAAATATAAGGTTAGAGACGCTTGTGAGTGAAATTATAAACTCAGTGAAAAATTTTCATTTCGAATAATACTCGTGTTTAAAAATGTTGGAAAAATGGAGAAACATCATTTGCAAGCTGATTTGATAATTTTTTGTAAATGTCTGAATTCCATTACCCACTATAATTCAGAAAAAATATAACATACATGGTTTTGTCTAATGAATGTGTAATGAAAAGTATTTTCTAGTTCGCGTGTGTTAAAAAATGAATTGGGAATTTATTTTTCTAAAAAGGCTACGGATAGAAGAATCACTCTCCATCTACTTCTATGCAAATTTATAGACATATTGGATAAGTTACGAGGATTAATAAGACAAGTACAGACAAGTTTTATTCGAAGAGGAATGTTTTTATAATTTGTGTTATTTTATAAAGATCTGCATTCGGGCTAGAATAAATCTTTTGTAGATACAAGGAGGGTTAAATTTACAATTTTTCAAAGTCAATTCTATTACCAAACATACTTTCTTAATTAAAGAGTAATCAATTAATTTGTCCTATGTTTGATGCAAATATGTATATATTTATCATTTATTTGTTATAGGTTATAGTTTACTTAATCACAAGTCTTTTTAATTAAAAATATTTTATCTGTTATTGCTCATGAATTCAAACAAAAATATAAATAAACTACTAGATTACTACATTATAATTCTGCTGCGAATGAAATACAATATATTATTGTTAGTACCACTAAAAGAGGAGACAAAGGGGAATGTCGCATTGGAAAAAAATAGTTAATCACAAACGAAAAAATAATTGAATATTGTCGCACTTGTCCGAAATCGAACTTGAATTTGAATTATTTTTTAATTTAGAGGTTTTTAACTAATTCAATTTTTTCCGCGAATAAGAGAAAAATATTGAATTATAAAATATAAATAAATAACTGTACTAATTAAAATCCTCAAAATATAGTCTAAATTTGAACTTGATTTATAACGTTGGTGCGCCTTAATTTAGGCAACCATTTCAGCAGAGAAGAATGAAAGCTGCGTAGGAGCTAGGCGAGTCCAGTCGTTGATCGAATGCTCCAGAGCTTATGGCATTCAAGCCATTACAAGTATGTATGAAATAATAATTTTTACATAAGCCTTAAATAGCTAGAGAATAGAAACGGTAGATTTTACCATATAAACATTCAAGGTTGCCCGATTTGTTCCCTCAGTTCCATTTTATTAATGTGATTTTGCTTTTTATACATTATCCAATGTGAACCATAGGTAAAGTAATGGAATCGGTCTCGTGCAAAGCGCGAATTCAAAGGGTCTTTAGGTAAAGACTACGGAACCCACGGTCACAATCATACTCACAAATTGTAGTATTCAATCAGGTTAAATTTAAGCACGTGGCGGTTTTGCCAAAAATTACATAGTGTCTCGTCCAGAGGCCCAAAAATGCGATTTTTTTCATTTAGTCCGTGTGGATGTACAATGTACATAGAGTATATGTATATAAGTTACCCTTTTTTCATCGATGATATTTTCCATACCGTTCATCCGATTGAAATGAAATTGAAAACATTTTATTACTTTAACAAAATGAAGCGCTGATTAGTTTTTTGTATATTTATATCAGCATTGGTATTTATTGGTACTTTATTCTAGTACTTTGTTAATTTTTTCTAAAAATAGCTTAAGTAATTTTGATCAAATTTAATATCCTATTTAAGTATCATGAGGACCACAAAAATGGTTATACATATAAAGTTTTTAGAAAAATTATATTTTAAAGTACTTTATTATACAGTAAGATAAAATGTAGGTACAGTCGACTCTCGATAATTCGAAATCCGAGGGACTACAAGAAAAATTCGAATTATCAAGAGGAAAAAAATTCGAATTATTAAGAGTTTATATTATATTTTTAAAAATATGTATGAGCTTACATAAATGTTATATATAGCCACAAGTAAAAAAGTAAAAATAATGAAAATGACAAAAAATAAAAATAGAATAGAAAGGGATGGGAAATGAGGAGTAAATTTTGCTAGAAAAAATTCGAATTATAAAGAGGGGAAGTGCCTAGTTCGAATTATAGAACGTTCTCTCCCCCTCTTATTACGAAAATTATTTCGAGTTATCGAGCGTATCAAAATACACAGCAGTTTTTCGATTTACCAAAGTTAACAACTGGAGAGTTTGAATTATCGAAAAATTCGAATTATCGAGAGTCGACTGTAGGTGTCTACTTTTTTATATTCTTTAAAATTTATTTATTTGGTCGGTTTATCTGATTAATATTAAAGGAATAAACATTAATAAACATTAATTTTTCAAATGACTATGGATCAAGTCTAGCAACGATCCGTTGCAGTTTATTTATTTATTTTTTTTAGTTCGAAAAACGATGTAAGAAATAATGAACTTGCCAACAACTGATTTATCAAGGGAGATAAAAAAAATCATCAATGGAGAAATGGATTCATAATCAGAAAATAGAATCATACATTTGGTATCTAAATGGAATAGAAATTGTAAATGAATCAAAAAAGGTTATCTGGTTCAGTTTAGTTAATTAACGTGATACCAGGCCGGCATCCGAATTGAGCTTCTCTCGAAATTTAACCGAGACAATCCAATAGAGCAAATAATCTTTTATTGAATTGCTATAATACAGATACTAATGACCAATTACTAATGAGATGTATTGTAGAAATGTACATTCATATTTCGAAAAAGGGAATAAATATATCTCTACATATAAATCTCAATGTTTTAAGGAAGTTTATGATTTTATGTTGGGCCACACTCATTGGAGTGGGAGTCACGGGTTGGACACCCCTGGTTTAGAAGTTAAAGAGCAAACACTATGTAAATTGAAAGTTTTTTTGCCGAGAGTAGCAGAATTTTTATATATTGAAGGAGACAATAAAAGAGTGTCTTCTGCTGGAATTTTAAAATCATACAATAATTAACGAAAAAAATTCTTAAATCGGAAAATAGAAGTTCCCGAAAGCTTTATTTTAAAAATATCCGCTAAAATAAAAACTTCATGAACGCCACCTACAGCCAAAATAATAAAACAAGTATAAATTTCAATTCTTAACTTGCCCGCTTGTACAATTTCTTAACCTAACCACATGAAATATTTTAACCTTTCATTCATAAATTAATTCCTGTGAATCCAATGTAATAGACTGATGAAGAGGGCAAAGCCCTCGAAACTATAGTCTCGTTATAAATAAATAAAATTTATAATTCCAGCAGAAGACACAGTCTTTTATTGTCTCCTTCAAAACACTATGTATTTATGTCTTTATTATAATTTGGATATGAGTATATTTAAACAAAATTCTTATAATTATAGATTAGATTATTTTTATAACCAGTAGGTAATTACACTTACGATCAAAGGGAAGGATGGAGCTAATACTGGGACAGTATGACTCTGCTTATGTGATCTCTTTATTTCCCCACTTTCTATTACCAGAGGGGTTATGACTCAACCATTTATATCACTTACTCATGAATATCCTAAATATCTCTGAATATGGAGGCGGCCGCTTTCAGCATTTATACTATGCGAAAGGCCTAGGGAAACATTACGTTACAATTCCCTAGAACATTTAACATGAGACTATCCTCCGAATAAAATATACCCTAAGCACTAAGCTTCTCACTTGGATCTTCAGGTGAAGAGTTCTCGAGATAAAAGCATCAAGAAGAGATTAGAGGCGAGGAAATCAAATCCGAACTTTTTATAAGTGATGTAATTTTTTTCAAAAACAGTTCTAAACATTTATTTGTGGACAAAATTAAAAACATAGAGTTTTTATTAAATGGACCAGACGTTTCGCCAGTCTGTTCTGACTTCCTCAGTGGCCTATTTTATCACGCTTTGTCAAAAAATGTGCCACTGAGAAAGTCAGAATAAACTGACGAAACGCCTGGACCATTTAATAAAAATTCTGTGTTTTTTAATTTTGTCCAGTTTCCTACTACTCCTGTCACTAATTTAATATGGATGCGAATGATGCAACATTAAAAATTATGTTTTAAAATTTCGAGGGTTGCTAAACACAATAATAATTTAGTTAATCACTATTATTTATTATTTTTTATTCAATATACAGTTTCAGTCACTACTCTTAGACCATTCTCACTAACAAATGTCGTATTAATTTCTGAAGAATGTCGATATAACATGTAATTTTCATTGAAAAGGTTTTGTTTTTACATACCATATATATGTTTCAGTAAAAACCCGTTTTAGTAAGAACGGGTTCTTACTAGTTAAATCGCGTTTCACTGAATACCTTTCTAGCAACTAGAAATTAGTAATGTTACGTGAGTTTGGTTCAAAGGTCTAAAATCTTCATTTTTGACCTTCCGCCTCATTTGGATGTTTAATTTCAAAAATTTTTAAACGAAAATGGCAAAAATTAGAACCAAAGATGTAGGGGATGTAATTTTTGACATTTTTGTTTAAAAATTTTTGTAAATAAACACCCAAAATGAGGCGGAAGGTCAAAAAAGAAGATTCTAGAACTTTGAACCAAACTCAACCAACATCAGTAAACTCTAGTTACCAGAAAGGTATTCATTGAAACGAGTTTTAACTAGTAAGAACCCGTTCTTACTAAAAAATGGGTTTTTACTGCAACATATATTTATATATAGAGAGAGAACATACATTAATAGACATCTGATGGTCTTAAATGTTTGTTAATTTTAAAAAAATATCATGTCTGTCTTTGACATTAATGTTTTTTTATAATGATATAGAAAAATCAAGGTCTTAGGTTCCTTTCCATAACATCTTTTATCACTAATAACTAGAAGGACGGTAAAAATATGTGAATCTTCGTAAAAAAGCAGATAATGAACTATTAATTTTTAACCATAAGCTGATCCATTTTTATTAAGTTTCATTTGCGAAAAAATTGGAAAAATGTGATGAATATTTTAATTAATGAAAAGGACGAATAAAACCACTTTAATGGCTCGTGAAAGGATAAAAATAAGAGCTCTATTTTATGAATCTCCGAAATACTTGATTTTTTAAATTTGAAAGATAATTAAGTCTAATAAAAAAAAGGACATTAAAATATCAAATCACTATAATTTATTTAAATTCAATATTGCCCAAGGGGTCATTAATAAGATAGGTTCGCAACCAGGGGGGTGGGATATTGCCTACCTTGATGCTATGTGACAAGAGGGGCGGGGGGTCTAAAGAAACATTATGTTCTTCGCACTTACGCAATTTTATTTTAATTTTTTTTCTTAACGTGTCAGCAACAAATGGTTTATAGGTGGAGTGTCTAGCTTTTGTGACGTCATAATTGTTAGGGGGTCCCAGAAAATATGACGCAGAGTAACGAAGGAGGTCCAAAAAAGCGAAATTTTGCTTGGCATATTTCATGAATAGCCCCCAAGATAAATAATAATAATAATAATAATAATAAAATTACTGTTAACAAGTAAATTAGAATACAAGTACAGAATGAGCAACCTTTTTTAAACGAACCTCGGATTTAAAAAATTTTTCTTTTCCATCAGGTGTTTAAATTTTTTAATTCCTTGTATTTTTGCATTCTTCATGAAAAATTATTATTCTATTACATTCTTAAAAAGTTTACATCAGATTATACTTTTTATATTATAAGAATGAGTAGAAAATATTATTTTTACTTTATCGAAAGCGTAGCATAGGTAAATTATTGTAAATATTGATTACGGCAACCATGGTCTTAACCGAGGGGTGAACCGCGACCTACAATCGTGTACACCTACTTTCACTTTCATTTCCAAGTAGAAGAAAATAGATAATAATCGTAGTATTCTTTCAGGGTGAATTTTAGGGATTGACGATTTTGCCACAAATTACACGAGGTCTCGTCAAGTGCCCAGAAAAGTGCGATTTTTTCATTCATAGTCTGTATTGATGGATATGTATGTATTCTTTATTTTGGACGATGATGTTTTCCACACAGTTCAAACGATTAAAATGAAATTGAAAACCTATACCATTACGTTAACAAAATAAAACGCTCATTGGTTTTTTGTATATATCGCCGTACAAACATTAATACTTTATTCCAGTATATTTTTAGTTTCTTCTAAATATTTTTAAAATGGCTTAACCAATTTTAATCGATTTTTTTACTTCGCCATAAAGAGTATGGTCAAGTATTGTAATCGTGCATGAAAAATAGTAATTTTATCTCAAAAACGGCAGAATCTATTTTGATAAAAACAAAAATAGCAAAATAACGCCATGTTTTGCTCTACAAAAAATCCCTAAATGAGTGAACATCGAAAAAATTATATTTTACCAGATATTAATTATTTTTACTAAGATTCAAACAACTCTTCTTACCCAGTGGCGTGTAGTTCATGGATGCTATAGATGCTGCACATCCCTCAAATTTCAAAACGTCAAGAGTATTTTCATACCATGTTTCAAAAATCAAATATTAAATTTGAAAAATAACACAAAATTCTGCATTTATCGATTAATTTTAGAAAAGTGTGTGTGTGTGTGATTTCTATATTTGTTAAAAGACAATTACAAAAGCTTTTCTTTTGGAAACTCAATAGTACAAGTTGAGGAGTGAACCGCGACCTAAAATCATGTACACCTACTTCCACTTCTACTTTCATTTCCAAGTAGAAGACAATAGATGACAAAAGATTATCTAATGAATTCAAAGTAATTCCAAAGACGGTGTACACCTAATTCAAATAGCGGTTCACCCCTCGGTACAAGTCATATGATCCTAGTAGGCTGATACGGGTGAGAATCTTGGAAAGCAGAATGGTATGGTTTGCTTATGTATTTCCGATAGAATTTCTTTTTTTCAGCAGACATACAAAGGACCTTGAACCTTAAGCTGTATTTCAAGAGAATAGGTTTATTATGTTGTAAAAAATCGGTGTCCCATCATAATTTTATTTTATTCAAAACTCTCTTTAGTGCGTACCGATGCGTAAGCGAAAAATAAAATAAAATTTTAAAAATTGAAGGGTTATATTTTGGATAGCATCCTCTGGTTGAAATGTCGCCACCCGCTACTGCTTCTTACATAATAAAAATGAACCATGACATCTCGGATCTAGTAGTAGACCATCTCTTTAGATTTTCTATATAGTAATTTTTTAAAGTTACTAATATCAGAATTTTTCTTTTATATTAAAATCAATAATATACTTAAATCTTCATTCATACATACGATTCACCGACCCAAAAATAAGTTCGCTATAAGATGAATAGGACCAACAATCCCATTATTTCATTCTAATTTTTCTTTTAATAAGATCGAATTCAAGAAGGGGCGCACCAAGAAAATGCAGCCCCTATGGATCTGGAAAGTCCCTTATATTACCGAAGAGAAGGGGAAATTTATAAAGAGAAAGGGTGGAGTCCTAGGTGTCTGTGTACCCGGGATTTTGAAGGTTTGAAGGTTATAAGTGTTTTGATTGATTGATCTTTATTATTATTAGCCTTCTCGGCTATTTTTTTTTTACATTTATAGTTTCACATTTATATTTTACATATAGTTTGACATATTAATTTACAATTTTAGGTACAAATAATATAATTCTTCACATTAACAGTTTCAATATAATAGGACATATTAATGAAAAATATGATGTATAGCTACAATAGCTAATAAAGATTATTATCTTTGTAAAATGTATTCTTTTAATTTTCGTTTAAATATTATAAGACTGTCACATTGTTTTAACTCTGTTGGAATGTCATTATACATTTTTATGCCTTCATAAAATAAACTTTTTTGCGCACTTTTCGTTCTTCGAAATTGTATCATAATATTGTCTGCTTGCCTCGTTCGACCCTCCACTAATACTATTTTATTTCCTAATTCTATGGGCAGCATTCCCTTTATAATTTTAAAAATAAAAATACAAACATTATAGTACAACCTTTGCCTTATAGACATAAATTGCAATACTTGTAGCATTTCTTCCATCCCTAGTATACCTATTACACTGTATTATTACTCTCATAGCTCGATTTTGCATTATCTGCAGCTTCGACAGCTGAGTCTCTCCCATTCCCACTAACAACGTCGCACAATATTCAAAATGTGGCGCTATAATTGATTTATAGACTATACATCTAGTATAGTCAGATATGCTATTTCCTATTCTGTTTAAGAAACTAATTTTTTTCCCTATTTTCTTTAGCATGTAGTCGCAGTGATCATCAAATTTAAGTTCACTATCGATAATAACACCTAGATACTTTATCTTTTTCCACGCGTTCTTATTTCTGTGCCATCTAAACCTTTTAGTATTGTGTTTTTCCTCAGTTCTTTTCGCACACTTTTAATTAACATATATTTCGTCTTGGTAGCATTCATTTTCAGTCCATTATTATTCATCCACTTTTCAATAATGTGTAATACTTCATTCAGTCTCGTCTCAATCTCAGCACCGCCAACCTCCCTTCACATATATAATTGTGTCATCTGCAAACATTTTTATCGTGCATCTCCTTTGGGCAAATCTGAATTATATCATTTATATACAACGAGAACAACAGCGGGCCCAATACGAGATCCCTGTGGGACCCCGTACTCTGTTATAATAGATTTAGAGCATTGGTTGGTTAAAATTTAACTTTTTGCGTTCTATTATTTAGATATGACTTTTAACCATTTTAATACCATTCCTCTCATTCCATATTGATATAATTTATCTAATAATATTTCCCTATCCACTGTCTCAAATGCTCGTTTCAAGTCCAGAAATATGACTCCTATTATTTCTCCTTCACTTATTGTGAGTTTCCAATCATCAATAACAGTTGTTGGGAAAGACGGAGGCCGGGAGAGAGACCTCTTCTAGAGACGGAAATATTATACTGCCTCCATCTTTCCTGACTCCTCATCCTTCAATTCTTCAAGAAGATCGTCTGCAAATATCTTCGACTTTATTACAACCTATCACAGGAGTATCTTCTACTGAACCATAGTGTTAATGGATAATTTTTCTTATAGTATATTTGAAGGGTCGTATTTACTTTGGGATATATACCCTTGGGATAGTGCAAAAAAGCAATCCAAGCCAATGACGATCATTCGAGGTGGAACGAATCTGACGTAAGCATGGCAATAGCATTTGGAGTACACCAATACCTCGCTTTGCGTCGTTTTGTTTTGCGTTTTTTTGGCAGTTGCCTAGCTGCTTAATTAGTACAAATTTTCACTGTGTGTCATTAGATTTTCGAGGTTGCGTTGTTTTGGGTTCGAGTCTTTAATTATTTTTTTTGAAATTTTCTTTTTTTTCTAAAAGATGGCACCACTTTTGTTTCTAATTGCGCCATGCCAACAAAACTAGGGGATTCCCTTTCTAACTGAAAATCAACGCAATTTTAATACAGTTTTATTTTCACTTTGTTTTCCTAATTTTAGAGTTCAGTTTAAATTATGTAGTGTGTTGTGCTTTTTGTAACGTTTCAATTAGTGTGTTGTGCTATTTTTAGAAGAGAATAATAAATTTTTATAAATTCTTACGGGTTGTTTCTGGTTACAAAAAAGGTAAATATATTTCCAATTTATTTATTGGCAGAGTTATATTATTTTTTTTACATACACTTGTAATTTTACACTATGGAGTCATCAGACCGTGAATAATTTTAATTTTGTTTTTCATAAATTAATTGAATAGTTTATTTTGTTTTAATTGAATACGTTTTTTTTTGTTTTTTGTATGTATGTAATAAAATTTTATATTATTTTTATTTTTTAAATGTTTACTTTGTTCAATTTTCTTTTTAAAAAGTAGTATTTTCGTAACCCTCGAACCTATCTTCGATCTTTACATGGTTTGCTATAAAAAATCTTAATTCACTTTGCGTCGTGTTTTTTGGAACGTAACCCCGATGCAAAGTGAGGTATTGGTGTATTTAGAAAATTTTCAAAACTTGAAGAGCAATGGAAAGATTATTCCCCAAATTAAATTAAAAGTTGATTTTTCTGATAGTAGTAGGTATTTAGATTTACTCGCGGCCTTGATTTTTCAAATGTAATCTAATTTTAGTTAGTACTATCGTCAAAATGAACTTTTAATTTCCTAACTAATCTCCCTTTTTAAGCTAAGTCAATGTCAAACTAAACTTATAAGTTTTGCAAGTTCAATATCATTAAAAGAGATATATTTAGAGAAATTGTATTTCAAGTCTTAAGGCTGTGAATTAGATGACCAGAGAAGCTTTAGCTTATGGAGAGTATAAGTGTACATTTATTAAAGTGGGATAATCAGCTTCACGCTCTGGTGGGCTTTCTACTAATTATTAGCTCCAAAACCTTGTGGAAATTCGAGAGGTGTTGAGGCGTTTCTAAAGCCAATGTTTGTAATTACTGATGGAACAAGAATTGACCTCATTTGTTAGTCTAGTATTCAATCAACTGTTTCTATTCAATGTTGACCTGCAAGTTATAAGCTAATTGTTCACGATTCGATAAGTTGTCTACATTATCTTAGCAATATAATGAGTAAAAATTTTAGATACATCCATAAAAAATTGACCTCTTTAGCAAAACCAAGAATTTGCAAAACAATTTTTTAAGTTTAAATTAATATCATACTGCAAAACCAGACCAAACTAGAAAACATTATATTGATTTAGAATAATTTCTAATAACTATCTAATTTTTGAGTTTTTAAATCTTTTCTATTTTTTCATGATATTTTCAAAGGAACGTATCGATAGAGTTGATATAGTTTTTAATTCTAAACATTTATTGTAGGAACATTTAGAGAAAGTACTTTGTGTAGGTTTATAGAGAAACATATTTAAAAAATTAAAAAGGGTTGGAAACATTATTTTGATTAGAATAATTTCTAATAACTATCTAATTTTTGAGTTTTTAAATCTTTTTCTATTTTTTCATGATATTTTCAAAGGAACGTATCGATAGAGTTGATATAGTTTTTAAATCTAAATATTTATTAGTTTATTGTAGGTAACATTTAATGAAAGTAGTGTATGTTTATAGTGAAAGATATTTAAAAAATTATAAAGGTTTGGAATTAGTGGTGTTTCACAAAATAGACACCTACGTCTACACCCTCTCACTTAATCAACTTTCCCTTCTCTTCGGTAATGCAAGGGTCTTTCGAGATCCTTAGGAGCTGCATCTTTATTGGTGCACCCCTTCTTGCATTCGATTGCATTAAAAAAAAAAAATAGAAATAAAGTTTGCGATTAATGGATACCAAGTCTTATTTATATATTCTTCTTTTAAGTGCCATATCAGGTCTCCCTGACGTTTCGGCTCCTCTCCACATATACCTATGGTGAGTGTGTTTAGCTGTTTTTGCATAGATATACGGGAACTACTTTTTAACGCCGGTTCCGAACGGCTAGTTGGAGAGGTTGTCTAGGCAATTATAGTATTGGTAGTTTGCCATCGCTTTCCAAGTTGAGGCGACTGCAAATATCTGATCTGCCAAGGCTCAGTCTCGAACCAGCTTACTTCGGCTCAGCGATCCGACACTCTACCCACTGACCCACAGTCGCCTCTCTCTTATATATATATTTCAGGTTTTTAGCCCATCATCAGGAATTAAAACAAAAGAATGTTGTAGGTATTAACACTTTTGTTCAAAATTAATAGGGAAAATTGTATCGATGAAATGAAACTTTAGCATTGTATTTGAGACATACAAAAATAAATAAATAAATAAATAAATAATAGACCAGCAACCAGGTATATTATGGACTCAGGTTGGCCGAGTGGTAGAGCATGCTTTCTAATCAATCTAGCGCGAGTTCAACCCCGACTCGCTGCAAATATTTGACTGGCTATAATCTTATCCTTTCAGAGGAAGGCAATGGGAAACCACCCCTGAGAAAAATTTCCCCTAGAAAATTACAGTGGAGAGGATACTCTCCACAGAAATCGCCGACGCTCTGAATCGCGTATTGAATTTAAAGAAGAAGAAGAAGATATATTATATAAGGGCTCACTAACGCAAACCGAACTTTCTAACCCCCCCCCCCCCTCCCCGAAATAGAGGTATACGAACTGAACCGAGCCGAACTGAATATATCCTAAGGGAACCGAACCTCACCAGGTTTAGTCAGGGCGAAGAGGGTCTGGGCCCAATTTTTTTTCTAATTTAAAATTTATCAAGAAAATAAAATCTGTAATTAAATAAAGCATGGAAAAATAAATGAAATAAAAGAAGTTTTTATAAGATTTAAAAATATCAAAGAAATTAAATATTTTATAGATATTGTCTTGGTGTCCAAATAGCCTCAATTTTTATTTTTTTTTTTTTTAATATTTGATTGGTAAAAACTTATTTATTGTAAATAAATAATAAAATAAATAAATAAAAAATTAAAATAATAATCCATAAAAACATAATATAAATTTAAGAATTTTAGAGTCTTTGTCAATCCTCTTAAGGGGAAATCTTTTGTATTTTTATATATTAATTTAATAAAATTTAATTTATTCATTTGTTATTTTGATATTTCAATTATGTACTCTTTATATTTATTAGGTTAATCATGGTAAATATTTTTTTTTAATATCTATTAAAAAGATTGATAAAATTTATTTTATTTATTTATTATTTTGATATTTGATGTGTACTTTTTGTCTTAATTAGGTTAATACAGTCAAATACATATAGATAGTATATAATATTTGTGCAAATATCAAAAAAGGGTTAATAAAAAATCATAATTAAGCCTCAATTTCACATGTTGGGATTTTGAATTTTCCGGATTTTGGCTGTCGAGATTTTGGGGTGTCGGGATTTTGGGAGCCACCCATTATACATATGCAATATATTCAAAAAAATAATTTGGTAGACGATTTCTTGAATAATAAGCTGACGTGTTCTGATGTGGCCATCCACTTTACTTTACCATACAACCTGGCCCCTCACTTATATTTAATATTTAATAAAATTATTTATAACCATGTAGGGTAGGGCGGTTAGTTTTTGCATTTTTAGACCTCTGGGGTCCCACTGATTATGGATACAAAATTTGGTTGAGTTTGGTACAAGGGCCTATATTTTCATTTTTTGACCCCCCCCCTTCCCCCAATTTAGGCGGTTAGTTTGTGCATTCTTAGACTTCTGGGGTCCCACTGATTACGTATACAAAATATGGTTGAGTTAGGTACAAGAGCCTAGATTTTCATTTTTAAACCCCCGTCCACCAAGGGGGGTGGACGGGGGTTTAAAAATTAAGGGAATTTTCGGTCGATATGCACCAAAATCTAATCAGCTCTTAATCTCAATGGACCAAAACTACGTGTGAAATTTGGTTTCGATATTCACATTGGTTTTTGAGCTAGCTCGTCCACAAAAATTTGATAACGCACAGACTAACGGACAACAGGACGGACGGACAGACTAACAAACATTTTGACAAAACAATTATTATCTCGAAAAATATAATTTTTTCGATGTTCACTTATTAGAGCTTTTTTATAGAGCGAAATGCCATGGTTTCGCTCAATTTTTCTAATCAAAATAGTTTCAGCCGTTTTTGAGATATTTCGAAAAAAAGAAGGAAAAAAAAACCACTTTTTTCATGCACGATTATAATACTTGACCATACCCTGTATGGTAAAGTAAAAATAAAAAATATTGATTCAACAAAAATCCCAACACATTTTTGATTAAATGAAAAGGATTTTTTTTTAACATATATCTACCTTGTTTTAATTTAATTTATGAGGAATGCTGTCTAATTTTCTTAATTTATATATATTTACTCAAATTCTCTAAATATCTCCCAAATGAAATCATATAAATCCAAAATGATGTTAAGTATGAAATTTGGATGGATTGTTGAAATGTTTTCCATGTTGTTTAATATTTCTTTGAATTCCTCTGTCTACCATTCATCTCTCACCTACTCTCTGAACTTTATTTACCTCGACCAACAATTCAGCTAATTGCAAATCTTTTTTTTTTAGAAAATGTTTTGAATTTCTTTATTATTTCAAGATTCAGTTAGGTCTAAATATATTGAGAAATAATTAGAGAGATGAGAATCGTGAACGAAGAGAATAGCGAGTAATTTAATTTATTTTTTGGAAGTGTGAAGGATCAGGTAGGTAAAAAGAGAGCGTCCCACCCGCTTTTCTTTATAATAATAATAATATTGTCAAATTCTTTATGCATTTATCGTGTCTGTATAGGATAATACGATAATATCCATCTCCGTTGGTTCGGCTTTGCGAGTGCGCTAGGGAAGGGTTGGTTGACCTGTCTCGTGACGTCACTGTCCACGATCGATACCGGCTTGGCCCAGAGATGAGAGCGAGCTCCAAACGAACACGCTCAAACGCCAACACCTTGCTCAGAAACAATTCAAGAACTGAACATCGAACAAACTATGAGGTCAAAATCTAAGATCACCAACTGAATGAAAATCCAGATCTAAAACCCTGAAATCGTCAAATGTCTTAACGAATTGCTATTAATTAAATCTTTGGAATGTGAATTAGTATTATTTAATTAATTAAAATAATATGTTTCCTGAATACTAAGTGTAAAAAGATAAATTAACGTTATGTTGTAGGAGATTTTTAATATTTTTTTTTTTAATCTTAGGTTTTTTCAACAAGTTTAAATGACCTATCCTAATGGTGTTTTGATAAATTATTAATATAATCTTATCAAAAACACTTAATTTAATTAATAATTTAAAAAAACGTGGGTTAATTAGTAAAATATAGGTACTAATAGAAATATGTAAAACAAAAAAATATTGTCTTTATCTAAATTAGTATAAAAAATAAAATACATAAGCCAGTATTAGTAAATATTACATGTTAAAAGGTAATAGTCTGTTACTCGAAATTATTATAAATAATTATATATTATAATAGGTTCTCGTTTTAGACATCAATCTCTCCAGATATTAATAGGTCAAATGGATGATATATTAAAATAATAAGTAATCCTATTTCTCATTACTCTTTAGTCTCCTGCTAATCTTACTATATCAACAAAATATTGAAATTTTCGCAGTCCATTCTCAAATAACACTGATCGACAAAAATGTGTCTCCGTAAATCTAACAATGGATTTCATCAGAGTTTTATACGGTGATTATCATGCAATTTCTCGACTTTTTACAGCACGTCACAGTTTCGAGATACTATCGGTCAAAACGACGAAAAAGGTCATTTTGACCTATTTTCGAGTCCCATTGGATATTAAATATCAAAATTTTAAATCAAAATATTTTGTTGGTATAATAGAAAACAGTTTTTCTTTTGATTTTCAAATTATCACTTGTTTTTAGCTCAACTCGAGTTATAACTAAAAAACTAATACCCTATGTTTTTATCTAAGTTTATTATCTTTTATAATCACGTAGTTTTAGTTTTTTAGTTATAACTCGAGTTCTAATTGAGCTAAAAACAAGTGGTAATTTGTAAATCAAAGAAGAAGTTGTTTTCTGTTACGTCAACAACGTATTTTGATTTCAACATTTCTGTTTAATATCTAATGAGACTCGAAAATAGGTCAAAATGGCCTTTTTCGTCGTTTTGGTCGATAATATCTCGAAACTGTGACGTGCTGTAAAAATCGGAAAATCGCATGATAATCGGCGTATAAAACTCTGCTGGAATCCATTGTTAGGTTTAGAGTGAAAATTTTTGTTTAATTTTTGTCGAGCAGTGTAATTTAGAAACTCAACATTCCAGTCAAGTTGGCCGAGTGGTTAAAGAGCATACCTTCTAATCAAGCTAGCGCGGGTTCAAGCCCGACTCGCTGCAAATATATTTGACTGGTTATAGTCTGATTCATTCAGGGGAAGGCATTGGGGAACCACCCCTGTGAAAAATTTTCTCAGGAAAATTACAATGGAGAGGATACTCTCCACAGTAATCACCTACGCTCGTAATCTAGTATGGCCCTTGAAGAAGAGGATAAATTTATCGTTCTTATGTCATAGTTGACAGCTATAAGTAATATAACATTTTACAAGGTAAAAAAGCGTTGTGAAAAATTCAGGGAATTACTTTTTTATATCTGAGACTATTTATAGAGAATGTTCGGATATATGAACATAAAATAAACAATAATTTCAGATCCCTCTTTATTATTTGCCCCCATAACGTGCAATAAATTACATTATTAATACTTTATTATATTTTTTGCTGTTTTCCTCTCCACTGACTATTACATTTAATTAGAAGAAAAAGCATTTCAGATGTATCAATTATTTAAGGACTTCAAATAAATGATAATTTGCCTAATAGTTTGGAGAGGCCTCTTGAGGTATGCCCTGACTACCTAATTATAAAGTTGTACTTTATGCATTTTTCTGGCTTTCAAAAGTTTAAAAAAAAACTTTATAATGAATTTATTGATTCACAAGAGATTTGTTATACGAATTTTCGTGTATTACCCAAAATAATAACCTAAGTGAAAGTCAAGTATTATATTTAGGGAAAACTAAAAATAAATTTATCTAAAAAAATTTCTCAGTTTCAAGAAACAATTAAATCCAATCATTAAAGTTGAAGGAGTCTATTTTTAATTATACCTAAGCTATTTTCAATTTTAAAAAATAAATTCCATGGCTGAAAATTTTAAAAGCGTTATTCCTTTGTTTTCTTTTCCATTTTTTTAAACTCCATGTTGACTTTAAAACAGCTATCTAAATCAATATTTATATATATATATAAGGCGGAACAGAAATGTGAACAAAACACTGTTTAGTTCAAGCTTTGATTGACTGTTACTGTGTTTGACATTAGCACTCGAAAACCCTTGTCTTTGACTGGTCACTTAGCATCAAATCACATTTGCTTGCTGTGATCAGATGAGAGTAGATGACGTCATATGGAGTCCATTTCACCGGTCTACTGTTTCGCCGTTTGTGGTTAGAATAATAATGTGGGTTTAGGCCAGCTTTTGTCCGAATAAGTACTTACTCCTTTTGCTATTTGGTAGTTATTTTGCCTTTAAGCAGGCTTTGTATGAAAAGATGGTAGTGAAAAAAAAATATAGTATAGGGCTTCTACGATGAGAAAAAAAATCATGGAACTAGCTAAAGTAAACTCTACTATGTATTTAATAAACATTGTTGAATTGCATTCACGAATGGTATCTGTCAGTTAGTAAAAGCTGACTGGTGGTCAAAATATAAACTAACACATACGGGTCATATTTTCATTTTATAAAGAGAATTATTTAAAAAAAAAAATGATATACCTATTATTAGTTTGTTTATTTTTAATAGATTGTTGTTTACTATTTTATTCAATATTAAGTACTTTATTTAAATATTCTTCGACATCTCAAATTTGAAAAATTATCCTAGGCATGATTGATAACTGTGTAACTTACCCGTTTGTTTTAGTTATATTTTTGACCACGAGATTGCGTAGTGGCAAGAATCACTTACCAATAGGTAATGAATGCTTCGAGACACCACAAATTCATGAGATTCGCAAATTTGAGACTTATAAAATGTAGAAACACGATAGTTATTTTTCGAAAATATACCTACTTTTTTATTTTATTAATCAGAGTCATTATAATGAAGTAAATTGAATTTTCAGAACCCATAATTAATGTATTAGGACACCTAATTATATAATTACTTAAATGATAGAATAATATTATAAAATTAAACACTAGATCGTTAAATAGGTAAGAGGATTAATTTGAAACAATAATGATGAATAATTTACTGAATAAATATCATACCACTACTACAAAATTGGAATAAACAGCTATTTAAAATTTGTAGGAAAACGGAATTATGAAACAAGAGTTTTAATAATACCTATACATTACTTTATTTATTTGAAAAAAAATATATTGATTAACATAGTCAGAGAGTTGTTAACAAAATAGAATCAAAATGGGTGAATTTTTATAGTGTAATGCGCGTTTAGTGATTTAAGAATCATTTTGTTTACATATCCAGACTATGAAATGAATTTAAAATAATATTTTCTTACACCATTAAACTATTTTACTATAATAAATATTTACTAACAACGTATAAACAGAAATATCTAGATAGTAAAATATTAAAAAAATTAATGGCTATAGAGATGCAAGGGCATGCCAATGATAATCAAAAGTATAAATTTCAAATAAAATAATTTAGAGGAACGACTTTTTTATTATCTTAAAAACCGATGTTTCACGGGAACTTTTAGTAAAATTAAAATTATATTGCGAGGATAATCACTTGAATTTGTGACCTGAAGCGGCCATTTATTCTAGGCCCCCACTTCCCCCATTTTACAATCAAAATGATATTTTTGTGAAGAATTTTCGACGTTTCGAGTTAGAAAAGAATATAATTGTATTTATATAAGAATATTATTAAAATATAAGGGTTAAATATTAAGGATTGATTACCTTTAAGTATCTACTCGTGAACGTGGAAGATGCGTTGAGTCATTCTCGACACGAAATGAAGTGAGAAATAAGAATTGAAAAGAACACGGACTCGATAAGATAACCGAACAGGCTAATATTCACCGAAATAATTCGATAAGAAATTCTTCAAGAAATTCTCAAATGCAACTAAAATAATTTTAGGAATGCGATTATCGTGGAACTAATGTCAGACCTGGGATTCTTAAATAAATATATATAGTTGAAAAATAATGGAAGGCAGCCCAAGGATAGTGAAGAAAAAATTATTACATTTCCAAATAAGATGTATTTATTGGACTGTCATTCTTTTTTTCCCTTTCCTTTAAAACCAACGTTTCAGAGGATTCTTCCCTCCTTCTTCAGGGTTTCAAAGCGTCAATGAAGGAAACAAACAAGATGCTTATTTCTTCTCTCCTCAAGCAGTTTTCGAAATTTGTCTTTTTTTAAACAGATGCGTTAAATAGAAATGTTTTTTTTTCTTAAAGTTGCTAGGACATTAAGGGAATGTCGGATTAAAAATCTGAATTTTTAATATGTTATTAATCGATAACAAATACGTATAAAATAATTTTTTGAAAAAGGTCTGATCAAGAGTTTTCGTGTAATTAATTATTAAAAATCGGACTTTTAACACGTAATAGATAGGGAATGTTGGCTGAAAGCAAATATTTCGATTAATCTAGCCAACGTATGGTGAGAAAAAAAGCAAATAAATTGAAACGGATCGTTGCTAAACTTTATCCAAATTCATTTGAAATATTAATATGTTTATTCCTTTATTATTTATCAGATATCACGTGCAATTTACAGTTCATGTTGACTTTAATTCAAAAATAATGATCGATTCTCATTTAACAGTCGAGGAATAACCATTTTATATTGGATTTGTGGTATTTCGGTTATTATTGGTAACCATTGGTGAAGACATGGAGGAATCGACTTAAAATCAAAAATAGCGATCGATTCTCATCTAATACTTGAGGAATAACAATTCTACATTAGATTTTTGACCCTTCGATTATTATTGGTAACCATTGCTGAAGACATGGAGGAATCTACTTAAAATCAAAAATAACCATCGATTCTTATCTAATACTAGAGGAATAACCTTATTGCATTCCATTTTTGATGTTTTGACTATTAATGGCAACCTCTACTGAAAACGTGGAAGAACCAACTTAAAATCAAAAAGACTAAATTATTTTATGGTAAACAACTCAAGCTTGAAGACTTTTGACTTGTGGGGTACTGTCCGAGCAACCTTAATGATCAATATTAAGGAGAAAAAAAAAAATTAACACCTTAAAGCAGTGTTCCGCAAACTTTTTGTGTTCAAGGTACACCTACCAAATCAACAAATTTTAAAGGTACACCAAAGTAAAAACCAATGTTTATTTAATATTTATTTATTATTAAAATCAATATAATATGAAAAGATGTTTTAATGAGAAATGTGAGCCTGCTTAAATGAGCACAGGCGATCAAAATTTGGAGCAATCTTTGATAAGGCTGGTCTCATCTCTTCCTGCTCGCATAACTGTTCTCAGCTATGTGTAGGTGCATTATCTTCATAAAACTTGACATTTTCCGCGGTACATCAACTAATGACCAGGATACACCAGTGCGGCACACACTTTGCGGAACACTGCCTTAAAGGGTCAATGAAGGAAGCATCTTCTATCCTTGGGATGCCTTCTATTAGTTTTCAACAAAATATTTATTTTAGTATGGTATGATCGAAAAAAAGGTAATGAAAAAAATTTGGTTTTTTTTTTGGTCTCGACATGAAGATATTTCTTAAATTTGGGTCGCGGCTTAAAAAGGTTAAGAACCACTGATTTAAGTTATAACTTTGTAGAAAGATATGGTTTATTAAGACTTGTCCTTGACGTGATTCGATATGTTTGTGAATTTCTATATTTTTAATCAAAAGTTTTAAAGCAAAAAGGTCCAGAATTAAATCAGTTTTTGTTTTTGAAATAATAACATTTTGGCCCAGACGGAACATTCTCTGACTTTTTATTCTTTAGAATTCGTCGACACAAGTATCATGCCCTTAGCCAGCTGGGGGGGGGATTAAGGTGTTAATTTTTTGTTTT
Source organism: Forficula auricularia (assembly GCA_024734495.1). Lineage (NCBI taxonomy): Eukaryota > Metazoa > Arthropoda > Insecta > Dermaptera > Forficulidae > Forficula > Forficula auricularia. The sequence goes on along the minus strand of JALMQS010000030.1, from coordinate 16,532,730 downwards.
CTTCACCTTAATATTGATAATTAAGGAGAAAAAATTATATTTAATGCTTCTGTTAAGAAAAGATAAATTTCGAACACTGCTGGAGGAGAGACGAAGGAAGCATCTTGTTTATTTCCTTGATTGACCCTTTGAAACCCTGGAGAAGGAGGGAAGAATCCTCCGAAACGTTGGTTTTAAAGGAAAGGGGAAAAAAGAATGACAATTCAATACCTACATCTTATTTGGAAATGTAATAATGTTTTTCTTCACTATCCTTGGGCTGCCTTCTATTACTTTCCAACTAAAAATTCTACCAGACCCTCTCTCTCCAAAGAAAAAATGTCTTCAAATATAAATATATATTTTCTATCTAAAAGAAGTAAACTTACTTCGGTTGTCTATTTTTAAACATTAAGATAAAAAATTACATTATCTCCTCCTTTGGAAAATTTCATTTGGCTGAAGAACCAAGCGAGACAAACTATTTTTTAACTTTTGCCTGTCAAGCAAACTACTTTTACAAGGTATAATGTTATTTGCAAATTTCATTTTTAGTTCACTCCATGGTAAAAAATTGTAATTCGCTGTTCCATTTTAAGTAAAGCGTTTATTCGCTTCTTAAGAAGAAATTTAGGTTATATATGAAGTGAAAAATAAGTAAAATTTAAAAAGATAAACTACTATATATAATATATGATGCGTTCACTGCACAAATCGATTAACTCTATAAAACAAAAGTGGAGAAATAGGATGAAATAATATACATTATTACATTATTTATTATTTAATGGCCAAAAATATTTTGTCGTTTAATGGTGTCAATGTTTATTATTTGGGAAATTTATTATAAATATAAAAAGCTATGAGTGAATCAAGTGCTTGTCACTTAAATGAAAGATATTTGAAAAATCTGAGTTAATCGATTTGTGCAGTGAACGGTTCATATGTATACATTTTTATAAATATACAAAGAGAACCTGAAGTTTCATTCATTCATTCATTGACTCACTGACCCAGACACAGCCCAAACCGCTGGACCTAGATAGATTAAATTTGCAGTGTATATTCTTTCTACGATTTAAGATTGAGCTAAGAAGAGATTTTTTTTAAATTCGAACCCTAAAGATGGGAGAGAGTCCCAAAATGCGTTTTCAGTGTTTTTCAAGATCTCTTAAACTCGAAAAGATATCTATATGGTTTTAGCTTAGAGATGTGAAACATGAAAATATAAAAAAAAACCTATTTGCCCTTAAAAGGGAAATATAGTCATTTCAATTTTTGGAAATTTTAAAATGTTCTATCTCCTCAGGGATTAAGTTAGCATTTAATTTTGGTTAATAGGTTTATTATTGAAATATCTTGGAAGTATTTTTTCATTTTTTAAAAGCTTAATCCCTGAACCGAAAAATGGAGGATTTTTCATTTTCGGGACTTAAACATTCGTATCTCCTAAATATTTTAAGATATGGAACTCATAATTATATAGGCATATTAAATTTGAATATCTGAAAAGATTAATTTATTCCAAAACTGTAGACGGTACCAGTAATTTAGTGAATTTATAATAATCAGACAAATAATGCTTAAAATTCAATATAATGAGATTTCCATACGGACTGTCTTGAGAAAATTTTCTCTCGATACCTAAGAAAGAATCCCTCTTATTTAATCAATTCAATTAACTGTAAGTTTATGAAACCTTGTTTTTATGATAATATAATAAACTAATAAATAATTTCAATTAAAGGCTTTGTTTAAAAATAAAATTATATTTATTATTTATTAAAGGAATCGTAGGGAGTTGTCCAACTCCCTACGATTCCTTTAATTATTAATCGTGGACACGAATAATGAAATATAAAATTATATATAATTCAAATTTTGGATATATAAGGTTGGCAACTAAGTAATTGCCGATTTCACTCATAGATGGCTTCAGTTGAATTTTTAGGTTTGCTGGCGTAGTCCAAATGTAAAACACATTTTGTTATTTGATAGTTGGCAATTCAGCTATCAATCAGTAAAAAAAGTTTTTTGATCGGTTGCGTAGTTTTCGTTTGGCGTTCTTTGAAAAATAGAAAATCAAAAGGAACATTTTCGTCATATTTTGCTTTTTTTATTTCCGCAAAGGGAAAAACGCATCGCAAGCTCACAAAAAGTTATGTGCTGTTTATGGCAACGAAGCATTAAAAGAACGGAAGTGTCAAAATTGGTTTGCCAAATTTCGTTCTGGTGATTTTTCACTCAAAGATGAAAAACGCTCTGGTCGTCCAGTTGAAGTTGATGACGACCTAATCAAAGCAATAATCGATTCGGATCGTCACAGTACAACACGTGAGATTGCAGAGAAGCTTCATGTATCACATACATGCATTGAAAATCACTTAAAACAACTTGGCTATGTTCAAAAACTCGATACATGGGTTCCTCACGAACTGAAAGAAACGCATTTAACGCAACGGATTAACATCTGCGATTTGCTAAAGAAACGTAATGAAAATGATCCATTTTTAAAACGACTGATAACTGGCGATGAAAAATGGGTTGTTTACAACAATATCAAGCGGAAAAGATCGTGGAGCAGGTCAGGTGAACCAGCTCAAACAACATCAAAAGCTGGTATTCATCAAAAGAAGGTTTTGTTATCAGTTTGGTGGGATTACAAAGGAATTGTCTACTTTGAACTCTTACCACCCAACCGAACGATCAATTCTGTTGTCTACATTGAACAACTAACGAAATTAAACAATGCAGTTGAAGAAAAGCGGGCCGAATTGACAAATCGAAAAGGTGTTGTATTCCATCATGACAATGCAAGGCCACACACATCTTTGGTCACTCGGCAAAAATTATTGGAGCTTGGTTGGGATGTTTTGCCACATCCACCATATAGTCCTGACCTTGCACCATCTGATTACTTTTTATTTCGATCTTTACAAAACTCCTTGAATGGTAAAAATTTCAATAATGATGATGATGTCAAATTGTACCTGATTCAGTTTTTTGCTAATAAAAACCAGAAGTTTTATGAACGTGGGAATATGATGCTGCCTGAAAGATGGCAAAAGGTCATTGATCAAAATGGGCAATATATTACAGAATAAAGTTATTTAGTTCCATGAAAGAATTGTCTTAGATTTTCTAAACAAAATCCGCAATTACTTAGTTGCCAATCTACCATATTATGTTTCTTTTTCAAATTACAGTTTAGAACTGTTTTTTAAATTCTAACCTATCGGGGGAGGGGGGATTGGTTTGAGGTGGGTGAGAGGAGAGGGTCCAGATGGCGGGGGAGAGGGTCCAGAAAGGACAGCTCCTTGGTTAACAAGCTAGTAATAGTATAACTACAAACGTTCATTGATACCAACCACGGTGTTAATTCTTTTTTTTTGGATTTTCGGCCTTTCAAGCCATAAGCCAATTCATGATACTTATGATTATTTTTAAAATTTGTCTCTACCCAGGGATCAGATTTTAGCCTGATGCCTCGAGTCGAATTCGAACCCGGGCCCACTTGGTTAGCAGGCTGGTATGCTAACCCCTAGCCTAACCAGACCCCTAGGTGTTAATTATTATTAAAAGATTCATCAACTCTGGGGGAGGGAGGGAAGGGGGGGTCAAAAAATGAAAATATAGCCTCTTGTACCAAACTCAACCAAATTTTGTAGACATATCAGTGGGCCCCCAAAAGTCTAAAAATGGAAAAACTAACCCCCCCCCCTCCCTACATAATTATAAATAATTTTATTAAATATTAAATATAAGTGAGGGGCCAGATTGTATGGTAAAGTCAAGTGGATGACCACATCAGAACACGTCAGTTTATTTCAAATAACTACCGCTATTTTAAATCATTCATAAAAAACAGTTTAGAGAAGTTTTTATAACCACTTTTTTGGCTGGTCTGATGGATTTTACATTTGGAAAGAAAGAAAAAATATTATTATTTCTTAAATAATTTTCATTTCACATGTCAATTTGAAAAAAAAATAATAATAGTGTCATGATATATTTATAGAAAGAAATCCATTTAAGATTTTCCGAAAAACTATGAATAAAATCATAAGATATTAATAAAAATATATATACACAATGCAGTTCAACAACAGAAACTGGAATAAATGAAATGAAAAATAATAATCAAACGCATAGGTAAACAGGTCTTAAATTAATCTTATTCCATAATGCGCAAATAAATTTAATTTTAAAACAGTCTCTAGGTCTATAAATAGATAAAATAAATTAAAGTTAAAATAGAATATATTAATAACAGTATAAATGTGAGTTGCTAAGGGAATAAATGTCATTTAACTCGTTTTTTCATAATATCTGTAATAATTCCTATCAGTTTAATTAAAAAAGAAAGAGATAACTGTTTATGAGTTCATGACAGAAACAACGAAACAACAACAACAACAACATCAACAATGTTTTGTAGAAATCATTAATCAGATGTCTAAAACTTTTTAATTAATTAACTTTTAATATTAAATTTAATTTTCAAAAATAGCAACCATGTGCTAATGTGAGGAAATTATTTAGTTGTAATATTATAATTATAATAAAGAATAATATAAAAAAGAATTATAACTTATTTATAAATAATATGTATTAATTTTCTCATGGGTGGTGTAAACCGAAAAATCTTCTAGAATAATATGTGCCCCTATAGAAGTGAATTCAATATATACCAGTATCAGTGGCGGGCGGTGACTTTTCAACAAGGGGATGCTGTCTAAAAAATAGACCTTCATTTTTTTAAATTTTATTTTATCCTTTGCTCCTTTTTGTAAAATTTATCGATAACCGCATCATAGAATTTTTCGTTATTTTTTTAAATTTAACATTAGATTTTCTTATTAATTGATATTTAAACAGAGCGATTGTCATTTTTCTACCGGAGAATAATTTTTTTTATGAAAATGATGAGAGAAGGGGTTACACCAAAAAGGTGCAACCCCTAAAGGCCTGGATAGGCCCTTCCATCGTGAAAAGAAGAAGAAAGAATTTTATGGGCTGGGCGGGGGTCGAAGGTATCTGTGGATACGGGTCTTAAATAGCTGAAGGTTATAAATCGCGGGAAAGATGGTGGCAGGGAGCGAGTTCCAGTCTCTAGAGGTCATAGGGATAAAAGAGTTGGCGAAAGCACTTGTTCGACTTTTATCCAATTTGACAGCGAAGGGGTGCTGAACGTTTGAAAACCGCGTGTTTCTCGTAAAGAGGGCATTGAGGGATAATTGATTTCAGCTCGACTGAACAGACACCGTGATAGTATCTGTAGTACAGGGAAAGGGCAGAAACGGTTCTTCGGTGAGCCAGGAAGTCGAGTGAGTTGGTTAGAGCCGGGTCTCCTATTAGTTTAATTGCTCGCTTTTGAATTGCATCCAGTGTAGCAAGATAATGCTTGGAGGCACCCCTCCACAGATCAGAGGCATATTCGAGACAGGGACGAATTTGAGCCTTGTACAGTATTAGAAGTTGACTTTAATTTAGAATATTAAATAAAAATAAATTGTAAAACGAAAATCCTGAAAAAATAAATTAAAAAAAAAAATGAATTAATTAATATGAGCCCATCTTCTGGATTTATCATGAAAATGGGCTCATAACCCTAAATATTAATATATATATATAGAGTTATGCTAACAAGCATCTTGTCTTTTAATTTTTTGTGAAAACCTACCTAGAATTTTATATTTTTTAAATTTTAAAAGTTTTTCAAATTTTTTAAATTTTCTTTATTTTATTCAAATATCTTTCACCAAGAACCTACAACATTCTCCCTTAACAAAATTAATAAATAATAATTGGTGGTTTTTCGTTAAAAGTAGTCTAGAAGTAAAATAATTACCTATAAATTTTTGACGTTTAATTTATTTACAATTATTCATAAATTAGTTAAAGAAAACGTAATGCTTGAGAACTCAATAAGTTAATTAGGATTTGACTTAGAATATCAAAGAAATCCGTTGAAGTAATATAATCTGACTAACTATAGTATGACGGGAGAATATTACACTATTATTTACATAATTGACATTCCCTAGCATTATTCCGATTATTCGGTTTGTCAACTTTGGCCAACCAGGATGATTGACTTAAAATAGTTGTCAATCAAATCTTTCCAATTTGAAATTATTATTATCAATATTCATTTATACATCTATTCTAAACTTAACTAAGCCCATTGTATTTTACAGAATTTTTGATCTGCAAGATTTTTGGGATTAGATTACTCATCGCATGATGAAATTTAAAAATTAATTAAAATTTTAACATGGGTAAGTGTTTTCATTCAAAAAGAAATTAACGGAAATTTCCTATTCGAAAAGGTAGAAAAATTAAAGGACATAATAAAATAAAGATTTTACTTCAAAATTAGAAGAAAAAAAACATTGAACATAAAAACATTGAACATAAAATATTGAACATAAAATATAAAATTCAACTGCCGATACACTCACTCATTATCAAAATATTCCAAAACACTGGACATAGAAACGTGAAATTTGGAGAGAAAATTACTTCTATGACATAATGGTTCATTAAGAAAGGATTTTCCGAAATTCGTCCCCTAAGAAGGCAAAGTGTATTTTCAGTGATTATAAAATATATCTTAAGGAGGTTCGGGAAAGCTTATCTATCTGGTTGATCTACGAAAAAATCTTTTGTATTTCTGCAGAGTGACAACTTCTGCCAACTAAATTTTTTAATAAAAAAAATTGTTAATAATGAGGTTAATTCCGAATAAAAATCTTTGTTTTGATAATTTTAATAATAAAAGAATATTCAGAAAAAAAAATTATTTAACACAAAAACGATTTCAAGAAATACTATAGCGTTGGAATTCTACATTAGTGCTTTTGTTATATTCTGTTGTCTGCAAATACCTTTTTATTTTTACATTTATAAATAATGATTTAACTAGACTGTCAAATCTATTGAAAAATGTATCATTTGATTCACAAAAGTTTAATTATTGATCTGTATAAATTGTTGAAAATGCTATGCCTATTTTGTATAGAAGTTATAGCTCTTTAAAAAGCTCTGTCCATTTACATCCATGTTAAAAGGACAATTTTCAAGCATTTATTTCTCGGTAATGGGACAGATGATCAACTTCAAATTTCGAGAATAAATATTTAATACATCTCAATGATTCAATGGTAAAAAAAATTGAGAATTTTCTTATAAAAATGATAAACAGTCACGAACCACCTTAGGGACAACAAGATATCTATTTGTTTTTTTCTTATTAAAATACTACATACAAATTTCTAAAAAGTGATTTAATGATTTTTTTTTAAATTCGATCCCTAAATGGGTCAAAAAGAGAAAAATGTTCTTACACTGGTTCACACTGATTTATGGATTATCTGTTAATAAGAATGCTTAGATATCTACTTGAATTTTGTTTACAAATATTTTACATATAAATATCTAAAAAGTATTGTAGTATAAGGGCTTTTTAAAATTCGATCTCTAAGGGAATCAAAGTGGGCGAATTGTCTTTGCAATGTGTTTACATTAATTATTTATTATTTATTAACGAGATAAAGAGATTTACTTGCTTTTTGCTAAATAAAATTCTGCAAACAAATATCGAAAAAATAATTTCAGGATTTAATGAAACTTGACATCTCACTGGGTCAAAGGGGAAAATGTGTTTACATTGATTATACATTATCTATTAAGAAGGGTAAGATATCTACTTGCTTTTTATTTATTAACTAATATATATCAAAAATTTCAGGATTTTTTGAAATTCGACCCTTAACCACCCAAAATGTGAATGGGGGAAAAAAAGTAGAACTCTTTCCGATTTGAATCAAATTTTGTAGATTTTTCTAAAAATTATGTTAATGGGGGAGGGGGGCAATTCAAAAATCGGCTAGCCCAGATAAATATAAAAATGTATAAAATTAGTTACCCATTGATAGAGATTTTCTTTAGGAGACGGACTGGTATAAATATGCAATTGGATGTTGATGAAAGCAGTCCACGGTGGTTGTAAAAAATAATAAAACCTCTATAGTCTTATTTTTTTACAACCACCGTGGACTGCTTTCATCAACATCCAATTGCTTAGTTACCCATATTTGAAAAAATAAATGTTAACAAAATTTGATAGTAAGTAGCTTTAAACATTTATAAAATACACTTAAATGTATGTAGAACCATACAAAATACTAACTAACAAAATTTGGTTTTTGTAATTATATTTATATAAATAATAATTCATTTTTAGAATATAAAAATTATATATATATATGCTACATAGGGGGCATAAGAATATTAGAAAGGCTTAGGTGGGACATGACACAAAAAATTTTGGGAAACACTGCTTTAAAGTAATTTGGAATAACATAATAATAATAGTAGTATATTGAAAGATTAAACCATTAAGAAATAAGAATAATAAAATAATTAAGAAAAGGAGGAAAAAAAATTGTTTTTCTATGCCTTTGTTAAGAATGAAGAAAGTTTTTGAACACTACTGTGGAGAGAAGAAGGAAACATTTTATTTGTTTCATTCATTGACCCTTTGAAACCCTGAAGAAGGAGGGAAAAATCCTCCCAAACGTCGGTTTGAAAGGAAAGGAGGAAGGATTCCAATAAATTACACCTTATTTTATATGTGTTAATTTTTTCTTTTCTCACTACCTCTGGGCTGCCTTCCATCACATTCAATTAAGAATAATAAACGTTTCATCTTTCGAAAAAGAATGATTAAACAATGATTAATGAAGTTAATCGCGAGTGAAACCGATTGCAGTGTTAGTACGTTGTTCTGTGAACAAGCGAACGTGTGTTGTTTTCGTGAAATACAATCTATCGGCTTTCAACAAATGAATGTACATTGTGAATGTAAATTACCAACAAGATAATGTTTAATGTGTCATCTATCAAAGTGTATTGTCCGGTAGGCGTTCAAATTCACATTCGTTGGAAATGCCCCCAAGACAATATTAAATATTCCTTTTTATATGAATGCTTCACTGGCCAAATCGATTAACTCCATAAAACAAACAGTGGAGAAATACGATGAAATAATGTACATTATTATATTATTTATTATTCAATGGCCAAAATATTTTTCTTATTTAGTGGTTATTAATACTTATTAACTCCGCCAAGGACGGTCCCAAGCCCGGATGCAAAAGGAGGAGGGTTAGGCGTAGGGTTAACAACCCTACCCCGGAAAAACCCCATTGTTAAAAAACATGGAATAAAGATAATCCATGAGGCCAAGACCCACCCAGGGTTAGAGCCGAAGAGTAAGTAAGTAAGTAATAAGGAAATCTCTGCGTTACTAAGGTAAATATTTTGTTTATTTTTAAAATAATTTTTTTTTTTAGATAATATGGTTGAAAGAGGGGTCAATCCAGGGTTAGGACTAGAAGTATAGGTGTTGAAACCTGTGGTGGTTTTTGTTATGAGGATGATTCAGATGGTTATTTAGATTATAAGGATTTAGGGAAAAATGGTATTAATTCAAATAGGTCTGGTTCCTACAAGTTAGTTAATTCAGATATTAATATGTAGGTTTGCATTCATTTGTAGGATCTGTCATTGATTTGTGAAACAGTCTATTTATTACCACTTGGGATTATAGTATGATTAAATCAATTATAAAGTTTATCAAGTCCTAAAGTTCTAGAGTTGTTCAAAATTTTATTTAGTTCTCACAAACAGAGATTAGCTGAGGTAGAGAGAGGTCATAATAGGTCATACCATCCTTGTTAAGGTTAAATTGAAAGTTTTTGTTCCCAGGGTGTCAGAATTTGTATATATTGAAGGAGACAATAAAAGAGTGTGTCTTCTGCTGGAATTATAAATTTGATTTATAACGACAAAGGTTTTACCAGGTTTCCTTAACAACTTATGCCAAATGTCGGGATGGCTAATGCGTCGCTTGCTCCTGGTATCGGGTTTTTACGCGGAATTTGTAAATTACTTTTTGTCTTTTTATGGAAATCTATGGTCATGTTATTTGTTAATGAGCATATATTTCTATTTTTTTTTTGTGCTTGTTTATTATTTCTTAAATTGTTGTAGTTAATTTGTATTGATGTTTGTTAATGTATTGTAGTTAGATTGTATTGATCTTTAGAGGACCTAGCCACCGAGGACTTGTCCCTCTAAGGGGTCGAGGAATAAAGATTAATTAATTTATTTATTTATTTAAATAATACTTATTATTAAAGAAATTTGTTTTGAATATATACAGTTAGGAGACAATCATGTGATTTGAAATTAAAACTTATTAAAATTCAGAAAGTGGAGTGACAAGTGAAGCATTCACATACCCTATTTTTAATCTTGGTAACAAATAGACACAGGAAACAGAAAAAATACAATGGCACATTAACGTAAGGGGAATTGATCTATAATCAATGGGTAAATTAAAATGAGGGTGTCCTCTTACAATCAAACTTCCAGATAGCCTGATGTGAACAAACAAGGCCTTAGAATATTTAGTTAGTGGCTAATATAGAAAATTAATTGTTAATTTATTGCGACTCTTCAGGAGGCCACAATTAATCTACCTCACATCTCATGGATTGGTTAAGGGCCGTCAATAAATTACGTCACGCAGTAAGTAGGGAGGGAAGGGGGCATCTCAAATTTGTGACAAAATGTGATAGGGTGCTCGGGATCTTAAAAATTGTGATGTCACAAAAGTTAAATTAAAATGAAATTTTCTCTGGAGAGAGACGGACTGGTAGAAACTCTTTAATTGAATGTAATGGAAGGTAGCCCAGAGGTGATGAGGAAAGAAAAAATTAACACATATCAAATAAGGTGTAATTTATTGGAATCCTTCCTCCTTTCCTTTCAAACCGACGTTTCGGAGGATTTTTCCCTCCCTCTTCAGGGTCTATAAACCAAATATTACAAAATTATAAATTATACATAAAATGTACAAAGGCCAAACAAAACGGCGACTAGGTGAGAGAATACGAGAACACGAACTATCTATCTCAAAAATAATTGGAAACAATACGGCCCTTGCAAATCATGCCCAAGATAAAAAACATCAATTTAATTTTAACAATTTCAAAATTCAATTTTATGAACGAAATTATTTTAAAAGAAGAATCTTAGAAATGTTTTGCATTAAAAAATCTCTCACATCGCGCCGGAAATGATAGATCGGACGTGTTGGATCTGAATATATGCTATGACGGAATTGTGAATAGATTGAAATTGATCAATGAATGAATGAGTTGTAAATAATGGAATTTCGCTATCTGTGCATATTGTATATTGTATTGTATATGTTAAAAAAAATATATATTGTATATTCGTATATATATGTAAAGATTGTAATAAGTGAATTGATCAATGAACGAATGAAATATAGATGTATGATGTATATTTTTATGTTGTATATTTGTATGAATTATGAATGTATGGTGTATATTTGTGTATAAGAAAAAAAATTTTTGAATAAGTGAATTGATCAATGAACGAATGAGGTGTGAATTGTGAAATTGTGCTATTTGTACATTTTTGTATATTGGGTTATATGAACCAACCATATTAATTGAGAATATGTTAATAACTAATCCCAGTACGCACTCTTGTGCGCATCTGTCATGGAAGGGGGTTTGGTCTATATATGTTTGATTCAAAAGCCATTTGGCTATCTAATTAAGAAAAGGAGGAAAAAAAATTGTTTTTCTATGCCTTTGTTAAAATGAAGAAAGTTTTTGAACACTCCTGTGGAGAGAAGAAGGAAACATTTTATTTGTTTCTCATTGGGTCAATTTGACCCTTTGAAGTGAGTAAATTATATATATATATATATTTTTTTTTTCTATTGATAATCTGGCTGTTTACATTATATTTATAATTGTATTATTTTATTGTTGAAATGAATGTTGACCAACCCCATTTTTATAATTTTGTAATATTTGGTTTATAGACCCTGAAGAAGGAAGGAAAAATCCTCCGAAACGTCGGTTTGAAAGGAAAGGAGGAAGGATTCCAATAAATTACACCTTATTTGATATGTGTTAATTTTTTCTTTCCTCACTACCTCTGGGCCGCCTTCCATTACATTCAGTTAAATTAAAATTTTTTTAAAATTTTCAAATAAATTTTTAGATTTCAGGTTATAAAAAAGTTGGTAAAATAAATCTATACAAAAAATGTCTACAATTATTAAATTATGGGGTATTAAAGTGATAGTGTGACGTCACAATACAGGGGTCTCAATGAAAATGTGACACAGGGGGGTCTAAAAATCTTGAAATTCGTGTGAAGTAATTTATGGACGGCCCCTTAAGTAAAATGTTTTATATCAAAAAATTATAAGATAAAAGTACCCAATGGGGGGGGGGTATTAACCCCTCCCAAAATGTTGATATATGTTAAACATCGAAATTTTATAGGAAATAAATAAACGTTTAATAAAAATTTAATAAAAAAATATTCTGAAAATAAAAGCAATCTGACCATCAGGGAGGTCATGCCTCCTACTCTTAGGAGTATATTCATATTCCTAAGTCCTCGGTGGATAACTAACCCCCTAAAAAAAAAAAAAATTCTAGCTACTGCCTTGATAAGATATATAATATACTATATGTACATCCGAAATGCTTATAGAAAATCCAAAGGTCAACTTAGGTTTAGTCAAAATAGCATAGAATTTTTGGCCATTTTGGCTCTAACTTAAGTAATTGTACACATATATATATATAACGGGGATTTATGCTGTAGTTTTTCAGAAGATGAACGATTGGTACTAAAAGGCTTGCTACTTGATATAGATTTATACACAAGGTCTTTTTGTAAATAAAACCATTTTCCCTTTCTGCTCGAAGCAAAAACTTATTCCTTGGGGGGAAAGATATACCGAGATACCCTTTATATTTTAAATTTAAATTAATGCTAGTACTTTTGAGTATCCCCTCTAGTTAAATGTCATCCTTTCGCATACTGGTCACAAGAATTAATATTTAAGTAATGGGTTATGCTAAAAATAAAAAATATATATATATATTTTCTGTTAATCTCTTGGCATTTCATCATCTATATCTCGAGACATAATTTTTTTAACATTTTTATTATTTTTTTTATCTCGTGTTTTATTTCAGAACCGGCTACAGTTTGGGATTTGAGCAGATGCATCAGTCGAACCTGCCTAGTTACAGTATTGTTTTTAGATACAATTTTTTGAAATTTTGGGTAGATTTGAAAAAGTATTTTATGCTTAGCAGCACTTGTTATTCAAAATCCATAGGTAGAAGCTGAAAACATCGCGTTCTAAATAGAAAATCTTGATAAATTCTATAATTGTACAATATCCAAAAAAAGCCTGCAAATCATCAGGCTGATTGTGAACCTTTTTTCGTTTGATTTAACATTTATTTTGTAAAAAAAAAAAATACAATTGAGAAATATATATAAATGACAGTAAAAAAATTATATTTTTGGAGTTGGGAAGCAGATGGGTTATCTGTTATTGTCATCTTCGTGTCGCATTTCATGCATTTGACAGAATACTTGAGACGAAAAGAATTGTTAACTCATAGCTGTTACATATATAATCCTATTTTTAACCGACTTCAAAAAAGGAGGAGGTTCTCTATTCGACTGATTTTTTTTTTTTGTGTCTATATAACCTCATATCTCCGCCAATTGTGAACCAATTTTGATGATTTTTTTGCATTGGGTTCAGCCTAGCTTCCGATTGGTCCCGTTTTTTTTCATTGGTATTGGACTTTTTTTGTTAGGTTTCTTCAGGCCTAACTTCTTTGTTTATGAACCGATTTCGATGATTCTTGTTTTATTGGAAAGGGGGTATCTTAGTGATGGTGCCATATTAAGTTGGTCAAGTTTTGATGATATGATCAACGACGAAATAACGGAAATCTCCAATTCTTATGATCAAATAATCGAAATTATAATAAATAAAATCTTTTATAAAAAAAATCTTAAAACATTCATTTAAAACCCGCAAACGTTTCGAGAGAATTTTTATATTTATAGATTGAATTTTATTATCATTCGATTCATTCGCCCGACGCTTTTTCTTTCGAGATGCATGCAAGGTATTATATTAAGTTACTTTTAATAACATCACTAAAAAGAGAAAAATAAAAATAATTTTTAATAAAAAAAAATAAAATCAACTTCAAAAAAATTAAATGCAACAAACAAAATAATAAGAACTTAAAAATAAAATAAAATACACTAAAAGGTATAAAATAATTATCTTATTTAGTTACAATTAGACGACGAAATATTAACATGATATTACTTTTTGAAGTCGGTGCCAAACAAATTATATAAGCCAAACGTACTAAGTACGATCCTTCGAGTGCGATTTATAAAATGTATATGTTTGGCACCGACTTCAAAAAGTAATATCATGTTAATATTTCGTCGTTTAATTGTAACTAAATAAGATAATTATTTTATACCTTTTAGTGTATTTTATTTTATTTTTAAGTTCTTATTATTTTATTTGTTGCATTTAATTTTTTTGAAGTCGGTTTTATAAATATATGTGTTTTGTATTTATAATAGTACTCTATTCTCTCCTCCTAAAAATGTAGTTAATTAATTTTCCCTTTCTTAATTATTTTATTTTATAGACAAATAAAATTCATGTATTCCTAACTATTATTTTTAGAGAGAATATGATGTTACTTCTAGGTTAAAGCATTTTAAAATTATTATTGTAATCTGAATATAAGCTATTATATATTTATATTGGAGTACTAAATTATAACATAGATTTTATAAAATATTAAACAGTATTTTAGAATGCATTTAGTTAGACCCTGGTAGAAAAATTCAACAGAAATTGATCAGAAAAAGAGCATATTTTCTGTTTGGCCGGCTGGAAAATTACCATAAAATCTGGCCAGAATTTAAATGTAAATGTAAGATTGTTACAGCCATATTGTGGACAGTTTGGGTCGTCATATAATCTGCCATGGTTCTGGTCAGAATATGCCCTTAAAATTGATACCGTTCCGCCACATTATGGCCGGCTTAGATGCTATATGTAAGCCATATAATCTTCCTTGCTTCTGGTTGGAATATGCCTGTTGCATTAAAAGCCCGTCTTTAGTAAGAACGGGTTCTTACTAGTTAAAACGCGTTTCACTGAATACCTTTGTGGCTTTTTGTTATTTTCAGGATGCAAAAAAATGGAATATTGACTTAGATATCTTTGAAAAAGGGTTATCTTCTACTGAATCTATTATTAATTATTTTTAATGGTGAATGTTTCAAATTTTGAAAATTTTCAAAACTCAAAGGGTAATGGAATGTAGCTCGGATTCTCGTAATTTTTCAAAGTTATCTTAATTCTACTTTACTCAGCAAAATGAATTTTTAGATTGATCAAGATACTTTAGTTTTAATATCATATTTTAATACCACTTTGTAAACGTAATTAACCGTCTTTCTTTTATGCGTATAAATTATTCGATAAAATAAACTGATGTGGCCATCGACATAACTACCATACACCTGGCCCCTCTCTTATATTTAATATTTAATAAAATAATTTATAATCATCTACAAAAGAATCCACCGTCTTAATTAGCAATTAATATTATTTCCTTTTAAATATTGAACTCTTTTAGGATAAATAGATTTCTAGTATTTTTGGTTTTAAATTTTAATTATTTTTGACCCCCCTCCCCCCTTTGGATCACTATTATTTTCACATGGGGAATAATTTTCGTAAGGTCGTAAAGGGTGCATAAGCAAAATTTCGTACAAATCAATCAAATGGTCTAGGATTTATATTGATAGGTATATTTTTAATTTTTGAACCTCCCTCTAAGTTTTTTTTTTATCAATTTAATTTGATATAATGACCATTATAAAAGCTGCTTTAGGTACAACTAATGCTAAAAGAGTGTCCATTAGGGTGGTCCTTATTTTGAATATTTTCGAATTTTTATGCTGACAGAGGCTCAATATGGTTCGAAATAAATAAAAAAAAAAACAATCACCCAAGTTTCAATTCTCTATCTGAATTTTAACCTGTGCCACACAGCGATGCAAGTTTCTCATCTAAATACCATATAATAACATGGGTTTTTGGCAGTGAACGATCAATATTTTATTCCGGCCAAAGTAATGGTTCAAAAAATTTGAAACTCAATAGACTTTACTACGTATAATAGTAGCTATCCCTCAGAATTTTCACGGATTTTTAGCTATTATAATTTTGGAATCTATAACTTACTAACACCAAGATATAGCAGTAGTTTTCCTAGCTGTAACTCCAAAATTATAATAGCTAAAATTCTGTAAAAATTCTGAAAGATAGCTAGTATTATAAGGATTAAGTTTACGGAGTTTTAAATTTTTTGAACCATTTCTTTGGCCGGAATTTTTTTTTTTTTTTTTTAATGCAATCGAATGCAAGAAGGGGTGCACCAGTAAAGGTGTAGCCCCTATGGATCTCGAAGGACCCTTGCATTACCGAAGAGAAGGGAAAGTTGATTAAGTGAGAGGGTGTAGACGTAGGTGTCTATGCACCCTGGTTTTGAAGGTTTGAAGATCATAGGTGCTGGGAAAGATAGAGGCTGGGAGAGAGTTCCAGTTCCTTGAAGTCATGGGGATATATGTATTCGCGAATGAAGTGGTCCGGCACTTTTCCAATTTGACCGCAAAAGAGTGTTGGGAGTCGGCAAAACGTGTGCTGCGTGCAAAGTATGCTTTGGGGGGAATTATTGACTTTATCTCATCAGAGCACCTGCCGTGATAGTATCTATAGAAAAGGGAAAGGGCAGAGACATCTCTTCGATGAGCCAACGAGTCGAGGGAGTCGGTGAGGGTAGAATCGTCAATTAGCCTGACGGCTCGTTTCTGAATTGCATCAAGGGTAGCAAGAGAATATTTTGAGGCTCCTCTCCACAGATGAGAGCAGTATTCGAGATAGGGGCGGATTTGGGCCTTGTAGATGGTGAGAAGTTGTGGGGGTTTGTAAAATCGCTTGGACCTGAATAAGAAGCCAATCTTCCTTGCTGCAGATTTCGCCACAGAGGAGATGTGTTCATTCCAAGACAGGTCAGATGCGACAGAGACGCCCAACATGGATAGGCTGTCACACATTTTCAGGGAATGAAAAATTGATATTTCAATACCAAAAACTCCATGTTATTTAGATGGGAAACTTACATCGCTGTACGGCACAGGTTTAATTGAGATAGAGACTTGAAACTCGGGGGATTTTTTTATTTATTTCGAACCATATGACCCTCTGTGAGTCTAAAAATTCAAAAATACCCAAAATATGGACCACCCTAGTGTCCATGTTCATGTCCATTCATCTTAACTGCTCAGAACTTAAGAATGTTTCAGAAAGATAGAGATATAGTTTGAAAATCTATTGAATTTTTTGAACATATAAATATCGCTTTAATTTGTAAAATATTAAGTAATATACTCAATTAAATAATATTATTTTTGATTCATATATACTTGATTAAACATTTTATAGAAAAAAGTATTTATTGCAGCTCATAATTTAATCCCCATAATAAAAACCATGCTATTCAATCCATTATAAAGTTCAATAGTATTTTAAATCTATAGATCATAAACATTAAAAAATTGTAAAATGATTACTATATGAATCCAAATTATTTTTTCATTCTGTTTAATTTTTCGAAGAGAGCCATTAGTCTCTGCTATCATCAGTTGTTCTAATTATTATTTATTATCCGTATTCCAACCATAAATCAAAGTTTGAATGAAACGTGACATTTGTATTATTTTTTTTATATGGGTTGATCTGGAAGTCTGGATCTTTGTGCTTTCCACTTTAAAAAAGAGAGAATTCGTGGTGTTTCTGTGTGTAACGCTTAGAGCTCTCGGTAAATGTGCATTTCTCCCCGAAAGAGGTAAAGGGCTTTCTACGTGACCCTTTGGCAACAGGAGAAAATTCGATTTAGCAACTAACTCTCGTTTGTCTCGCTCCATTAAAATGAAAGAAGAGAGAAAATTATTCAGAAATGGTTTCGCTTCAAATAGGGGGTTGCAAAAGAAATGCTTCTAATGATTTATAATATTAAGGGTCAGTTTCTCTCTGGATTTTTCTGGATACGAAAAAAAGGCGAGAGTGCTGATACTGCAAAGTTATACAAACCAGTAGCATAGATTTAATGGGTAGATTCGAAAGAATAATGTAGAATAAAATATCCAATCTATACCTACGTAATAGTAAATTGATAGAAAATGTGAAAATTTAAGACTTGGTACATATTTTGTCAATCGGCAATTTGTAAACATATAACAGTAAGCTGAAACTTTGCAGATACACAGAGACAGTCTCTGTAAAACTCCTGATGATGAGCTAATTACCCAAAATATATCGAAATATAACAACGAAATGTTTTTTAATACAAAATATCATATCTATACATAATAGTAAATTGATAGAAAATGTGAAAATTTAAAAGACTTGGTATACATTTTGGCAATCGGCAATTTGTAAACATATAACAGTAAGATGAAACTTTGTAGGAAATCAAAGACAGTCTCTGTAAAACTCCTGATGATGGGCTAATTACCCGAAATATATCGAGATATAAGAACTAAATGTTTTAACTCAAAATAGTTTTTATTCATTTCTTTACTGTGAAACATCACCAACTCCAAATCATTAGAATTTAAAAAATATTTCAATATAAACAAACACTGCGTTCCGTAAGTTTTTTTTAAGGACTCATTAAGCTTCTCAACTGATCTGTTTTATAAAATTATTATTATCTTTATTATTACTTACACTCAAAATATTCTCGATTGTTCAATTTATTAATATAAGTTCCCTATTCTTCTTAGATTATCTTGTATTATGGTTCTTCAGTATATATCAGGTGTCGGCAACCTTTTTTGGCTGCGGGTCAAAATCAACCAAAATGTGAAAACATTCTTAAGATAAATTCTATTGAATATATAATAAAAATGTGTATTATATATACATATTATATGAGTTATAATAAAGAATTTTTTTGTTTGTTTTGTTTTTCCTTATGTTATTATTATTATTTTTATAATAAATGTTAGCGTAACCATACTATTGACATCCGATGTACTTTCATCGATTGCAAGGCGAATTAGGTCTTTAAAATATCATTTTTGACTTGTGGATCAATAATTTTGGGCATATCTTTAATGCGAAGATGATCTGTTCTTGTTGATAGTGTCATTTAATTAATCCTCTACAATATTTTTTTTTATTTGCGAAGTCATTAAATAAATTTTTGGGTCAATTTATGAATGGATTTTTCAAAAATTCGCCATCTGTAAGCGGGTTTCCCTTGCTACCAATGCTAACATCTGGAACAAAACTGGTAGATGTAGTGTAAATATGGCTGATAACAAGACTCTTGGGGGAGTCGGGTAGCTCAGTCAGCTAACGCACTGGCCTCGCTTCGGCATCGATCGATTATGACGATGTTGGAGTGGAGGTCCGGGGTTCGATCCTGGCTGGCAAATAAAAATTTTCTACCGGCTGAGAACTCGGCTCCTCACTAACCCTACAACACTCTACTTATATGCTGTCTAAATGGGCTTTGCTCCCGGTGACATTAAATAAATAATAAAAAAAAAACAAGACTCTTTAAAAATTTCTTTTGTTTTCTAGTAAATCAAAATATATATATGTATAAATTATAACACAATTATTGCAAAATATTGAAAGATTAAATAAAATTGATTTTTCACCGAACTCAAGTGGATCACTTGAAATTATCAAATGCGTCATTTGGTGAATTTATACAAAAGAAAAATGTCATAGATGTTAGGTACATTTGAGTTTGTTGATTGTTGTTTGTCTTTTTTTTCGATTTTTGCTTTTGTTGAGATATGTTTGTGAAAGTGGTAATATATAAAAGAATTATGTAGACTGTTTTGTGTTAACTCAAGATGGGTTCAACTAGGCTCGAAACATATTTTAACAATGATAAATTTTTCAAAAATTAAAAAGTTTTTTCTTTCTCTTTTAATAATACAAGATTGATAAGAAGAATAGGGAAGTTATATTTATTATTAGTGGAAAGTGGGGGAATATCGACCATCGGGCAAAATCGTCCAGGTTTCAAATCTCATAAATTTGGCGCCATACGAGCGAAATTTAGAGACCATTCGAAGGATGCCCTAGTAGCACAATGTTTCAAACTATATAGTAAATATATAGATTCTCTAAAACTATATAGGCGCTATATATAGTTACTATATAGTTTGAAACATTGTGCTACTACGGTGGCATCGTATATGCCTAATTTATATGATTAGAATTGTGCCATCCCTCGTCTTCTCTACATGCTATCAGTTTTGCTGATGTCTAGACTTTTCTTATTAAAATTGTGCTGGCCTCATTAAGGAAAAAACACTTTCATATTTTCTAAATGTATTGCATTTTACGTTCCTAGGATACAGCGGATATTTTTCAATAATTTATGTCTAATTTCGTTCATTTTTAATCTATATTTTTCGTAAAAATTTTTTTAATGTTAAGTGTGTTGGTTCGGGTAAAGTCGATCATGCTGGTCGATGTACCCTCCAGTGATCGATATTACCCAACCTAATATTTACACTTGGTAGGTATGGGGTAATGACTATTTTAAATCAAGTGCGTAATAAATATAAACATTACATGACTGAACATTTAATTTCAAATGTCATGAACTTACGTCCGAAAATCTGGACATTCTTCGTGGTGCCGTTCTTATGCAACTTGGGGCCTTGCTGACTGTACTAACGCTGAAAAAGCGTCAGTGTATATTTGTGGCCTTTGCTCATTTTAAAATAATGTTAAAATGTTAAAACTAATGTTGCAATGTTAAAATGAAATTTATTTCAAAATATTACTTCTTGGTCGATTTCGCCCTCGGCCGTGATCGATATTACCCTGCCGGCCGAAATTACCCCATATTTTTCACTTAAAAAAAAAAAAATACCTTATTAAAAAATATTTGGTTGTTTGGAAATCCAATAGAAGAAACTCATATTAGATAAAGTAACCAAGCAATTTGACCGTTTTGAGCATCTTATTACCAAGATTAATACTTGATATTTTGAACATCACTTAACTAGTCGATATTCCCCCACTTTCCCCTACTATTATTATATTCCTGAGGGGATAAACCCTCTTACATGCAATAATATATACATAATTATCTAATAAGATCTTTGATTTGATCTTAAATTATTATTATTATTTTATTTAATTATTGCTCTCTTGTTTTCGTTCATTTATTTAATCAGAAGTACCTAAAGGTGGTTGCGAATCTTAGAAAAGTCTACATTTTTTTTCCTTAAATTGAAATAAAAATTTGTTTTTGAATTTTCAAAAATATATTTTCAAGTATAGAGTGAAGGTTTGTGAGCTAGAGAGAAATATTTATTCTCATTTCTCTAGCCACTGCCATACATTCATTCTAGTTGATATTTGTTTTAACGAAATGAAATAAAGTTGTCGTATGAGGCAAAGAAGGAACTTGCTGAAAGTTGATATGAACATGATCATTTTTCAGAGGCTGCTTCGTGGGGTGCTTTCAGTTCAGGTGAGGGTTCACATGCCCTGTTGCCCACGGGGGAATCGTCCGCTATTAAATAATAAAGTGGGTTTCTCTGTCTCTTTCTGCTTCACGCTTATTTTAACTAACTTCCAAACCACGCTAAAGGATTCAATTTTATCCTGGCGCTCACATAGTGAAAATAATCACGCAAAAAACAAACCTTTCAAGCAGAACCAAATGGGTTTAACTTTATAAGATAGTGGAATAATTGATTGGAGTGGCCCGTTCTTCAAGAGAATCGTTTCATTGCAGCCTGATCTATCTCGAAAACATTTCAATTACCACTTACCACGAAAAATGAGAGCTCAGATGAAACAATCTGGAAAATGTAATATCGATTTCGAATACTTATTGTATTTAATAAAAGGGCTTTATTATGGTTACACTGTTAAAAATTTCTTATATAATTTTACTATATAAAATTGGAAGTCGGGCCTCAAAACTTTTAGTAATATTATATACCAATATTGTAATCTTACAACATATTTTTTAGTAATACGTATCTAATTAATACAAGAAAAAAGTAAAGTTAGAATTTATTTTTTTATTTTTTCAATGAGTTAATGTGATTTTACCAGTATAATATAGTAGGTATTTTTACTACAGGCAATCTTGTAAATTTCATTTCTATCTATTTGTATTGTAAACATATAGTAAATTTACAATACAAATAGAGAGGAAATTTATAAAAAAAAATACTATATTATATTGGTAAAATCACATTAACACACTGACGAATGGATTTTTCAATTCTATTTCAGAAAATTTCAATTCTACATATTTCAGAAAATAAACATATACCTATAATTGAAGAGGAAATATGTAGACTGTAGAGCATCTTACATGGCTTTCTTTCCCTTACGAATAAGGGTATTAAATATAATCGGTCGTATTACTTTACTAAGTTAAAGTAGTAACTAGTAGTTAACTTAGTAAAGTAATGTGTTGGACCTATTTATTAATAGTTAGTTAAAATAATGTAGTCAGCACAAAACACTACAGATTGACACTCTCGACTCCCTAGCCCATCGTAGATCTGTCTCCGCCCTTTCTCTTTTTTTATAGATATTACCATGGCTTTTTTTCTAACGAGATAAAATCAATAATCTCTCTAAAGGCTTCATTTGCGCAAAATACGCGATTTTCTAAGATTCAACGCCCCTATGCGCTTAAATTGGATACTAATCAAACAAACGCATTTGTCAATTCGTTTATCCCTATGACATCTAGTGTCTGGAACTCTACCCCCGACAGTCTTCCCAGCAACTTATAACCTTCAATCTTTCAAGACCCGCATCCACAGATACCTTCAACTCCAACCCAATCCCTAAATCTCTTCTTATTTTCACAATACAAGGATCCACCGCTGACTACAGAGATTGTACCTTTTTGGTGCAACTTCTTCGTGTATCAAAATATCATTAGGTATAAAAAAAGATTATTTAAAATTTATAAGGGAAAGTCATTTGATATGCTCTACAGTCTACACAGTTCTGTTTCAATTATATATGTTTATTTTGTGAAATAAAATTGAAATTTTCTGAAATTCAATTGAAAATTCTGAAATTCAAATTATTGGGGTTTTCAGAAATACCCTTAGAAAAGGTGGTCTAGATTCCCGGACCCATCATGGTAGAACCCTCTCTAGCATTTCCGGACAGACATATTTTTTTGATTCTCCATTTTGAAATATTAGAGGGAGTTGTCAGTATTTTCCGAATTATCAGTGGACCCTAATTCCTCCTTCATTTCTCCAGGCTAAAGATAATAAAATAACCAATAAGAGTTGATAAAAGAGGAAAAAGGATCAAATTGGGTTGTAAATAAAAACTTGTAAAAAAAAGGTGGTCCCTTTCGAGCAACCAAAGGAGCCGCTGGCCAATCGAGAAACAACCCTGGGTTAAAGATGGAAGAGATACTAGGAATTTCGCTAAAGGCCGCATGGGCATAGCCAAAAGCGGCGAAAGCGAGGGGGAGGTGTCTAGAGAGGGGGCAGAGGAGGAGTGACACCCAATTGGAGGGGAAATCCTGTTAAAACGTATTATTACAATAAATAAATAAGCTTTAATTTCTTCCAACGATATAAGCAAATTTAATAATATAACAAACTAAAAATTACATATAAATTTATAATTTAAAAAACTAATATCCTGGTCTTTAGTTACACGTTTATGCTGGCCTAGAATTCACGGCCCTTGTTAATTAAAAATATATCAAAATTACTTTTCAAATCATTTTTCTATTCTTCAGTTATTAACTTGGCCTGTTCCCAATCTTGACAATAATAGCGACTTACCGAAGAGGGGGGGGGATTATAAATTATTTAATTATACCAGTGGCGTACCGGAGAAGGGAGGGTTTCGGAGTCTAGGGGGCGTAGTTCCCTGTCCAGTAAGATGCCGGCCGGAGGCGGGTTTCGCAGCTAGTATTTATGTATAATTCTATATATCACTGGTTTTTGATCCACACATATTTTCGTAATAATAAAATCAAATTTCTAGATCACTGACATCTCTCTCATGAAATGTTCACATCTATGTCTCAAAGTCAAAACTACACGTTTTGTGCTAGTGAGATTAATGATATACCTCTCTATAATACTGTGGCATATAAATAAACAGAAAAGCAGACAGATAGACAGATGACAAAGTATGAATAATAGAATGATGTTTGTAGAATTATGAATCCTACAAATGAAAAAACTAAGAGCAAATTCAAGAAATGTTCCTCAGATGCAAATAAATCTACCCATATTCGCATACATGTCGAAGTATAGTTTTAATTTGATTTTTTTTTTAATATCTTCTTTGGACTTGTCTGAAACGTGAAGAAAAATCATTTTCAACAAAGATGTCTATCTATCATCAGATATTCATGAAAACAATACACAGAAAGAGGGTGTTTGTTGGTTTCAAAATGTTTGTATTTTAGAAAGGAAGAACTAATTAGATTTTTGGTCTTCTACCTTCAAAACTTGCAATTAATTTTCGACACATCCCTAATTAATGGATATTTTATTAATTTATTTTTATTTGATAAAGAGAGGGCATAAGAAAATATAATACAAGATTTTGGACTTCGGAGTAGATCAAGTAGGAAATTTTCATCTCTATGGTCAAACCATTTGACCGCTTTGTTATGAGCGTAAATTTAATAGTGAAGAAGCGCTGACTAGTGACAAATCGCATGTTTCATGTAAACAAGGCTTTAGGGGGAGATTGAATTAATTTAATCTGAACAAGGCCTTTTTAGGTTCTATAAAAAAGGGAAATGGTTGGTAGGTTCAAAGGGGATATGCAAGGGTGAATCCCTAAATAATTTAGGGGTTTGAATCTGAATTGTATCTAGTGACTAAAGAACGTTTGGAAGCTTCTCCCAACAGGAGAATTTATACCACGAGAAATTGGGGTGAATGTGAACTATTGCTTGAACCTGAAAGGAAAGGCAAGGCCTTGAAGCAAGTTTAGCCATAGAGTAAATTGAACCCTTCATGAAAGGTTAAAGGTTTATTAAAGGTCTGAAATACAAATATATCGAATTTAATAGAAGAGGCAAGACAAACAATGAGATCTCAAAAACTACGATAAACGCAAGTTCTTTTATAGAAGATGACTTTTCTACGATATTTCGTGTCTAAAAGTGGATCGAAAACTGAGAATTTCCTTGACAAACGAGACACAGATTTTGTAATAATAAATGTTAGGATCCTGCTGTGCTCGCTGCCCTCTCGGGCATTTTGCCTGACATGCCACTCTATTGTTACGCCACTGGACTGATAGCTGGTATTTTCTTGTTGACAGATTAAGAAGATAAGAAAAAGAAAATACAAAGGAGAGTAAAATTTGGATACATGATACAAATAAGTAGAGATCAGAATTTTGAGAATATCATATTTTTTTCTCAGTTTTATTAAATTAAAAGGAAAAACACAGAGATATAGGTATTTTAAGGGCGGAAATCTCAATTATGAGAGCCGTTCTGAGGTATAAATTGACAATTTTTGTTTCTAATGGAATTCTTATCGATATTGCCGACCTCAAACTCATTCGTTGTATATAAATAAATACAGTTTAATAAGAAAATAAAAAGCATTCTATAATACTATCTATGCGTCTTTTACATGAATACGAACGCCCTTGTTTTTGTATTCATCATATTTATGAGCTGTTATATATTTGAGAAAACGACGGCTCCGAAAAAAACTCAAACGGTAGGTAAGTTTGCTTATTATTTGAATGGATGAAAGCTTGAGCTTTGCCAAATGCATTTCTTTATGAGCTCAGTATTCGCTCTGTTTTTCTCATGCTTGGATTACTTGATTATTAAGGTCTATTTAATCCGGGTCCAAGCAGAGGATTTCGGCAGAAATTGTTCGACGTCGGCGTCCCAACTATAGCTTGCAATTTTCGTTGAGTTTAAAATCCTTTACAAAAACGATGAAGCTATTGAATTTTTAATTATAAAAAAAGGGAGAAAAGCTTTTTTTTTAATTTAAAAATGTTGTGAAATAATTCAATTTAAAGCCATTCATGGTAAAAACCCGGTTACTCATTTATTTTCAAAATAAAATGAATCAAAATAATAATTTAAAGCATATTTTTTGTTAATATTTTATGAAGATTTTTTTTAACTTGTATTCAATATTTTAATAATAATAAAAAAAATTAATTTAATCTATTATCCAAACTAATATTAATTATCAGAAGCAAAAACAATTTAATTCAAAAATACTCACATTAAGCTTACTTTCAATAATTTTTAAAGATTTGTAAATCAAGGGATTCAAATTTATGAGAGGACCAGTGGCGTGCGGTGACTTTCCAACCAGGAGATGCTCTGTCCATAAAAGTACACTTTTTTTGAAAATTTTATCGAATACTGCATCATTTTCGTTTTTTTCAAATTAAACATTAGATATTTTAAATGATATTTTACAACCTTCGCCCCAAACGGATACTGCTTTGTGTGAGTGAGGGTAGGAGTCTGAAATTAAATCTAGTAACTTAAACTCCACAGTCCCTGAGATGGAAATCGACAATCTTCCACAATGAATCAGCCTCTTCTATAAGAAAATCTTAAATTTCTCCTAATTCTATTGCTATAAGCAAGTTATGAGTTGAACTCGTGTGAACTTTTTTATTTTATTTTAATTTTTGCTTTTTTTTATAAATTTCATCGAATACAGCAACATTTTTGTTATTTTTCAAATTTAACATTAGATTTTTCAAAAATATATTTTAGGACCTTCGCCCCAAATGGATATTGCTTTGTGTGAGTGAGAATAGGAGTCAGAAATTAATTCTAGCAAGCTACTTATATCTGATTTTATATATTGAGAGTTTTTACAAATGGATTAGTCCAAAGATTCTCTTTTTTATAATAATAGTTTTTGTAATATAATAATAGTTTCTCAGTGAGAACAATTTTATTTTACTAATACTCATCTAGACTTGTCTTTACATGCTTGAACTGAAAAATATACCAGGCAGGGACTTCAAACCTTCTATCAGCACCCTTTTCGGAAAATCATTCATTTTAATTGCCCCTTGAAACTATGCAACAATTTTATTTCATTTTGAGAACCAATATACTTTTCAAAACAAATGTTTTTTATAGAAATATTTGAAATAACGGATAATAATTTGAAAATTTAAAGTTCCTCTTGAAATTTTAAAGTCGACCTTATATATTTATGAAAATACTTTAAATGTTTGAAATTTTAGGGATGCGCCGCATCCACATCATCCATTGTCAGCACGACAATAGAGAGGACATCTTCGAGGCGACTTTGGTTGGGTCGTCAAATTAAATTATAAAAAATGCATAAAGAGAAATCAATGAAGTTGTCCTCTGCTTGATGTAAGAAACATGTACCTACATATACGATATATACACCAAATATAAATATTATATGTATATATAATTTATTTGTTTCAGACTATCTTTTAGAAAGTTAGACCTTCATCATCAGTCTTTTTCATTAGACATGTTTTAACTTAATTGTGTGGGTTCAATTAACGATCGTTTATGTTACTAAAAAACAAATTTTCTATACCCGATCGGACAATTAATCCATGAGAAATAACAGATGAAATATTTATAATTAAAAATACTGATGATGCAGGAGACAATCTCATTGATTTCTCTTTATGAATCAACATCTCTGCTACTATATTCTCGGCAAAACAAAATCTCTTCAATTAAGTTAGAATATAAGTTTAATATGATAGAATAATAGTCAAAATTTCCTTTAAAAATTGTCTTATTTCCTCTTATTTTAGAAATGATTAAGTGCCCAGTTTTTTGCTAATATTTTCCATGACATTTGGCGATCTTATTCATCTATTTAGTTTAGGTAGTATATAATATTGTTCTCTTATAATCTAATGATCTTATTATTTTAAAATGCGCCACGCGCGCATTTCAAGAGCTCCCACAGTAGTTCAATCTCACTAGATGAAACTGTAAAAATGAGTTGCCTCCTTCAATTGACTTATCAAATACTAGGTATATGAAATAAAAAATCGAATGTGCATTGTTTAGTTATTTTCGATCTCAAAATTAAGTACTCTAATAATTGTAATTTTGTTCTTGTTAATAGCAAAAGTATAAATATGATTTCACTCTATGTAGGGGAAAGTGCGGGAATATTGACTACTTAAGCGCTGTTCAAAATATCAAGTATTAATCTTGGTAATAAGATGCTCAAAACGATTAAATTACTTGGTTACTTTATC
Source organism: Forficula auricularia (assembly GCA_024734495.1). Lineage (NCBI taxonomy): Eukaryota > Metazoa > Arthropoda > Insecta > Dermaptera > Forficulidae > Forficula > Forficula auricularia. The sequence goes on along the minus strand of JALMQS010000030.1, from coordinate 16,504,448 downwards.
TATTATGAGTTTCTTCTATTGGTTTTGCAAACAATCAAATGTTTTTTATAAGGTACTTTAAAAAAAGGGAAAATATGGGGTAATTTCGACCGGCGGGGTAATACCGATCATGGCGAAGAACAAAATCGACCAAGAAGTAATATTTTGAAATATATTAAATTTAATTTTAACATTAATTTTAACATTGCAACATTAGTAATGTTTACATTTATTACGAACTTGATTTAAAATAATTATTACTCCATACCTACCAAGTGTAAATATTAGGTTGGGTAATATCGATCACTGGAGGGTACATCCATCAGCATGATCGATTTTACCCAAACTAATAGGTACACTTAAAATTAAATTTTTTTTACGAAAACAGGAAGATTCTATTGAAGACATATGTATGGAGCATAGCCATATAGGTACGGGTGTGAAACCTGGACAATTAGAGAAGAGGAGAGAAAGAGATTAGAGGGTTTCGAAATGTGGTGCTACAGAAGAATGATGGATATCAAATGGATGAATAAAATTACAAATGAAGAAGATCTTGGAAGAAACGGAGAAAGAAGAGGAAGAGAAGATGTCAGATGATGGGGCACACACTGAGACATGGGGGACTGATTAGGGATATATTGGAGGGGGAGGTGGAAAAGAAAAGGGGAAGGCCCAGATTAGAATATTTCAACCAAATAATTGGGGATATGGGATGCGAGACATTTAGAGGGGTCAAACAGCTGAAGCGGGACAGAGCCGAGTGGAGACGGGTGGTTGCGTCAAACCTGTCTTAGGTCTGTATACTCAATGATGATGACGAAAAATATAGATTAAAAATGAACGATATTAGACCCAAATAATTGAAAAATATCTCTGTATCCTAGGAACTTAAAATGCAATACATTTAGAGAATATAAAAGTGTTTTTTCCTTAATAAGGCCAGCACAATTTTAATAAGAAAAGTCTAGACATCAGCAAAACTGATAGGATGTAGAGAAGCCGAGTGATGGCAAAACACTAATTATATAAATTAGGCATATACGAAGGCATCCTTCGAATGGTCTCTAAATTTCGTTCGTATGGCACCAAGTATATGAGATTTGAATCTGCCCGATTTTTCCCGGCGGTCGATTTTTCCCCCACTTTCCCCTATATGATGGCCAAAATGGAACATTTGATTTCAAAGGGCAAAATTTGTAAATATAAATAAATAAATAAATTAAGTACTCACCAGTGGTGGGGTGTGCTGGTAAGCGAGTGTCGCTGCTCAGGTGCGTAGAGGCGACGGGATCCGCAACAGAGAGCGACAGCAGGCATCGACAGCTGCAGCGTTAGCAGCGGCAGCCGCTGCAGCTGCAGCCGCTGCTGCCGCCGCCACCGAGGCCGAGGAGTTGGATTGGGAGGCCACGGGTGGAAGAGGTGGAGGTGGGCCCACCTCAGACATGGATGCACAGCGAGGAAGGGAAACATGGCGACCCCCGGAAGTGCCCACATATTCAATGGGACAGCATGCAGGAGGCGGTGGCGGCGGCGGCTGCTGATCGCCCGATGGAAGATGATGATTTATTGGCGGAGAGGGGGAGGCAGTTAAACGCTGGCGTTGTTTGGGAGATGGAGGAGGTGGCGGTCCAGGCGAGGTTGGTGTTGACGGGTAACATTCGCAGCAGCGAAGCCGATGATGGTGGTGATGATGGTGATGGAGGTGATGGCTGCAACCAAACAAAAAACCAATATTTAACATGGATTGCAATAGAAGTTAGTCGAAGAATCCTAATACCTACTAATTTAAAGTAGTTGTTTCGTGACAATACTGGCAAAAAGTTAATGCTAGAGTATATAGAACATACAATAAGGATTCATAATTCATAAAACCAAAACGTTTTGCTGTTTATGTACCACTCCTAGCAAATCCCGTGCTCGTTTGTCAAATCTGGCAACACTGTCCGAGCGGTATATATTTTATCGTAGAAATTTCAGATAAAGTACATTATAAAGAGAGATTTATAAAACAAAAAGTTCTTAATAACCGATTGAAAGTTGTTGTGACAATGGCTGAAGCAAAAAAACGTCAAAAAATTACTAAAGTTAACCCACTTTTTAACCGACTTCAAGAAAGGAGGAGGTTCTCTATTCGACTGAATATTTTTTTTTTTTGTGCCTATGTTACCTCATATCTCCGCCAATTGAGAACCGATTTTGAAAAAAAAAATTGCATTGGGTCCAGTCTACCTTCCGATTAACCCATTTTTTTCATAGGTATTAGACCTTTTTTGTTAGGTTTGTTCAGATCTAACTTCTTTGTTATGGACCGATTTCGATGATTCTTTTTATTGGAAAGGGGGTATCTTAGGGATGGTGCCATATTAATTTGGTCAAGTTCTGATGATATGATCACTATTAATAACATCACTAAAAAGAGAAAATAAAAATAATTTTTAAGAAAAAATAAAAACCGACTTCAAAAAATTAAATGCAACAAATAAAATACACTAAAAGGTATAAAATAATTATTATCTTATTTAGTTACAACTAAACGACGAAATATTAACATGAAATTACTTTTTGAAGTCGGTGCCAAACATATACCTTTTATGAATCGCACTCGACGGATCTTACTTAGTACGTTTGGAGGGTATGCTCGCTTATAGGTATAGTTTGTTTGGTACCGACATCAAAAAGTAATTTCATGTTAATATTTCGTCGTTTAGTTGTAACTAAATAAGATAATAATTATTTTATACCTTTTAGTGTATTTTATTTGTTGCATTTAATTTTTGAAGTCGGTTTTATTTTTTTCTTAAAAATTATTTTTATTAAGTTGAATAAATGCGTTGTTGACAGCTTGTTTTTAAAGAAAATTTTTCATTATAAATTTTTCATTATTTATTCATTATTATCTCAGAAACTGTGTTGTAACTATGAATTAAAATTTTCTTAAAAAATGTATTAGTTATTGTTTAATGTTGGTTTAGTTTTTTATAACAATGGTAAGAAGAGTTTCTTAATTATAATTAAAAAATGGGTGAAGTAAAAAGTTCTGAGACTTTTCCTTTAGATGTCTTTAATGAACCATAATCTCACGATGTATATGTCTCAACTGGTCATTCTTTTTTGCGATTTAAAGGTGACATAACGCTTTAGATAAAGTTTTTTAATAGTTTTGTGTTTGGTGAAGCCAGTTGTGTGTTAGAGCGTTCCAAAATGGAGGTAAAAAAAGAAAAAATTCGATACATTCTTCAGTACCACTACGACTAAGGGGAAAAAGCGGAGCAGGTGGCCAAAAAATTTGTTCTGTTTATGGACCCAATACAGTATCGAATGCAACAGCAAAGCCGTGGTTCCAACGACTCCGTTCTGGTAAAATGGACGTCGAAGACACGCTCTGGTAGGCCAATCGTCGAAATTGTCGAGTTAAACCGGCATGCGAGGACTTTTTCTATTGTCCAGGAACTGAAGATTAGCCAGAAAACCGTGTGGAACCATTTGCCTAAGGCTGGTCTCAAGAAGAAGCTCGATGTATGGTTGCCACACGAATTGACGCAAAACAAACTTTTGGACCGAATTGATGCCTGCGATTTTTTGCTGAATCGATGGCGATAGGAATGGTGACTGGCGATGAAAAATGGGTCACATACGAGAACAACAGGCAAAATAGATCGTGGTTCAAGCGCGGTGAGCCGGCTCAAACGATCACCAAGCCCGGATAAACGCCTAAGATTGTTTTAATGTTTATTTGGTGGGATTGCAAGGGAATAATCCACTATGAGGTGCTCCCATAGGGCCAACCACTCGATTCGGTCCTATACTATCAACAACTGACCAAATTGAAGCAGGCGATCGACGAAAAGCGGCCAGAATTGGCCAATAAGCAGGGTGTTGTGTTCCATCAAGTGGACGCATCATTAATGACTCGCGAGAAGCTCCGAGAGCTTGGATGAGAGGTTATATCGCACCCACCGTATAGCCCAGACCTGTCACCAAGCGATTATCACCTTTTCAAGCATTTGCAAAATTTTCTTGATGGTACAAAACTGGCCTCAAGAGAGGCTTGTGAAAATGAGCTGGTCAAGTTTTTCATCAATAGGGAACCGCGGAATTATGAGATTGCCTTCAAAAAGGACAAAAGGTATCGAACAAAACGGTTCATATTTGATCTAAATCGGGAAATCCTAACTTTGTTAATTTTATCGTCGAAATAAAGAGAAAAAAGGCTCAGAACTTTTTACTTCACCTATTATGTATGTAAACTTTCCGATATCCCGTATACAATGTATAAGAGTCTGAAAAACTCTATCTTTGGAATTTAATATCTCCGGAATTATATTGTTCATAAATTTCGTTTTGTCACAAATCGATGCAGAAGTATTTAAATAATAATCTATCTAAATTTCAAATAAAGCCTAAGAAAACCCATATGGTGAAACAACAACCTTAAAAGCAAGATAGATTTTTTACCAAGGCAGAAAAATCATTGTTTTGGCGATTCTCAATACAATATATTGATTCCTTGAATATGACTTATAAGTCCCTATTGTATTAACAAAATTTAGTAGAAAATTCTTGTGATTAGTTTGAAAATCACAAGAGAGTGTCATATTAGACCCGATGGAATGGATTATTTTTAATTATATAACAGAAGGGTTGTTTTTGACCTCTTTATAAACTTGTCAGGACTTGTCTTTTAGACTTTGCACGTTCTTACATGTCAATAGACAATGGATAGTCAGAGATAATTATATTCGTGACTCTTTTAAAAAATAAACAAGGAATTGGAGTTTTCTAGAACAATCACAATTAATTGATCATTTCTTTTCTGAACTAAAACTTGACAGGACTTTTCTTTTAGAACTTTGCACGTTCTTACATGTCAATAGAAAATGGATAGTCAGGGATTATTTTTTCCATGACCCTTTTAAAAATAAATTACTCGTATCATTCCTCATATCCTTCTTTAATCCCATTCGATTTAAACCAGCGCTGTAAAACCCGTGGCCCAATATGAAGTCATGAAATTCCTTAAAACATTGAGATTTATATGGAGATACTGGAAACATACATCAATTTGACCTGATATTTTTTCTCTAAAATAAGAAATCTGAAAATCTACTGTAAAGTGCTAATTTTAAATTTTGAATCTAGAACTAAATTTCAAGATTTCTGAAAAAATAATCATCATTTTGGTCTATTTTCGACTTCATTTTCATTAGAAATAAATTTTCTGATTGTATACTTTCTTATTGAATATTCTAGAATAACAATTAGATCCGAAAGAAAAATTTAATATTGTCTCTTTATTAGAATTTTATATTAATTATCTAACCAGGAAAAAATATAAACAAATACTAATACATACCCTAGTAGCACAATGTTTCAAACTATGTATATAGTAACTATATAGGGGCTATATAGTTTGAAACATTGTGCTACTAGGGTAATATCACTTTTTGTAAATATGTAGATATGTATTTACATATACGAGAAACTATTTTCAAGTATAAAATTTACGAAAAGTAAAATTAAAAACTCACTATGAGCTAAAAAAAATAATAAAGTTCTTAATTCTACATTATTAACTATGTTTTTTGAATAACAAATATCAATAGAATTATGATATTTTATCCGCGGTTCGAGACAATTTTTTTCTTCAAATGTGGCCCGTGTAAGCCAAAAGATTGGACACTCCTGTCTTAGACCGTAAAAAAGCAGCACTTTTGATGCTTAAATAACTAAAATATCTAGATTAATGGTCAGAAGTTATAAATATTTAGCATCCATTTTCTTCTTTTGATTGATACATTTTTATGAAGAATACAAAATTTCAAAGTCTACTAACCGGCTTTAGTTTATATATATATATTTAAACATAAAATAATCACATTAGAGTAACATTGAAATGTTGCCTACGAATATGGAATTTTCTTGTCGTGAATAAAAAAAATGGTAATAAATTTTACTTCACGAATATCGAAAAAATGAAGAGACCTTTTATTCTATACAAGAAAATGTTATATAGATCTTTTGAGAATCGGCAGTAAAGCGCAGTTATTTACTAATCAGAAAGAAAGTAGAAAATAAAGAAAGATAATTTAAAAAAAAAATTTAATTAACAAAATTACTATTAATATCAACCTACTTGAATATTGGACACAGTTTGATTTTTGAAGGAGACAATAAAAGAGTGTGATCTTCTGCTGGAATTATAAATTTTATTTATTTATAACGAGACTATAGTTTCGTTATAAATAAATAAAATGTATAATTCCAGCAGAAGACACACTCTTTTTATTGTCTCCTTCAATATATAAAAATTCTGCTACTCTCGGCAAAAACTTTCAGTTTGATTTTTTTATAGAACAAGCTAACACAGGTAGGTAACAAGAAAAATGTCCTTTTAGTATAAATTATAGAAAATATCATTAGCAGTCTAGAATTCATTTTATACATTGGTTAAATTTTTACTTAAAGAACTGAAATTAATATAAAGAACTTTGAACGTTTTAAGTAGAGCAAGTTTCCGAGCCTTCACAAATATAATTCTATTCATATATGAGAGAAAAATGTTTGATATATTTATGAAATCAGATCGGATCGATTTTAGCAAAATCTAAATGCAGACTTTTAAAATTGAAAACGTTTTCCAAATTCCCGATATTCTCTTACGATTATGTAAACCAAATCCATAAAATAAAAACCCACATTCTCCCTTGCCGCAGAGGTAAACCTAATATGTTTTTTTTGGATTTTACTCAATCCAAATTCAAAGACCATCTTTTCATTTATACAGACGGGTCCAGAAATGCCTCCCATGTAGGCGCGGCTCTGTGGTGTCCAAATAAAAGTTTCAAGGAAATTTTTAAACTTCCACTCGAAACCTCTATCTATTCAGCCGAAGGCTTTGCCATTCTGAGGACCGTTCAATATATTAGAAATGTTCATGATTATAACAAATTTCTGGTCTGTACTGACTCGTTGGGGATTTTAAAGACAATTAATGGTTTCCCCAAAACAAAAACCCTTCCTATATTATTTTAGATATTATAGAGGAATTAAATAAACTCAGGGTTGATGGGAAAGAAATTGAAATTCAATGGATACCTAGTCACAATGGCATTACGGGAAATGAGGAGGTTGATAGGCTGGCCTTTCTAACCGATGGTATTCCACACTCACTTGATCTAACGCCCAATGATATCCGATCAATAATCAAGAAGTGAATTTACTGGTATTGGCAGAATATGTGGTCGTCATCAAGTATGGTAAAAGGTCGTCATTTCTTTAATGTATGTCCGAGAATCCCGGTTCGTCCGTGGTTTGAAAACTTCGATCTTCATCGAAAACTGAAAGTTCACATTATACGACTTAGACTAGGACATGCAATTACACCTGCATACCTACACAAAATCGGCCAGAGAAATAATCCATACTGCTCTTGTGATTCCATTTCTATTGGCGATATTAACCACGTACTTCTGGGCTGTGTGACACACAGTCAAAAAATTGATCGTTTATACCTGAATATGAAAGGAAGAAATGATTTACCCACATGTGCAGAGATCCTATTGGCATCTCTAGACCAAGGAGGGCCAACTGCAGACTCCTTTATTAAACATTTAGTTTCCATTGGTTTCCAACTATAATCCAACGACTTTAGTTATTTGTTTTGTTAGTTTATTTTGTTTTATTTAGTTTTATTTTATTTGTTTATACACCTATTCGACGTGAATCTGTGACGACTGGCTAAATGGGCATCAAGTTTCCGAGGCCAAGGGGTAGAAAAAAAAATGCAGACTTTTAATATCTCAAATATTATATTACCAGCTGTAAAGCCCGCCTTCCGCCGGCATCTTGCTGGCCAGGAGCTTATTCCCCTAGACTCAGTAGTGGTATTTAAAATATAATAATTTAATGTTACATCATTTGAATTCATAGTAAATTTATAAAAGGAATCGTAGGAAATTGGATAAAATAAAAAAATTCGGGTGTGTGCTTAAGAACACAAGACAGAAGTGATAACTTATATGGCATTTATAATTCTAAAATTCTAAAAAAAATTTTGAAAAGGAATAATTAATATATTTTCCGACAATGAATGAACTGGCACTAGACCACAGCTCAACCGTGACCCGTGACGTGAAATTCAAATATAAGATATTAATTTGAGCTTAGAGTTAATGCTGCAGCGCCATCTGTAGCTTGAATTGGTAACAACCGTGACGCGTAATGCATGACGCGTAACGGATCAATTTACTGCCAAGTAAAATAAAAAGTGTGCAAGGAACGCCAAAATAAGTTATCACTTCAAAATACACAGTTTTTATTAAGTGATCCAGACATTTCGTCATTTTATTTTGACTTCTTCAGTGGCTCATTTTATCACTCTTAATCAAAAACAGTTTTACTATAAGACAAAACATCATTAGTCTTTCTTTAGCATATTCTTGGCTTACAATAATCAATAATAACCATCCTTGTTAAGGTTTTGACCATGGCAAATGTCGGGGTGGCTAATGTGTCGTTTGCTCCTGATATCGGGTTTTTGGGTAGAATTATTTAAATTACGTTTTGTCTTTTGATGGAAATCTATGATCATGTTATTTGTTAATAAGTATACATTTCTATACTTTTTTCTTTTTCTTGTTTGTTAATTTTTAATTTCTTTTAATTGATTTGTATTGAAGTTTTATTAATTTCTATAGTTAATTTGTATTGATGTTTTGTTGACCTAGCCACCCACCGAGGACTTCTGCCTCTAAGCAGGTCGAGTAATAAAGATTTATTTATTTATAATCCTCGAAACGACTTTTCTTTAACAATTAAAATTTATCGTCGTTTTTATGTGTGAGGAAGTCAAAATAAATTGACGAAAAGTCTGTCCCACTTAATAAAAACTCTATGTTTTTACACGCTTTATATTAGCTTCACCTGTATGTATGTATTTAACTATGAATATATCAATGTGACTTTTGTTCTGTTAAATTCCGCAAACATTTCTCTATAAAAATATTTGTTTACCTACTCAATTTAAATTTTAAATTTATTAAATCAATTATTTTACATTAATGTATTCATTATATTTGAGCTTCGACTCCGGAGATTACTTCTCCACCATCGACTGCCCTTGATCATCCTTTTAGTCCTTGTTTTTAATAAGAGGAAAAAACTAATTAAATAAAAAAACCTCTTTTCCGATAATTATTCCAATTCCATTAATTCGTTCTCCCTTAGTCCTACTCAATTTAAATGAAATTATATAAAAATAATAAAAATAAAAACATTTCATTCTGTTAAATTCCGAAAACTTTTCTCTATAAAAATAATTAAGACTAAAAAGTAAAAAATTAATTTATACTTTAAAAAAACTAAAAAACACGCTTCTAAAAAGTAATATAAAAAATAATGTAATACCATACTTAATCAAAAAGCGTGGGCCATTTTATCGAAATTAATTAAAAGTACATGTTTCTGAGCCCCACGCTTTTTGATTAAGTATGGTATTACATTATTTTGTACTTTTTAGGAGCGTGTTTTTTAGTTTTTTTTTAAATATAATTTTAATTTATCCAATCCCTACGATTTCTTTTATAATAATAATTTAAATTTCCTAATTATAATCAATTTTATTTGTTATGAACTATTAGTGGGTTTTAAAATTAAAAAAAAATCAGGTCAGCTTCGTCGAGCAAGCCGATTATAATAAGTAGAGATAGATAGATAAATGTAGGTATATTAATGAATACAGGTTGGCAAAATTCTTAAATAATGTTATAAAATAGTTTAATATTTAATAAAACATAAAACACAAAACAATTTTAAAGAAATCTATTTAAACATTAAGAATGCTATAGTAATGAATATATTACCATTTAGAAATAAAAAAATAATCATTTTTATCATATAATTCGTTTTGAATTGTTTCTAAAGATAACATATTTTTTTTATTTTAATTAAAGTACCGATTAGTAATTTTTTTTTCAAATTTCTATATTGAATTCCTATTTGGGATTCTATTAAAGATCAGATTTGAAATATTTTCATGATGAATCCGAAAGAATGTCTTCTCAATAATAGATTCTTTGAAAAGCTTTTAAATTTTAATGCGAAAGGAAGAAATGGCTCTCGAAAGGAAATAAAATAAAATAACCATTAGTTACATAAAAACAATGACTGAGGGAAACCAAAAATAAATGTTCTGTTTGAATTTATTGTAATATTACATTTAAAATCATAAGAGATACAGAGAATATTTTATTTAATCTGTATTTTATATTAATAAAGATCAAATAAAATTTTCCAAATATAAAATTTATCTTTGAAACATATAATCTACAAATAAAAACTCTACTACCTTTGTAAATGGCAAAAGAAAAATCTTCTGATTATATGATTAACGATGTATATACAGCCCTTTGATAAAAACAACTTACTTATGCATTGTAAAAAAATATCTATTTATAGTTAATAAAAATCGGCTTATGACTTCAAATCTCTCTGATTGGCTAAAGAGATCGAATGGCGGTGATTAATCAATGCTTTAAATAATTACGTGAGAGTTTAAAAATAATTTAAAATCTAAAATTTTCAAACACGCCCCCTAGATGATGTAAAAGATAACTTGGTAAGCTCGACGAGCTCCTTGTATTGAATTCAAGATAAAATTTAATAACAAAACCAAATAACACATATAATACTTAGCTCCATCCCGATTTTTAAATAATTTTTTAAAATTATTTTTAACTAAATTAAAAAAAAATAAACTGCAACGGATCGTTGCTAAACTTTATCCAAAGTCATTTGCAATATTAATATGTTTGTTCCTTTATCATTAATCAGATATCACTTGCAATTTGCAGTCCATGTTGACTTAAATTCAAAAATAGTGATCGATTCTCAACTAATATTCAAGGAATAACCATTCTACATTAGATTCTTCAACGTTTCGGTTATTAATGGTAACCATTGCTGAAGACATGGAGGAATCGACTTAAAATCAAAAATAGCTATCGATTCACATCTAATATTTGAGGAATAACAATTCTACATTGGATTTTTGACGTTTCGATTATTATTGGTAACCATTGCTGAAGACATGGAAGATTCGACTTAAAATAAAAAATAAGGGTCGATTCTTATCTAATACTAGAGTAATAACCTTATTGCATTCCATTTTTGATGTTTTGACTATTAATGCCAACATCTGCTGAAAACGTGGAAGAATCGACTTAAAATCAAAAAGACTAAATTCTTTTATGTTAAACAACTCAAGCTTCAAATAGTTACATCACACAATCGACTAAAATACATTGTTTTTCTTTATTTCTATTACCAATGACCATCAGAAATTCAAAAAATTCGGTAACCATTGATGAAGACATGGAAGAATCCACTTAAAATAAAAAATAACGGTCGCTTCTTATCTAATACTAGAAGAATAACCTTATTGCATTCCATTTTTGATGTTTTGACTATTAATGCCAACATCTGCTGAAAACGTGAAAGAATCGACTTAAAATCAAAAAGACTAAATTTTTTATGTTAAACAACTCAAGCTTCAAATAGTTACATCACACAATCGACTAAAATACATTGTTTTTCTTTATTTCTATTACCAATGATCATCAGAAATACAAAAAATTCAAAAGATTTAGCACATTCACATAAACAATAATCAGACAAACAGCTTCAGAAACAATACGAACAGAATCATACAACACAGTTTTAGAACAATGGAACGGAATCTTTTTTACACATAGAAATACCAAATTCAATTTATTTGAATTTGATATTTCTATCTTATTTTATTATATTAAACGAGCAATTCTTGTATATATATAATCGGTTTCTCGAAAACGGTTCTAACGATTTGGATTAAATTCACGTGTTAGGGGTTATTTGTTTTGGTATTTCGATCTGTCATGGTCTCAACTTCGTCTAAGTTGTTTTTTATGGGTTTTTTGTTAATTGAAATAATTATGGGTTGTTGTTTTAAATTTACATTTTTATTCAATTTCCATTTAATAAATTGGTTTTTTAATTTTAAATCCCACAAAAAAATCATATAAATATAAATATTTATTAAAAGATAGGCAATTTAATTGATTATAAATCAAGTTTTACATCCCATAAATTGTTATTTAATTAAAAAAAAATAATACGGTATTTATTTATTGTGACGAAACAGGCTTTGTTATTAATTAAATTTGTATAATTGTAAGATTTTTTAATTTTTTTGAATGACAATTCAAAGTGACATATGATTTATTATTTGAATTTATATCGAAAAGTGAACTTGATGGACATCTATTGGGAAACAAGTACTAATTAAAATCTAAGACTGATTTGTGCCGCCATCAACGGCTAATTGGGTAATTAGGTCACCCAGGTAGCGTGCAAGTAGACTGCCCTGAAAATGAACTCGTCCTCTTTGGCCTACGACCTTGATCCGAGACGCACGTGGATTACTGACCTAATCAAAACCCCATCTGTGATAGTTAAAAATCCAAGTATATCTGGAACAATCTAACGTTTTATTGTAATATCAAGTGTTCAGTGAAAACATCTTGTGATTCTATATCATGTGCGATTGATATTTTCAAGAAAATAGCTGTGATCTGGGAGTTATCCAAAATTCAAGCCTGCCGGTCGCGTGGAAGTGCTGTTCAGTGGTTCCAGATGCAGTGATTCGAATAGATAAGTACTTGGTACATTCTTTGATGAATGAACTTAATTAACTATTAAATTATAATAGGCAGAGAGCACAATCTTGACCCTAAGGTACTAACTTACCATAAGTAAGCCTAGAGTCGGATTGAATAAAATCAACAATTTACCCGGTTCACGTCAATAATCCATTTGAAATTAATTATTAAGTTGTAAATGATATGTTAATGAATAGCCTATAATTGGAGGTATAATTAAAGAAATTAATACAATTATGTTGGTTTCCGGAAGTAGCTTTAAATAAAGATACAAGTAAATATGAACACAATATATTAGTTTGAATGGGTATCGAGCCAAAACACAGAATTAATTTTATATAATTAATCAATAATTTAAATTCAGTAAATTTTCTATCAATTTAATTAATATAAATTTTCTTGAAATCCTAGAACAGAGTCAAAATGGCGTCCCACATTAATAATCTAGGGTATCTGATCTAATTAACCAGCGGATTGCTAAATAGTAATTATAAACTAGCGTCACTGATACCGCCCACTCTTGAACATTTGATTTCAGTGAAGTGCCCGGTTCCCCTGAAGAGGGATAAGGAAGCTCTCCTCTAATCAGCTGACTAGCTAGATTGGAAATATAGTCACAATCACGCATGGGACAGACGGATGACCCGGAAATCTTGAAGGAGCCAAAACCACATCTGTATCTAAGAGATATTCAAATTTTAAAAATAATTTAATTTATATTTTCCATAAAAAATATTAATAATAAAGTAACTTAATATTTAAATAACCTACCCTTATTAAAGGGGATAAATTAATTTCCCACATGTGTTTGGGGCGACCAGCCTATTTCAGCTAATTTTATTGATATAAAATTAATTATATAAAGAAAAAAAAAAATAAATAAAATAAAAATCATTTCTTTTAATATAATAAGTAAACATTAGAATCAAATTTCTCGGAACTTGAAAACAACAAATCAAGTCAGATGACCAATATATTTTATGTTTCTTTAGTTAAACAAGCCAATAATAATTAATAATAATAAGCCAAATATATGAACCTGAATTGTTATAAATTAAATTAAAATATAAATAAACATAACAAGTAAATAATAAGACTAATTAAAAGAAATAAGTCATTATAATTTATTTAATTTGATAAATATAAAACAATTGATAATATTTGTTTATAAACAAAAATAATTAATTCGAATTTGTTGATATAAAAATTAGAAGTAAAATAAATAATCATTGTATTAAAATTGTCAAAACTTAATAGAAGAAATTTGAACTTTAAATTTTATTATTAATTTCAAACTAAGTTTTTTTATTTAAGAAAAATTAAATACAACTCAATTATAACAAACAAATCAATTTATCGTAATTTCATAAAGATTAACCTTTTGTTTAATTTATTAATTTTCACGAAAAGAAATTAAATGCTATTAATTATAAACAAACAAAAGAAACCTTTTTAGTAATATCAATAAAACTAATTTCATAAATTTTAATTAACTCATTTGAATTTGTTTTTTTGAAATAAACCAGAGTCCATTACAATTAAGCTTTTCTTTCAGCATCCGATCACAGGTAATTTTGTCACTCTCATTCAGGCGATTTTTTTTGAATTTTTGCGGTGTTTATCTTATCGCTTCTTATAACAACAACAACAACCGGATTATAGCTTAAGTCATTTCAGGCATAGTATCCTCACATCCAATAGGAAGTTTAACCAGCGAGTAGGTCAGGTCGGGAAACAACATCTTAGGCGATTAAAGTCGTAACACTTAGCGAAGCAGATCACCAATTTACCACCTTAAAATTCAGCATTGCGACTTTAATAAGATTAGCCCTTTTTGAGGACTAATCTTGTCTTTATTATTTTTCGATACTCTCCCTGAGTTACATCTGCTCGTAAACTAATCAGTTGCTACAACTTGCTCAATATTGTCGAATAGTCAATATTGAGGGAGAGTGTGGCAATTGGTAAGTTAGAGCGCAAATCGGGCGAAACAAAACTTACTTATTTAAGTTTTGTAAGTCCAATTTGTCACATTATATACATATATACACAATATAATCTGTGGGCCACTAGAAGGCTAGAAATGCAAAAACTGGGTGCGAGGTCGGGGTACGGTGGCGGGGGTCTAGTGTGGAGGGCGGAGTGCGGGGTTTCGGGGGCGGGGTGGGGGTGGATTTGGGGGTTCAGTGTTGGGGTTCCGGGTGGGGCCTGGTGAGGGGTTTCGGGGGCAGGGTGGGGGTGCGAGGGAGGAATTAAAAATAATATTAATATATAGCTTTTAACTCAAGTAAAATGATACCGAGCATCGCTTGGTGGTCAGGTACTGTTTGATTATGCTTGGCTCGAGGCCGATTCCAATTCTTTGGTCATGCTTGACATTGGATAAAGTAAAATGCAAAATTACAATAATAAACAATAAATTTTATAAAAAAAATAAAACCGACTTCAAAAGAATTAAATGCTTCAAAGAAAATAATAAAACTCAAAAATAAAATAAAATGCAGTAAAAGGTATAAAATAATTATCTAATTTAGTTACAACTAAACAACGAAATTGTTGCATGAAATCACTTTTGAAGTCGGTGCCAAACATATACATTTTATGAATCCCACTCGACGGATCTTACTTAGTATGATTGGCGGGTACTCTCGCTTATATAGTTTGTTTTGCACCGACTTCAAAAAGTGATTTCATGTAACAATTTCGTTGTTTAGTTGTAACTAAATTAGATAATTATTTTATACCTTTTAGTGCATTTTATTTTATTTTTGAGTTGTTATTATTTTATTTGTTGCATTAACATTTTGTTGAAGTCTGTTTTATTATTTTTTTATAAAAATTATTTTTATTTTTCTCTTTTTGTTGAAGTCTGTTTTATTTTTTTTTATAAAAATTATTTTTATTTTTCTCTTTTTAGTGATGTTATTAATAGAGACTTAATATAATACCTTGCATGCATCTTTTAAGAGAAAAAAGGGTCGGTCGAATGAATCAGAAAATGATTATAATTTCGATTATTTCCTCATAATAATTGGATATTTAAGTTAATTCATCATTGATCATATCATCAGAACTTGACCAAATTAATATGGTTCTACCCCTAAGGTACCCCTTTTCCAATAAAAAAAGAATCATCGAAATCGGTCCATAAATAAAGAAGTTATGCGTGTTTCATACATAACAAAAAAGGTCCAATACAAATGAAAAAAAAACGGGACCAATCGGAAGCTAGACTGAGCCCAATGCAAAAAAATCATCAAAATCGGTTCACAATTTGCTGAGATATGAGGTAACATAGAGACAAAAAAAATCAGTCGAATAGAGAATCTCCTCCTTTTTTGAAGTCGGTTAAAAATAAAACTGAGGGAGCAAATCGGAAAACTCGAATGTTTATATGGTAAACTCTACTTTGTCTATACTCTACTTATTTAAAACTTAATGTAAAAATTATCCTTTCATTGGTACTTGGTGTGACTTCCATACCATAAGCTCTGGAGTATTGCACTAACGAATGGACTCGCCTAGCTCATACGCAGCTTTCTTTCTTCTCTGCCCAATTGTTGCCTAAGTACAGGCGCGCCAACTTCATAAATCCAATAATAAATGAGAAAAAATTAATTTTTGGCCTCTGGACGAAACTTAATGTACTTTTTGGAAAACCCGTTACATACTAAAATTCAAGCTGGTTGAATACTACAATTTTTGACTTTGTTTGTGACCATGGGTTCCGCAGTAGTTACCTGAGAACACTTTGAAGTCGCGCTTGTCTCGAGACCGATTCCAATACTTTACACATGCTTCGCATTGGATAAAGTAAAAACAGCAAAAAAATGGAATTTACTATAAAAGTGTCCTATAATAAAAAAGAGAGTCATTTTTTACGGGACCAAAATAGAGGGTGTTCAAAAAATAGAACTATCGAAGGAGACAATAAAAGAGTGTGTCTTTTGCTGGAATTTTACGAAAGAACTTTTTTCCATTTTGGGCCCATTTGGAATTAATCATATCTTCTTTTAAATATGAGACTCTTCTATTGTTGATATCAGTTTTGAAAATTTTATTATTTTAAATTATTTTTGAACCCTCATTGTCCTTTCTTTTGGCTTAGACTCAATTTCACAAAGAGAGTTATTTTCATAAGTTTTTATAGAATGATTTGTACAAATCGATTAAAGGGTCTAGGATTTATATTGATAGTTCTATTAAATTGAAAGATTTTTGTTCCGCGGGTAGCAGAATTTTTATATATTGAAGGAGACAATAAAAGAGTGTGTCTTCTGCTGGAATTTCTAGACTCTTTGTGAAATTGAGTCTAACCCAAAAGAAAGGGCAAGGAGGGTTCAAAAATAATTTAAAATAATAAAATTTTCAAAACTGATATTAACAATAGGAGAGTCTCATATTTAAAAAAAGATATGATTAATTGAAAATGGATCCAAAATGGGAAAAGGTTCTTTCGTAAATGATTTTATTAAATATAAGAAAGAGGGAAGATGTATGATACAGTTATTTATGTGGATGGCCACATCAGTTTATTTATTTTAGAATTCAATCGAAAACACTAGTATGTTTTCTTTTTCTGTTTCTCTATATCTAAAAAGTGCTTTTAAAGAAATGCATTTTTTATCTTAAGATTCTTATAACTTCTTTATGTATCAAATTTAGTCTCCCCAACCAAGTCCCGAGTCTTGGTTACTATATACTTGCGAAAATGTTCTCTCTCTCTATTAATATCCCAGGAAATTGTTCGCTGGAGTGATTTCCGGCAGTGGGGTGCCCTAGGCTCTAGGCCTCCCTCCACCCGAAAAGTCATCTGAGTTTGCAAATGTTTATCTTATGTTCTAAACCAGAAAAACTGCCAACATATGATTTTAAAACTTAAATAAACTTTTTTATATTAATAAGTTTCTTTTCTTGTCCAAGATGGAATCCTGAATCCGGTAGTTTTATCTTGTAAGGCACTTGAAATAAAATGTTGAAATTGCTATAGGGAAGCATTCACACTCCGGTCACTCTTTTGATAATTCTCTATATTTACAACCGGAACATTTGAATCGGTGATTTTGAAAAGGAGTTATCGCCAATTTTTCAAAAAATCATTTTTTTTGTCCCTTAGTATGTTCATTCATGTATTACATTTGAAAACGAGTTTTCTTTAGCCACCTAAAACAGTTAAGCAAGGTCAGGATATTATTAATCTATAATATCAATACATCCCTCAAGAAAATAAACATTTCTGGGAAGAAATCGCACAACAACTGCTGATGAAAACCCTGAAGAATTTTAAATGTCTTTTATTAGTAATTTTAACGTTTTTTTTACTATTTTACTTTATCAAAATAAAGTTTCTTAAAAAAAAAAAATGGATTTGCCTATAATACCTTGTTAATTTTGAAAAGTGGTGATCTCCTCTAGATTCTGGGTGGCCCTTCTCTAGATTCTGGGCGGCCCTCCTCTGTTCAAAAAAAAATTAAAATTAAAAGGAATTTTTTTATACAAGAGATGATCCTTATTAAAATACTACGCTATCGTAACTAAGAATGCATGGACGATTAACAGTTTTTTGTTTCTCCTGAAAAATTTGAAAGAATGGAGATGACCCCTTTTCAAAATCACCGATTCATTTTTTTAAAATCCAAAAGAAAACATCAGATTTTGACTAGCAACAATCGATTGGGCTTAGAGTATTTAAAGTTTACTAAATTAATTTAATTTTCGTCTCTAGCCTTAAGCCAACTGTCCAGAGAGCTAGTTTTGCCCTCAGGTTTGACTACCAAAGAGGCGAACCCTTCTGACACATAAAACAACAAGGGTTACATATTATTCACTTGTAGTTTGTAAAATTTCTTCCTTCGGTTTTAAAAACCGTACTCCACATCATCTCGACCAATCGTCGATGAACTCAATAAAATATTAATAGTATATATTAAAGTAATTGAACCCTCTCAGTCACTTTTCCAGTTGTACTCTGTCACGTACCTTCCCATTCTTTATTATTATAATAGTAGGTAGACCTTCCCTTCAGCTGGTTCAAAACTCAATTTTTTCATTTGTCGAAAATATTAATTCTTAGAACAACTTCCTTTCTTACCCCTACTTTCCCCTCACCGCATACATTTCAAAAAATATTAATAAAAAAAAATGTTATTTTTAAAATTATTTTTCCATTGTATAATCAGTTTACTTTGATTCCTGATGATGGGCTCACTCTCGAAATATATCGAATTCAAAACTCAATTTTGTTTTATTTATTTTTTGTGAAACCTACCTCGCATCGTGCTCAAGTTTTATTATTATATTAAAATGTTTCACCTAGAACCAACACCTAACTCCTTAAAAGTTATTGAACTTTACAATTATTGATTCTTGTCGCATTGGACCACAGATATCAGCATGGATTAAATCAAGCATTTTTGTATCCCGTTCTGACTTCTTAGAGAAAGGAGATCTGCTCATCTTCCCTTGGCAGAAAATCTTCGATTCTACTTCAAACTTTAGCCCAATCATAGAATACTTCCATTGAGATTCGATAAGGTCTTTCATGTTGAGATGGCCCAATCTTCGATGCTACATCATTTCGATCTTATTTTCTTCATAATTTATATTGGAAGTCAAGTTTTTTTTTTAAGTTCATTTAAATAAAATAAATTCCCTGCTCTCTTGGTAGTTAACTTCACGTTTTGATCCGGCCCTATTATCAATGTTTCATACTCCCTGGATTCCACTTCGAGTCCCTTTTCAGTTATGACTTCTAGAGTCAGAAACTTGTTTTTTATTGTATCTTTCCAAAATGTTTTAATACTTTGATTTTTTAATAATGATCCAAGATTTCACTCTTGCAACATAAAAGAATAACAAGGGAACTATGATATGCTGAGTAATCAAGGCACAAGACTTAATCATTTATTAATTTTATATTTAATTTCTGGATTATATTCAGAGTTACAAAAAAATGTTTAGTCGTTTCTCTAAACATTCAAAAGACTGGTGAATTAGTGTTTTGTAGAGAAAGAAGTTGAGTAGACTTGAAATAGTGTCTGAGCGTTAATAAAAATTTAAACTTAGAATTTTAATTCAGACTCAAAAAATGCGAGAAATTTCTCACCAAGTCGCAAGGAACTAAGGTAATGTTTCTGAAAGTGTGGTATAAGTACCTCCTGGGGGAGTTTGGTGGGGTTACGGGCTTTGGCTTCAGTTTATTATTATTTTGTTTATGTACTAAAAAAGTAAAAAATAAATATATGGTATTTTGATTGTTATTAAATTACATAATTATTAATACCTATATGTATTTTTTTTGACGAAGGGTACTCAGGCTACCAAAATTATAGAAGGGTAGGGGTAACAGATGTCGAAAGTTTGGAAAACACTGACCTAAATTATGAAATAAATATTTGTAAGGCTTCTTAAGTATTTCCGGCTCCGATTCTAGCCTATGAGTATTAATTTAATTGTATTTTTCCTTTTTCTTTGCACATATAAGAGTATTCTTAGCTAATATGTGTTGATCTTTCTAAAATAACTCAACATTAAAAAAAAATTTGATATAACTTGTTCAGGGTATAAATTTTAGTAAAACCACACATAATTAATTATAAAGAGAAACAAAGAGGTTGTCCTCTGCTTGATGCAAATAAACATACACACATATATATATCAAAAATACATATCTGTATATATATTATTTATTTGTTTGAGGCTATAGTTTCGAAGGCTTGAACTTCATCATCAGTCTTTTTAATTATAAATATTATTTTTCATAGGGTCAGTATCGCATAGATATTTTAAAATTTTTGATATCTGCTTTAGCCAAGAGCCAGTTAAAATTGTTTTTTAAATTTTAAAAATTTTAAATTTAACTGGCTCTTGGTTAAGTAAAGATCAACAAATTTTCAATATCCATGCGATACTAATAATAAATAAATAATATAATAAGCCATGACGTTTTCGATCGACTTATTCTGATATCGTTCTGAAGTATGAGTAGTTGATCACCCACTTCGATATTAGGTTAATCTCAAATCGGAGTGGGTGATCATACTAGAGACGAGAATTATTAATATTAATTATGTGTGATTTTACTAAAATTTCAACTCTTAATAAAATTAATCACAAAAATAAAAGCTTCAACAGCTTCATTACTGATAAATATCTTTTTCAGCTTAAGGACATTCCCTAATAAATCGATTTTCTTGATACGTAGACATTTTTTTCAATAGTCCTTGCGGCACTAAATGTATAAATATTGACCATTGAAATTTGCATATTTAACACGCGAACCCTACACGATTGATGTAAAAGCGACTGTTTCATTAAATAACAATCGTAATTTTCTTGAAATTATTTTTAAAAATTGAGAATCATAAACTGAAGATATAACAAAAATTTTCCTGTTAAAATAATTGTATCAAGCGGTTTTCGTTTTGTATTAAAAATGTTAAAAGTCAGGTACTTTTGATGGTTTTTATTTTTTCTCGTCATGGCATGGCAAGTGAGAGATGGCGACTTAGCAACGTCGAAATAAAATCACTCACATTTTCCATATCTAAAAAACTACTGCAGCTGGCGCATTTGAAATTTTTAACCGACTTCAAAAAAGGAGAGGTTCTCTATTCGACTGAATTTTTTTTTTTTTTTTTGTGCCTATGTTACCTCATATCTCCGCCAATTCTCAACCGATTTTGAAATTTTTTTTTGCATTGGGTCCAGTCTAGCTTCCGATTGGTCCCATTTTTTTTCGTATTTTTTTCATAGGTATTAGACCTTTTTTATTAGGTTTGTTTAGACCTAACCTCTTTGTTTATGAACCGATTTCGATGGTTCTTTTTTTATCCGATAGGGGTGTCTTAGGGATGGTGTCATATTAATTTGGTCAAGTTCTGATGATATGATCACTATTAATAACATCACTAAAAAGAGAAAAATAAAAATAATTTTTAAGAAAAAATAAAACCGACTTCAAAAAATTAAATGCAACAAATAAAATACACTAAAAGGTATAAAATAATTATTATCTTATTTAGTTACAACTAAACGACGAAATATTAACATGAAATTACTTTTAAAGTCGGTGCCAAACATATACCTTTTATGAATCGCACTCAACGGATCTTACTTAGTACGTTTGGAGGGTATGCTCGCTTATAGGTATAGTTAGTTTGGCACCGACTTCAAAAAGTAATTTCATGTTAATATTTCGTCGTTTAGTTGTAACTAAATAAGATAATAATTATTTTATACCTTTTAGTGTATTTTATTTGTTGCATTTAATTTTTTGAAGTCGGTTTTTATTTTTTTCTTAAAAATTATTTTTTTAGCTAATTCTTTCAAACTAATTATACTGTTCTCATCTGGAATTTCGCATTGAGCTGTTTCATGAAGTGTTTTTTTTTTATTCTTTGTCTTTAAACGTCGGTAAGAATGCAATGTTGTCAGATCAGAGAAACGACGCAGTGAAAATATTTTTGCCTTTCTGCGCATGTTAGAGTAGGGGAAAGAGCGAACAGCATCTGAGATATATTGGGGAACGTCCTTAAACTTTACGTAGTAATTTCTAACAATCACAAATTACAAAATTAAAATGTTTATGCAAGAGAATGAATTTTAATAAATCAATACTTTCAACCGGACTCCCTATTTTTCATAATATCCAACATAATGTAATATAAATGTTAGATCTTGATGTGTTCTTTAAGTAAATTGAATTGGTATTCCCGTTCTGTACAATTTAACCTTGATAAGCTTTGATTTAAATATGATTATGTAAAAAGTTTTTAATATAAAAGTTCGATAATAATATTGCATGATATCTATTCTCTATTGGATATCAAAAAGTCGATAATTAAATATATTTTAGTAGTAAAAATACAACCATTAAATGAAAATTAATACTTTTGCATTTGGAATGACTTTTGGTCACACTAAGCCAGTCAGTTGGTTGGCATAGAATAGATTTCATTATCATTAATGGAGCACTTAGCTAGATTTGTCCCTTTTAATTAAAATTAAAAATATGTTTAGATCCATTAGAATCAAACTTGTTAAATTAAACTTTCTTCTTGCCAAGAATTAAATATATTTTTTTTAATTGCAGTTTTCTAAGTAACCCTATGGAATAAGAAATCTCTTTGCAAGTGTTTTGTTAATGAAATAAAAAACAAAAAAAAAATAAAAAAACAATTTGAAAGTTCTAAGGTTAAATACAATATTTAAAATAATTTTTTATAAATCATTATTATCATTATTCAGCCATCTTTGTCCACTGCCTATCGTAGCAGTGGCGGATTTAGGTTCGACAGCGCCCCCGAACGGGGTTCTTATCTTTCTGGTTGATCTTCGAAAAAATCATTTGTATTTCTGCAGAGTCTCGCCAGCCAAATTTTTTAATAAAAAATTGTTAATAATGAGGTTAATTTCGAATGAAAATCTTTGTTTTGATAATATTAATAAAAAGAATATTGAGATAATTTTTTTTTCAATATAAAAACATGTATTTTACACAAAAACGATTTGAAGAAATAGAGTTAGAAATCTAGCAACGGGTATTCTACACTAGTGCTTTTGTTATATTCTGTTGGTTGCAAATAACTTTTTATGAATAAAAAATGATTTTTATCAAATAAAAATGTATTTTATCCAACAATTGAGTAGCTTGTAATTATTTAAATAAATGAAATAATATATAATATAAATAATAAATGATACAAGGAGCTCTTTTAAAACTTGTGCAGTTTAAGAATTTTGCGATGTTGCCACATTTCATCCCACTAGTTACCATCCTTTTACATTTATTAATAACTAATTAACTAGAATTTCAAATCTATTGAAAAATCCATCATTCGATTCATAAAAGTTATTATTATTGATCTGTATAAATTTTTTGAAAATCGTATAATTTGTATTGAAGTTATAGCCTTTTTAAAAGCTCGGTCCATTTACTTCAATGTTAAAAGGACAATTTTCAATAATTTGTTTCCCGGTAATGAGACAGAAGATCAATTTCAAATTTCTGTAATAAATATTTAATGCAACAATGATTTGATGGTAAAAATTTGAGAATTTTCTTATAATAAAAATAATTTTTATAAAAAAAAATAAAACCGACTTCAAAAAAATTAAATGCAACAAATAAAATAATAAGAAATCAAAAATCAAATAAAATGCACTAAAAGGTATAAAATAATTATCTAATTTAGTTTCAACTAAATGACGAAATATTAACATTAAATCACTTTTTGAAGTGAAAAAAAATACATTTTATGATTCGCACTCGACGGATTTTACTTAGCAGGTACGCTCGCTTATATAGTTTGTTTAGCACCGATTTCATAACGTGATTAATGTTAATATTTCATTCCTTTTAGTGCATTTCATTTTATTTTTGAGTTCTTATTATTTTAATTTGTTGCATTTAATTTTTGTGAAGTCGGTTTTTTTTTATAAAAATTATTTTTATTTTTCTATTTTTAGTTATTAATAATGACTTAATATAATACCTTTCATTCATCTCGTAAGAGAAAGCGTCGGGCGAATGAATCAGAAAATGATAATAAAATTCAATTCATAAATATAAAAATTCTCTCGAATCGCTTGCGGGTTTTAAATGAATGTTTTTAGATTGTTTTTTTTTATAAAAGATTTTATTTATTATAATTTCGATTATTTCCTCAAAAGAATTTGAGATTTACGTTAATTCGTCAATGATCATATCATCAGAACTTGACCAAATTAATATGGAACCACCCCTAAGGTAACCCCTTTCCAATAAAAAATAATCATCGAAATCGGTCCACGTGGCAAATAGTTCTCGCTGAACATATATAAAATAAATAAATAAATAAATAGCTAGGTATCTTGACTATTTTGGAGCTATACTGATCTAAACTCAGAAAGAATAGTTAAAATCGGTTGATAAACAAAGAAGTTATGCATGAACAAACATAACAAAAAAGGTCCAATACCAATGAAACCAATGGGACCAATCGGAAACTATACTGAACCCAATGAAAAAAAATCATCAAAATCGGTTCACAATTGGCGAAGAAATCATGTAACATAGGCACAAAAAAAATTCAATCGAATTGAGAAACTCCTCCTTTTTTGAAGTCGGTTAAAAATGATAAACAGTCTCGAATACCCTTAATATCAGACTTTCTGTTCTTAGAGTATTGACATTACTAGTATTTTATTCTTTTAAAATACGATAGTATTAACTGATTTAAGTCAAAAGCAAATTCACTTTAAGAAGTTATAGAACAGGGTGAGGCTTATTAATTAATTTGTATTGATGTTTGTTAATTTGGTTAGTTGAATTGTATTGATGTTTGGTTGACCTAGCCACCGAGGACTATTTTATATTTGTATTCTTTAAAATATAATCGTCTAAGCAGGGAATAAAGATTCATTTATTTATTTATTTTATTTATTCAGCAACAATTTATTTTATTTATTTATTCAGTAAAACAGATTTGTGCAACTACTTGGCTCCATTCAAGGCAATTCCATGTCAATTTTTTATTTGTCCCGCATTTCATATTCTTCAAAGAAAAAATTCTAATCTAGGTCTTTGGCTTCTCTTTTTATCTTCTATTTCCCCCTACAAAATACCATCCATGTCTCAATGTGCATCTTGTCATTTGAAGCTTTCTCTAATTTAATCTTCAACATTCTTTTATATCTCCAAATTTCAAAAGCGCCTCGATTCCCCATTTCTATTTCTCCTATTGTCTAGGTTTCATTTCAATAGCCTAAATCATCTGCTTGAAATATACCTAGAAAATAATGTCCTTGTAGCTGATTTTCGCTGACACCTCTAAGAAAACATCTTTACTACACATTTGATACATTCAGCTGAGAGTTTTGAATTAAAATTTTCAGTGGAACAAGATAAATAACCTTAGCATGTTTCTTCTCTCTGATTCTTTAGTGAACACGTGGATAATTAATTAATGTTTCTTTTAGGTTAGTCCACAAAAGGGAATTAGAAAAATGAAAAAATTTAATTATATTATATTTTGTTCATTACGACGTTAAGGCTTCTAATTTTGAACATTTAATTCAATAGATAATAGAGAGATTTAAATAATAGTGAAACTCGAAGTAACAATGATTCAGACAGATCGATGTTTTGGTCTTAATTTATATCAGTGGTGATCGATGGATGGTGTGGATGCAGCCAATCCCTAAAATTTCTAACATTTAGAGAATTTTCATAAATATATAAAGTCGACTTCAAAGTTTCAAGAGGATCTTTAAATTTTCAATTATTATCCGTTATTTCAAATATTTGTATAAAAAACATTTTTTTGTTTTGAATATTTTGGTTCTCGAAATGAAATAAAATTGTTGCATAGATTCAAGAGTCAATTAATATCTATGAATGATTTTTCCGAAAAGCATGAGGATAGAAGGTCCCTGCCTGGTATATCTTTAAGTTCAAGCATGTCGAAGACAAATCCAGACAAGTTTTAGTCGAATAAAAATTTTTCTTTCTGAGGAACTATTAAAATAGTAATAATACAAAAAAGGAATAAATAAAGATGATTCGAGAATTTTTGGACTAATCCATTTCTAAGAACTCCCAATAAATAAAATCGGAAACAACTAAGAGTGCTATAGACATGTCATAGCTTGATTATAGCTGTAGAATTAGGAGAAATTTAAGATTTTCTTATAGGACAGGCTGATTCACTGTGGAAAATGGTCCGTAACCATCTCAAGGACTGTGGAGTTTAAAAGTAACAAGATTTAATTTCTGACTCCTACCTTCACTCACACAAAGTATCCGTTTGAGGCGTGGGTCTAAAAATATATAATGTTTAATTTGAAAAATAACGAAATAGTTTATAAAATTTTGCAAAAAATCGAATATTAAAATAAAATTTCAAAAAATTAAGGGTACTTTTTTGGACGGCACCACTTCATTCGCGAATACATATATCCCCATGACTTCAAGGAACTGGAACTCTCTCCCAGCCTCTATCTTTCCCAGCACCTATGATCTTCAAACCTTCAAAACCAGGGTGCATAGACACCTACGTCTACACCCTCTCACTTAATCAACTTTCCCTTCTCTTCGGTAATGCAAGGGTCTTTCGAGATCCATAGGGGCTACACCTTTACTGGTGCACCCCTTCTTGCATTCGATTGCATTAAAAAAAAAAAAAAAAAAAATAAGAAGCAGTCTTATCTTTGTCATTTGTAGCATTAAAACTTTTAACTGGTATATAATATATATATAGTCAATAGGTAGATACATTCTTCTTCTTCTTTATGAGCCTTTTCCGGTCACCCGGGCGTTGGCTATTACTATGGAAGTACCTATACATTAATATTGTTTAATTTATTTTGTTTTAAAATTTTGAATAAAAAAACTTTTAAGGACTTTCCCTAATATAGCAGATGCAGTTTGCACTTTCCGCTACTCTCACATACACAGAAAGGCAAACATATTTTCATTGCGTCGTTTCTCGGATCTGACAACATTGCATTCTAACCGACGCTAATAGTCCAAGAGCTAGTGACACATTTTGACTACGGATTTGACCCAACTAGAAATAATACGTAATAGTACCGTCTATGATAGTTGTACAGGGAATGGCCAGTCTGGCTGGCCTAAGCAGGTGGACCAGGTACTGCGCATGGTGGGAGTGCGGTAAAAAATACATATGTGTTAAAAAATATTTTTGACCCACAATGAAATTATAAAAATTATAATTTATAGTCAATTATAAACATAATATATTCACTCCAGACCATTTGAGTGGTGGAACGTGGAACCAGACCACCCCAAAGTGTATTTTTACAACATGAAAAAAAATATTTGATGCTATTTTTTTCATGTTGTAATACACTTTGGGGTGGTCTGGTTCCACGTTCCACCACTCAAATGGTCTGGAGTGAATATATTATGTTTATAATTGACTATAAATTATAATTTTTATAATTTCATTGTGGGTCAAAAATATTTTTTAACACATATGTATTTTTTACCGCACTCACACCATGCGCAGTACCTGATCCACCTGCTTAGGCCAGCCAGACTTCCCTGTACAACTATCATAGACGGTACTATTAGGCATTATTTCTAGTTGGGTCAAATCCGTAGTCAAAATGTGTCACCAGCTCTTGGACTATAAAAGAAAAAGAATAAACAAAAAATCACTTCATGAAACAGCTCAATGTGAAATTCCAGATGATAACAATATAGTTAGACTGAGAGAATTAGCTAAAAATCTGTATGTTTTTTAGATATGGAAAAATTGAGTTATTTTAGTGCGCACGTTGTCAAGTCGCCATCTCTCCCTTGTCATGGGATGAGAGAAAAAATGAAAACCATCAAAAGTACCTAACATTTAGCATTTTTCATACCAAACGAATACAATTATTTTAACAGAGAAATATTTATCATATCTTCAGTTAATAATTCTCAGTTTTTCAAAATAATTTCAAGAAAATTACAATTGTTATTTAATGAAACAGTCGCTTTAACATCAATCGGGATAGGGTTCACGTGTTAAATATTCAAATTTCAATGGAAAATAATTACAAATTTAGTGCTGCAATGACTATTAAAAAAAGAGTATAAAGGACACTTATAAATATGTGTATTCAAAATTTTAAAAGGATTGCAAGAAAATGGTTTTATTAGGGAACGTCCTTAACTACATAGTATATTCATTATAAATTGATATTTTTAATTAATCTCTGCGATGTAGATATACTTTATCCATGAGAAACAGATAAAGTAATGTAATCGGTCTCGCGCCAAGTTCGACTTTAAAGAGTCCTCAAGTACTAGTAAAGACTATACGGACTAGAGAACACATGGTCTCAACCACAAGTCTCAAATCTTAGTAGGTATTCATTCATGTTGAATTTTAGGTCTTGACGGTTTTGCCAATAATTACATATTATATAGTATCTCTCTTCTCGCCCAGAGCCGAAAAAGTGCAACTTTTTAATTTAGTCCGTGGATTCGTTGACGATTTTTTCCACACCGTTCAAGAAATTGAAAATTTACTATTATTTTAACAAAATGAAGCGCTGATTAGTTTTTGGCACATATTGGTCCACAAACATTAGCACCTACTTTATTCTAGTATTTTTTTAGAATTTTCTAAATATTTTGAAAATGGCTGAACCAATTTTGATGAAATTAAATATTCTATTTAAGTATCTTGAGGACACCAAAAAAGATAATATAAATGTTTTAGGAAAATTACTACATTAATTTTAACGTACTTTTTCTTTAGTAAGGATATAGTAGTTTTTTAATACTTTAAAATTCATTTACTT
The DNA here is from genome assembly GCA_024734495.1 of Forficula auricularia. Classification (NCBI taxonomy): domain Eukaryota; kingdom Metazoa; phylum Arthropoda; class Insecta; order Dermaptera; family Forficulidae; genus Forficula; species Forficula auricularia. Next base: position 16,475,475 of record JALMQS010000030.1, on the reverse strand, counting down.
GGTCGATATATCTGATTAATAATATAAATTATTTATTTATTTAATTTTTTTATTTATTTATTTATTTATTTTTCTTTCTATTCCAGTGACTTTTTTTGTTTGTTTTATTTTCTTTTTTTTCTTTTACTTATATTTATTATTTTGTCCCAGTGAATGAAATTATTATTGCTATTTTGTATTGATTTTCAACCCATCTGAACTCGACTTTAAAATTTTCACCCTAATAATTAACTCCCACACATATAAAGGTTTATATACCGTTCTACTGTGGCCACACCCAGAGCCACTCAACCTGTGTGGGAGGATCAGAGAGCTATAAGGAAAGATGTGAATGTAAATGTAAATGTAAATGTGAAAATAAATAAATAAATAAAATAAAGGAATAATCATATTAATAGTTCAAATGGCTTTGGATAAAGTCTTAGCAACGATCCGTTGTGGTTTATTTTTAATTGATTTTGTTTTAAAATATACAAGTTTTTATTATAGAATGGGAACCTATAGTGTATCGTTAAGAATAAAATTTCAGATTAAGCAATTTGTTGGTTTTTGCCTCGGATATTAGAGTTCATTTAGCTAGATCCTTTCTAGGGTGATAGTTTATTTAAGTATTATTGCAGGAGATGGATTAGCCGATTAAATTTTGCCTCGGGCGAGGCTTGACAGTCCGGGCCTTCCTTTTCAACATTGACATCACGAGGATTAAATAGAAACTCTACACGCTCAACCAACACTTCCATTCTAGCGGATTTTTCAGTTAAATATTTTTATAATATGTCACTGTGATTTTTAATATGTGGTCGAATTTCGTTTAGGCTCTACTTGAAAACTTAAAAGAATTTAAAAACGAAATTGTTTATAGTGAAATAAAGAGCTGACTACATTTTGAATAAAATCTCAAACTTAGTTTACTTTAGTACTTTGATTTTTCATATAAGTTTACTTAACTCATAAATAATCATTTTTTCAATGGTTAATATAAAAAGGCCTATTGAAGGCTTTAAATAAGAGTTGTTTTCATTTTTTTGAGAAAATCATTTCAACTCTTTTTGAAAAATTAAAAAAAAGTATTATTCAACATTCAGATGACACCAATATTACTATGTAACACCTTTATAGTATGGATTTCATTAATATAACTCAAACAGTCTAGTCACAAAACAAAATCATTAACAGAGATCTTCAGAAGGAATTTTTCAATTCTTTTTAAGACTTGAGGAAAATTAAAGGTGCAATTCGATGGTAAATTCAAATCGCGCCAGATTTTTTCATTAGATTTTGAACACCCCTTTACTTCCCCTAAATCTACAATCTGCAAGCCACATTACACCTGTCGGCAACACAGTGGAAAATAAATTGCTGGTCGGCCACATCAAAAAGTTTGAGGAGCACTGGCATAGAATGTCATGGCTCGCCTGCTGTTTATGCAACCGGTGAACAAAGCTGGCGATTCGAATGCATAATTCACGGGAGCTTGGTCTAGAATGTTAATTTATTAAAAATGAATTAAAGATTGTATCTTCTGATTAATGTAAATATTTTTATTGATTTAATTTTATTTATATAATATTTACCAAGGCCTTACCTTCTACTTTACATTAATAATGCCTGGAGCCACCGCCGCGATGTTTTTCTTCGGTAACATTTTGCTTCACTTAAGCTATATATTAATATTATTTTTAATTTAAAATTTTGATAAAAATACAAATAAATAACATAGTACACGCCCCCACGCGAACCAATATTATTATTATTACTATTATTGTCTAGAGTTTGAACTATAATAATATAGTTAAATTTAAAGTTTTTGCCGAGAGTAGCAGAATTTGTATATATTGAAGGAAACAATAAAAGAGAGAGTCTTCTGCTGGAATTATAAATTTTGTTTATTTATAACGAGACTATAGTTTCGAGCGTCGGCCTCTTCATCAGTCTATTACAATGTATTCAAATATATAAAATTTATAATTCCAGCAGGAGACACACTCTTCTATTTTGTCCTCCTAATATAATATAGTTAATAATGGAGTTATTATACAATGTGACAAAGAAGAAGAAGTGTCCACATTGAAAACTAATATCGAAAAGACACTAGGTGAAAAATATAAACCAGATTTGTTAAAAACATATAGACCTCGAATCATTATAAATGGTTTAAAAAATATACAAGAAATGGAAAATGAAGATATAAAAAAAAACATCATCAATGAGAACAGCCTAAAAGAGAAAAACAAGAAAAAGACTTCTATCTACAGGTGATAATAAAAATGTATAATAAAAAATACAAAGATACATCACTTGTAATCGAAGTAGATACAAAAACATACCAATTTTTAAATCAAGAAGGAGGAGGAAAGCTGAACTTGGCATGGAATAGAGCAAATATAAAGGACCACATACACGTAAGAAGATGTACTAATTGTTGGAGCTTCAATCATCATAAGACAAGCTGTGATAATCCAAGAATCTGCATAAGATGCGGGGAATCAGAAAGTTCAGATCATCAGTGTGAACCAAATAACGTACAAGTGAAGTGTAAAAATTGTGTAGAAGCAAACAAAAAGTTCAGTGCCAATCTTAACATTAATCATGGGGTCACAGATCGTGACTGCCCATGTTACCAAAGAATATACAACCAAATAAAAAACAAGGTAAACTATGATAATGTAAATCATCCAACCTAGAACCATGAGTGTCCAACATACAAAACAAGTGTACAGAGTGTCCAGAAGAAAATTAACTAGCAATTAAATTTCATCAATAGATCATAACCGATTCCAACTCCAAGAACTCAATAAACGGATCAACCCTGGAAATAAAAATCATCCCAAAATAAAAATAAAAAAATAAAAATAATATACATATTTTTGGTCGAACAATGTTTTCGTATTCGGTGAATAGGCCAAATGTGGACATATATCCCCAATACCGAATAGTTGCTGAATATTTGTTCTACTTTTGGTAAGACCTATAAAATTTAATTCTCAAATAAATAAAATTACTTATATTAAGCTTAGAAGTCACTATTTTTTTCTCAAAAGTCTACTAATCTATGAAAACTACAATATAAATTTTATTTAGAAGTTGGTATATTTAAGATTACATGTGCATCCCTTATGATCACCGAAGATAAGATACCTGGGACGCTTTTAGTTCTTATAAGATTGGTGACTGTCATAGACAGTGTCAGCTGTTAAAAATTTAACAGTCTATTTAGTTGGGATTTATTTCTCTATCTCCATCAGATCTTATCATACAATAGTTGAAGAAACACAGGAACTTGTAAAGCTTGCATAAATTTTAATAAATATTTTCTCCGTTTTCCAGAAATGAATTTGTAAGCGCTGAGAAAAAATATTATACCCCCCCCCCCCTCTTCCAAAAGCCTCAATTGCGGGAAACAAATTGACCAACTCCTTCGAGATTAAAATAGAAACAAATCAACAATCACATTTAACAACTTTACAATGTATCCAATGGTACATTGCACTAAGAAATTGCAAAGAGAGGCAGATTGGAGAAAAGAAGGATAAAAGTAGTATTTGTTTAATTCTGGTTAAATATAGATTTCATTTAAAATAAATTGTAAAAAAAGATAAATTAATATAATTTCTTTTTGTTAATAGATAGGTTAAAATTAGAGTTTCGCAGATTTAATAATAAGTAAAAGATTGAGATTTGAATTCGAGCAGAGAAGAGAGTGCAGTACGGGCGGGGGATGAACCTCTTAGGAATTATTTAAGTGTATTTTCTTTTTTAAATAAAAACAAATAATGATATAAATAGTTTAAAAATCGTTGCTTGAAGGAAACAGGAGAAATTAGAGGAGAAGGATTAATGGTGGGGGACGAGGCAGACATTCGAAGAGATAACACAACTCAGCAGTCCTTGATGAGACCTCTCGATATACATACTAGAGACACTAACTGAAGAGCAGTCACTTGATGAGACCTCTCTATATCACGAGTGCATAAGCTCGAACTGAAGCTAGACAGTCGTTGATGATACCTCACTAGATATACATATAACAGATCTCACCAGTAGGTCCTTGATGATCAACCTCACTATAAACACACCTCTCTATTTACACGTTCACAACACAACTCCTAGGCGGTGATCAAGGAGACACCTCTCTATACACATTCATAATACATCTCATTACGCATTGAAGGAGAACAGGAGAATTCTCTTTTTAAGCTTTCGTGGACAACACACATCTACACAGATATTCATGAATACTACCCAGTTTAAGAATATATAACTCAGGGAGTATTCATAGTGACTCATCGATACAAACCTTTATCGAGGACGCCTATCTCATTCAACAAGACACCGAGAGATTGCTATCAACGGGACTGGTTACCAGGAGAGGAATTCCTGAAATCCAGCAGATTGCAAGACAATATCATACAGCCTTCACCACAAAGAGCGTAACCACCATATTGTATTTTCTCATTAACAAATTTCTCTATCTGTTGATATCAAGCGGCGATCAAATAAATTTACATTATAAATAATAAATGATTCTAAATATTATCTCTATTATTATTGAAAATTTCTAAATCCTGCTTGTCCATTCAATTTCCTTTGTTTCCTTTTTAATTTTTATAATCAATTTCCTTAATCCATTTTTTTATTTTAATTTCACAGTAAAAACAGTAAACAAATTAATAGTAAATTCAGTCAATATAATTTCAGATTTTAAGCATCAAGAGAGTTTACCCTGAGATTACACCCACCAACTAAATAAAATCAAAAACCAACAATCAGATACTCATTATACCCACTGAATGGTGGAGGTCCGTGGGATTGAATAGGCATGCTATGCGAGGCAGATACTAAAAATAACTCTCTCGGTGCTTAAACAAAAAAATAGTATTTCAATAATTCCCAATAAAATAAATCCAACAGTCTTCAATAATAATAGAGATGTAAATGGGAGATTCATTTTCCGTTTTGTGTTTTTCTCTCTTTCTGTTGTGAATTCTGCAATTTTATATTTTTTTACTTTTTCTACTTAATTTACTAGTTCGTGTCTTTGCAATTTCTTAATATGAACGGAGAAAAAAGTAACACAGCGAGCGAGCGAACATTGGCCAGTGATCGACAAGCTGACTCTGGAATCTGCCAGAAACCAACAGAAACAAATCGCCTGAGAACAAACCAAATGGATAACCAAAATGTGAGTACAGAAACCCACCTAACCCCACACCACCCTGAAAATATAAATATAGCAGATATGTTTAGGCAAATAATAAATGATATGAAAGAGATGAGAGGTGAGTTGAGAAATAATATGAAAGAGATAGGAAATAACATGATGAGGAATAGAGAGGCATTCATAAATGATATGAAAGAGATGAAAGGTGGGTTTGAACAGTTGAGTAGTGAATGTAAAAGCACCTTTGCTATTCTACACGAAAGGCCGGTTCTTAGAAGCTTCAACTCGGGAAGTGAGAATAGTTGTTAACCGGACCTGCTTCGGTTACTAATAATACAATTAGTTCGAAGCCAGAACACAAATATTTACTACTAGATAGTTGTGTTTTTGTCCATTTAATTTATAATATATAACATGAAGTCATTTACGAAAATTAAATAAAAGAGAAAGTGTTAAATAATTCTATTACCATTGTATAGTTCTATTCGAGTTAAAACAAAGGTAGGACATGATTCATTATAAATTTACTCTACATAGAACTCATTCATTAAACTTCGGCCAATACCATATATTTTATATGCAAGAGAAGAGAGCGAGAACACCTCAGATAATGGCAAGTCAAATTTGCTAAAACGAAAGGATTGTTTCTTCAAATATGTAGCGCAACGCTGTGTAAGCAAGTAAAATATGATAAGCAAATAAAATTAAGAAATAAAAACTATTTTATAAGTCGAATATTTGATCTTCAGCCAAGTGGAAAGAGTAATGAATAGCTATATGCAAAACGTTAATGTTTAACCTTGAATAATAATATGTATCATTTTTAAAACTGTGTTAAAATAGCATTTAAACGTTGTACTTGATACTGTTCAAAGAATTAAATATATATCTGTGTTGCTGTTTTCTTAATTGAATTTCTAAATAGGCAAAGTGCTCTGCCCCAGCCTATATTAAGGAGAAATCAAAATAAATAAAATTATTTTTGTTATTAATGTTTGTTTTTGATTTTTTCCGCATCTGGGTCTTGTAAAAGTCAGAAAAAAAAGATTGAAGCAAAGCCGAAACATTGTACAAAAGAATCCAGTGATTACTTTTTTGTTTGTTTTGTTTTTATTTGGTTGGCTTCGGATAAATAGTCCATTTAGCAAGTGAGTATCATGGGTTATTTGTGTTAGTAAAGTAGTAAGGAAGTCGGGTTATCGCCGGTCAAATTTTTATTCTGCTGCGAGCAAGGCCTGAACTTGACCACCCTGCTAAAAAATCATCACCAAGACGATGCAGAAGCGGTAGCGCTAACGCGCGCAGCTACCCGACTCCCCTAGTGATTGCTAAATACATTGTAAATTCTATTAAATAAACAGGGCCAAGTGTATTTGTTCATAATATTCCAAATATGAAAGGGTCTACACGAGTTATAATAGCAAGGAAGGTAAATAGAACATACACAATTAGAATGTACCTTAATCAAGTTTTATTGAGTCCCTAGTGAACCTATTCAAACTCCCACATAGTGGAATTCATCACTGATGCAATTTTCTATAATTTATCAATATACTTTTCATTTCGGGCACGTTTCAATTTTCAATGTACCTATTGATTTAAATTGGAATACACGTACGAGGAAACGAGAAAAACGTTCCATTTTATTTCTTTTTAATAAGCTATTATATTTTATGAAACAATAAAGAATAGAATCTCTATATATATATGTGTATATCTGTCTGTCCATATGTATTGCGACTGTTTTACACAATGGGACGTTTCTTCGATGGTTGCTTTAGCAATTTTTCACAAGGGATGAATTGCACCCCCGCGTCTCATCTCCCTCTTCTAGAAGCCCTTCAGTTTTTTCCTCATATGGTAAATAAAAAATAAGCTCTTGACTGTTTGTTTGTTTGTTTGTTTGTTTTTTTCATATAACTCAGAAAATATATGTAGGAAAAATTATTTAAATTTTCTTTTATTATAGCCGACATTTTGGAGGTATAGCCATAGAAAAATATGCATCTCTTTATCAACGAAACTTGACTTTTTATTTCGGAACAATTGGATTATGACTACACAATTATTGAGAGTGATATGATAGAAAAAAAATATGTTTGAAAAATTACCTATTTTTCCAAAGTTATTTCTAAGCTAAATAAAAAAAAATCCAACATAAAAGGATATTATTTAGAACTAGTTAGCTGACATGAGTTTTCGAGTGAACGATAGGCAGCCATCTTTGGTTAGGGCAAAACATTGACAAATCATATTTAGTGTTTTTACTTTATCATACCGGGGGGCTATGGTCAAGTATTGTAATCGTGCATGAAAAAAGTGGTTTTTTGCTTCTTTTTTTCGAAATATCTCAAAAAACGCTAGAAACTATTTTGATTAAAAAATTGGAAGAAACCATGGTTGTTCGGTCTACAAAAAAGCACCTAAAAATTATATTTTTTAAGATATTAATTATTTTGTCAAAATGTCTGTTAGTACGTTATTTAGTAGGTTACCAAATTTTTAGGAACCACTAGCTCAAAAACTAGTTTGAATATCAAAACGAAATTTCACATGTAGTTTTGGTGCATTGAGATTAAGAGTTGATTAGATTTTGGTTGAAATCGAACACAAAATTAAGGGAGGGCGGGAGTGGGGTAAAAAATTAAATTTATAAGATTTTCAATCTAAAAAAAAAAAAACAAGAAAAATGAAATATACTATAAAATAAACCGATAATAAAAAAAAGTTATTTTTATCTCCTACAAAAAAATGGGGGGGGGGGGGTGAGGGTTTAAAAAATAAAACAATAAATTTAAGTTGTTTTTTTTTTTTTTTTTTTTTTAATGCAATCGAATGCAAGAAGGGGTGCACCAGTAAAGGTGTAGCCCCTATGGATCTCGAAAGACCCTTGCATTACCGAAGAGAAGGGAAAGTTGATTAAGTGAGAGGGTGTAGACGTAGGTGTCTATGCACCCTGGTTTTGAAGGTTTGAAGATCATAGGTGCTGGGAAAGATAGAGGCTGGGAGAGAGTTCCAGTTCCTTGAAGTCATGGGGATATATGTATTCGCGAATGAAGTGGTCCGGCACTTTTCCAATTTGACCGCAAAAGAGTGTTGGGAGTCGGCAAAACGTGTGCTGCGTGCAAAGTATGCTTTGGGGGGAATTATTGACTTTATCTCATCAGAGCACCTGCCGTGATAGTATCTATAGAAAAGGGAAAGGGCAGAGACATCTCTTCGATGAGCCAACGAGTCGAGGGAGTCGGTGAGGGTAGAATCGTCAATTAGCCTGACGGCTCGTTTCTGAATTGCATCAAGGGTAGCAAGAGAATATTTTGAGGCTCCTCTCCACAGATGAGAGCAGTATTCGAGATAGGGGCGGATTTGGGCCTTGTAGATGGTGAGAAGTTGTGGGGGTTTGTAAAATCGCTTGGACCTGAATAAGAAGCCAATCTTCCTTGCTGCAGATTTCGCCACAGAGGAGATGTGTTCATTCCAAGACAGGTCAGATGCGACAGAGACGCCCAACATGGATAGGCTGTCACACATTTTCAGGGTATTCGAATCGAAGTGAATATCAGGGAAATCTCTATTTTCGCGCCTAGAAATTAGACAACATTGAGTCTTATTTGAATTAAAGTTAACTAAATTTTGAGAGCCCCATTTATTCAGATTGTCTAGGTCGAGAGTAATTGAGGAGGCAATATTGATTCGATTATTCGGGAGAGAGGGTTTGCCGTGTAGAGTGCTATCGTCGGCGTAACAATGAGTGGGGTTTGCCGTTTGATCAATAAGGTCGTTTATATAAATAAGGAAGAGTGTGGAGGAGATTACAGAGCCTTGGGGAACACCAGAGTTTGTAGAGAACGATTCAGATGATGTTCCATCCACCACAACTTTTATACTTCGGTTTGTCAGAAAGCTTTCTATCCATTTGCGAAGTGTTGGTGTGAATCCAAAGGCTGGCAGTTTGGCAAGAAGATTTTTGTGCCAAACCTGGTCAAAAGCTTTGGAGATATCAAGGGCTACAGCGAGGGTTTCTTTTCCGGCCTCTAGAGTATTGTTGAAGGTGTGGGTGACATAGGTTAAGATGTCGCCTGTGGAACGATTTTGTCTGAATCCATATTGCCTATCGTGAATTAATTTATTGTTTTCTAAGTGATGAAGGACGTGTTGGTTTATGACTAATTCCATTAATTTGGAAAGAACAGAGGTGATCGAGATAGGCCTGTAATTAGAGATTTGAGATGTGTCTCCTTTTTTAGGAATAGGTGTGACTCTGGCTATTTTCCAGCTTTTGGGGAATATGCCCGACTCGTAAGAGAGTTGGAATAGCTTGGATAAGATAGGGGCAAGTTCAGGGGCGCATTTTTTAATGAGAATTGGTGGGATGTTATCCGGGCCTGCGGCAGATTTGGAATTTAATTTATTAATGGCTTTTATGATTATTTGGGGCCTGAAAATTATTTTGTTCATGAGGTTGGTTTGGGGGGTATAAGTGGGCGGGTTAAGCCCTTTGTCATCTAAAGTGGAGTTAGTTGCGAAATAGGATGCTAGTGATTCGGCTTTTTCAGCGGGGGTCGTGGCTACTGAACCATTTGGGTGAAAGAGGGGCGGAAGTGAGGGGGACGCGAAATTTCTATTTATTGCCTTGTGTAACGAGAAAAAGGCCCGTTTTCCATTGGGGCAAGATGCGAGACGGTCAGCTATCCTCTGGTCGAATGATTTCTTTGCCTCAGAGATGATTTTTTTGCATGAGCTTCGCGACTTGGTAAATGCAACTCGGTCGCATTCTAGCTGTGAAAGTTGCCATTTCTGAAAATATTTGTTTTTTACGGACGGAATCTGCGCATTGTCTACCAAACCAAGGCTTAGAATCCTTGTTCCCTTTAATCAATTTTGAGGGGATATAGGTTTCTAAGCCTATTTGAATTGCCTCGTTAAGGGCGTCTGCGAATTCTGAAGCGTTTTTATCTCTGATGCAGAGTTCATTCCACTGGTAAGCGGCAAAAAAGTTACGCATGTCATTCCAATTAATGTTATCGTTATCGACTAGCCATATTTTTCTGGGGTTGGAGTGGGGTGACGGGGGTTTTGGTAAATTGGCGGAGGTTTTAATTTTTATCAGATTGTGGTCAGATTTACCTAAAGGGGCCGAAATTTTTGCTTCATAGGACGAAGGGTGGGAAGTGATGAAAAGATCGAGAAGATTGGATTTTTCGTTGGCTTTGTCTGGGATTCTTGTGGGGCCGTTAATAATTTGTGTGAGGCCACATGCCGTTGAGAAGATTTCAGCGTCGGAGCCTGCGGGGGAATTATGGCTAGAAAATTTTAGCCAATTTTTGTTGTGGACGATTAAAGTCACCTAGGAAAGATATTTCAGAAGATGGAAATTCTTTCAGGATATTGCAATGCCACTCAAGGAGGTAGTCAAAAAATTGTTTGTATCTGGGGTCTTTGGGGGGCAAATATATTATGCAGAAGAATTTAGTTGAGTGGCCTAACGTGATTTTGATCCATATGGCATCGAATTCATTGGATTCTAGATTAGTTAAACGCCTACTAGGGATGTCCTTTCTAATATAACAGCAGACACCTCCTTTTTTCGAAATTTTGAATGAAGTGTATAGTTTTCGAATTGGTAGTCACCGACCGTTAGATTTATTCGCGTCAATTATAGTTTCGGATAGGCCTAAAAGAGCGGGTTTTTCATGTTCGAGATGTTGAAGTACGTCGTGTAAATTCGAATTGCGAGATAGACCGCGAATGTTGCAGAAATTGATTTTAATTGATATCATTAGTAAGGAGAGTTTAGAGGTGGAAATGAAAAAGGGTGACAAGAAAAGTAAAGATAAGAGGCCGGTAAACCAATTAAAACTCCGAACTTGGATATATTTTTGAATATATTCAATATCAGTGAAGCTCTTAGAAATTGGACAGTGAGTTTTCCACCGGGCGATTTGAAAAAGGTTTAAATCTACCACTTGGATTAGATTGTTAGTAAGGGAAAATTATGAGCTATTTAATAAATTGCTAGATTAAGTCTTAAATTAATTAAAACTAGTTGATGTTGTTAGTGGGGAGAAGAATTATTTGTTATTAATTTAGATACTAGATTTTATAATAGATATATTTTAAATTATAAGATTATTGTGTATAGAGATTATTATATAATTATTATAAAACAATTAATATTTAAGGACCGTGCAATAATAAGAAAATGATATTAATAAAAAGATAATGAGAATTGATTGAAAAAAGTTAAGGTAATATTTAAGATTTAAAATAAGATATTAGTTGAGTTTATTATAGAACAATTAATGTTTAGAAACTGTGTAATAATAGAACATATAATATTAATAAAATGAAGTTTATTTAAAAATATATATATTATGTATTTTAGAAATGAAAAAAATGAGAAAACGAATTAGAATTAAAATTAAAAGTAAGATGACTTGAAATTGAAACAGTTTAATATTGAATGTTCGGAAATAAAGTATTCGATTGAAAAAGTTAAGGTAATATTTAAGATTAAAATAAGATATTAGTTGAGTTTATTATAGAACAATTAATGTTTAGTAATAGAACATATAATATTAATAAAATGAAGTTTATGTAGACCCTTTAATCGATTTGTACGAAATTTCGCATATGCACACTATATAATAACCATGAAAAAGTTTCACTATGTGAAATTGATAGGGACCATATATAATAAAATAGTCTCATAATTAAAAGGAGATATTATTCATTGATAATGGACCAAAAATTAAGAGGGGGTTATTTGGTAAATAATTATAAATTATTTTAATTCAATATTAAATATGAGAGAGGACCCAGGTGTATGTTAAAGTCATGTGGATGATCACATCAGTTTATTTACATTTAGTTTTACAATTTAAAAATGTTTAAAAATCATTTATTATTTTAACTATTATTATACATTGCATTCATTTTATTGATTTTTGTACATAAATTATTATTATTAATTCCGTAATATAAAAATAAAACATTGATTATATATTATTTTATTTTAATTAGTTTATTGGAATAAGTAAAAGCCACGTAGTGTGCATGCCAGAATTAAGTCTTATTGCATATTAGGCAGAATAAAAGGGGGAAAAACAACAGAAACCCTTTGTGAAACTGAGTTGTCTTTAAGAAATTAAATTTAGAACCAGAAAAAATAGAAAAAAAAATAAAATTCTGTGTATAGAAGTCATAGGAATAAAGAAACAACATTGTTATATTTCTACTAGTAGATTACCCTCAAATGAGTGTTGAATGCATGTTTGTAAGTTTGTATATCATGAATTTAAAACTTTAGGATAGATTATTGATTTTATTTAATCCTGCGTTAGAAGTAATTCGCTTTGTAGCTGTTTTACGTTGCGAGGACGGGTTTTTTCGCTCATTGAGCAATTTCGGACTTTGAGCCTAGCATAATAGATTACATATTTACATTCGTGACCCATCCAAACTGATTTGAATTTCCGAAGTAATTTTAACAAGCTTTCTATAGGAGTCAGGTGCTCCCTGAACGAAAGCCCGGTAAGCTGTTTTTAGATGTAAATAAGGAATACTATATGCAGCTGTTAGCTTCTTTTCTTCTATATACCTATTCATCAGTGGCGGTTGATGACTTTTCAATCAGGGGGTGCTGTCCAAAAAACTACCTTAATTTTTTTGAAATTTTATTTTAATTTTTTAGTAATGAAGCTGTTGAAGTTTTTATTTTATTTTAATTTTTTTTTTTTACAAATTTCATCGAATACGGACATTTTCGTTATTTTTCAAATTTAACATTAGACTTTTTAAAAATATATTTTAGGACCTTCGCCCCAAATGGTATGTGTGAGTGAGAATAGGAGTCAGAAATTAATTCTAGCATGCTACTCATATCTGATTTTATATATTGAGAGTTTTTACAAATGGATTAGTCCAAAGATTCTCTTTTTTATAATAATAGTTTTTGTAATATAATAATAGTTTCTCAGTGAGGACAATTTTTATTTTACTAATACTAATCTAGACTTGTCTTTACATGCTTGAACTGGAAGATATACCAGGCAGAGACTTCAAACCTTCTATCGGCACCCTTTTCGGAAAAATCATTAATTTTAATTGCCCCTTGAAACTATGCAACAATTTTATTTCATTTCGAGAAACAATTTACTTTTCAAAACAAAAAATATTTTTTATAGAAATATTTGAAATAACGGATAATAATTTAAAAATTTAAAGATATCCTTCTGAAATTTTGAAATTGACCTTATATATGTATTTATGAGAATACTCTAAATGTTTGAAATTTTAGGGATGCACCGCATTCACAGCATCCATGGACCGAACACCACTGCTATTCATTTCTACCAAAAAATATATTTCCAAGATAAAAATAGTAGTTCAGTACATAGGTATGGATTTCATTCATCTTATATAATATTAAATTTCTGTTTTCTTATTTGAAAAGTTAAAAAACAGATTCCAGTCAAAAGAAGACTTAAGTGAAAGACGTTTGGAGCACATAGTATATATTTTATAATTATTCTATATAAATTCTATCTCTTTTATTCAGTTGTTGTTAGTTTTCTCTTTCTTATTGAATCTACTAGGATTTATAGCAAAGGTAGAGTAAATTAATGAAAGGAATAGAAAGAGAAGAAAAATTATAGCATATAATAAAAGTACTCAGGAATTAATTCGTTATAAGATTTATGGTTAATGCAATTAGTGTTGGTTTAATGATGTTTGCTCGCATTGCGAAATGACATTATTAGATTTTTGTTTGCAATATAGCCGGACTCCAATTGCATTGCCAAATAATTTATTATTGTTCAAGATAATAATAATGCGATGTAGCGTATAGTTGGAGAAATAATTCTAATAGAACTTGTTACGGGGTCGGATTATGCTAGGGGTTAGCGTACCAGCCTGCTAACCAAGTGGACCCTGGTGGTTCGAATCCGACTCGAGGCTGATCCCTAGGTAGAGACAAATTTTTAAAATAATAATAAGTATCGTAAATTGGCTTATGGCTGGAAAGGCCGAAAAAAAGGAACTTGTTACAGCCGATTGGAAAAATTGTATATATTACATTTTCTACCACTAAGAAAAGTTAATTAAATAAGCTGACGTGTTCTGATGTGGCCATCCACTTGACTTTACCATACAACCTGGCCCCTAAAATTATTTATAATCATGTAGGGGGGATTAGTTTTTGCATTTTTATACTTCTGGTGTCCCACTGATTATGTATACAAAATTTCGTTGAGTTTGGTAAATGGCCAAGATTTTCATATTTTGACCCCCCCCCCCCCATTTTGAGCTGTTAGTTTTTGTATTTTTATACTTCATGGGGTCCACTGATTATGTATAGAAAATTTGGTTGAGTTTGGTATATGGCCAAGATTTTCATTTTTTGACCCTACACCCCCCCCCCCCCCCTCATTTTAGGCAATTAGTTTTTGCATTTCTAGACTTCTGGCGGTCCACTGATTATGTATAAAAAATTTGGTTGAGTTTGCTCAAACGGCCTAGATTTTTAATTTTTAACCCCCCCTCCACCGTCGATATGCACCAAAATCATCTAATCAGCTCTTAATCTCAATGGACCAAAACTACGTGTGAAATTTGGTTTCGATATTCCCACTAGTTTTTGAGCTAGCTCGTCCACAAAAATTTGGTAACGCACGGACAACCTAACTAACTAACTAACTAACAGACATTTGGACAAAACAATTATTATCTCGAAAAATATAATTTTTCAAACAAATGTAAAACAAATAAATAATATATATACAGATATATCATCTCGATATATATGTGTGTATGTTTATTTGCATCAAGCAGAGGACAACCTCTTTGTTTCTCTTTGTGGATATATTTGTATATAAATACGCTAGCATATTTATTCCTAGTTATTTATTTTATGTTATTCCAAAGTTGTTTTCTTCTACACTCATAATTCGAAATAATAAATAATATTTGCATCAAGCAGAGGACAACCTCTTTGTTTCTCTTTGTAAAAATTAATAATTATATTTACTTAAAGTGAACAACACAGAGAGGGATTTATTTATTGTTTACAATGGGCGTTTTTTATCACATCAGACTAAACGACTAAAGCAATAAAAATAAATTATTCATAAATTCACAATATTTCAATGGATGAATTTGTTTTACTAAAATCAGGTGTAAATAAATAATTAATAAAGTAAAGGGTGTGTAGTTTCACCGTGAATGAAATAAAACTCACCCTTTACTTTATTAATTAATATCATGTTTCACCTAAAACCTACACCACTTTCTCTAAGTAAAACTAATAAATAATTACGATACGTAAATGTATTTTTTTCTTTCAATTTTTATTTAAATAAATAATCATAATTTTTTTTCCAGAAAAAAGTTTTGTTCCCTGACATATTCATTTGTGATTTTTTTTTTTATCTTTCTGATTTAATTAAGTTCTGTCATTTAAACAAAAAAAAACAATTTACTTAATAGAGGTATTTTGTATGAATCAAAAACTTAATATATTAACAATAGGACTAAAAATCTATTAAAAAGAAGATTCAATTAATTTAAAATTACACGATTCGTGGTCTTCATTGAGAAAACAGCACGCAACGAAAATAAAGGGAACTTTAAATCTTCACTAGATTTGATTGAACCAATTTAGCGCTTAGAATGAAAAAAGAAATAAACGACCATGAGCGTGAATGTATTATTTGAAATGTTGAAAAAAATGAAAATCGATACTTATAAATAAACTGATGTATGAACCAATAACATTAAACATTTTATAAAGTTTATAATTTTGAAACTTATGAGAAGAATTTTATAGGTTAGGTTTCACAACGACGAAACCTAACCGAGAAAATTCTTCTCATAA
This sequence comes from Forficula auricularia, assembly GCA_024734495.1. NCBI lineage: Eukaryota > Metazoa > Arthropoda > Insecta > Dermaptera > Forficulidae > Forficula > Forficula auricularia. Next base: position 16,459,438 of record JALMQS010000030.1, on the reverse strand, counting down.
GTTACCTAAAATGTTTCACCTAGAACCGACACCTAAATCCTTAAAAATTATTACAATTTTTAAATTATAAATTCAAAATTTTTCTTACAGAATTATATATAGGTATACCAGCTGCGAAGCCCGCCTTCGGCCGCCATTTTGATGACTAGGGGGTGTATTTGAAAATTTTAGATTTTAAATTATTTTTAAACTCCCACAGATTTATTTTACGTATTGTTTAAGCACGGCCAATAACTGACCTATATTCGTTCTCTTTAGCCAATCAGAGAGATCACGCCGTCGAATAATAATATTCTCAAGCTTGAGTTGTTTACCAAAAAAGAATTTAGTCTTTTTGATTTCAAGTCGATTCTTCCACGTTTTCAGTAGAGGTTGCCATTAATAGTCAAAACATCAAAAATGGAATGCAATAAGGTTATTCCTCTAGTATTAGATAAGAATCGATCGTTATTTTTGATTTTAAGCTGATTCCTCCATGTCTTCAGCAATGGTTACCAATAATAACCGAAGCGTCAAAAATCTAATGTAGAATTATTATTCCTCAAGTATTAGATGAGAATCAATCGCTATTTTTGATTTTAAGTCGATTCCTCCATGTCTTCAGCAATGGTTACCAATAATAACCGAAACGTCAAAAATTCAATATAGAATGGTTATTCCTCAAGTACTAGATGAAAATCAATCGCTATTTTTGATTTTAACTCGATTTCTCTATGTCTTCAGCAATGGTTACCAATAAAAACCGAAACGTCAAAAATCCAATTTAGAATGGTTATTCCTCAAGTACTAGATAAGAATCAATCGCTATTTTTTATTTTAACTCGATTCCTCTATGTCTTCAGCAATGGTTACCAATAAAAACCGAAACGTCAAAAATCCAATATAGAATGGTTATTCCTCAAGTATTAGATGACAATCGATCACTATTTTTGATTTTAATTCGATTCCTCAATGTCTTCAGCAATTGTTACCAATGATAACCGAAATGTCAAAATCCAACGTAGAATTGTAATTCCTCAAGCTTTAGATAAGAATCAATCGCTATTTTTGATTTTATGTCGATTCTTCTATGTCTTCAGAAATGGTTACCAATAAAAACCGAAACTGCAAAAATCCAATATAGAATGGTTATTCCTCAAGTACTAGTTGAGAATCAATCGCTATTTGTGATTTTAAGTCGATTCCTCTATGTCTTCAGCAAAGGTAACGGATAAGAAAACAACGCTGTTGCTATGGTTACTTATAAAATTTCCTCCCAAATTTTTAGCATTTCACATAGAGAAGCCTATCCACTCTTACTTAAGTTAGGTTAAATGAGCTATATAAAACGATCAAATGAATAAATTTTAAAGAATATAAAAAAGTACTCTCTTACTCTAGAGTAAAGTACTTTAAAATATAATTTTACTAAAAACTTTATTTAAAATTTCATCAAAATTGGTTAAGGCATTTTCAAGATATTTAGAAAAAACTAAAAAAGTACTGAAATAAAGTACTAATGTTTGTGAGCCGATATGTACCAAAAACTAATCAGCGCTTCGTTTTGTTAAACTAATGGTAGGTTTTCAATTTCATTTCAATGGGTACAACGGTGTGGAAAAAATCGTCGGCCAAAAAAACGATAACATCCATCCATCCATCCACCCACACGCACTAAATGAAAAAATCGCACTTTTTGGCCTCTCGACGAGACCCCGTGTAATTTTTGGTAAAACCGTCACGTGCTAAAATTCAACCTAATTGAATACTACAATTTGTGACTTTAATTGAGACCATGGGTTCCGTAGTCTTTACCTGACGACCCTTTAAAGCCACGCTTGCCGTGAGACCGATTACAATACTTTCTCCATGCTTAGCATTGGATAAAGTAAAAATGGCACTTTTTGGCCTCTCGACGAGACCCCATGTAATTTTTGGCAAAACCGTCACGTGCTAAAATTAAACCTAATTCTATACTACAATTTGTTACTTTAATTGAGTCCATGCGTTGCGTAGTCTTTACCTGAGGACCCTTTGAATTCGCGCTTGCCGCGAGACCGATTACAATACTTTCCCCATGCTTCGCATTGGATAAAGTAAAAAGGAAGACTAATAGTCTAAATCAAACGCTAACAATATATTTTTGTAAATCATTAAAAATACCTGACTTTTAACATGTTTAATACAAAACGAATACCACTTGAAACAATTATTTTAACAGGAAAATATTTGTTATATCTTCAGTTAATGATTCTCAGTTTTTCAAATAATATCAAGAAAATTACGATTGTTATTTAATGAAACAGTCGCTTTAACATCAATCGGGATAGGGTTCGCGTGTTCTTCTTCTTCGAGTGCCATACCCGAAACGGGTGTCGGCTCCTCTCCACATATACCTGTGCTGAGTGTGTTTAGTTGTTTTACACAGATATACGGGACCTACTTTTTAACGCCGGTTCCGAACGGCTAATTTGGAGAGGTTACTAGGCAATTATACTCTTGGTAGGTCGCCTTTACTTTCCAAGAGGAGGCGACTGCAAATATCTATTTGCCGAGACTCGGTCTCGAGCCAGCGATCTTCGAGTCAGCGAGCCAACACTCTACCCACTGACCCACAGTCGCCCCAGCCGCGTGTTAAATATGCACATTTCAATGGTCAATATTTATAAATTTAGTGACGCAAGGACTATTGAAAATAATAATATTAATATATTTTAGTTTCGATTTGGTCTGTAACTATAACAAAACCACTTCCAATCAAAACCTATAAATCTTCTCTTTTTAAATCCGAAATCCAGGGATCTGGAAGTTTAAACTTCCACTTCTACTTGTTTTTAGAACATTCGGATTATTTTATATAAAATTTAGTTTTTCATTTATATGATGGGTAAGAGAAAGTCGTGTGGATAGCCACGTCAACTTATTTAGTCATTAATTATTCATTTTAGTGATTTAATCTTTTTTCCCTTCTTCAGGTTTTATTGAAAGCAATTATTGAAGTCAATGAGCAGGTGAGTCTAAACTTTATATTTTTATCAATTTAATTCATTAAGGGGCACATTAACAAAATACGGCCCTAAAATCTGATTAAAGTCTCTCTAATAGAAGGATTTGTGGTCGTATTTTTTTACATAGAAAAGCAAGGTTGCTATTAATTAATTAAGCCTGCCAAGTGCGAGTAAGGCTCACATATCGAAAGTTCCGTATTTTATATCTTCCAAAATACTAGATATATCAGATCCGTTTGTATTTCTCTTTAACAAAGAGAGAATTAACGAATTCGTAGTTTTTTTATAATTTTAAGTTAAGCCGATTGTCAACGCTGACAGGAACAATAATCTCGTTTATGTAGATATATAAATTGTAAATTTAATATAATAGTATATATTTTTCGAACTTTATATTCATTTGAAGTTGAAACTATTGTAATGAAATCACAAAACCTACTAAATTTTAGCACTTAGATAGTAGGTCAAAATTCGATTACACAATTCGCCTCAGGCATACATCAAAACAGATTTGGAATCCAAATTAAATAAACTGCAAAGGATCGTTGCTAAACTTTATCCAAATTCATTTGAAATATTAATAGGTATGCTTATTCCTTTATTATTAATCATATATCATTGGCTATTTGCAGTAAAAAAATAGTAATTGATTCTTAACTAGTACTAGAGGAATAATCATTCTATGGTACATTGAATTTTTGATGTTTCGATTATTATCGGTAACCATTGCTGAAAACATGGAGAAATCGACTTAAAATCAAAAATATTAAATTCTGTTAAATTGTTATTCCTCAAGTATTAGATGAGAACCTATGTCGATTCCTCTATGTCTTCAGAAAAGCTAACGGATAAGAAAACAACGCAGTTGCTATGGTTACTTATAAAATCTCCTCCCAAATTTTTATCATTTCACAGAGAGAAGCCTATCCATTCTTACTTAAGTTAGGTTAAATGAGCTATATTAAACCGATTAAACGAATGAATTTTAAAGAATTTAAAAAAGTACTATCTTACTCTAGGGAAAAGTACTTTAAAGTAAAATTTTACTAAAAACTTTATTTAACCTTTTTTGTGGTCCCTAAAGTACTTAATTAGGATATTAAATTTCATCAACCTAGATTAAGTCATTTTCAAGATATTTAGAAAAAACTAAAAAACTGAAATAAAGTACTAATGTTTGTGGGCCGATATGTACCAAAAACTAATCAGCGCTTCATTTTGTTAAAATAATGGTAGGTTTCGAATTTCATTTCAATCGGTTGTACGGTGTGGAAAAAATAGTCGACGAAACAAACGACCACATACATACATCCATCCGACCGCACGCACTAAATGAAAAAATCGCACTTTTGTCCTCTCGGCGAGACCCCATGTAATTTTTGGCAAAATCGTCACGTGCTAAAATTCAAGCTAATTTAATACTACAATTTGTGACTTTCATTGAGACCATGGGTTCCGTAGTCTTTAGCCGAGGACCCTTTGAATACGCGCTTGCCGGGAGACCGATTACAATACTTTCCCCATGCTTCGCATTGGATAAAGTAAAAATAAAAGCATTACAAAATAATACTCATTTTTACTGGAATACTTGATAAATCCGGTTGGGCGATTTCAGTAAAAATCTTGTTTCGAGAATTGGTATTAAAATTTTTAAATAACGAAGAATTCAAAAATTCATTTCAAAAATTTCTGAACAATATTTCAACCCATACTATATATATATATATACTATATATTAGAAATAAAAAAATATATAATGTACATATTTAAATTTATATATTTATTTATTTAGATGATGAATCAGCTCAAGCTAACGAAAGAAAAATGTGAACATGATTATAAGCTTGTAAGTTTATATATTTATTGAATTATTTATTTATTTAGATCATTGAAGATACAAATGAAATAAGTAAATTAAAATCACAAATTGTGGAATCAAATCAATCTGTAAGTTTATTTATTTATTAGTTTTTTGTGAATTATTTTTTATATAATTATTTATATATATATATATATATATATATTTATTTATTTATTTATTTCGGTGAATGAAGAAAAGAATAGCAAATCTATATTGGAAAAAGAAAATTTTGAATAAAAAAAAACGGTGAGTTCATTTATTTATTGATTTATTCTTACTATTTGACGATTGAAATTTTTAAAAAAAATAATATTAATAATTTTTTACAATAGTAACATGAAAATGTCAATATTTCGATGAGTTTTGATTACAGATGTAATTTAAGTTTATTTGTTTTATTTAATTTTAGATTCAAGAATTGCTTGCCTCATTCGATCAAGATGGAACTGAAGATATTTTCGATGCATCGATAAAAGGCTCCCTTAAAGGTGTAAGGTATTGGTATCGCAAAGACCGCTCCTCTATTCATGGAAAGAATGTAAAAGACTCTAATAGGACTCCTCTGATTTATGCATCCATGAATGGACATTTAGACATTGTAGAAATGTTATTGTCCAAAGGAGCGGAATGAGTACTTTTTATTATACAACTACCTTAATGTTTGCCTCCGAGAATGGTCATGTACCTGTAATAAAAGCGTTGCTGGACAAGGGGGCGAAGATCAATTATCAAAATAATAACAAAATGACATCACTACTTTATGCAGTTGGTAATAATCACTTGCCAGCAGTGAAATTATTGATAGAAAGGGGGGCGGATAGAAGTATAAGAAATAATAATAATAGAACTCGATTAGATTATGCTAGAGACAAAAAATTTAAGTCTATTGAGGATTATTTGTCGTCCCTTTAACATCCTGACAAATAATCCTCCTTCTTTAATCAAACAAATAATTAATTTAAAATTAATCATAATGGCTCACACACACACACACACACACACACTATCAATATAGAATTTTAAGGAGGTCCTTTCGCTCCAGTTGAGTCAATAGAAGTGTAGTATCTAATATTTAATCAAATAAGTTAAAATACGAATGAAAAATAATAGAATTAAAAAATAAATAGTATGAAAGCCGTAAATGTTTGAAATAAAAACAATTATAAAAAATAATTACATACAAAAGTTAGTTTGATTTATTCAAATCAGCTGATAATAGCTCTTGTTTGATTTGGCAATGCATTGTATTAATAATATTTATGTTTATATTCAAACATAGCATTTATGTGATTTTTTAAAGTAAATATCTAAGTAAATTCGTCGGTCAATCATATATTTTATTGCAAAAAAGAAACCTGCATGTTTCAAAAAGCTAATTTTTAGATTTTTTAATTTTATCTATTCAATTAATAGTATAATAATAATACTATAATTCAAGAGAAAGTGTCAACATCTTAATTTTCCATTAGACTCTAAGAAGATGTTTACATTTTAAAAAATTTGGTTTTTTTATTTTTTTTTTTTTATTATTTTTTTTTTTTTTTACATACAGGGTGATTCACGGGTGATGCCACGTTAACGGAACGCAGGATTTTTCTAAAAATTTTGTCCTATACCTATCAATATCGGTTTTCGAGATAAAAAATAATTTGTGTTAAATATGGTCCAAAATATTGCTCTAATTAAACTTAAATAAATTAGTGCTCTCAATTCATCAAAAGTTGATATTTTGGTGGTAGCTTAGACACACCCGAAGTATTTAAACTACGCCGAAAAATCGACTCCATATTATACAGGACGTGCTAAGATTCCTATTATTTCCGTTATTCATAAAAGAGGTCAAAAGTTCGTTTTTTCAAATGAGACCCCCTGTATATTACTCAATAAATTGAAAGACGAAGAAAAATGCTTTAAGATGATATATCATGTCCCTATACCTAAAACATCAAGTTTTCTTAATAAAGGCGCTTTTTCATGAAAAATCACTTTTTAATTAATTTAATTTTAACTAACCATGGAAATATTAAGTTTATGACAGTTTGTTGACTATTTATAAGTAACTTATAAACAGTTTATTGACGATGTTCAAAAAAAACCTCCGAAAATGACCGCAAATATTGATTATTCAAACGATGTTCTTATGAAATTATTTATTTTGTACTACTTATAAGAACTTTGTTTGAATAATCAATATTTGTGATCATTGTGGGAGATTTTTTTGAACATCGTCAATAAACTGTTTTTAAGTTACTTAGTCAACAAACTGTTATAATCTTTATATTTCCATAATTAGTTAAAATTAAATTCATTAAAATGTAGTTTTTTACCAAAAAGCGGCTTTATTAAGAAAACTGTATGTTTTAGGTATAGGGACATGATATATCGCCTTTAAGCATTTTTCTTCGTCTTTCAATTTATTAAGTAATATACGGGGGTCTCATTTGAACGAACGAACTTTTTACTCCTTTTATGAATAACAAAAATAATAGTAATCTTAGCACGCCCTGTAAAATATGGAGACGATTTTTCGGCGTAAATTAAATACTTCGGGTGTGTCTAAACTACCACCAAAATATCAACTTTTCATGAATTAAGAGCACTAATTTATTTAAGTTTAATTAGAGCCATGTTTTGGACAATATTTAACACAAATTATAAATATCTCGAAAACCGATAGAGATAGGTATAGGACAATATTAAGAAAAAAGTATTTTAATAAAAGGACGGTTCTAAAAACGTGTTAATATACGGGGTGTTCCATTTAAAAAAATAAAGTTGCTACGACTTTTCGATTGAAGCCAAAAAGTCGCAAAGCTGAAAATGTTTTAGATCGATAGAACAGGTAAGAAAATGTAAGGTACTAAATTTTCAGAAAAATCCTGCATTCCATTTTCCATAAACGTCTAATGTGCCATCGACCGTGAATCACCCTGTATATATATATAAGAATAATGTATAATTTATTAATTTTGTATTTTGTAATTCATTTTTGTTTTTAAGATTTTTGTAAAATGCTTTTATAATTTTTTTTTTTGTGTAATTTATGGCCTCTGGTCACCTAATAAAAAATAAATCAAAAAATAAAATTGCTCGTTAATATGTGATTCAACTTCCCCAAAGCATAGATAGAGACTTAAACTAAATATTATAAAAAATAAGTTATAATTATAATTTAATATGTTTTATTAAACATTGGAAACGAAAGGACCTCCTTAAAATTAAATAATAATTTTTTGCAACGTTTCCGCTTCCAATTCTAAAGAAATCTTCATGATATGATTGATATAGACCCAACATTGCTAATTAAATTAATATTTCGATGAAAGATAAACATCGTCTAAATGATTAATATAATTTTGAATTAATAATCACCATCCCCACTAAAGGTTCAGAAATATAAACTAACTTTATTTCAAATGTTGTTACATTCGCATCCAGAATAAATTTTGAACAGGACAAATTTAATTGGACAAAAATTAAAAACACAAGAGTTTTTATTAAATGGGCCAGACGTTTCGACAATTTATTTTGACTACCTCAGTGGTCCATTTAATCATTCTTTGTCAAAAAACAATTTCCATCCAATCCAATTAATAATAAAACGTACTATATTTTAATATATGGCGGATTAAACGTTTTGACATTTTATGAGAGTAATATTTGTATCTAATTGATAAAAATATTTACAAATCTTTGTTATTTCATGCTATAGTGAAAATTTACAATAACTTTGTTATATTAAATAAACATGTATTTATTTTGATATTTTTTTTCTTTTTTCTTTGAATTCCTGTTACTATTTCTCTAATTTCCTGCGCCTCTTTCCAAATTCTTCTTTAAATTCTTGAAGTTTATGTAGTTTTGCTTAGATAAGACAAAAATGGTTTTCTCAAGGATTCTTAGCCATGCTTTACGCTCAAAACTTATGAAAATTTATAATATTTTATAAATAATTAAAAATTGATCCGTTTTTACGTTCAGATTAAAATGTAAAGTGTGTCTTTCCAAGTTTACATCTTGGGCCGTCATTCCCTCACACCGTGTTGTAAAAAGTTAAGTGCTTATTTTTGTATTATTTATTATATATTTGTATGTGTTTCTAGAATTAATAAAGTATCTCAAATTCACATGGGAGATTATAAGGTTATGTTTTCTACTTTTATGCAATAATATTTAGTTTTCTCATTCCCTCACCTACATCATGCAAATTGTTGGTGTTCTAAATGACGGTTCAGTAAACCAGTACAAGAACAAGTTTATGTTCCATGTTGTCTCTCACCATTTATCATATTTTTTTCCGGGTATCACATATTTTTCTTATTAATTATTATGTCTAACTAATTATGAAAATTTAAACATTTGAATGGGTTATTGAATCCACCACTATCTGCTAGATTTTATTTCATTTACTTAAGAATAACTAACCATCACTATGAAAATAAAAATAAAACCATAACTCGGTTAATAATTAACCGATTTGCAAAAATAAGGTGTCATTTTGTTTATTAATAAATTAGTAATATTTTATTAAACATAATAAGGGAATACAATGAAAGTAAAGATTATTGATAAATAAAGAATTAAAAATTGACATTGGCCTCCATTTTAAAATTTTTAACCCTATATTCACCGTAATTTGTCATTTATTAGCAACAAGTGATATGAAAATATTCACCAAATATTATTAAAATTATTGAAAAATATTTTTGGATATAAATGTTTATTTAAATAATAATTATAATAATCGATATCTGATGAAAAACGAAGGAGAGTTCGACATTTTTTCATGCAACATATTTGGTTCATTTTAATGTGGTAAATTTGAAAATAAATTGCAAAGAACTCTTTCTTGGGGGTATGTTTTAAATAAGATAAGGGATAAACATCACCCCTAAAACAATCGTTTAGATGTTTTAATTTCTTTTGAGATATTGCCACCACATTTCACCAAATTTATACCCTCTTTATAAATATTTTTCAAAGTTTTTAGGTAGTTGGGTTTATTTTATTTACATGCCGAGATTCCCAGAGTTTTTTTATTGAGACTGTGTGATCTACGAATATTGCATGGACTTCTCTATGATAATTTTTTCTCTACCAGTTGTTTTATTAAAAAGATGTTGTCAATACAATATCTACCTGATCGAAACCCGTTTTGTTCTTCCATGTCTTTGAAGTCCTTTTCTATCCTATTTACAAAAATAAAAAAACTAATTCCATAAGAAGGGGCCCGCTTCAGATTTTGGGTCCCGCGCCCGAAATTCATGTGGGGGCCATGGATGTGGTGTGTATTGCCTTTACATCTGAATGAGTCCAACGCATAAACTATGTGTGAGCCTTTTTAATGTTTATACCTGGTCTTAATCATATTTCAAATTAGAATTTTTATTCAAGAATCTCTGCTTTCATGAAAACAGCAGTTGTATTTTTTTCTCCGTCTTATCAGATGACCTCCAAATGCAAAGCAAGAACTGTTTTATATTAAGCTTTTAAAACAAATCGCTTGATTTATAGTTGAGATAAACATGAATCCACTGAATATTAATAATTATTCAAGTTTTTATCCATAACCTAGTTTTTTTTTCATATTATTTACTTATACTTCTAGTTGTGTGGGTTTACAGCTGTCCTTGTATCTTGCAAACCCATTTCCAAGTTTGCCTATCTTGTCAGTCTTATAGCGTTAATCCTCTAGGTTATCCATGGCCTCTCGGATGGAGGGATTATGTGTTTTTCTCAGTCGGCCATTTCTGCATCGATTTGTTGGGACATTCATACACTTGTCTTTCTAGTCATCGTTCTCCTGGCCTCTGTCTCTATGCCCATGCCTTGGAACATCTTTACTTCATCTTAAAGATGATGTTGCTTTTCTATAATGCTCATTCCTATTGAGCAAATATCTGACATGATCTAAACCTTGAGAATTGGTAGTATCTTCTCCAAAAGTGAACAATAATTTGACTTTTATTGATGAAGGCGAGATGGCTGTCCAAATTGAAAAAAAGAGGAATTCAGCAAGTAAAGGAACCCTCTGTCGAATAAAAAATACCCAATTATAGAAAAAAGTTTCGGCTTTAATTTGATAATCTTCTATTCTAATGTGATGTAATGAGCATAAAATGTATGAATATAAATACAAAAACATAATAAATTATAAAAAAATTAATTCTTACAATATTTGTAAACTCAATACATTGAGGGCCAGTTGTGTGTCGCTTGGTAAACTCTTTTGCCAACGTTTAAAAAGAGTTTACCAACCGACATACAACTGGCCCTGAGTGAAGACAATGTGTAGATACATAGGTCTTAGTATGCTCACTACTTAATATGGTGGAGTCTGAAAAGCGAATAAAAATTTTAACTAAAAGCCGAAACTGTTTTCTAAAATTGGGTGTTTTTTATTCGTCAGAGGTTTTCTTACTGGCTGAATTCCTCTCTTTTTTAATTTATAAATTTGACTTTTATTTATTTTATTGAAATCCCAAGTCTCAGTACCGAGTAGCTTATAATCTTCAAACATAAAGAGTTATTTTATCACAATTGAAATAAATTTAATAATAATTATTTATATAATTATTTTTCTTATTTATTTATATAAATTCACTAATAGTCTAAGATCCCGACTTAGGTCGGCCTTCACCTACCGAGTTTCCTTATTAAATTAATATTTTGATAATATAATGTATTAATAAACAAAACTTGATAGGGTCGACATCCATTTTCCCAAGATAGCTATTTTTAATAAAAAAATTAAAGTTGTTAATTTTATTACATAAATGTAGTTATCGAATTTCTGGATAAATATATTACCAATCGAGAATAAAATATGTATATAAAATGCCTAAGTTGGGTCGCCATCTTTTTTCCCTTCAAAAGTCCAGGTAAACAGGGTATCAACAGGTAACCTCGAACAAGTATTTTGTAGTTATAGAGTTTCCTTTATTGTTATATATGAAAATGTAGATAACTTTATTGCGGATTAACTATAATTAATTAATTTTTATTTTTATTTTATTTAATTTTTTATTAAAAATAGATATGCAGGGAAATTGGATGTCGACCCTATCAAGTTTTGTTTATTAATACATTATATTATCAAAATATTAATTTCATCAAGAAACTCGATAGGTGAAGGTCGTCCTAAGCCGGGATTTTGTACTATAAAGATTTTGCCACTGGTTGACCACCTTCCCCAAAAGAATAAAAGATTATTTTATTTATATTATCAAGTATGGAAGCATTACGTTATTATAGCTGGACCTAGGTCCTAGTATTGAATTCATGCAATTTGTGTTTAAAAATGTCTGTAACGTGAAAAAAAGTTATTTTCCTGTTAGTGTTTTTGTTTGTCTGTCTGTCTGTATATAATTGGATTCCGATGCCCATGCATTGATAATGTAATTCAACAGAACAGCAACAACAAGAGCATCAAACAAAAAACCAACAAAACAATATTAAAGATCTTATATCTCTCTCTATCAAATAAAAATTACAAATCTAATACCAATAATAAGCTGGTTAAAGATATGCTGGTTAAAAATATATTTATTTTCCTTATTATATAAAAAACTAATTAGTTTATTTTTACATTTATTAATAGGAAAACTAAGATTAAATAATAATTATTAAAAATATCAAGAGAAGAACAACGGCTAACTCTTAAAAAAGTTTTCACTTTTTCCTCCATTTAAAGAGCAAAATTGGAGTATGAATAGGTATTTGTGTAAAAGTTTGTTTTGAAGGAATAGATTAGGGATGAGTCAAGATTAAAAGAATAGTTTGTATGTTTTTATTTCTAGAATTATTTAATACTTTTCATTTTTAAATTTGAAATTCTGATTAAATTGATTAATCAGAACAATTAATAATTTCATATTTAAAAATTTCCATTCACTTAAAAAGAAAGATATCAGAGCAGAAAGTGAAAACTCTTTTTCATGAATCTATTTCTCTTGAATTTGAATGATATGTCAGCGAATGTTTTGTATTAGAAAGGTGAACCGAGATAGAGCGATGCAATTTATTAATCTAAACCTGAGCGACATTTGTATTATGTATTATTTACGAACACGTGGCTTTTCATTCAATGATACATAATTAATAAATGTCCTTCTTGCAGAAAAAGCATAATCGGAAGAACTAGATACAATTAAAGAAATTGCTGTTCTTTTTACTTTATTCAATGCGAAGCATGGGGAAGTATTGTAATCAGTCACACGGCAAGCGCTACTTCAAAGGTTTCCCAGGTAAAGTCTACGGAACCCATGAACTCAAGTAAAGTCATAAATTGCAGTATACAATTAGGTTGAATTTTAACACGTGACGGTTTTGCCAAAAATTACATGAGCTCTCGTCGAGAGGCCAAAAAGTGCGATTTTTTCAGGAAGTGCGTGCGTATGGATGGATGGATGTATGCATATTATCGTTTTTTTCCGTCCAGGATTTTTTCCACACCATTGCAGCGATTGAAATGAAATTGAAAACATACCTGTACTTTAACAAAATGCAGAGCTGATTAGTTTTTGGTACATATCGCCTGACAAACATTAGTACTTTATTTCAGTACTTTTTTAGTTTTTTCTAAATATCTTGAAAATGACTTAACTAATTTTGATGAAATTTAATATCCTAATTAAGTATCTTGGGTACCACAAAAAAGTTTAAATAAATTTGAAAGTTTATATTGGGAAAATAAGGACAAGTTTTTTATGTGTGACTTTTTTATTTATCCATTTTATTTATTTATAAATTAAATTATGGACGGAAATGATAATAAGTTTAAATAAAGATTTTAGTAAAATTATATTTCAAAGTACTTTACTCTAGAGTAAGATAGTACTTTTTTTTTAATTTTTTATTTTAAATTCATTAAAATTTATTCATTTGAACTGTTTATTATAGCTCATTTAATTAACCTTGCTTAAGTAAGAATGGGTACGATTCTCTCTGTGAAATGCTAAATATTTGAGAGGAGATTTTATAAGTAACTATAACAACTGCGTTGTTTTCTTATCCGTTACCTTTGCTGAAGACATAGAGGTATCGACTTAAAATCAAAAATAGCGATTGATTCTCATCTATTACTTAAGATATTACGATTCTACATTGAATTTTAAATTATTTTTGTCTTTTGATGGAAATGTATGGTCAAATGGTCATTTTATTTGTTAATGAACATATATTTCTATTTTTTTTCTGTACTACTTTATTATTTATTAATTTGTTATAATTATATTTGTATTGATGCTTGTTAATTTCTTGTAATTAAATTTGTATTGATGATTGGATGACATAGCCACCGAGGACTTGTACCTCAGAGCAGGCCGAGGAATAAATTTTATTTATTTATTTATTATTTTTCTCCACGTTGCATATATTACTAAACACGAAAAAAAACGAGAATTTTGTGAATTCAAATCTTGAGGTTCGCGTAGCGATTAGGTAAAATAAAATTGTTCCACTGACCTTTGATGATTGGGCGACGGCTGATAGCGCGCAGGAGGTGGCGGTGGGGCCGTAGGCAATGCTCTTGGGAACCCCCCGCCGCCACCCCCGGGGGCAGGACCTGTCAGCCGGTAGTGGTGATGATAGCCGAGGTCGCGGCGCATGTAGGGGTCGCCGGGGGTGCCGGGGGTCGAACTCGGGGCCGCGCCCCCGGGCGACGCGTGGTACCGATCCGCTGGAAAATGCACAAAACACTCTTTCAGAAGAACATTCGTTTCTTTCAGTAGAAGATCAGAGTCATATAATTAAACAAATAGATCAATCAACAAACAACGTAGTGTCCATATATCTCCATTTGCATTAGATATTCATAAGAGCAACCATAACTCCATCGTTGAACACTAAGGTTATCAATTCATGAACAATAATTTATGAATATAGTATTTTAAATTTTGTTTTCATTACTTTTTTTAAGAAGAAAAAAGGTTGTTCCTATTAAGGTAGTTGTATCGCGACAGTAGTAGCAAAAAGTTAATGCTAGAATATATAGTACAGACAATAAGGATTCATAATTCATAAGCCCACAACTTTTTGCTGTTTATGTACCACTACTAGCCAATCCCGTACATCTAACTGCTCGTTTGAAAAATCTAGAAACACTGTCCGAGCTTGTATATATTTTAACATAGAAATGTCAGATAAAGTACATTATAAAGGGAGATTTATAAAACAAAAAGTTCTTAATAAGCGATTGAAAGTTGTTGCTGCAATGGCTGAAGCGAAAAAATGTCAAAAAGTGTACTAAAGTGAGTTAAATAAAGTCAATGTTGCCAGTTTCTTTTTAGTGTATATTTTTCATTATTTATTCATTATTATCTCAGAAAGTGTTGTAACTATGAAAAAAAAATTCTTAAACAAAATTATCAGTTATTGTTTAATGTTGGTTTAGTTATTTATAACAATCGTAAGAAGAGTTTCTTAATTATAATTAAATATGTATGTAAAGTTTCTGCTATCCCATATAGTGCAATATATTAGAGTCTGAAAAACTCTATCTTTGGAATTAAATATCTCCGGAATTATATTGTTCATAAATTTCGTTTTGCACCAATCGATGCAGAATTATTTAAATGTTTAAATGTTTAAATGTCTAAATTTCCCAAAAATCCTAAGAAAATGAATATGGGGATACAACTACCTTAAGAGATAAATAATCCTTAAGAAAATGTAATCGAAAAGATTTTATTTTGTCAAGAGTAGCAGAGTTGTTGATTCATAAAGAGAAATCAGGTTGTCTCTTCTTGGTGAAAATGAAACATATACACTTCTGCTGCAAGTGTAGATGTTAAATCATTTTTAGCATATGACAATTCATGCAGATTTCGAAAAAAATTGCTCCTTGAAGCAAAACCTCGCCATTACGATCATGAATTTGGCAGAAAATAATCGCGTGTTTCGATATTTCTCATGACTTTTACCATACATTTAGTACAAAATTATTTATAATCATGTAGGGAGTGAAGTTGAATTTTGCATTTTTTGTTCTGTTGTCCCCTTTGGTATATATACAAGAGAATTTGGTTGAGTATGGTACAAGGGCCTAGATTTTATTTTTTGACCCTACACCCCCACCCCCACCCCATTTGGGCGGTTAGTTTGCATTTTTAGACTTCTGAATCCATTGATTATTTGTAAATTGGTACAGGTTGCTCAAATGCTTCAAATTTTTGTTACCCCTCCCCCCAGCCTCTTTAATTTTAGGTCGATAGCAGACAAAATATAATCAACTCTTAATCTCAATGGACCAAAAGTACATGGCCGATTTGGATTCCGATATTCTCACTAGTTTTTGACTATCTCGTCCACAAAAATTTGTGCTTTTGAACTAACTGACAAAATAACAGACAACCCGACTAACAAACATTTTGACAAAACAATTATTATCTCGAAAAATATAATTTTTTGATATTTCTTTTATTAGGGCTTTTTTGTAGTGCGAAATGCCATGGTTTCGTTCAATTTTGCAATTAAAATAGTTTCAGCCGTTTTTTGAGATATTTCGAAAAAAAGAAGGAAAAAAAACACTTTTCATGCACGATTGGCCCTGGGCCATACCCT
>JALMQS010000030.1:16376080-16440667 GCA_024734495.1 Forficula auricularia | reverse complement strand
TTACTTCGTTTTCCAGATTTACATGTGCCAAAACATACCTTCATAGAAATTGTAGATCTGTTAAATCCATTTTTTAGCATATATGACAAATTAATACCGTTCGAAAGAAAAAGAATTGCAGCATCATCCAAGTAAAACTACTACTTAAAATTACGATCGTAAGTTGTAGAAAATAATCTAACGTGTTCTGATGTGGCTATCCACTTGACTTTACCATACGACCTGGCCCCTAAAATTATTTATAATCATGTAGGGGTGGAAGTTAGTTTTTGCATTTTTATACTTCTGGTGTCCCACTGATTATATATACCGTTTGGTTGAGTATGGTACAAGGGCTAGATTTTTATTTTTTGACCCTACACCCCCACCCCACCCCATTTTGGGCGGTTAGTTTTGCATTTTTTAGACTTCTGGGAATCCATTGATTATTTATACAAAAAATTTGGTACGATTTGTCAATGGCCTCGTTACCAATTTTACCATCACAACCTCTCTCTTTAATTTTGGGTCGTATGAACCAAAATATAATCAACTCTTAATCTCAATGGATAAAAATTTTCCGTAGTTGGATTCGATATTCTCACTAGTTTTGAGCTATCTCGTCTAAAATTTGGTAACGCACAGACTAACTGACAAAAATAACAGACAACCCGACTAACAAACATTTTGACAAAACAATTATTATCTCGAAAATAAAGTAATTTTTTGATGTTCTTTTATTAGGGCTTTTTTGTAGTGCGAAATGCCATGGTTTCGTTCAATTTTTTTAATTAAAAATAGTTTCAGCCGTTTTTGAGATATTTCGAAAAAAGAAGGAAAAAACACTTTTCATGCACGATTACAATACTCTGACCATACCCTGTATGATAAAGTAAAAAATGTGAAAAATAGTTTCTTTCCATGACAACAATATTAAATTTTGTTTGTTTTTTGTCTTTTTCTTATTGTTAGGCTAAAAGTCTGTTTATTCCAGAGCATCTTTCTATCGTTTTCTTGGACAGCCCCGTATTCTTTTCCCGGTAGGGTTGTTATCATGTACCTTCCTCACCAGCCGGTCATTCATTCGCAATACGTGTGCATTCCATTCTGATCTTCTCTTTTGGTCTTACATTCACTTTTGTGCTTGAATATTTTACTTTACCATACAGGGTATTGCTTGCGATTTTGCCGTGAAAGTATTTTGCTTTAGAAATATCTCAAAAACGGTTGAAACTATTCTGATTAAAAAATTGCGCGAAACCATGGTATTTTGCTCTACAAAAAGCTCTAATAAGTAAACATCGAAAAAAATTATATTCTTTGAGATAATAATTGTTTTGTCAAAATGTCTGTTAACTTGCCTGTGAGTTAGTCTGAGCGTTAACAATTTTTGTGAACGAGCTAGCTCAAAACTAAAATAAACCAAATCTCACACGTAGTTTTGGTCCATTGAGATTAAGATTGATTAATAGATTTTGGTGCATGTCGACCCAAAACAGTGGTTGAGTAAGTTAAAAATTGTACTTAGCCATTTGAGCAAGCTCAACCAAATTTTGTATACATAATCAGTGGGACCTCAGAAGCTTAAAAAATGCAAAAACTAACCGCCCAAAATGGGAAGGGGGGGGTTAAAAAATTAAAATCTTGGCCATTTACCAAACTCAACCAAATTTTATATACATAATCACTGGGACCCCAGAAGTCTAAAAATACAAAAATTTACCGCCCAAAATGGGGGAGGGTGTATGGTCAAAAAATGAAAATATAGGTTCTTGTGCCAAACTCAACCTAATTTTGTATACATAATCAGCGGGCCCCCAGGAGACTGAAAATCGAAAAATTAACCCCCCCACCTCCGCGACATGATTATAAATAATTTTATTAAATATTAAATATAAGAGAGGGGCCAGGTTGCATGGTAAAGTCAAGTGGATGGCCACATCAGAACACGTCAGCTTATTTTCCTTTTACAATCTTCATTAAATCCCTTCCATCTACGTTTTTTTCTCTTCTCCTATTTCTCATAAATCCATCTTCATCGAAATATTCAAATTAATATTTTAGTTTATTCTCACCTAAGACTAATTCAAGAAAATCCTAGTTTCTTTTTTTGTTTTGTTTTTTGTTTTTTTAACGAAACTGAATCGAACCAAACTTATCACAAAAAAACAGCAAATTATTTTCCAATTCAAGATTAAATTTTTTACAATCAATATTGTAGTAAACAAATCAATAATAAAAAATAATAATTAATCCGAAGGTGTGAGTATCTTTTTTTAAAAATTAGATGAATTTTTTTTTCAAAAATACAACTCACTACAAAACCAAATATACCAAGAAAAGAATTTAATTAACGTAAAAATTTAAGATTTTATTAAATATTTTTACATTGCATATCAGAGGACTTCGTCCCCTCAGGAGGTGAACTCGACTACTATGATACGCTTGCTGGGCCTGCTAGTCAAGAGGCCCCGGTGTTTATTTAGGCACGAGTTTCGAGGGCTTATCCTCTTCATCAGTCTATTACAATGTATTCACAGGAATTAATTTATGAATGAAATGTTAACATTACGAAGATGACAAAGCCCTCGAAACTATAGTCTCGTTATAAATAAATAAAATGTATAATTCCAGCAGAAGACACACTTTATTGTCTCCTTCATTATATAAAAATTCTGCTACTCTCGGCAAAACTTTAATTGAAATGCAATGTGTATTAGCCCAGTAAGCGTTAGTACTGGGTTCAACTCCTGAGGAGACGAAGCCCTATGATATCCAATGTAAAATAATCTACTAAAATTTTAGATTTTTGAGCTAATTACATACTTCCGTAATAAAAATGAAGATGGTAATGTGGTCACTTATGTTAATGTGCTTTTATAAAACAAGTAAAGTATGATAAAATAGTAAATGGTTTATTAATAAACAACCATATGGTTTTATAGCTCCAAGAATAAATCATTTAAATTTCAATGACCATTGTATTTTAAAAATTAGATTACAAAGTTTTCCGCTTCCCAAAAATGAGCCGTTTCTTAAAATTCGCGGTTCGGGGGCTCGTGCACCCCCCCCCCCTAAATCTGATCCTTCCCATCCCTATCTATACAATAAAAACTTTTTTTTTTTTTTTATTAAAATATAACCTTACAGAGAACATTAGGTCATTAGGCCAAACAAAATACATAAAATTACATAAATATATATACATTACATTATGAAGAAAGTATTACAATGTTTTTTTTTACAGTTCAATAAATCAAAGGATATGTAACAAACTAGATGGTAGAACATTAGTCATACATAATATAAAAATTTTATGAGATAGCTTTTTTTAACAAATTATATAATAATAATTTCTCGTGTAATTTTTAATATAGTATAGGTATATATAAATATATTTAACTTATTTATTTTTTATTTATTTTTGTTATCTTTTCGGAAGAGTATTAGTTGATATTTCTTCAGAATTGAATTTATTAATAATTATATGATTGTTTTGAAATTTTTCAACTGGATTCGAGAAGTCATATTCTTACATCTCTATCTATAGACATTAAATCATTTCTAATGTCTTGCTGCCTGGGTCCATATAAGGATTCGCAGGCAACGAGACAGCGTATGTGTTAATTTGTTCATTAGGTAATATAAAATTTGGCGAGGGCTTGGCTTGGGGAACTTTATCAGTTCTTTTATATTTAATTTAACATGCCTTCTCTCGCTTATCTCATTATTTTCATTTGCTGATATTTCTTTTCTTGTTAGAATTATTAGGATTAAAATTAGATTTAAAAGAAGTGAAAACTTTCCATATCATAGGTAAAGGGTTTAGAAGGGACATATGCAAAAGCATCTGAAAATGGTTTGTATTTTATTGTGTTCTAGAAGCTTTATAAGAGTAGCATTCTTAAAACCATCAATTCTCTAATTTTTATGTCTCGTATAGTCTTCACATTTGTCGAGTTCTGAACAAAATGATCCTTTTTGCAATTTATACAAATAGGCTTGTCTTCATAGGGCAGCGATCAAGCTCATGATTGTCAAGCGCTCCACAGGCTTTGCATCTAGGTTTTCGCTTCTGCAATTCCTGGAAACATGGTTAAAGCGCCAGCAGATTTTGCATATTGGAGGCTTAGGAATAAACGGAATAACTTCGCATCTGACGGAATGTATACAAATATAAGAAGGAAGTATTTGGCTGCCAAATGTAATTTTAATTGAATTCGTTGGTAATAGTTGAGGATTATTATTATCTTTAGAATTCAACAAACGGTTCATCCTCTCCGCTTTAAGAATTTTATAAGGAGAAGTGCGGCAGAAGCAGTTTTCTAGGAAATCATTTGCATCTAATTCTTGAGGATAGTTTCTAACTACTCCTATTCTAGTAGTAAAAAATAAGGAATATATCCGGTGTATTCAGAATTATGGGTCTTTAATGAATGCATTTGCATCAGTGAGGTTTTGAACTGATTCTAATTTTGAATTTGTTAATTTGATTCCAAGGATAGAGTGGTTGAATTGATCAAGCGTTTTGCAAATAAATTTACCAAACACCATTGGGTGGATAGGTTTAGATATTGTTTTGGATTTGATTTCATCAATATCTCAGTAGATCTTCATCTATGAGAATCTGTCATCCTTAGTCGATAAAATATTTAATTGTGATTTTTTTTTCTAAGAAAAATGAAAATGGTCCTTATATCATATTTCGATATTCATTATCACAAAAATCTATTATAGAGTTACGATACCCCGAGAGACCCCTCAGCATTTCATTTTTTATGAATGTTTTCTTCTATACAAGAATAGATTATATAGGTAAAACAAACACAAATAAATGATAATTATTAAAAAAGTAGGCAACAGGTATTATCTGCGTGCTATCGCTCCGCTGCTTCCAAAGATCTTAATCCAGAAATAAAAAAACACTTTGATAACATTGGATGCCTCTAGCCACGACCGTTCGCATTGACGGCTCTTAGCAGACTAAAGTATTTAAAATTTGAGAAAAATGTAATAATAATTATTTGGGAAGATAATTTAATTACTAAAATGTAATCCAGATTCTATTGGGGGTGGCAATTTAACCAATAGATACATTCAATCATTAATCAGTAGAAAATTTATTTTAAAAAACATTTCACAATTTGAAGTCTGAAATTCTCAATAAAACTTTGGTCACCCAAATTTTAAGTACTATGAAATAGCATTGGAGCCAATTGTTCACCTTTTTTCAAGCTCTTTAAAATCGATGCAAAACAACTTTTAGCCGATTCTAAGTTTAAGAACGTTAAGAATCCCTCTGTAATATTTTCAAGAAAACCATCCTACTTTTACTAAGGCTTTGTTTTTGGTTTGGTTTTCAACACTTAATGAACGTATCTAATATGATCCATTACTATTTTTCAGATATTACGGAACCGGGAGATAGATAGTGATGAGCTATTATCATATGTGCGAAATTTCTCAGGAGAGAGATTTCGTAGTGCTGCAATTCTTAAAAATAATGATTCAACTTATGAAGTTGGCCTTCTCTGATGGTATAACTGGTGATTTGAATGAAATGTCAAGATTTTGAATTTTTCATTCAGTATATGGTAGAGCTGATAACGGTAAAAGTGGTAATTGATCTCAAGTTGATTAAAAAAAGTAAAAATTTGATATGGTAAATGATGTGATCTGTTTATTATCATTAAAAAAACATAAATATTAAGTTGAAATTTTGGTTGATTATAAAAAAAGAAGTAAGCGGATGTCATAAAGCTAACAGACTTGCGTTAATTTTAGTTAATATATTATTGTATAAAAGAAAAGACAGATAAAAAATGTGATGTTTTTATCAAAGTTTTTTTCAAAGAAATTCCACCCTATCGTTAAGAATGACTTTTGGGAGTCGATCTTCTCAAAGTTCCATTAAGAGAGCGAAGCTGATGCTATTCATCAAGAAAATTCTGTGAGCCATCATTTGTCATACACGTTATAGCACTGGTTTGGAAATAGAAACACCATGATAAAGATATATGAAATATCTGAATGATTTCTATAGAGAGATGTCTATTGTTAAACGAAATACTCGGTTTATAGTTAAATCCGATCAAATTTCATTATTGTATATTTTTTTGCTAGAACCAATAAAATTGATTCGATTTAATCACTGTCACTAAACATTGCTTTGATTCAGATAAGAGAACAAAAATATTTTCCTTTGATACGAATTGATGGAGTCTAATAGAGAATCGATTAATCAAGAAGTTAAGAGAATCAACGATTGGCACTTGTTGGAACAGTGAGCATGATCAAGGGATTGAAATGATTGCATATATTGATGGCATTTCAAGATAATTTACTGGTAATGCTAGGAATTTTGAATAAATTATTATATTTTAGAAGTTTTTCTTTGGAGATGGTCTGATATATCATATTAATACTTCAGGATTGATGAAGTCAGTCCAGAAATAAATAAGAGGCTACTTTCCCAGTAAAATAATATTTATTAGAAATGTTTTCTTCTTTTATAATATTATTTTGAAACCTTACGGTAGAATGAGCCAACAAGTCGTCTGTTGACTTTTTCCCAAACCTTTTCTGGGAGGACTTTCAAGGCTTTTCAAAAACTCAATCGTAAGAACAATCCCGGACCAAAGAATGGAGAGGGGAAAAATACTCATCTCAAAAGAGTCAAACCTAAAATTAGTCCCCTTCCACTATATGCTAATATGCCTGAAGGATGCAGACTATCATAACACGCCTCCGAATAGGGCATTGCTTCTTCTCATGGATATTTGATTCGGAGAGAGAGGATCCCCATGGTGCTACTTGCAGTCTTAGAGTCACAGTGGACCACATCCTAATTGATTGTCCTGTATATAGTTCATAGCTAGGACAGAATTTTAAAATAAAACAAGATCATCCTAAATCTACTAGGAAGTCAAGAAAATTGAGAATTTGTGTCTGGCTTTTTAAATCGAATCCAACTCCTCCTTAATTTGGATTTAGCTTTCATTTTATTCTTTCTTCTAGTCATGGCCTAACTATGGGCAGTCTTACTATCTGTGATATCTATTTTGTTGACTATTCTATTATATTATATATTTGTTATAGAAGCCTCTTTACAGCTTCACTGTCGTATTGTTATTTCTCAGTATAGTTTATCTCTTGTTGAATTTTTATACATTATTTTAGTTTTCTGTTTTTCAGATATAGTTTATTTCACATATCTATCAGAAGCCCCTTACAGCTCATTATTGTATTGTTATTTCTTATATAGTCTATCTCTCGTTGGATTTTTATACATTTATGTATCGTTAGAAATATGGAAGTCCAAAAAAAAAAAAAAAAAAAATAGAGAATATAATAGAAATCCTAGGCGCTAATGACCTTAGCAGTCGATGTGCCTTTAAACCCCCAAATAATAATAATAATTATTATTTTGAAACCGGTGATTTGGAGTATCTTCCCTCAATGAAGGAAACAAATAGTACTTATTGCTCCCTCTGCACTGGCTTAGCGTAGGTTTCTGCCGCAGATGCCACTTTTGCCGTCCTTTCACCCATTCACACATAGAATTTTCAATAAAATTTCATTTTAACCCAAACCTTAAAATTTTTAGAAACTTGCGCCAGAGTTTGAGTGTATTCAAGTTGTATTGCAAGCATTTTTTCATATATGTATTAAATAAAGTGAGCTGTCGGCGTCCCCGAAAAATATTCAGTAGATTCCATTGTGCTTTTTATGAACTAGTATGTTGCGAATGCATATATATTATTATTTTATAATAAATATCAATATTTAAATACATTGTCGTTCAGTTGCACTATTCATTTAAAAATATTAAAAACATACTATTATCAGTAATCGTTATTATCTTTTATTTTTTGTTTATTTATATATTTAATTATATTGATAATCAAATATGTATATAAAAAAATTATCATTATTAAAATATATACATTTAATACTTAATGCATCTCTACGCACGTAGTTTTGTTTAGGGGCTCTGCTAACAAGTCGTGAATAGTACAATATATTCAGCAAAATACAGCAACTTTGACATCACGACAAGTGCTCTATGCGAAAGTGCACCAAGCACGGAAATAGTCGCAAATCATCCAATAAGGATTGTTAATCTTAAAAAAAATTGATTTTTTTCATCTTAAAGACGCTCTTATAATCTCGAAGTTATAAAACTTTTTATATTTTTTTTCTAAAATCTGCCGCCTCTATCAGAGTGCCGCCCAGATCAAGTGCCCCCCCGGCCCCCCCCCCCCTTCGCTAGGCTATTGTCCCTCTGTCAGTAAGAGAATATTTTTAGATCCATTATCGATAGAACAGATTATAATACTTTCAGTCGTTTTAGAAATATTTTTTTGGGAAATTTTCAAAAAACGAAGAAAAAAAAGCACTTTTTTCAGACTCGATTGCAAAAGTTGGCCATACCCCGTATGGTAAAGAAAAAACGGAAAAAATGAGGAAAAACACTGGGGAAAAACTTTAAATTTAAAAGTATTATTTCCTCTGGTCATTCTGCATCAATAATTAATAAAAAAAAAGTGTTGGCAAATATTTAAGCCTCTAAAATTTTGCCGCCGTAGGAAGGTGCTTGCTGGGCCTATTCGTGAATCGGTCCCTGTATATTTATAGTTTTCTATATAAATTTGAACCAACATCTTTCTTATTCTACTGTAAAGCATTGAACGTTGGATAAAGGTATAAACAAATAAGTAAGAGCTAAAAAAATGCTCGAAGATTGCTACGTATCTTGGAATGAAAAGATATTTCAATAGAGTAGACTAAATAAATACTGAACATAGTGAAATAACGTAATTCTAAAGCCGAGAGGATTTGGTCACAACCTCACCATAACAGAGCAATATATATATATATATTTTTAATGCAATCGAATGCAAGAAGGGGCGCGCCAGTAAAGATGCATGCAGCCCCTATGGATCTCGAAAGACCCTTGCATTACCGAAGAGAAGGAAAAGTTGATCAAGTGAGAGGGTGGAGACGTAGGTATTTATGCACTCGGGTTTTGAAGGTTTGAAGGTTATAAGTGCTGGAAAAGATGGAGGCTGGGAGAGAGTTCCAGTTCCTTGAATTCATGAGGATATACGTATTGGCGAATGAAGTGGTCCGGCACTTTTCTAATTTGACCGCGAAAGGATGTTGAGAGTCGGAAAAAAAGTTTATAAATTAGAAAGAAAACGATCTTATTTTATCGATCTCATCTATCTGAAAGTTCACAGTATCTATAATATCTAATATAAAAAATAGAATTTCAATTAAGAATTTTCTAGTTTAAATGAAATGTTATGAAAACATTCACTTTCTTCGATTATTAATAATTATATTCAATTTTGATCGAAATTGATTGATTAGTTTTTAAAAAAATGGTAAAAAGCAAGAAACCCGTAACAAATGACTCGCTGATGCCAGGTGACTTGAGACCCAGTCTCTTGATATAACAGACCAAAAGAATTATAAATGAAAAAGAAAATGATCTTATTTTATCGATTTCATCTATATGAAGATGTTCACTTATTAGACCTTTTTGTAGACCGAAATGCCATGATTTCGCCCAATTTTTGTTATCAAAATAGTTTCAGCCGTTTTTGAGATATTTCGAAAAAAAGAAGCAAAAAACACTTTTTCATGCACGATTACAATACTTGACCATACCCGGTATTGTAAAGTAAAAATTCTTTAAAGAATAAAATATCAAGAGTATACATTAAACTGATAAATTATTATTGGTAAAAATTTATGTTTCCCAAACTAAGTCTTTATATTATTAACTTTGATGCAAAATTTCTACTCACTCGTTCAACCTCTTCCAGAAATAAAATAATATAGTAAAAATGTGATGATAAGGAACCCTTTTCAACTTTCACCTAAAATTCAAGGGTATAAAAAGAAAGTTTTTTCGAGTTTCTTTGACGAAATTATAATTTATTATATCTTTATAAAATAATCTACTAGAAATAAGTATAATCCCTTCGAAATCCAAATATTTATTTTCTAAAAAAATTGGAAATCTGATGATATAGGGGGACCCTGAAAGTTGATAGGGTTGTAAATATCTCGAAAAAAAATTTTGTCGAAAAACGAAAAAATGGCAAGACTATAAATAAGTATACCTATAGCCTTGTGAAATTTCTGATTTTCACGAAAAAATTGAAATATCCAAATGATAGAAATTTTAGTATATTTGTGATCACGGGGTCCTAGAGAATTGAAAAAATATATTTTATTTGAAATATCTCGAAAAAAAATTTGGCGGAAAACGAAAAAATGGCAAGGCTAAAGTAAAGCCTTGTAAAATTTCAGATTTAACGAAAAATTCAAAATATCCATTTATAAAAATGTGAGTATACTTAATATCAGGTGGTCCTAGAGAATTGAAATAAATGGCCAAGATTTTCATTTTTTGACCCCCCCCCCCTCCCATTTTGGGAGGCAAGTTTTTGCATTTTTAGACTTCTGGGGTCCCACTGATTATGTATACAAAATTTTGGTTGAGTTTTCTCCTGGACAAATTCTCTGAAAATTCCGATCGGCTTAACATGCAAGTCTCTACCACCAAGACAAAATGCAGGGCGATTGCAAAAACTTCCCTTAGATGTAACTTACTCATCAACAACAGTCCAATAGAGCAAGTCCCAAGCTTTAACTATCTGGAAGTTCAGATTTATAGCAGACGAAACCTTAAGAAAGAAGTAACTTTGGAAATCATTAAAGGAGCAAAAATTTAGGGCTGTCTATCCAATCTAGTTTGAAAAATAAGTTTATGTCTGCCGAAAGTAAAATTAGGATATATAAGACCTGTGTTCGCCCGATAATAACATATGGGGATGAGTCCAGGGCAGACACAACCGTTACAAAGCAGCTTCTCCGAACAACTGAGATGAGAGTTGAAAGAGCCATCCATTCGAAGACCCTACATGATAAAATCCGCAGCAAACACCTTAGGCAAATAAGAGGTCTTCAGGACAGTCGATTGGGTTCATGTAAGAAGAAGATGCTGGACTGCCTATGTAGACAGAATGCAAGACGACCGTCTCCCGAAAATATTGGCAAAAAACTGTCCCGAGGAGGTCAGAAGCCGTGGAAGACCAAAAAAACGACGGAAAGAGAGCTATGACCCTGATGACTGAATGTAATATGTTGGAGAAAAAGGTGGTCGCACCTATACAGAAGAATAAGAAAAAGAAGAAGATTTATAATAATGTAGGGGGGGGGGGGGGGGGTTAGTTTTTGCATTTTTGGAGGCCCAGTGATTATGTATACAAAATTCGGTTGAGTTTGAGCAAGGGCCTAGATTTACATTTTTTGACCCTACACCCCCCCCCCCCATTTTGGGCGGTTAGTTTTTGCATTTTTAAACTTCTGGGGTCCCACTGATTATGTATACAAAATTTGGTTGAGTTTGCTCAAATGGCCTAGATTTTTAATTTTCAACCTCCCATCCACCCCTTAATTTTGGGTCAATATGCACCAAAATCTAATCAGCTATTAATCTCCTACGTGTTCAATTTGGTTTCGATATTCACACTAGTTTTTGAGATAGCTCGTCCACAAAAATTTGGTAACCCACAGACTGACAGACATTTTGACAAAACAATTATTATCTCAAAAAATATAATTTTTTCGATGTTCACTTATTTGGGCTTTTTTGTAGACGAAATGCCATGGTTTCGCTCAATTTTTTTAATCAAAATAGTTTCAGCCGTTTTTGAGATATTTCGAAAAAAAGAAGGAAAATAACACTTTTTTCATGCACGATTACAATACTTGACCATACCCTGTATGGTAAAGTAAAAAATAAAACTTTTTGCCATTTCTAGTTGATTCGCTCCCGGTGAGAAGAAATTGAATCTTTTCATAAAATTTCTTTTAAACTACAAAATTCTTAAACAAAATGCTATTTTCTTGTATTAAAAAGTTACTATGAACCTCAAGATAGATTAAATAGATAAAATGAAATCATTTTCTTTCTCACTTATAATTCTTTTGGTCTGTTTTGTGACCCATTCTCTCGGCATAAGGATCACGTTATTTCATCAAATTCAGCATTTATTAAGTTTACTCTAATGAAATATCTTTTGATTTATTTAAATATGCGAATGTAATAAATAAATAAAATAATCCAAATATACGATAATATGTATTATATACTATATTATACAAACATCCTTGAGTTTGACATTTTGACAACCAGCGTCCCAAGTCTCAGAGGGCAAAGGAAAGCTATTTGAAATTAATTAAATAGATTTCTTTCTTAGGTATATCGAGAGAAGCTTCTCTCAAGATAGCCGGTAGAGAAATTGCATATATTGAATTTTAAGGATTATTTTTTTTGATTATAATAAATTCACTAATTTACTGCTACCGTCTACAGTTTTGGAATAAATTAAACTTTTCAGATATTCAAATTTAATATTCCTATATAATATTTATGTGACTACACTGCTGGGCTTGTCAACAAGAGCTCGATCCAGGAGCTCAGGACTCCTAAAATAATTATTATATCACTAGTATCGAAATAATTTTATTATTAAATAATATAATGCCTTCGGAGAACTTTATTCAAAAAGTAAACTAAAGATTTAAAAGAATTCATTTGTTTTTACTTAGGGAAAGTGGTGTAGCTTTTAGGTGAAACATGATATTAATTAATAAAGTAAAGGGAGTGTAGTTTCACAGTGAATGAAATAAAATTCAGAAGTTTATACAAACTCAATATATTTCGGATTATGAGTCCATCATCAGGAGTTTACAGGTTACAAACAGTTTAGAACATCGAAATCTTGCCCAGGCTACAAAGCTCATTTATAATTTATTTCTCTCATTACAAATTACGGATTTTTTTCTTTTAAATAATAAACGTTTTACAAAAATGATCCATTTTTAAGTAAATTTTTCCCGTGTCTGGAATGGCAATTCTCTCTTTCGATAAAGCTGCTCTTCTATCTAGAGACCCGGAGTCCAAACCATGATATTCTTCCTCATACAGTAGATCTTTTTCCGGCATGCAAATTTTTCTCATACTTTTGAAA
Organism: Forficula auricularia; assembly: GCA_024734495.1. Lineage (NCBI taxonomy): Eukaryota > Metazoa > Arthropoda > Insecta > Dermaptera > Forficulidae > Forficula > Forficula auricularia. The sequence goes on along the minus strand of JALMQS010000030.1, from coordinate 16,427,636 downwards.
ACCCTCGTTTTTTCGGCGTTTTTGACTATTTTCTCAAAAAGTAGTAAATCAATTTTGTTCAAAATAGAATATAATTATTAATAATTAATTGTTTGATAATATCGATTAATTTCATATTTTTAAAAATTATTTCAAAGGTGTAATCAGCGTTTTTTTTAAATTAGACTTTACATAAACTAAAATTTAAAATGAAAATATTTGGCTAAAAATTATTTGATATAAAAGTAGAATAAAATAACACAAAGATATGAAATTTCAATCGATTTGATTGAATATGTAATGAGAAAAAAAATAATATTTTTGAGAGAACTGCGCTAATTTCGATGTTATTTTTTAAGATTGACCTGCCTAATGAGCAATTAATTATACATAATTTTTAAATAGTTAGGTTTTGGTTCAAAGTGAAACATTTTTCAATAAAAAAAATTAAGTCAAATTACAAGGTAGGTTTCAAATAAAACAAATATATGGTATGTGAATACCATATATTTGTTTTATTTTATGTTAAACCTACCTTGTAATTTTACTTAATTTTTTGGTGACGTGGCGATTTGGCCCACTAGGGTTAATTTTTCTTTATGGAAATATATAGATATATATCATATTTGTAGTAATTATTATTATTAGTTTATAATTTCTCTCGACGTATTATTTAATTGTAAAATTAATTAATAATTGAAATGGCATTATCCGTGAACAGTCATTCTAGATAGGGTGGTTCTAGAAAAATCATTCGATAATGTCAATTGGGAAGTTATGTTCACAAATTTAAAACAAGAGGGAGAGAAGATTAATTTATAATTTACATTGAAATCAGATTGTAATAATAAAAACGGAGAAGCTAAAATAAAAAAATACAGACCGTAGTTTTTGCTACACGACTTTCAAATAAAACCTCCTCTTATTTGAAATTATTTTTCTAATTTTTCTTCTAAAAAATCCATCGAATAGCAAAATTATCATAAATAAAAGAGTATTCTAGTGAAGAAATTTGCGAAAACTTTGTTATGATATCTAAGGAATTTAAATATGCATAAATATGTGGAAACGAATAATTTTTAGTAAAATTAATGTATTAAAGATATAGTAATTCATTTAGAAAATCAAGAAGCATATACTTAAAAACTTTTAATAATTATTAATCATTACTTTATTACTTTTTTTTGGCTTTAGAGAACTATGCCCATACAGCCACGTAAATTAATGATTCTATAATTCAAAGTGAAAAAATGATGGTACAATTGAAGAAAGAAAAAACTGTTAAATATGTATCTAATTTATAACTCAATTTTGCAGCTGATGAAAAAAAGGCTACTTTATGTAAAATTTCTTCCTCTTCTAAAGCCAGCAGATTCTTAATATTAAAAGGCGAGGTCAAGCCAGAGGCAAATAAATAATTTAATAATTTGTTCGATTCTCTTTATTTTTTTTTTTTTTTTTTTTTTTTTTATTCTTTCCCTTGGCCTCGGGAACTTGATGCCCATTTAGCCAGTCATCACAGATTCACGTCGAATAGGTGTATAAACAAATAAAATAAAACTAAATAAAACAAAATAAACTAACGAAACAAATAACTAAAATCGTTGGATTATAGTTGGAAACCAATGGAAATTAAATGTTTAATAGAGGAGTCTGCAGTTGGCCCTCCTTGGTGTAGAGATGCCAATAGGATCTCTGCACATGTGGGTAAATCATTTCTTCCTTTCATATTCAGGTATAAACGATCAATTTTTTGACTATGTGTCACACATCCCAGAAGTACGTGGTTAATATCGCCAATCGAAATGGAATCACAAGAGCAGTATAGATTATTTCTCTGGCCGATTTTGTGTAGGTATGCAGGTGTTGTTGCCTAATGTTGTTATAATTTTATTATTTTTTGAAAAGGAATAATTAATATATTTTCCGACAATGATTGAACTAGCACTAGACCACAGCTCAACCGTGGCCCGTGACGAGACTTGTGACAGCTCAATCCCATTTACTGCCCAGGAAAATTAAATGTACCTACATGAGAGCCAAAATTAAAATATAAGATATTAATTTATTTGAGCTTAGAGTTAATGCTGCAGCGCCATCTGTGGCTTGAATTGGTACCAACCGTGACGTGTGATGCGTGACGGATCAATTCCATTTACCGCCAAGTAAAATTAAAAGTGTGCAAGGCGTGCCAAAAGAAGTCATCACTTCAAAATATTTCATAAAAGCGTATGTTTTCCTAAATTAAAAATTTAATTACTGGTTAGTCGAACGTTTTATCGAAATATGTTTCAGCTAAAAACACCTAAACCCCATATTTTTAATGAGAAAATCTCATCAGAATTCACGATGTTTCGACATTTATTTCTTCAAGCGTTTTTATGTGCTATAGATGAATTCAGTTGATAAACCAAAGGATTTTTCAATTTTGAAAGTTCACATTTAGCTAAGCTGGCCAGTGGCCCCTGTGGAAATCTGACAAACCAGAATTTTCAAAAAATTAAATAATTAACTCTCATCTCCCGATTACAAAATATAATATTTATAATATAATGTCTGAAAGTATTTATTTTGAGATATTTATATTTAAAATTCAAAAGATGCATTTCTAGGGAGTGTAGGAATGTTTTCAAAGAACGTATTATCTAGTTGTTGATTCTGATGAGATTTCCTCATGAATTATATTTTAAAAATACTAAAAAACATGCTTCTAAAAAGTACAAAATAATGTAATACTTAATCAAAAAGTATGTGGCGCAGAAACTTTTAATTAATTTCAACAAAGTTCCTCACGCTTTTTGATTAAGTATTACATTATTTTGTACTTTTTAGAAGCATGTTTTTTATAAATATAATTTATTTTTTTACTTTTTACCATAGTCTTAATTATTTTTATATAGAAATATTTGCGGAATTTAACAGAACGAAAGTCATATTGATACATATAGATAGATACAAGTGAAGCTAATATAAAGAATTTAAAAATATGCAATTTGTAGCCGAAACTTCTCTTTTGAAAACCCTCAACTACCTTGCATCAAATCTGCTATATTAAATGATATTGACATAAATTATTAGTAGTTAGATAGGTAAAATCAAAACACATAGATGATATTTATAATATAATGGTATCTAAGGATTACATAAAAAGTAATAAAAGGCATTTTTGACAGCCCGATGTACATTTACAACCTAGATGAAGGATCTGCCAACCATCTAATTTTTAATTGTACTAATTTTAAAAGTTTCCCCAAAAACAAAAACCCTTCCTATATTATTTTAGATATTATAGAGGAATTAAATAAACTCAGGGTTGATGGGAAAGAAATTGAAATTCTATGAATACCTAGTCACACTGCCATTACGGGAAATGAGGAGGTTGATAGGCTGGCCTTTCTAACCGATGGTATTCCACACTCACTTGATCTAACGCCCAATGATATCCGATCAATAATCAAGAAGAGAATTTACAGGCATTGGCAGAATATGTGGTCGTCATCAAGTATGGTAAAAGGTCGTCATTTCTTTAATGTATGTCCGAGAATCCAGATTCGTCCGTGGTTTGAAAACTTCGATCTTCATCGAAAACTAAAAGTTCACATTATACAACACTTGGTTGTCCGTCTCGTCTTTGTGTTAACTGAAATCTTGATTAGAGTGTGCTAATTGCGATCTTATTTATCGTTAGTAAAAAAATAAAAAAAAAAATTCTGGACCCAGAAGCAATGATATAGGCCTACATTGCTTAAATGGTAACCTAGAACAAAAACCTAAAAAAAGCACGCTTTCGTATTATTATTTTTATATAGCTCCTTTAATTATTATTTTTCATTTTTTGAACATTAAATGCCATATAAGTTATCACTTCTGTCGTGTGGTCTTAAGCACACACCCGAATTTTTTTTGGAAGAGATAAATCTGGAAAACCAATTTTTATTTCATATCAATTTGATAATGAGGGGGGAGGGTCAATGACCCTGATTGGATCACGGGAAAAATGATCACCCTATGCAAGTAACATAAATGTAATGTTATGTATCATAAAGAGTAACAAAGAGGCTGTCCTCTGCTTGATGCAAATAAACATACACATATAATATATATAAATAGATATATTTGATATACTATATGTGTGTATATTTATTTTCATCAAGCAGAAGAGAACTTCTTTGTTTCTTTTTATGAATCAATAACTCTGCTACTCTCGGCATAATAAAAACTTTTCAATTTAATAATATTATTTATGTTATTATATTTAAAAACAAAATTGTTTTATATTCTTTACAAACTTAAAAATTTTACAATAAATTTAATAAACATAAATGAGCTCAAGTGAATCACTTCCACTCTAATAAATTGTTGAACTTTAGTTTTTTCTTAATATATATTAACGCAAGTTTCGGAATTTCCGCTATGTAAAGGTTATCAGTAGTACAGCGGTCTTTCCGATAATAGCATGGAGAAATGGAAAAATTGTATATATATATACGTATAAACTCCTCCTCTTTTTAATTCAGTTAAACAGAGAGTAAAGACGAAAAACAACAGCAACAGAATAAGCGATGAACATTCATTTGATTTTGTGTTGGCCTCTGCTCTTGGTTTTTCACTTGGACGAAACAGCTTGGGTAACTGGACGACCAAATCACTCAAATAAACAAACAAATCTCTCTGATCCCAAGGTAACCTATCCAGTCTATTACTACCAAGCACATGATTTATTTTATTTAGTAAGATGTTGAAAAAAAAAATAATTATTGATTGTTTTTAACGAGGGGTGATCCGCGATTGGAATTAGGTGTACACATATATGTGGAATTATTTTGGAATTCATTAGATAATGCTCCTTCATCTATTGTCTTTTACTTGGAAATGAAAGTGGAAGTGGAAGTAGGTGTACAGGATATTAGGTCGCGGTTCACCCCTCGGTTTTTAATATAATAAAAAAATACAAATCTTTATAAAACAATCTTGGAACGTTTATTTTCGAACTAGACGTTTCAGAAGAAATTAGAAATTTGAATTAAAGGTAATTTGGTAACCAGGACAATTTGTACAATTGCCTGTATCAAAATATTTAATTTCTTAGGGTTGTTTTCGAAACATTAGCGAAAACACCTTTTTTTCAATTTAAAAAAAAATTCTATTGATATAGGGAGAATTTCTTCTGAAACGTCTAGTTCAAAAATGAACGTTCCAAGATTGTTCATAAAGATTTGTATTTTTTTATGATGTAGAAATGTTTATCGTTTTTAATTAAAACATCAATTATTGAATCCTCCCTCTGTCCGAAAATATGGTATACATTTTAATATTTTTTTTTGTCCTAAAATATGATATATCTACATTTGCAAAAATAATAAATTCATTTTATTATCACATTACAGAGAAACCCCTCAAATCCGAAATCCCGGGAAATTCGAACGTAAAAAAGAGAAACTTATTTATTTAATAATAAAATAATTATGTATATATTCTACATTATAACCTTTTGTACATTAGTTGAAAAATTAACAAAGAAATAGGTACACTTAGCATACCTAACAAAGTGTAAATGTGTCAACATACTTTTGTCATCCAGGATTAAAAAACAGTAAAAGTTGGTTAGTGAAATTTAGGTTAATCACTTTGCAAAAACAATGAAAAAATAATAGAAACACAAAATATCACTTAATCTTTCACTTGATATCAGTTATCTTCATTTGTCGAAGCTGCTTTCGGATAATCCGAACAAATTGAAATCCAAACAGGCTACACCCTCAATTAGTTCGGATTTGAGGGGTTTCATTGTAAGTAAATACAAATACTTTTAGTGTAATCCAAATTTATTTAAAGTGATTTAGCCTTGTTGAACGCTTCTTCTGAACATATATATACTTTTCAGCTAAACGACCCTCACGACGAAGTTTTACCTTATTTTATAGGAATTTCCCCCTCTTTCCGACATAATTGATTCCATATACGTTAGTAATGTTATAAAAACGCTATCAAGAGTATTTCTCTCTAGTTTATGAAATGCATTTTTCTTTGTTCTTCATATGCCTACTATAATAGCTGTTGAAAGATGACGTTAATCATTAGTCAATTGTTTTCGATTTGGCATCTCTTCTTTATAAATTCCCGTTATTTGAGTTTAAATTTTCAATTTTGAAATTATAGCTATGACTATTTTATTTTTCTTAAAAAAAAAATTATTAGTCTTTAAATTCCAATTTAACTGAAACGCCTGTCAAATACATATGTTAAGATATTTAGTTAGCAATTTAATCAATAACAATATAATGCACAGGAATTATTTGACGGATTATAGTGGTGTTTCACAAAGAGGAAATAAAATTAAAAAAATTTAAAAAAAATTTAAATTATTTTTTGGATATTTTTTATTTATCCCTATACATATTTTGTGCTATGAACCCTTCAACAGGAAGTTTAACAAAAGACTGAATATAAATTTTATATAATCTCCAAAATATAATTTAAAAAAATTTTAATTTTTCACATTTTATTTCCTCTTTGTGAAACACTACTATAATCCGTCAAATAATTCCTGTGGGCGAAGCTTCATAAATAAAATAAAAATTCTAAACAAATTTTCTAATTTTACCATGAATGGTCCAACCCACAAGAATTCTCTAGGATAGAGATTTTCTTTTTCTATTAGAAATACAAATGTTTTGGCATCAAAAAAAACTTTCTATGAACTTCCTTTATTAAAGATTTAAGTATATTTTTGAGTTTTTTTTTTTTTTTGAAAAAAGATGATTTTTTTTAAAAAATCAACCCAATTATATAATATTAAGAAGTGAATTTAATTTTATTTAGGAAACAAATCAAAGATGTTAGTATAAATATTTTTACATTGCATATCAGAGGGTTTCGTCCCCTTGGGAATCGAACCCAAGCGCTAACTAGCTTTCCGAGCCGTTAGCCAAACCCTTAAGACAAATCTATCTCCGATATGCAACATATATAAGAAATTGCTGCTTTAGTTAGCGCTTGGGTTCGATTCCCAAGGGGACGACGAAACTCTCTGATATTCAATGTAAAAATATTTCTACTAACATCTTTGATTTGTTTCCTAAATAAAATTAAATTCATTCCATTATTAAGTTATCACAATCCAAATATACTAAATATCACATGCAAAGACAGACAGAAATAATCAGAAACTTATTTTTCCCTACAAAAAAAAAAATAGTAGGGAATTGGATAAAATTAAAAAAAAATTATTTTTTTGACAACTATTATTATAATTTGATTTCCCATACTATGGTAAATGTATAATATATAATACAATTGAAGAAGACAATAAAAGAGTGTGTCTTCTGCTGGAATTATAAATTTTTAATCTATTTATGTCGAGACTATAGTTTCGAGAGCTTTGCCCTCTTCATCAGTCTATTACAATTGATTCATAGAAATTTATGTACATACGTTATTAATTCATGTGAATTACTTGTAATAGACTGATGAAGAGGTCAAAACTTTCGAAGCTATAGTCTCGTTATAAATAGATTAAAAATTTATAATTCCAGCAGAAGACACACTCTTTTATTGTCTCCTTCAATTTATAAAAATTCTGCTACTCTCGGCAAAAAGCAACTTTAAATTTAATATAATACAATTAATGTAATGATTTAAGCTCTCTGATATGCAATGTAAAAATATTTCTACTAAAATCTTAGATTCTAAATAAAATAAATTCGTTCCTTAAGGTAGTTGTTTCACCATATGGGTTTTCTTAGGAATTTTTTGAAATTTAGATAAATTATTATTTAAATATTTCTGCATCGATTGGTGGCAAAAGGAAATTAATGAACAACATAGTTCCGGAGATATTAAATTTCAAAGATAGAGTTTTTCAGACTCTTATACATTGCACTATACGGGATATCGGAAAGTTTACATACATATTTAATTATAATTAAGAAAGTCTTCTTACCATTGTTATAAAAAATTAAACCAACATTAAACAATAACTAATACATTTTTTAAGAAAATTTTAATTCATAGCTACAACATAGTTTCTGAGATAATAATGAATAAATAATAAAAAATGTATAATGAAAAATTTACACTAAAAACAAGCTGGCAACAAAGCATGTATTTAACCTAAAAAGTGGATTAACTTTAGTAATGCGTTTTTTCGCTTCAGCCATTGTCGCAACAGCTTTTAATCGCTTATTAAGAACATTTTGTTTTATAAATCTTCCTTTATAATGTACTTTATCTGAAATTTCTATAATAAAATATATACAAGTTCCGGCAGTGTTGCCAGATTTGTCAAACGAGCACGGGATTGGCTACTAGTGGTACATAAACAGCAAAAAGTTTTGGGCTTATGAATTATGAATCCTTATTGTCTGTTCTATGTATTCTTGCATTAGCTTTTTGCTAGTATTGTAGCGAAACAACTACCTTAATATAATAAACTTATTTATTATTTATTTATTTAATGAATTAATTTTAAAAGTTTAAGATTTAATATAAGAAATTTAAAAGAAATCAATTTTTTTAATTATTTATTTGCAGATTGACGAATTAAAAAATGATTTCAAGTGGAAGTGGAAATCAGAAGAGGATGACTCCTTTAGTCCAATAAACCATGTTATCACGGATAATATTTGGAATGCAGCTAGAAATGGATCTCTTCCCGAAGTCATGTTTTATTTCAAAAAAGATGCAGCAAATATAAATAAAAAAAATGCAAAGGATAATTATTGGACGCCATTGCATTACGCATCGTGGAATGGCCACTTACATATTGTAAAATATTTAATAAACAATAACGCAGAAATTGATCCAGTCGAACGTCGTTTTGGTGAGACACCTTTAATGTTAGCAGCTTTCAAAGGGTATTTAAATATTATTGAATATTTATTGGACCATGGCTCAAATGTAAACAAGCAAACAAAGGATAAATACACAGCACTTTATTATTCAATTGCGGAAAATCATAAACAAGTTTTTAAATTATTAATCAAAAGAGGTGCAAACTTTAATACAAAATATGTAAATGGCAGAACTCCAAAGGAATATGCTTTATACTTGACTTTAAAACATAAAAAAAATAGATTGTGTTTTGTAAATTATTTAATTCTTCTTGAAAAGTATACCTAAACATATCAAATGAAAATAAATTAGTTTTTAAGGAATTTGGTGTTGGTACTTGGTGAAACATTTTTTTAAATTATTGGATAAAAAATGAGAAACCTACCAAGTATTTTTTATCCGAAAATAAATTAATAAATAAGCATAAAATATTTGTGTGTGTGTGTGTGTATCTTTCCATCATTAGTATTATATTTTTAATTTATTTATCTAACGACATATATATCGAAGATTTTTTAATTCCGAAAAAGACATCTTTATCGATGACATGAATATATTTCAATATGCATAACAGCACAGTAGTATGGTAAACGACGATAACATACTATATAGATTAGTCCAGAATAATTTGCCGCAACACTGACGTAATGCCGCCGACAGGGAGCGCCGTCAGCATATTTGCGGCAAATTTGAAATATAATCGTAATTTGGACTCGAATTTTGAAATGAAACACTCCAATAGATTTTAAATTAAGAAACATTAAATATATTGATAATTATTCCTCCTCCCCGCCCCCCTCACCACTCAAAAATTAAATATTCAATTTGCTTTTCTTTGCGCACAGAAAGAGCGCACGCCCGAGTTTCTCATGGCAATACTGGAGCAGCCGGTCATACAAACAACACCTGATCTCTTTTAAATATTTGGAGCCTTATTATCGATCCCAAATTTAAAAAAAATGATATAATATAATTCTCCTCCTCACACGATCCCACTTATTTAAATAAATCTACATATTTCCACACAAAAAATATCACAATGCTGTAGATTATAGAAATAAGAAATAATCCCAGATTTATATCTAGATTCTCATTTCTGTAGCTGTGTCAGGACGAACATGAGGCGAAACTTTTAAGAGAATATGTATTTTCGGGAGTTTACTGGTATACATTTGGAGTGTGGTTTTTTAAGAGGAATAAAATTTTTGGACCGAGACGCCGCCCGCCAGGGCACCAGCCCGGCGCCTTCGGCACGCCCTCGAAGCTCGTTAAAAATAATAAATAAGGCAGTATCAAAGATCTAATTAGATCTGTTTGCTGTTATGTATTGAAATGAGCTCAGGAATCGAACCCAACTGTCAAATTTGCAATTCAAGCGTTTTTATTTACTTATTATATTTATTTAAATAAAGCCTAAATCAGTGTTTCCCAACATGGGGCCCACGCCCCACAGGGCAGGAGGGGCAACTTGAAATTAAAAAATGAGCTCATCTATGTATCAATGTGACTTTTGTTCTGTTAAATTCCGCAAACATTTCTCTATAAAAATAATTGTTTACCTACTCATTTTAATATAAAAATTATATTTAAAAAAACTAAAAAACACGCTTCTAAAAAGTACAAAATAATGTAATAATCAAAAAGTGTGGGGCGCAGAAACATGTACTTTTAATTAATTTCGACAAAGTGCCCTACGCTTTTCGATTAAGTATTACATTAATTTGTACTTTTTGGAAGCGTGTTTTTTGGATTTTTAAAATTTAATTTATTTTTTCTCTTTAGTCTTAATTATTTGTATAGAGAAAAATTTGCGGAATTTAACAGAATTAAATATATTTATTTTTATTTTTATATAATTTTATTTATATTGGTAGGAAAACGCTTATTTTTATAGAAAAATGCTTTTCTCTATAAAAATAATTAAGAGTAAAAAGTAAAATAATAAATTTAATTTTAAAAATCTAAAAAACACGGTTCTAAAAAGTACATAATAATGTAATACTTAATCAAAAAGCGTGGGGCACTTTGTCGAAATTAATTAAAAGAACATGTTTCTGTGCCCCACACTTTTTGATTAAATATTACATTATTTTATACTTTTTAGAAGAATGTTTTTTAGTTTTTTTTAAAATATAATTTATTAAAGAAAGTACATATGTATTTTTTTAAACAATTCTATGTAATTTTGATATAAACATGTTTTTTTTATCGTAATAAATTCAAATTCGCTTATTTGAGGATTTGTTTTGTTTTTATTAACCATATATCCGTATTATCCGGTTTGCCTTTGGTCCCAGTTAGTCCAGATAAACGAGGTTCTACTGTATAAAAATTATGTTTATGTTACATAGAGGGAATGATAATTTTAGAAAGGCTTAGGTGGGATATGACGCAAAAAAGGTTGGGAAACACTGGTCTAGATCAGTGATTCTCAACCACTGTGCAGCGGAACTTTAGTGTGCCGCGAGATTCTTGAAGTGTGCCGCCACTGCTAGGCAGTGGTCCCTCCCGAATTGAAATTTTTTTCTTTTACATTTCTTTATCAATTCACACTACATTTAATCCAAATATTCACTTAATCATTTGAACTGAAAAGGTAGTAACATTTTACAGGATGCAGAATGTCCTATGATAATTTTATAGGTACATCAATCAACAAAACAAATAAAATTTAATTAATTTATTTTATTGTTAGTGTGCCGTCAAATTTTTAAATTATTAAAAGTGTGCCGTGACGAAAAAAAGGTTGAGGATCACTGGTCTATGTATTTAGAAGTTCACCCCCTTTACACAGAAAATTATTTCTACTGTCTTAAATAAGATTTTAAAATAAATCGAAAGATCGACTTTTTGGATTTGGGGTCTGATTTAAGATAAGTGAATTATTAATTAAAATTCTAGATTAATAATATGAGTAGATACATTTTAATCCTGATTTTAGATGAAATTAAAAAAATACCATGGAAAATAGATATACATATATTTATTTACTTATTTATATTTAGTATATCTCTTTAAGAGGAAATTAATAGTTTCACATGCATGTCTAGTAGTAATTGGAACAAGTTAGTTGTTTATGTTAGAAGAAATATCTATAGCTCTCTAAAGGGATCGTAATGGTCTCCAGGGAGAACGATGATAAATTATGGGAGGGCATTTAGAAGGTAGGTACAATAAGTATTTTCGAAGTGATAGACAAGAGGTTGATTTTATTTATTTCCCAAGAAATGGAAAGTTTTACTTCTCTTTTATTCATTAATAAAGTCTCAAAAATATATTATCTCAGAGGCTTCCAAACGGAGACCCTTATATTTTACTTTTTTACAAAAAAATTATTTCATATGTGTTTTAACCTGTAACGATAGATTGAGGGTATAATTATTTTTCATGTGTATTTATTTTGCAATTTCTTTAACATATTTCAACTGTATATACGATTTTGCATGTAATTTTATTATTAGTATTAAAATAGTTATGGGGAGTCGGGTTGGCCGAGCTGGAAAAGGCGCTGGCTCCGCTTCAACATCGTTGATGACGATGTTCAAGCGGGAGGCCTGGGTTCGAGCCTGGCTAGCATATAAAATTTCTACTGGCTAAAACTCGGCTCCCTCACTATCCCTACTAAGACTTTACTGATGTGCTGTCTAAATGGGCTTTATTCCCGATGCCAATAAATAAATAAAAAAAAATAAAAAATAAAAATAATTTTTAAGAAAAAAATAAAAACTGACTTCAAAAAAATTAAATGCAACAAATAAAATACACTAAAAGGTATAAAATAATTATTATCTTATTTAATTACAACTAAACTACGAAATATTAACATGAAATTATTGTTTGAAGTCGGTGCCAAACAAACTATACCTATAAGCGAGCGTACCCACCAAACTTACTAAGTAAGATCCGTCGAGTGCGATTCATAAAAGGTATATGTTTGGCACCGACTTAAAAATGTAATTTCATGTTAATATTTCGTAGTTTAGTTGTAACTAAAAAAGATAATAATTATTTTATACCTTTTAGTGTATTTTATTTGTTGCATTTAATTTTTTTGAAGTCGGTTTTTATTTTTTTCTTAAAAATTATTTTTATTTTTCTCTTTTTAGTGATGTTAGTAATAGTGATCATATCTTCAGAACTTGACCAAATTAATATTGCACCATCCCTAAGATACCCCCTTTCGAATAAAAAAAGAATCATCGAAATCGGTTCATAAACAAAGAAGTTAGTCCTGAACAAACCTAACAAAAAAGGTCTAATACCTATGAAAAAAAATGGGACCAATCGGAAGGTAGACTGGACTCAATGCAAAAAAATTTTCCAAAATCGGTTCACAATTGGCGGAGATATGAGGTAACAGGCACAAAAAAAAAAAAAAAAAAAAATTCAGTCGAATAGAGAACCTCCTCCTTTTTTTTGAAGTCGGTTAAAAATAGTTAGCTTGGGATAAAGAGAAGTAGACGCTATTGATAAAACTCGTACTATAAGTACTTGATTAAAAGAAAAAAATGTATTTCTTGTCTGAGATTGTTTCAATGTCTCCAATGGATATGGACTAGTCTCGACATGTATCCGGGATTGTTATAAAAATGCCCAAACTTATATTTCGCACCCTTTTTTTTCTATTCCAAGGTGAGACATTCTACCACAATTGCATTTCAGGGAATTTTTTTTTTTTAATTTTTATCTTTAATATTTCATTATTCGTGTCCATGATTAATAATTAAAGGAATCGTAGGGAGTTGGACAAGACTTTAAATTAAATTAAATATGTACAAGTTTTGATTAAATATGGCATACGTTTCGTTGCTGTTTTGCAACTTCCTCAGTGGCTCAGTGGTTCAGTGGTTTAATAAATGAGCTACTGAGGAAGTTGCAAAACAGCAACGAGACGTATGGCATATTTAATCAAAACTTGTATTTAATTTAATTTAAAGTCTTGTCTAACTCCCTACGATTTCTTTAATTTATCTTTAATTGTTTTTAAAATAATTTCAATGAAATAAAGGGATTATTTTTTTCGAAATTTAGGTAGATTCTTTTCATTTGCTCTTAAGGGTAGAAAACATTTATCGAATAGATTTTTTTAATTAAATTATTATATACAATGAATTTATTTTTAATAGGTAGATTTTTAATCAAAAAAATAAGAATTAACAGATATTTATTATGGGGTGTTCATTTTAGAAAATCAATTTGTTTTTATAATAATAAAATTAATAATTTATTTTCTCTAATTTTCTCTGTAGGGTTGCAAGCTAAAGCGTGCTGGGCGTGTTTAATTTGATAAAAATAAAATTTCCAAATCAAAATGATTTAATTTTTGATCTTCCTAAAAAAATTCAAATTCGATTTTTCTTTTCCAATTTTTCAGGTACCTTAATCCAAAAAATTGAAAAATTCTCTCTCTCTCTCTCTCTATCTCTCTCTCTATCTGCGTGAGTGTGTGTGTGTCTGTGTGTGTGTGTGATCAAATAAAATACTATTTTTTTGTCACTAGAAAGAACTGAACGATTCTGCGTTCTTGACTAGTAAAAGAGAGTAATCCGGACCGACAAAAAAAGAAAATTTATGACTTTGCATTTTTGAATTATCGTGGATTATGTGAATCTAGACAGATCGACATTAGATATTATTATGGGACCTGAATGAACTTTCTACGGCCTTTCAATTTTGCGCTATTGTGGGTATATATAGAAATCCGAATAAACATTACATGAACGAATGAACATTTCTCACTTTCAGACATTTCTCAAACCAAAACACAAACACTAAAGGAAACAAAATTAAAAAAAAAAAACAATTAATAGCTCTTACATATATTTATTTTTATTTCAAATTATTTATTTCCAGTAATGAATCTGGTGAAGTTTTTATTTTTGTGATTAATTTTATTAAGGTTTGAATATAATATTAATGATTATAGATATGTATATATATGTTATTTATTTGTTAGAGACTATAGTTTCGAAGGCTTCAACTTCATCATCAGTTTTTTATTTTAATTATAAATATTATTATTCATGGAGTCAAAATATCGCGTCGATATTGAAATATGTTCTTTCTCAGCAAGCTTAGTCAACATTAATTAATCAAATAATATATATATATATATATATACATATCTATATTGAATATATATGTAGCTAATGTTTATTTGCATCAAGCAGAGGACAAACTCTTTGTTTCGCTTTATAAGCCTTTTCTAAGCGTTAAAAATGGTCAATTTGGGGCCCTGTCACACTCTCATTTTAAAGCGAAATAAATTATAAAAAAATAAGCCTAATTTTACTTAAAGTGGTAAAATTAGATAGTATATAAGAATAGATCTAAGAAAAATATGAAATAATCGGAACAAGTGCAAGTCTGACTCGCGTGCCGAAGAAGCAATTTAAATAAAACCATGTAAAAATAGGAACACTGCAATTTACTAACTTAGTAATATCATTAATCGAAAAATATTTTAATAATGTTAAATAGAAATGTTAGTTTACTTAATAAATCATTTTATAAACCAAAATTAAATAATTGATTTTTTTTTATCTTAAATGTAATCTTTTTATTTTATTTTAAAATATATTCTTTCTCTGTATTACTCTTTATACATATATAGGTATGCATGCATATGCAATTATTTTAATGCATTATCGTCGTAGGATGAGGTTGCATGAACATTTACAATATTTCAATGGATGTCCATTATAAATAAATGACAGATGTGTAGAGAGTATAGTGGAGTTGTTTTACCTTCCAATGATTCATGCACATAAACAGAAGGGGGAGTCCTTTTAGAGAAAACTCATCTCGTCTTTGTCATACAGATAAAGCCTGACACATATCCCCCAAAATGTTATTTTTTCATTTAACGATGAAGAGAAAAGTTAGTTTATAATTCATTTCACTTTGAATTATCAAAAATAACCAAATGATTCCCAGAGTAAATAGATTTTTTTCTTTAATAAATTTATATGCTGAATAAAATCACCTTTAGGGAAGTATGTTTTTAAATAACAAAATCTTAGATATTATAAAAAATTAGACAGAGGTGAGTTTTGACTTCGGAGATTACTTCGCCACCATCGACTCTCCTTGATCTTCTTGAGATTGCCAAAATCTTTTTAGTCCTTGTTTTTAATAAGAGGAAAAAACTAATTAAAGAAAAAAATCTCTTTTCCGATAATCCAATCCTGTTCAGAAAATACTAATAAATACAATTCATAAATAGAGAAATTCTCTTGAGACGTTAGCGGGTTTTAAATGAACGTTTTAAGATTTTATTTATTATAATATCAATTATTTGCTTATAAGAATTGGATATTTCCGTTATTTTGTCATTGATAATTTCATCAGAACTTGACCAAATTAATATGGAACAACCCATAAGGTCCCCCCTTCCCAATTGGGAATTTCCCCTTTTTTTTATTAATAAAAAAATAATCATCGAAATCGGCCCCCATCGGCAAAAAGTTCTCGCTGAACATACATAAAAATGAATAAATAAATAAATAGTTAGGTATCCTGACTGCCTTGGAGCTATACCGATCCAAACGCAGAAATAATCTTTAAAATCGGTTCATAAACAAAGAAGTTATGCGTGAACATACATAACAAAAAAAATTCCAATACTAATGAAATTTATATGGTACTAATTGGAAACTATACTGAACCCAATGCAAAAAAAAATCATTAAAATCTGTTCACAATTGGCAAAGAAATCAGGTAACATAGACATAAAAAATTCAGTCGAATTGAAGACCTCCTCCTTTTTTGAGGTCGGTTAAAAATAAATAATCATATTTATTTTTTTGGTCCTAAATACTGATAATTTACAAAATAATTTTTCCTTTATTAATAAATTTAAAGATTTTTGAAATCTCCACCTCTTTCTCCTTCATACTTTTCTGAAGATTTGAAAAACGTTATGATATTAATCACCGACTCTAGAAAATATACATTTTTTTCTCTATATGATATTGTGCATTCTGATTAATTATACTTAACATTTTAAGGTAAAGGAAGTGATAATTATTATATTAAAAATAATTCTTTGAAATTAATGACTCAGGTAATGTTTTAATTTAAATAATATGCTGGTGTGTTTTTAGTAAATTTCCCTTCAACAACATTGTGATATTTGGAAATTTAATTATTTCAAATAATAGGCCGTGAATTCATTAAATACATATAGATTTTTTTTTTTATTTTATCATAGCGTAGCATGGGTAAAGTAATGTAATCGATCTCGCGCCAGGTGTGATTTCAAAGGGTTATAAGATAAATTCTAGGGAGCCCATGGTCTCAACCAAGGTCATAAATTTTAGTATTAATTCAGATTGAATTTGAGGATTGACAATTTCGACAATAATTACATATCGGATGTCTTGCAGAGCAAAAAAAGTCCAACTTTTTTATTTCGGCGATAATATAGGTATTTTAAAATTTAAATTAATGAATTTATACTTTGGGGCCACATTCTGTCACATTTTCATTGAGCTCCTCATGGATTGTGACGTCACACTATCACTTTTATACCCTATAATTTAAAAAAAAATTTAAATAGACTTTTGTGACATCACAATTTTTAAGGCCCCCCCCCCCCCTAACACATTTCGTTACAAATCTGAGAGCCCTTACCGTTTGGCGTAATTTATGGATGGTCTCTTTAAGTGAAAGAGTTTACAAAAAATGTAGTAAAATAACAAAAAAAGTAAAAAAAAGAAATCAAAGTCGAGTGGGGGTAGGTTATTATAGAAATTAAGCTACACGGAAGTTTTCATTTTGAAAATGAATGTTTATGTATTATTAAAATAAACATATTTTCGCTAAATATATTTGTTTATTTTAAATTACTATTCAAATATGTTGTATTGTTTTAATAGAGATTCAATTTGGATATTTCAAATGAGTCAAATTACAATGGAAAATATTTTCTATTTTTCAAAAATGAAAGCCCAGTGTGAATTTACACATGAATCTTCCTGAATGAAGTATATTACCTATTTATATATTGTTTTATTTGTGAAACCCACTTAGAAAAATATATTTTTACTTATTATCTCTTTATATATTATTATTACTTGAAAAAATGATTGAATAACAATGAGAATTTTACAATTTGAAAAAGATAATTTTATATGTATATATATATATATATATATATTCATTTTTTTAATAGAAATAAAGAAATATTTCTTTTTGAAAAAATTGTAAATTACCATATTTTCATGAATAAAATGAAAATATGGTAGTGTAATCTGAAATGAAAACATTACTTTTTTAATAAAATTTAGGGAACGCGGTGTTGGTTTATAGTGAAACATTGTTAAAATTAAATTAGATTGGAGTTGGTGGTGTTTCACAAGGAGAAAAATTAAAATACAAAGATTTTTTTTAGTTTACTCTATATATTTCGTCAATATTCTCCTGACGATGAGTTAAGAGCTAGAAATATATAGAGTAAACTAAAAAAATCTTTGTATTTTAATTTTTCTCCTTGTGAAACACCACCAACTCCAACCTAATTTTAATCATTACTTTTTTGGTGCTTGAATTTAAGGTGTATAAAATGTAGAAAGGGAAAGATTTAGAATGACTAAATTAAATTAAATTGTATTTTAATATGTATTTGATTATAAGAAATACTATTGAACTTGAAAATTCAGATAGAAGTCACCAAAAATTCAATTTGGAACTCTTATTTAATCAAAAGACCATGTTTATCAACTAGGTTCCGACTAGGTATGTATGTATATATAAATAAAGCCTGGATTCCATTTTTTACTTTACCATACAGGGTATGGTCAAATATTGTAAATGTGCATGAAAAAAGTGTTTTTTTTGTACTTTTTTTTCGAAATATCTCAAAAACGGCTGAAAATATTTTGATTAAAAAAATTGGGCGAAACCATGGCATTTCAGTCTACTAAAAAGCCCAAATAAGTGAACATCGAAAAATTATATTTTTCGAGATTATAAGTGTTTTGTCAAAATGTCTGTTAGTCTGTGCGTTACCAAATTATTGTGGACGAGCTAGCTCAAAAACTAGTGTGAATATCAAAACTAAACTTCACACGTGGTTTTGGTGAATTGAGATTAAGAGCTGATTAAATTTTGGTGCATATCGACCTCAAATTGAGGGGGAAGGGGAGGTTAAAAATTAAAATTATAAAATTTTCAAACTAAAAAAACAGGATAAATTAAATATACTATAAAATGAATTTTGTATACATAATCAGTGGGTCCTCAGTAGTCTAAAAATGCAAAAACTAACTCCTCCTACATGATTATAAATAATTCTATTAAATATTAAATATATGAGAGGTGACAGGGTGTATGGTAAAGTCAAGTGGATGGCCACATCAGAACGTGCCAATTTATATTCAAAATGTTGTTAGAAAGGTAAAACTAAAATTTGGATCAATTTTGATGAACAGTATAAAAAGGTCCTTAAGGATAATTAAAGAAAAGGTCATTTAATTTTATTCAAAACTAAAATTTGGTTCAATTTGGATGAAGAATGGCAAAAGGTCTTTAAAGATAATTAATGAAAAAGTCCCTTAATTTTATTCAAAAAGTTATTAGAAAGATAAAACTAAAATTTGGTTCAATTTGGATGAAGAATTTCAAAAAGTCCTTAAGGATTATTTATGAAAAAGTCACTTAATTTTATTCAAAACGTGGTTAAATAATGTAAGGGGCTGATTATATTTAATAAGGGCGGGAAATAATTCACTATTCACTCCTAAGGAACAATTTCCAAAGATGTATCCAGTAAGAAATTCTGAGCACAAATGGCAACTAAATGGAAGAGTGGTATGGAAGGGGGATTTTTCAATATTTTCTAAAAATACCTTCAAATTCCAAATTTAGATAATAAATCCTATTTCTTATCTAACCATCTACTTATTTTGATTCTACCCCTTGGTTGAGAGGGTTGAAAGGGGGTCTAAAACCACCCTCCCCCGAATTAATATAAAATAAAAAACATTTGAAAAAAAAGATTTTAAATATTTATAATTTATCTTAATAAAAATAATCATCTGATAGTACTTTAGTAGATTATTATTCAAAGAACGCGACTTTCACTTACCTCTGTAATATCATTTAAAAAATTAAATATCTTTTAAATTAAAATTTTTATCAATTGACTAACAAGAGGGCGGTATTTCTAGCCAGAAAACTTATGGCCATGATGGAGCGGGCACTAAGGCCACAGCCTTAGTCCCTTCTTGACCAGCATTTTTTAAATAAATATAGATTAACTAAATTGATTTTTAATATACCTACTTAATTACTAGCTGGATCAGGCGAGCCTTCGGGGGTAAATATATTAGAATATTCAATATCTCAGATTTTAAGTTAGACGACATCTGATCCAAATACAAAATGTCATAAGAATATCTCCGGCCGTTTTTATGCCAATTGCGAATGCAATTTCAATTTTTTGACCCACCTCCCCCCATTTTGGCTGACAAATTTTTGCATAGTCTTCTGGGGGCCTACAGATTATGTATACAAATTTTGGATTAGTTTGGTTCAAAGCTCTAAAATTTACATTTTTTGACCCTTGGATGGATTTTTAGGAATTTTTTTAAACAAACATTTCAGAAAGCACATACTCTACAACTTTGCTTCTGACAGAATTCTGGCGTAGAGTTAATAGTATAGGTGTTATTTTATAATTTCCATTATAGACCCCCCAAAACCCCCTTTTAGGGTCAAAACATCAAAATATTCTATAGCTCAGATTTCAAGTTGGAAGACATCTGATGCAAATACAAAATTTTATAAGAATATCTCCAGCCATGTTTTATGCCCACTGGACACAAAAGAGTGCGGACAGGCAGGAATTTGGTTGAAGGTGTTTTCTTTGGTAACGTTGCTTGAAATGTGTGTATCCAAAATTTGAAGCGATTTGGACCAATTTACAGACAAAAACTTAATTTTATATATATATAGATGATTTTTGATTTTTTTGGAACCAGTTCCAAAAATCATATAAGATAAATAAATAAGTTAAAACAGGAACATGCCATATAAAAATTAACATTAATTTATTTTTATTTTAAAAATGTTTCAATACAAATAATTAGATGAATAAAATAGAAACTTTTTTTATAAAAAAATTCGGTACGATTTGTAATATAATTTGAAAGTGATAGGAAGTGGGTGTGTAATAACAAATTTAAATATAAAGTATTTAAAATGTATTTTATTAAACAGCTGGGGGGGGGGGGGGTTTGTTTAATTGTTTATGTCTTTCCTAAGGCAACGCGTGAATTTTGTAAATAAAATCATACATAAAAATATATTTTCTGTATTTTTGAACAAGAAAGATTGAAGTAAAAATTCAAAAATCATTCTCTAATGGAATTTCGTCCTTTTTAGTAAAGGCGACATTTTTTACTTTACCATATAGGCAGGATATGATCAAGTTTTGTGATTGTGCATGATAAATGTTTTTTTTTATTACTTCGATTTTTCGAAATATCTCAAAAACAGCTGAAACTATTTTGATTAAAAAAATTGGGCAAAACCATGGCATTTTGGTCTACAAAAAAGCCCAAATAAGGGAACATTGAAAGAATTATATTTTTCGAGATATTAATTATTTTATCAAAATGTCTGTTAGTACGTTACCAAATTTTTTTAGACACTCTATCTCAAAAATTAGTGTGAAATTCAAAAAGAAATTTCAGGTGCATTGTGATTAAGAGCTGATTAGATTTTGGTTGAAATCGAACCCAAAATTAAGGGGTGGGGGTTTAAAAATTAACATTATAAGATTTTCAAAATAAACACACGAGAAAAATGAAATATCTATACTATAAGATGAACGAAAAGATTATTATATTTTTATGAGGGGTCAAAAAGTAAAAATCTTGGATTAAAGTCATCCGAATTTAGTATACATGCGTGGTCAAAGAGCCTATATTTTCATTTTTTGACCCTCCCCCCTTAAATGATTACAAATGTTTTTGTTAAATATAAGATAGGGGCCAGGCGGGCGTATGGTCAAGTCATGTGGATGGCCACATCAGTTTATTTACTACAGGGTATGGTCAATTATTGTAATCGTGCATGAAAAAAGTGTTTTTATTTCGAAATATGTCAAAAATAGCTGAATCTATTTTGATAAAAAAAATGAGCTACAAAACAACCCTAAAGAGTGAACATCAAAAAAAAAAATTATATTTTACGAGATATTAAATATTTTATCAAAATATCTATTATCGTATAACGTTAGTTGTATGATAGTTAGTACTACGTTGCCAAATTTTATTTACGTTTTAGCTAAAACTAGTGTGAATATCAAAACGAAATTTCATATGTATAGATTCTTAATATTGAGATTAAAGGGGTTCGGGACTGTTTATCATTTTTATAAGAAAATTCTCAAATTTTTACCATCGAATCATTGATGTATTAAATATTATTCCCGAAATTTGAAGTTGATCTATTCGTCCCATTGCCGAGAAATATTTCCGAGAAATTGTCTTTTTAACATGGAAGTAAATGGACCGAGCTTTTAAAAGGGTTGTAACTTATATACAAATTATACCATGTTCAACAAATTTATATAGATCAATAATTCAACTTTTATGAATCTAATGATATATTTTTCAATAGATTTGGCTGTCTAGTTAATTAGTTATTCATAAATGTAAAAATAAAAAGTTATTTACAATCAACAGAATATAACAAAAGCACTAGTATAGAATTCCAACTCTATTTCTTGAAATCGTTTTTATGTTAAATAAATGTTTTATAATGAGAACAAATTTATCTCAATATTCTTTTTATTCAAAATTAATCTCATTAATAACAAATTTTTTTTATTAAAAAATTTAGTAGGCAGAAGTTGTCACTACAGGTAGTAGGGAGAAATACAAAAGATTTTTTCGAACATCAACCAGATAGATAAGCTTTCCCGAACCTCCTTAAGAGCTGATTAGATTTTGGTTGAAATCGAACACAAATCGAAGAAAACTGCTATTTACAATAGAAGGGTCTCATTTAAAAGGAGATAATATAAATTGCTAATGGGTTTAAAATGAGTGGAAGGGGGGGGGGGGGTCTTTTAAAAAATTATAAAATTTTCAATCTAAAAAATCAAGTTAAAATTCAATTTAAAGAGACACTTTATAGTAGTTTTGTGAAATACATTAAATATAGTAGATAGTACTAGTAGTAGGAGTGGAGTTTAAACGAGAATGTTTAGTATCAGGAGGCATTGAGTTTATAATGATAATGATTCAACATTCTGAAGATACATTAGTGAAACGAGCATCATTAAGCACAAGAGATGAAAATAGTTCAAGCAGAATCTTCCTAATTTCATGGAAAAATATTCGGGTATACTTAGTACACTCCACATAACATTCACTTACCTGATAATAATAGCAAACCAAAATTAAAATTAAATAATTAAATTAATATTAAAGGTTACTAATTTAAAGATAAATGTAATTTGTTTTAGTAAAATATATTTTTCGGAATATGAACTCATACCTTTTTAACTTAATGTTTTCACAAAAACTTATAAGTTTTTTACAAAGATATTTATATAAGAGATTTTATAAAAGATTTATTATTGACAGAAAGAAATTTGTAATTTTTTAATTAAATGAAATATTAAAAAAAAATTGATTAAAACCTGAAGGCACTAAAATTTGGTTTCTTTGTGTCTTACCAATTTTTAGATAATTTGCTTCTAGATTACAGGCAGACCAATTGTTTGGGAGGATTATTTTGTACTCTAAATGAGTTTTTATTTAAAGTAAAAAAACACGACAAAGGCTAGTATACTAAATACTTTCAAGTTTCAAACAATAATTGAAAAAATCACAGAAGAATTAATTTTTTGAATTGAGAATATTTTGAAAAGTGAATATCAGGAGAAACCTTTTCAATTAATCACATATTCTAAATAAGAAAAAGTAAGATACAATAAGAGCAGCTGCGAAGCTCGCCTTCGGAGGCCATCTTTCTGGCTAGGGGGCTATATCCCCTGGACTGCGTAGTGGGTTTTAAAATAATTGTTTAAATTTCCTAATTTTAATAAACTTTATTTGTCATGAACTATTAGTGGGTTTTAAAATTAAATAATCTCCTCCTTTTTTCAAAGTTGGTTAAAAAACCACGTAGGCGTCGTCGCGCAAGCCGATTATAATAAGTATAGATAGATATATAGATCGATGACACATGGCTTTAGTATACTACTCTACTCTACTCACTCGTATATTAAAATTAAATAAAATATAATTGAATTGAAATGAATATTTTTAAAATCCCACACTCCACTTCCCTCCCCTGGCTCTCTATCAATTTCAGGTGGATATTCATTCTCTTAAAATTTCAAAGGACATCTAGGAAATACTTGACACAGGTCAATCAAAGGGTCTAGGAGTGTATAAAGCGAGAATTGTATATTTTACCATCCACATCCCAATTTTAAGAAATATTCACAACTTATTTTAAATAGAGGCCTCTTTTTCATAGTAAATTTCGAGTTTTCGCGATATTAAAATTGTTTACATTTGATTTTTTCAACCAACCTTCTCCCTTCTAGGTTTCTAGTATTAATTTCGCGCCTAGTCATTTCTGTAAGATCTTAAAAGGTACATAGACAAAATTAGACATAAAAATCGATCAAATGACCTAATATGGTATTATAGTAATAATTTGTTTTTTGGATCTTCTTCCCCATTCGGGGCTCTGAAAGAAATAGTCATTATTTCTTTTTAAATATAAGACCCTTTCCTAGAAAAAATTTTCATTATTTGTTTAAAAATGTAATATTTTTTTAATATTTAAGAGCTAGAATTTTAAGTCCTAATTCAACCAAAATCTAATCAACTCTGAATCCCAATAATTCAAAAAAAAACTTTGGTTTAAAATCTTTATTCGGGTTAGGCCACCGGTTAGCGTACAAGCCTGCTAATCAAGTGGACCCGGGTTCGAATCCGACTCGAGGCAACCGGCTAAATATCTGATCCCAACATAGAAGTCATAATTTAATCACATAATCGTAAATTGACTGATGGCTAAAGGGGCCGAAAAGCCAAAAAAAAATATCCTTATTGATATTTGAGCTAAAGCCAACTCAGAATTTGCTCACTCCCTCACTCACTAACAGATAAAATAATTAATATCTCTTTTTTTTCTTTTTTTTTTTTTGATAGTATAATTGGTTTTCTTGAAATCGTGATTTTTCTCAGTTTTTTTTATTAAAATAATTTTAGCTGTTTTTGAAATATTTCTAAAAAATGAAACGAAAAAACATTTTACTATAAATAACGCTTCGCCATACTAGGTATGGTAACATAACAAATAGCATAGTGTAATATAGTCGAATACAATTTGAGAATTCATAATATTTCAATTAGTTCCAGGAAATCAAAATTTTTCAATCGATATATAGAACGGGATCCGAGGATTCCATTATTTGTTTCGTGCAGGCACGTAGTCATGAGTGAGGGTCCATGGGATCTGGGGCCCAAGACTCGAGAAAATAGCAAATGCTTAGTGATTTTAAATCAAACCAACATTGCTTTAAATTCGAATTTGTATGATTATTTATTACTATATTATGATATCACCTTAAAATATCAATAAAATTTTTCAAATTTTTTTTTATATGTAGTCAGAACTCCTGATAAATAAGTTTATCAAATAAGTCACTGAGGAAGTCACGAATCAGTTGCAGTGGGTTTTATGAAAATCTGTTTGTTCTTTTTGAATTTATTGTTTGGTTGGTGGGTGTAATCTCAGGGTTAACTCTCTTGGTGCTTATTTTCTGAAATTATATCTACTGACTTTACTATTAATTGACTACTATGAAATAAAAATATAAGAAAATGGATTACTGAAATTGCTTATTTAAAAAGTTATAATAAAAAGGGAACAAAGGAAATTGGATTGGCAAGCAGGAGTTATTAATTTTCAATAATAATAGAGATCATGTTGGAATCATTTATTATTGATAATGCGAATTCATTCAATCGCCGCTTGAGATCAGCAGATATAGATAGTTGTTAAAGAGAAAATACAAGATGGTGATTATACTCTTGGTGGTGAGGCTGTAGGATCCTGACTGGCGATTTGCTGGATTTCAAGAATTCCTCTCGTGGTGACCTGTCCCTTTGATAGCAATCTTGGTGGTGACGGCGGTAGGAATGAGATAGGAGTCCTCGATAAATGTCTGTATCGACATATGTTAGCGAAGACAGTCCTATTAATATTTGTTCTAGACGTATATTTAGAGAGGGGTCTCCTGGATCACCGCCTAGGAGTTGTATTGTGGACTCGAAAAATTGAGAAATGTGTGATCTTCAACTGCTTCCTCAGTTGTCCTCTTTGCATATAGTGAGATCTGATCAAGGACTCTTGTTTCTTAATGAGCGCCTCGTGAGATGTAATATGTGAGTTATCATCCAAGACTGTCCTGGTTCTTTGTGTGTATATCTAGAGGTGTGTTCAAGGACTCTCCTGGTTGTTGTAATGTGTGCCTCGTGAGATATCATCAACGACTGTCCGAGCTGTCCCCCACCGTCAGTATTTCTCCTCTTAACTTCTCCTGTTTCCTTCAAGCGGCGGTTTTCAAACTCTTCATATCACTATTTGTTTTTTTTTATTTCAAAAGGAAAATACATAAATAATTCCTAGAGGTTCATCCCCCGTCCGTGCCGCACTCTGTTTCCTGCGCGAATTCTAATTTCTATTTTATTGTTATTATTATGCTTGCTAATTTTTAATTCTGACTTACTTTATTAAAAAAATTATATTGATTTATACTATTTATTTTTACAATTTATTTTTAATGAATTTATATTTAAGCAAATACTATTTTCATCTCTTTCCCTAATCTGTCTCTGTTTGCAATTTCTTATTACAATATATCATTGGATATATTGTATGTGATGAAACGTTTAACCTATTTAATTAAAAAACTTTGCGTATGATTTAAATTTAAATTCTTGTCCTACTCCCTACGATCCTTTTAAAATTTGACTATGGATGCAAACAATGTAATATTTTCTATTTTTTTTTTTTTTTTTGAAGTGGATGTTCTAAAGATAGAGAACTACTACTCAGTTCTCCGCATTGGAAATACAAATATGTTTGCACAAAAACGAACTTTCTACGAATTTTTATTCTTGAGCAATCGTGGCTATTGTAATTTAGACAGACAAACACACAGACAGAAAATAAATTAAATAACTTTTCCCCACGTTTAAAAAATTTTCAAGCACAATGAATAAATTTAGTAATATATATATATATATATATATATGTGCCCATAATTATGAAAGTGGTCTGTCATTGATTGTTAGTTTCGAGATATTTAAAGTTTTATAAAATAAACTAGCTTCAAGGCCCGCCTTCGGCGGCCCTCTTGCTAGCCAGGGGGAACACCGCCCACGAACCCCACCCTCATACTCCAGTCCCACCCACCACACCCCCGCACCATGCAGCCGTGCCCAACCACAGACGCCACCCCGCACCCCAGCCTCGCACCACCCCACTACGCCTCTAGACCCTCGCCTGAACCTCCCACTCTACCCTGCACCACCCCACCATCCCCCGGACCCCACCCCCACGCCCTTCAACCTCGCCCACCATCCCGCGCCCCACCCACCTCACCCTGCGCCCAACCCACCCCACCCCACTGTCTCTGGATCCTCGCCTGAACCCTCACTCATCACTGAACCACCCCATCCCCGTACCCTCCACCCCGCACCACCCCACTACGCCTCTGGATCCTCACTTGAGCCCCCCCATTACGCCTCTGGACCATCACCTAAACCCTCCACTCCATCCTGCACCCCCGGATACCACCCCGTGCCCTCCACCCCAGCACCCCACCCCTGCGCCCAGTTTTTTCATTTCTAGCTTTCTAGTGACCCACAGATTATGTATACAAAATTTGGTTAAGTTGGCTCTAAGGGTAAGAATTTTCATTTTTGATCACCCCACCCATTTTGGGTGGTTAGTTTTTGCATTTCTAGCCTTCTAGTGACCCACAGATTATGTATACAAAATTTGGTTGAGTTTGGTCAAAGAGCAAGAATTTTCATATTTTGACCCTCCCCCCTTTTTGAGTGGTTTTTTGGGGGAATTTTTTTAAACAGAATTTGTCATAAATCTCATCGCCTACAACTTTGCTTATAATAAAATTTGGCGTAGGGTTAATAGCTTAGGAGTTATTTGATAATTTTCATGCGTGCGCCCCCCCCCCCCCCCAAACCACCTTATGGGGCCAAAATATCAAAACGTTATATAGCTAAAAACGTAAGTTAGAAGACATCTGATGTAATTATGAAATTTCATAATAATCCCTTTAGCCGTTTTTACGTGAATCGTGAGCAACTTTTCGGAAACGGAAACATACAGACAGACAGGAATTTTTGAGGGTGTTTTCGTACATAACTTTGTTTGAAACGTGTGCAACCAAAATGTGGCGTGATTTGGAGCAATGTACAGACAAAACCTTAATTTTATATACCTTACATATAGATAAGATTCGAATTCTGTATATTGAGACAACTAGAAATCCCCTTAACGGTTCAATTTTATGCGATTTTTCAAGACCGACATCTTATTACTGTATTTTTTAAATGGATGGAACATAAAATATGAAAAAACTAATTTTTTATTTTTTTTGACTTAGTCCACTTTCATAATTATGGGCACATATGTTGCCTGAATTTATGTAATACTAATAGGCGAATAGAGTAAACCTTCAGTTCATACTATCAGTAGGGCTAAAAGTTTACCTCTTTTAATAATATTTAATCAAATTTTAGTTTAAAAGTGGTTGCTATTTGAATGTCAAAATTACTTTCTTTTCTCTCCCTTAAATTAATGAATTATGCATTAGTTTTTTTTTACAAAAATACTTCGAAGTCTCATCGATTATTGATAAAAGAATCTGTTTGCTAAGAAAATTATATATAAATTTTCAAAAGATATTTAAGAAAATATAAAACTATGAATATTTATAGGAACGATAA
Source organism: Forficula auricularia (assembly GCA_024734495.1). Classification (NCBI taxonomy): domain Eukaryota; kingdom Metazoa; phylum Arthropoda; class Insecta; order Dermaptera; family Forficulidae; genus Forficula; species Forficula auricularia. Next base: position 16,398,810 of record JALMQS010000030.1, on the reverse strand, counting down.
TATTTTTTCTATATTCTTTACTGAAAAAGAAATCCTAAAAGCCATCGATCAGTGTAAGTACAAATTAAACGGTACACTTCACTTGGCAGGTGGGGTAAAGTGTTGAATTCATTTGAGAACTTTTTTTTTGGAAATTTGGAGAGAAATGCTTTCCAAATGATACCTGACTCTTTATCCGTCTGCATTCTGTTATCCATGATAACTCAAAAAAAAAAACAAGAATAAAAAACTGAAAGTCGTAGAAGGTTCGTTCTGGTGCTTTTTTAATTTTAAAGGAGTGGTTATATTTTATACTTTCTCAGTTCAAAAACGCAGAAAATCAGAAATCATATTTGGAGAACTATTTAACAGTTGAAAGGCTATTAAGACTGATTCTCATTTTTATAAGAAAATTCTCAAATTTTTACCATCGAATCATTGATGTATTAAATATATATTCCCGAAATTTGAAGTTGATCGTCTGTCCCATTACCTAGAAATAAATTATTGAAAATTGTCCTTTTAACACGGAAACAAATGGACCGAGCTTTTAAAAGTGCTATAACTTCTATACAAATTATACCATTTTCAACAAATTGATACTTTTATAAATCGTATTATACATTTTTCAATAGATTTGACAGTCTAGTTAATTAGTTATTCATAAATGTAAAAAATAAAAAGTTATTTGCAACCAACAGAATATAACAAAAGTACTAGTGTAGAATTCCAACTCTATTTCTTGAAATCGTTTTTATGTTAAATAAATGTTTTTATAATGAGAAAAAATTTATTGCAATATTATTTTTATTAATATTATCAAAACAAAGATTTTCATTCGAAATTAACTACATTATTAAATTTTTTATTAAAAAATTTAGCAAGCAAGCGCTGTCACTCTGCAGAAATACAAAAGATTTTTTTCGAAGATCAACCAGATAGATAAGCTGTTGTATTAATAAAAACTCCATCTCTATTACAATGTTCAACCTTTCTAGGACAAATGGTTAATAGGCAAAAAAATAGCAAATCAGTAAAATTTGAGGAAGTTTTCACTTTTCCCTCCAATTTCAAAGATAATTTTTAATTGAACTTGATATTTTACTATTCTGCTAACCTTTATTGCTGGTTCTATGGATTTTCTAAGCCCTCTCCTCCCTCGAATAGTGAGTGAGTCATGTAATTAACATGTGGGTTGCAATGTTAGGCAAAAGGGAGTCAACCCCCATTGATTCAAACTTAGGGAGAAATAGAAATGGGATAAAGAGGTTTTGAATGGTGAAATGAAAATTAAAACCAAATCTTAAATTCTAGATTTTAATAAGATACGAAAGAAAAATCGAAGCTACGAAAGACATAAAAGAAATCAAGGATTTAATTGAAAATTGTCTCATTGAAAATGAAGATTTCGCTATTTAATAATTTATCAATAAATTGGTAGATCTAGACTTAATTACACATGAATGATTAGTGGTTGAGAATATTATTAATGAACCTTCCTTGAACATCGGATTATGTTATGGCAATATGATTGAAAGTGAGAATGTGCAAATAGACGGTCCAATGAAGGAACAAATTTCCATTATAGAATTCATTTAAAAGATATATCAGTTACAAAAAGTTTTAGATAACAAAAACTTAAAAAAGTGAATATTTTTGAGATAGATAAACTCCTTCTAGAGGAGATCAATATATTATTCTCTCGGATGAACACTCGAATTTTGAGACAAAACATTTTTGTTTATATATCTAAAATATGATCTAAAATTTGGGATTTATATTTCAGCACATTCTGTCATATTTTCATTGAGCCCTCCTATATTGTGACGTCACACTATCACATCACTTTTATACCCTATAATTTAATAATTGTAGTATTTTTTTTATAAATTAAACTCAACTAAAGGAATTAGTTAAGGAGGTCTTTTCGCTCCAGTTGAGTCTAAAGAAGTGTAGTATCTAATATTTAATAACATAACTTAAAATAAAAGTGAAAAATAATAGAATTAAAAAATAAATAGTACCTATGAAAAATTTTTATTTAAAAACAATTATAAAAAAAAAATACAAAAGTTAGTTTGATTTATTCAAATCAGCTGATAATAAGTCTTGTATGATTTGGCAATGCGTTGTATTAATATTGTTCATTTTTACATCCTAACATAGCATTTCTGTGATTTTTTAAAGTAAATATCTAAGTAAATTCGTCGGTCAATCATATATTTTATTGCAAAAAACGAAACCTGGATGTTTCAAAAAGCTAATTTTTAGTTTTTTTTCAACTTTATCTATTCAACTAATAGTAGTATAATTCAAGAGAAAGTGTCAAGATCTTAATTTTCTATAAGACTCTGAGAAAATATTTATATTAAAAAAAAATTTGCTAGCTAATGTGTGATTGAAACTTCCCCAAAGCATAGGTAAAGACTTAAACTATTATAAAAAATTAAGTTATAGTTATAATCTAATATTTTTTATTTAACATTGGCGGCAAAAGAACCTCCTTAATAAGAAGTTCACTTTCTAATTATGAACCTGATTATCAAAAATTAATTTCAACATTAGAAATGCATAAACCTTTAAATAGCAAAGAGTATGTAAAATAAGTAAAAAAAAAAGTATAATTTAATAAAAAAATGTAATAATTATGTAAAAATTACAAAACATTAAAAAAATATTTTTAATTTTTAACCAAGAACTTTAGGGGCGGCTCCCAATATTTTCAGGTAGGTAACTAGTGCCCTTGCAGCACAAATTCTGCCCACGCCTGTATTATTCAACAAATTTTCTCTATTCTGGTGAAATTAAATTTTAAAGCAAAACTTTTCGATGGAAATTTGAATTCCTTTGAACTTTGATTGAACGATTGATTTAAGGATTCCTTTGGTGAATATTGTAATAATAGCCAAGCAAAGTCAATAACCTAATTATTTATGCCAGTAGGCTCAATCTAACTTTATTGGCAAAATAGAGAGTAGTATGATTATAATCAATGATTCGTCTGACATTTCGAATATTAATTTTATGCCTATTATGTAGCATGTTTATCCTTATTGACTTTATCTCGCAAATTTAAAAAAAAAAAGAAAAAAAAATGATTTTTATGTCTTAATAAATTTCCAATAAGTGAAATATAGCCCACAGACAAAAGATCGTAAATATACAATACAATACAAAATTTTATAAAACAATGAAGTCGTCGGAAGTCATTTAGATATTAAAAGAAATTCATAGCAATTAATATTTATATTTTAAAATTCACAACATCTATAAACTGGTAATCATTTCAAAAGATTTTCGGAAGAATAGAATTGTCGCACTTTCTAAAAAACAGGACAAGGGTGAAAACTTCAGAACAATTTGCTTAACTTCCCAAGTTTCGAATATTTTAAGTAAGATTATTAAAAAAGAATAGAACAAAGAATTAATTTGGGGGAGGGGCATTAGGCATGATGACTGATTTTGAAATACTGTGCTATTTTGTTGGAAATTATCTATTATTTCGAAAATAATATCTCATTTTTGCAGATAATAAAGGATTGGTACAAAAAATTGCCATTTTAATTCTAAGTTTTAAATTCCAGCCAAAACGTCCCCCGGGATCTCGCAGCAGCTGTGACGTCACACCAGCTTTATTTATATTTTATTTTTATTTATTTTTTTTTTGCTTCTTGGTTATGTTTTGACAAACAACAGTCGGCAAATGATCTCGCATCTGATATTTCGTCTGTTCGTGACGTCAGTCCTGCTTCTTCGCTCTGATTGTTGTTCAACTACGCGGATTGAAATATTTTATAGTTTTATTTTATCAAATAAATAAACAATTTCGCTAATAATATAAAAATAAATACGTTTTTTTGTAATCTATGAATCCTGTTTCATTAGATAAATACATTATTTTAGTGATTCTTGGTTACTGTCATCATACCTATTCGGCTTTAGAAGAAATGGAGGAAACTGAGAAGCAATTCTCTCTCTAGATTAATAATAGAGAGAGCTTTTATCAGGGAATAATCTGTCTACATAGGCTTCATAGACCTAGAAAATGCATTCAATAATATCAATTGGGAAATTATGTATAAAATCTTAAAACAAGTGGGCGTAATATTGTTAGAGAGAGAAAATTCATTTATAATTTATATAAAAATCAGATGGCAATAATAAGTATTGGAAGCAAAGTGAAGCTAATAAAAAAATAATTTTTAAGAAAAAAATAAAAACCGACTTCAAAAAATTAAATGCAACAAATAAAATACACTAAAAGGTATAAAATAATTATTATCTTATTTAGTTACAACTAAACGACGAAATATTAACATGAAATTACTTTTTGAAGTCGGTGCCAAACTAACTATACCTATAAGCGAGCATACCCTCCAAACGTACTAAGTAAGATCCGTCGAGTGCGATTCATAAAAGGTATATGTTTGGCACCAACTTCAAAAAGTAATTTCATGTTAATATTTCGTCGTTTAGTTGTAACTAAATAAGATAATAATTATTTTATACCTTTTAGTGTATTTTATTTGTTGCATTTAATTTTTTGAAGTCGGTTTTTATTTTTTTCTTAAAATTATTTTTATTTTTCTCTTTTTAGTGATGTTATTAATAGTGATCATAGCATCAGAACTTGACCAAATTAATATGACACCATCCCTAAGACACCCCATATCGGATAAAAAAAGAACCATCGAAATCGGTTCATAAACAAAGAGGTTAGGTCTAAACAAACCTAATAAAAAAGGTCTAATACCTATGAAAAAAATACGAAAAAAAAATGGGACCAATCGGAAGCTAGACTGGACTCAATGCAAAAAAAAATTTTCAAAATCGGTTGAGAATTGGCGGAGATATGAGGTAACATAGGCACAAAAAAAAAAAAAAAAAAAAAATTCAGTCGAATAGAGAACCTCCTCCTTTTTTGAAGTCGGTTAAAAAGAAAGGAGTAAGACAAGGATATCTTCTTTTACCCATGATTTTTAATTTACCAAGAAGAAACAATTAAAGAATTGAAGGATAACATAGGCAGAGGAATTTTAATTCAAGTACAAAAGATTTCTATGACTAGATTTGGTAATTCTATTGCTCTTTTAGTAGGCAATAAGAACGACTTAGAGGAGGCTCTGAGCAGAATTAACGAAATTTTAGTAGATGGTATGAAAATTAAAATAAACCACCCAATACATTTCTATGAAAAAATTGACCAATTTTGAAAAAGTAGTGAAATCTACAATGCAGCCAAGTTAAAGTTGCCAATCATAGTAAAGTTCACTAAATAGTACTTTCAATTAAAATGTATTCTTTACATTTTGAATGACAATTTAGATATGTGAATTTTAAATTTTTAATTTAAATTATTTTCATGAAACCTGGCTGTTACGGAATTTGCCGTTAGAGTAACTTAATAAATTCGTGACCAGCCAAGTTTCATGAAAATAATTTAATTCAAAAAATATGAATATTAAGCAGAAGATACAATCTGTAATGCATTCCTAATCAATTGCCAAATGCATGGATCGAGAGAGTTCCCTGTAACTATGCATTAAGATCGCCAGCTTTGTTCATGGGTTGCATATACATCAGGGAACTAGTGTTTCATTTATAAAACTTACGGAACGAGGTATGGGTTTATAGTGAAACATTTTTAAAATTATAATAGTTTGGAGTTGGTGATGTTTCACAACCTCAATGTGAAACACCACCAACTCCAACCTATTATAGTATTAAATTTTATAAAGTGCTCTCAACTTTTTGAACTGGTAGACCAGCTGCAGTCTATTTTGTAATGGGCCTCAGACAGGTGTTATGTGCCTTGCAGATTAGAGAAAATGAGGTAATGATTAAAAAAATTTAAATCTACTCTTATTAAACGAGCAAAAATTGTATATATATATATATCCGATCTTGTTCTCGAAAACAGCTTTAACGATTTGGATGAAATTCACGGGTTAGGAGGGTTTTGTGTTGGACATTCGATCTGTCACGGTCTCATCTTCGCCTAAGTTGTTTTTGATAGGTTTTTCGTTAATTAAAATAATTATTCACAGGTGGTTGTCAGGATAAAAATGTATAATTATATTTATTTATTCATTTTTTGTATTATTTCTAATTTTAATAGTTTCTCAGCGAGAACGATTTTTATTCGAATAAAACTAGTCTAGACTTGGCAGGAATTTCAAACCTTCTATTCGCACCCGTTTCGGAAAATCATTCATTTTACTTGCCCCTTGAAATTATGCAACCATTTTATTTCATTTCGAGAAGCAATATACTTTTAAAAACAAAAAATGTTTTTTATAGAAATATTTGAAATTAAGGATAATAATTTGAAAATTTAAAGATCCCCCTGAAATGTTGAAGTCGACTTTATATATTTATGAAAATACTCTAAATGTTTGAAATTTTAGGGATGCGCTCGCGACTGATATAAATATCAGGAGTACAAAATTCTCCGTTTGAAATATACGTTTTTAAGATTGTTCTATGAAGGATTTGTATTTTTTAAATATCTACATTATATCTATCTACATTACATCTACATTATCTATCTATAAATTTATAATTTTCTCATTAATATAATATATTAAAGAATAATTAACATATTAACGAGAATTGTTTTAATCACGCTTTTTAAACAAGATATATATCGCGAGACTACTGCAGGTTGAAGCTATTGGAGTCTCCTGAGTCTTAAGTCTGGACCAAGAGAGAATGAAAAAGATATGATCCAATTAGCTATAATCCAACGTCATTTTGCTTTTAGCCCGCATGACACTTGGATGGATCACCAAATGAATTTGAAATCTGAGATGTTATATATTCAATCTCCCAGTCCAGAGCGCCCGATCTGTATGTTAGGTGCTTGCTATTAATTAATCGTATGTTTCCTATATTTGATTCAATCGCAAATCGAATGCAGGTGATTTTCGTCAAATATTAATTGAAAATAATATCTAAACGTATATTATATCTAACTTGAAATAATGAAGTTAAATAAATTTATAATTTTCTCATTAATATATAACGAGAATTGTTTTTCCATCTTGTATCTATCTATATTATATATATGTATATATAATTAAAAATATTGTATACTCTAATTAAGTAATATTTAGTAGCTTTTCTTTCTTCCGGGGATAATTTGTGAATGAGGTAAATGCGTCTGGAAATAGCACGATTATAGGAAAGTGAGTAGGAGGCTTTCTCGGCCGAGATGAGCTTTGGGGAAAGAAAAGGGGTCAGGGGTTTTCTAGTATGTGACGCCAAGAGGTGTTTTTTTCGCCCTTTTTCCAAAAAGTCCTCCTCTATACGGGCGATAATTTACAGCGGGTGAACGTAACCATGGCAACCATTCGAGCAAAAACATCGTAAGTTCCTTTTCCTGGACCAAATCCTTTGCTTAGCCTGCAGCTTTAATGTTCGCCATATATATAAACCAACTACGAAGTCCCTTAGAGAAATCGAGATCGTTCATCGCAATGCAGAGAGAATTAATAAATTTGATTATATAAATTACAAAAACTGGAATATGAATAATAAAAAGTAATATAATATGTTATATTATCAATCTTTGAAAAAAATATAGCCGATACAATAACAATAAATTTTTTTGTTATACTCAATCGAATGCTAAATGAGGGGTTAATAAGTAATGTCAAAAGTTTACAAAAAATTAATTTAAATTTAAAAAATGTATTTTTATAATATCTAATAAAAATGGATTTAAAATATGCCGAAATTGTTATTTTTTTGGAATTTTTGATTTTTTTTTCACAATCAAAATTGAAAATCTGTCTTTTATTGTTCGAAATCTGGAAATTTCTTATTTTAGAAAAAATATATATATATTGTATCAGATATACGTTTCAGTAAGTACATAAAAATCTCAATTTTTTAAGGAGGTTTAGAATTTGTATGTCGGGTCGCATTCATTCCAGTGCTGTGTCGCGGGTTGTACCGAATATTCACTATATAAAGTTTCAATTGAAAAGTTTTTTTTTGATAACCTCTTTGTTTTCCTCTATATATAAAGTTTCATTGATATTAAAAATATTTTTCTTTGTTTTATTTTAATTTAAAGTTGAAACCTCAAAAAAAACACCCTTCATGCTTTTATTGTAGAAAATAATATAATTTTTTTTTTAATTTTAAAATTATTATATTTTGTGTAATAAAACAATCAATATGAATGAATAATTTTTAGTAGCTATTTAAATTTTATATATTATTTAAATTAATTAGTACAATAGCTCTCTAGTTCTAGCTGGATTTTTAACCGACTTCAAAAAAGGAGGAGGTTCTCTATTCGACTGAATTTTTTTTTTTTGTCTATGTTACCTCATATCTACGCCAATTGTGAACCGATTTTCAAGATTTTTTGCATTGGGTTCAGTCTAGCTTCCGATTGGTCCGGTTTTTTTTTCATTTGTATTAGACCTTTTTTGTTAGGTTTGTTCAGGCTTAATTTATTTGTTTATGAGCCGATTTCGATGATTCTTTTTTTATTGGAAACCGGGTATCTTAGAGATGGTGGCATATTAATTTGGTCAAGTTCTGATGATATGATCAAAGACGAAATAACGTAAATCTCCAATTCTTATGAGCAAATAATCGAAATTATGATAAATAAAAATTTTTATAAAAAAATCTTATAACATTCATTTAAAACCCGCAAACGTTTTGAGAGAATTTTTATTATCATTTTCTGATTCATTCGCCTGACGCTTTCTCTTACGTGATGCATGCAAGGAATTATATTAAGTCACTATTAATTCTTCGAGTGCCATACCCGAAACGGGTAATAACATCACTAAAAAGAGAAAAATAAAAATAATTTTTATAAAAAATAAAATAAAATCGACTTCAAAAAACTTAAATGCAACAAATAAAATAATAATAGCAGCAGAGGCTACCCATTGGCTGAATCCCTCTCCATTACTTAATTATAAAATAATAATAACTTAAAAATAAAATAAAATCCACTAAAAGGTATAAAATAATTATCTTATTTAGTTACAAATAAACGACGAAATATTAACATGAAATTACTTATTGAAGTCGGTGCCAAACATAAACATTTTATGAATCGCACTTGATGTATCTTACTTAGTACGTTTGGCGGGTACGCTCGCTTATAGGTATAGTTTGTTTGGCACCGACTTCAAAAAATAATTTCATGTTAATATTTCGTCGTTTAGTTGTAACTAAATAAGATAATTATTTTATACCTTTTAGTGGATTTTATTTTTATTTTTAAGTTATTATTATTTTATTTGTTGCATTTAAGTTTTTTGAAGTCGGTTTTATTTTTTATTTTTTTATAAAAATTATCTTTGATATCCTTTCCACTCTTACTCTAATTTATTTTATAAATGGGGACTAATATTTCACAATTATTTAGCAACAGAATCTGTATTTGTAATAATTTTCTCCTTTTATTTTCATTACATTATAAATATATTATGTAGACATTACGAGGTTTTTTGGAATCATTAAATTATCCAAAGATTTTAAAAATTGTATTTAAATGTTTACCTTGTCTATCATGAAGGTTTGAACAATTCTCCACGATGTCGACAAAAATACCCAAAACGCGACACACCCATAAAACACAAATTTTAAGTAAGCACTTGCCCCCGCTGGCTGTTCGACTCGAAATGAAATAAATGCATTTCAATGCGAAAAACAAAACAAAGGCAAAAGAATCCCGTTACTTGATTAGATATCAGAAAGTAAAATAATTTTATATAAAAGAAAAATATATTCAAGACATGCCCAATTGATTTGAGACTGTTTTTAAATAAAAAGTGTGTGGTCAAGTGATTTTCACTTAACTTTTCCTCATTAATTAAAAATCAACATTTTAGACAAATAAACTTTTAAATAAATATTTAATAAATAAATTAACAAATACTCATCTAATTGCAATAAATTCCATCACAAATTTACAAAATCAAATACAGTTCTACAGGTGCTATGACCACCTATTACTGATTAAAATTATACACTACCCAACCACACAATCACTAACACACATTTTGTCAAAATAATTAATAACTTTAAAGATATAGAGATTCACTATACGAGGTTTTATTATAGACCGAAACGCGGGAAATTCGCTCATTTTTTTTTTATCAAAACAGTTTTATCCGATTGTGAGATATTTTGAAAATAGGAAGGAAAAGAAAAAAACCCTCTAAATTAGGGGTGTCCAACCTCTTGGCTTACACGGCCCATATTAGAAAAAAAAAATATCTGCAGATAAAATATACTAATTCTATCGATTTTTTTAATCAAAAAAGATAGTTAATAATATACTATAATGATATCCACGAAGGCAATTAAGCAAAAATGGCATAATATTTGATTTCTATTTGTTCAGAATTTTTGTTTCAAATCATTAAGCACATCAAGAAGTTTAACTACTGAAATAATAAATATTTTAGAAAATTTAAATACGAGATGAAGATTGGTCTTTAAAAATGAGAAATTTATTATTTTTTTTACCTTATGGTGAGATTCTAATTTTACTTTTCGAAAATTTTATTATTCAAAATATCTTCTCGTATATATGTAAATACATACATACTTCTAAAAGTGATATCATGTATATTGAGAGTTGAATTCTAATAAAGAGGCTTTAAAATTTTCTTTCAGATTCGTATAGTATTTCTATACATTCACTCAGAATGTCTCCAGGTAAAAAATGTATAGGTATCTAATGAAAATGGAGTCGAAAATAGACCAAAATGGTGCTTATTTGTCCGGAAATATTAAAATTTAGTTCCAGATTCAAAATTGAAAACTACCACTTTTATATCTTTTCGGTAGATTTTCAGATTTCTTATTGAATGGAAAGTTTATTTTTGCCGGGAGTAGCAGAATTTTTATAAATTAAAGGAAACAATAAAAGAGTATGTCTTTTGCTGGAAAAATAAATTTTTAATTTATTTATAACGAGACTATAGTTTCGAGGGCTTTGCTCTCTTCATCAGCCTTTTACAATTGATTCACAGGAATTAATGTGTAAAAGTCTCGCTATAGATAAATTAAAAATTTATTTTTCCAGCAGAAGACATACTCTTTTATTGTCTCCTTCAAAAACAATTTAGTAGTAATGATTTTTAATTACTACCATCTAGGTTAAAATTCATTTCTTAATTTCTATTATTCTAGGAATGGCCTTTTGCACTCGGACCATAATGATTAGTTATTAAATATAGAGAGAATATTTATTAAAAGAGACAATAAAATGCTGGTCATCAGAACTTTCATACATCAATTCCTGTGAATCAATTGTAATAGACTGATGAAGAGAGCAAAGCCCTCGAAATTATAGTTTCGTTATAAATAAAATAAAAATTTATTTTTTCAACTGAAGACACATTCTTTTATTGTCTTCTTCAAGATTTCTTTTTATAAAGAAAAAAATTATCAGGACAAATTAAATCAGATACATTTTCCAGTAAGTGGCTGATTCTCAAAAAAATCGAAAAATGACTTCGATAATTTGATGATCATTTTTTTTAATTATTATGGAATTTCTTTTGTGAATTTGATATTACATGGGCTAATTGTCTAAAACGTTATAGTGGTCCCCAACTTTTTTGAGTTTAAAGGGCGTGAGGAGGTCCATATAGTTATGGATTCTGATTAGTTCCAAAAAATATGTAAAAAATATGATAAATGGTGAGAGACAACATGGAACATAAACTTGTTCTTTACAGGTTTACTGAACCGTCGCTTAGAACACCATTACGAACAATTTACATGATGGAGGTGAGGGAATGAGAAAACGAAACATTCTTGGACAAAAGAAGAAAAAATAATCTTATAATTTCCCATATGAATTTGAGATACTTTATTAATTCTAGGAACACATACAAATATATGATAAATGATACATAAATAAGCACATAACTTTTTACAACACGGTGTGAGGGAATGACGGCCCAAAATGTAAACTTGGAAAAAAAATTGTTTTTTTTATTTAGTTTTCACTAAATCTTATCACTCATAGTCGAGTCTGGTATATTTTTAGAATATCAATATTACTAACTTCTAAAAACTATAAGGCAGCGTTCACTATATAATTTAAAATTATGTTTTAATCCTACTTTTACACAAACGTGAGGGAATGATTCGTTTTTTAAGGACGAATTTAAAAATATATTTTTTGACTTTTCCGTTTGTATACACATTTATGTACAGTCAGTACTATTATATATGAATAAATAATAAGATAGCAAGCAGTTGTAAGAAACTTTTTGAATTAGATCTTTTAATTTATATGAATTTGGCGGTTGGGACACAGTGAGGGAATGATTTTTAGGGTATTTTCTTGAACATATATTTTTTATTTAAGATAAATCTGTTTTAGAATTTGGAACGCATAGGGATGTAGTTTCATAAAAAATTATTTGTTACGATAACTACTTAGAATCCCATTTCACAGGAATCAGCAAAGACATCAATTTCGATTTTTTTTAAGAATCAGCCTCTACATATAAATCTCAACGTTTTAAGGAAGTTTATGATTTCATGTTGGGCCGCATTCAATGTAGTGCTGGGCCGCATTCGAGCCGCGGGTTGGGCAGCCCTGGTCTAGATATTCAACTGGAATTTTTGTTAGCTCCCTCTGTGTTTGCTAATTTTTAAATGTCTGTTTAAAATATCGATTTTCCCGTCTAATTTGCATATCTCCATATTAAATCTTAATTCATATGTTTGCAAGATTTTTAATGTTTATCAATAAATATTAATAGGAAATAAATAAATAAAAAATTTAACTTTTTTTTTGTTATCAGCATCTATATTGATTGTTTTATCGGAAACATCTCAAGCTTAGAGTATTGGCGAAATCGCAATAACTTACATGCAAACTAGGATAAATTTATTCCATCCTTGCCCCCGATATTAAATAAGCTTTTAAATAAAACAACCATTTGTATATTAATATTTATTTAAAAAATAGTCATAAAAAATTTAGACTACGGCAGAAGAAAAGTTTCTTAACTTAAGAAATATCTAAACGATAAATATTTTTTATTAGTTTCAAGAAGAACAGATTTGGCTTATACGCTTGATATTGTAGGAACAGAGTATGCAATAATATATCAGAAAATGGCTTAACAGTGGGGTTTCCATTTTAGCTGCTATCAATTTCTGTCCAGTGTTTCTCAAACAGATTCGCGAAAATTGTTTTATGGATCGACCATGATCCTTTGACCATGATCCTTTCCAATATAATTAAATGAAATTAATTTCATATTTAAGTCAAAAAAGTAAATTTTAATTTCGAATTAAACTCAGGTCTATAAAGAACATTCGCTAATTTCAAAAAGAACGTCTCCAAAAAGATCCCTCAACAAAAAGGGGTGCTTTCAGTTATGTGACAACAATGTTTACTTTACCATATCACCATCATTGAGTATACAGTCCTAAGACTGGTTTGACGCAACCACCCGCCTCCACTCGCCTCTGTCCCCCGCCAGCTGGTTGACCTCTCTAAATGTCTCGCATCCCATTTCCCCAATTATTTGGTTGAAATATTCTGATCTGGGCCTTCCCCTTCCACTTTTCTTTCCAACCTCCCCCTCCAAGATATCCCTAAGCAGTTCCCCATGTCTCAGTGGGTGCGCCATCATCTGACCTCTTCTCTTCTTCAGACTCTTTCACAAGGTTCTTCTTTCTCCGATTCTTCCAAGAACTTCTTCATTTGTAATTTTATCCATCCATTTGATATTCATCATTCTTCTGTAGCACCACATTTCAAAAGCCTCTAATCTCTTTCTCTCCGCTTCTCTAATTGTCTAGGTTTCACACCCGTACATGGCTATGCTCCATAAATATGTCTTCAATAGCAACTTCCTGTTTTCTAAGCTGATTGAGGAGGAGCATAGTAGTTTTTGTTTTGAATTAAACCCCAATTCTTGCTTGGGCAATTCTTGATTTAATTTCTTTTTCGCTCCTCCCATCCCATGTTTTTTACTTCCTAGGTAGCGGAATTCCTTAACTTCTAGGTTTTCTTGGTTAATTTTGATGCATTCCTGTCTCGTTTGTTTGTTTTTTGTACAAACTAGGACCTTGGTTTTATTCTTGTTTATTTTCATTTTGATTTCTTCTATTCGGATTTGGTTAATTCCATTCAGATCGTCCTCTAATTATTTTTTGTTGCTTTCTAGAAGGACAATGTCATCGGCAAATCTTAACATATCGATCTTTTGACCTTGGATTTCGATACCTGTATCAATTTTGTCTTTGAATTATTTTATCACTTCTTCTATGTATAAGTTGAAAATCATGGGTGACAGCACACATCCTTGTCTTACACCTTTTTTTTATTTTGGCTTCTCCAATATTTATTATTGCAATCTGGTTTTGGTATAGATTGTAGATTAGTCTTCTCTCCCTAAATTTTATTCTCGCCTGTTTTAAGATTTTGAGCATAATTTCCCAATTGACGTATTACCATATAGGGTATGATTGTAATCGTGCATGAAAAAAGTGTTGTTTTTATTTTGCTTCTTTTTTTCGAAAAACCATGGCATTTCGTCTACAAGAAACCTTTAATAAGTGAATATCGAAAAAATTATATTTTTCGAGATATTAATTATTTTGTCAAAATGTCTCTTAGTACTTTAGTTAGTACGTTACCAAATTTTTGTGGACGCACTAGTTTGGTGCATTGAGATTAAGAGCTGATTAGATTAGATTTTAGTTGAAGTCGAACCCAAAATTAAGGCGAGGGGCTAAAAATAAAAGTTATAAGATTTTCAAACTAACAAAAAAACAAGGAAAGTTAAATATTCTATAAAATGAGCCTATAATAAAAAAGATGGTTATTATTTCATTTTCGGGGCCAAAATTAGGCGGGGGAGGGGTTCAAAAAAAATAAAACTATCAACATAAGTTGTAGATCCTTTAATCGATTTGTGCGAAATTTCGCATATGCATCTATATAACCTTATGAAAACGACTCACTATGTGAAACTGATAGTGACCAAAAAAAGAGGGAGGGGGGGAGGGGTTAAAAATATTTTCAAACAAAAATCGACGAAAGCTGATATTTCTAATAAAATAGTCTCATAATTAAAAGAAGATATTATTAATTGATAATGGACCCAAAAAGAAGAAGGAAGGTTCTTTCGTAAATAATTATAAATTATTTTAATTCAATATTAAATATAAGAGAGTGTCCAGAGGAGTATGGTAAATTCATGTGAATGGCCACATCAGTTTTTGTAATATTTGATTATGAGACTATTGTTTCAAAGATAATGTCTGCATCTTTAGTCTAATACAAATATTTCGCAAAAATTTTCATGGATAATTATAATTGATTTTCAGTCGAAATTTAATTTAATACATGAATAAAGTGCAAGAAGTTCGTTGACACTGATTCTGACATAAAAATATTTATATTAAAACTTAATTTATTTCCTTGCTACTCTTGGCAAACTACCATTTTATTTATTTTATTTTTTTGTTATTTTTATTATTATGTAGCTTGTAGCTGGATAATTATATTTTCTAGATCTAGGCATATAGATAAGTACCCTTTTAATTAAATTGGAATATAAAAATGAGAATATTTATAAAAAGTGTGATATTTTCACTTTCATTATATAATGTACATTATAAAATGAGCAGAATAGAATTAATAAGAAGTTGACCTCAACTTTATCTGTTTATGACATACAGACTCTGGAGATGATTGATGATTTCCTTTCCAAGGAAGGATGGATGTCAAAATTGAGAAAGAAGATAATGTGAAAAAGAACAAATTAATTTTATACGCATTAATTCATTAAAGGGGCGAATCAATTCAAATTTCTATTTAAGTTCTATGTAGATTTTGGGTCTATTTTTTAAAGAATTATTCCTATGATTTTACATGAACCTGTAGGGTGGAACGGAAAATACAAATTTTGATTTATTTATTTGTAATAGCGTGGAAAAGTTGCGTTTAGTAGTAGAAAAGACGAAAACAAAATAATTTTTAGAAAAAAAAAACAGACTTAAAAAAAATTAAATGCAACAAATGAAATAATAAGAACTCAAAAATCAAATAAAATGCACTAAAAGGTATAAAATAATTATCTTATTTAGTTACAACTAAATGATGAAATTATTACATGAAATCCCTTTTTGAAGTCGGTTCCAAACATGTACATTTTATGAATCGCACTCGGTGGATCTTAGTACGTTTGGAGGGTAATGAAGACAACATTGCGTAAATTAGCTTATATAGTTTGTTTACAGCCGACTTCAAAAAGTGATTTCATATAATAATTAAATCGTTTAGTTGTAACTAAATAAGATAATTATTTTATAACTTTTATGTATCATTCATTTGATTTTTGAGTTCTTATTATTTTATTTGTTGCTTTTAATTTCTTTAAGTCGGTTTTCTTTTTTCTAAAAATTATTTTTATTTTTCTCTTTTTAGTGATGTTAAGAATAGTGACTTATGATAATACATTGCATGCATCTCGTAAGAGAAAGATTCGGGCGAAGAATCGTTCACAAATTAATAGATTTGGCTAGGTTCTTTTTTTTTTTTTTTTGTATGCATGTAAAAAAACAAAAAATTGCTAATGATAATGCCATGAAATAAATGTAAGGTACGTTCTTTCGTGACAATCCACACAAAAAGTTTTAGCCTCGTTAACCACTCTATACACATATGAACGGTGCTAAAATTTTAGGTTAAGTTTTTTAAATGACTGTACTTTTCACACTACTATATCCTCTTTATCGAGTGATTGTTCCAAGCGATTGCATATTATATCCCCTCCATTAAAAATAATCGCCCAAATATGTTTTTTGTTATTTTTTATCAAAACTACGAGGTAAATAATTTCAATTTTTTAAGTTACTCCGAATATATTATTTTAACAAATATTAGTTTTTCATCAAGATGGTGAAAGTCCTTCAATGAAAAAAAATAAAATAATGATCATTTTCCCACCCTTTCCTAATCTACCATATGTAAAAAATTTCATTTTTAATTGCAATTATTTCATGTTTGGTGTGGTAAATCGTCTTCAAATTTTAACAGTGTGTTTATTGTGCTTTTAATGACTTATATTCCAAGTTTCGAAGACTTCTTGAATTTTTGCATTTGTGAAAGAACTAGCTTAATTGATGTAAAAAAGGTATACAAATTTTTGAGACAGTGATTTTAGCATGTCTTGACGTGCCTCAAGATCGATACAATTCTGATAAAAGTGCAATTTTTACTATTACCTATTTCGAATAATTTTCTAATAAGTTGCTATCTTGTAATATAAATAATTTTTATATCGCTTTCTTGTCTTACAACTACATTTAGTACAAATACATGCAAAAGAAATCATTAAAAACATTTTTCAAAAATAAGTAATTTTTTCAAAATTCTCAAATTTTTGAAGAAGACAATAAAAGAGTGTGTCTTCTGTTGAATGTACTTATAAATTTTATTTATTTATAACGAGACTATAGTTTCGTTATAAATAAATAAAATTTATAATTCTAGCAGAAGACACACTCTTTATTGTCTCCTTCAATATATAAAAATTTGCTACTCTCGGCACAAAAACTTTCAATTTAATCTCAAATTTTTAACAATACTAAAACTCTTTGCGGCACTTTAAGATTTTGAAATATGACAACCAAATTTTTGTCCTTTCTTTATTAACCTGAAATGCAAATTTTGGCCACTATTACGAATACAAAATAAAAAAAAATTAAAAAGCATATATATCTGTTCCGCCTTAGTGATCAAGTCATTAAATTAATCAAACATTTTCAATTAGTTTGCTTGTTTATTTATTTATTTATTTTTGTTTATTTTTCACGTTTTAAAAATATTCCGAAACTTTGAGAAAAACACAACAAACATAATTTTACTACTGTGCCTATATATAGGTCCATCTAAAAACTCTTAAACAGAAGCTCGAAAAAAGTTTATTCTAATGTACAAATAATTGTAGATCTAATCCATAGAGGTGAATAGCTTTCTAGCTTTAGAATTTTTAAATAAAAATGCAAAAAATCAGAAGAAAATGGAAAGAAACTTGACAATTAAACTTGTACTAATTAATACCTAGCTGCCACTTTATCAAGTTTCAGTTTCTAGCAATTCAGAGAGAAGTAACAAAACTAATATGATTCAGTTTATTTCAGATCAATCGATTGCTTAGGCCAAGTGGCCAAACTTTTTAGAGATAGGGCCACATGTGAACATTGAAAACTAGGAGCGGGCCGGATATAACATATCATACGGAAATTATATTATAATACGCTATTATATGACATTAATATAGAGAATAATTGTGTATTAATTCTATAGCAGTCGCGGGCCGGATGGACAAGTTGCAAGAGCCGGATTTGGCCCGCGGGCCGTAGTTTTGGAACCCCTGACTTAGGCCATCACAAAACCGCCTTTGTATTTTGCTTATTTATACATATAGCATGGAATTTACTATATTTTATCGTGATAAGTTATTAGTACCTCCTAAAGGCATATTTGCAATAAACAGGGAATTTTAATACCTGCAACACCTATCGTCAAATTAAATACAAAACGAACAAACTTGGACACAAATCAAACTCATATATCCCTGTAAATTTTTAAGAAATAAACTCCTTGTATGTATTTATTTTTACTATGACTTACGACATTCATTTATTCAAGCAGTGATAGATTTGAAGCTTAGATCCGTGAGGCCCGGGCCTCGGGCGGCAAAAATTTATAGAGGCAGCAAAATTTCAAAAACGATTAAAATGTAAAGTCGAGTTCGGCCGGGGTTTTCCTATGAATGTATTAACGAATTTCAGTAAAGTATTTATAATAATTGTTAAATAGGCAAATAAAAAGTTTCTTAAGAAAATTGATTTGTTGATCAAATATTACAACAAATTTAAAATGAAGTTCAAAACGCTAAATATGTTGGTATCATTGTAGATTCTAGGCTTGATATTGCTCATATCGATCAATTTATATATACGTGAAATAATGAAATTGTAGAGATTTTTAGAATTTACTGTATACCAAATACTGGTCATAAAGCTAAAGATATTGAGAATGCTGTTTAAACGCTGTAAAAAAATGATCTTAGCATAATGAAGTGTTTTGGTCACTCTTATGATAATGCAAGTAATATGTTAGGTATATAGACATGACTTTAGACACGATTAAATGTTTTATCCTTACTAGCACAATGTTTCAAACTATATATGTAGTAACTATATAGTGTCTATATAGTTTTCGAGAATCTATATAGCCCCTATATAGTTACTAAATAGTTTGAAACATTGTGCTACTAGAGATGTTTGATTATAATAATTACTACTATAAACCAAAAATGGCACCATATAGGACGGGGCCTAGGGCGCTGTCGAACCTAAAGCCGTTACTACTGTATTCAAGACACGGGTACCAAAAAGGTTTTTTTTTCTTAAATTTAAAATATTTAAAAATTGACTTACCCGTGTGATATCGTTCGGGCGGAGGTGGTTGGTATCGTTCGTAACGTTGCTCTGCATATCGTTCCAAGTATCCTCCTTGTTGCAAATATTGTACTGGCGGTGGAGGTAAATATCGTTCGTAGCCTGTAGGTGTTTGGCCAGTGGCATAACTCGAATAACGTGTTGGGTGTTGCGTTTCCGGATATCCGGTGGATGCATACCCCCTTGGGGGTGGAGGGTCGAAGTTGGAATAAGCGCAATTGTCGGAGCCAGCACCGCCAGTGCCGCCATTTCCACCTCCGCCGCCGACGCCGCCTCCACGCCAGTACAGGTAACGAGTGTCGTGCGGGATGTACCTTGGGTCGCCGGAGTTCGAGGCGGAACATTGTCCCTGGCAGGGATAGCGCTCCTGAGGAAGCAGGTAGCGCTCGGCGGCTGATGTGGTGGACGGGCTTTGAGGACGACGAACGATACCACCACCTCCACAACCACCTCCGGCCAGGTCGTCTTCCGGGGCCGTCATCCGGCTGCCCCGTTTGCCATTGTCAGGACATCTGCCGAAAAAAATCAAACAATTTTATATTAAACTTTGAATATTGATTCTGAATATTTCATTTTAAAAACTAACGTGTTTATTTTCGACTTCCCTTTAAGATTAGCAGACGGCGGGTCTCTTGCTAGCCCCATCTAATCCCCTTCCATCCCAGCGACCCTATCCTTCCCCCCTGATCATCATTCACCCCTCCAAACCTAAACATTTCCTCCGGACTCTCTCCTCTTCCCCTAACTCTGATCATTCTCCGAGATTCCACGAATCCGGGTGGAGGATTAAAAAATTTGTGAACCTCCCACTATTTTTGGTTGATTGGGTTGACTTTCAGGGTTTGGGGAACTGGACATTGAACTCTCCTATCATTATCATTGGTAGAGTCGCCCTATCCTTTTTTAGTAACAGTATTATCGTTAATAAGCAAGAAGTTTCACTTCTATTCATCTAAACGTATTTATATTTTTACATTATGAAGATTCAAAGTTATCTGATCAAAAATTTTTTAACAAATGAATCCGGAAAAAATATTGTTTATCTTCAAAAGTATAGTACACTTGGTTTAATTTTGAATTGTGGTCAATAGCAGGGTTAATCAGGATTGAGTAACAAAAATTAGAATCATTAAATATGATGTTTAGTTACAGCATCTAATTATTTAGTGCGAGGTAGCGGTTTTCAATATTTTCAAAAAAATGCCTATAACTCGAAAGCTATGTGACATTTATTAAAAATAAATTTGTATATTCTAGACCGTCATTAGATATTGAAACCTATTTAATTAATGATATTTGTCTGCTTAAAACTTTTCACGGAGAATAATATTATAGATGGTAATTGTAAATTTTAAAATAACGTTTTCCTAAGTTAACTTCCAATACTCAAGTAGAAATATTCCGAAAACCGGCAGATAAATTTTTCCGCAAGTATAGTAATTTTACTTGTCCTTGAGTAAGAAGAGTTAGTGGGTTAGGCACTTTAGTTTTACACGGTGGAGTCTCTTGAGGGATGTCTCCCGGGAAAGTTTCCAATAAATTCTCCACTACAATATCAATTGCTTCTGTTAACTTTTAAAGAATTGATCCTATTCATATGCTCAGGGCTTTTTTTCTAAACTGCTTATTCAATTTATGCTTTTCAAAAAGCTTTCATTATAAAATGTGAATAAACACTTGTACAATAAAAACATTTTTTTTTGTAAAATATCAAAAGACTTAAATAAATGAAATTGGCATCATTTTTTAGATGGATAAAAAAAAGTTTAAAGAGCATTTGGGAATTTAAAAATCAAATTAATACGTGTAATCCATATTAAATGAAGCAAATGTTTTTTTAAAAAGCAAAACACAAAACAAAAAATCATGAAACATATTCATTTCTTTTTTTAATTAAAAAAATGATTATATAGCTCCCATGGGCGTCTATAGCAAATGCACAGTGTCAAATGAAATATCTTTTATTTCTTTTTTATTTCTGAACCTTTCTATAGAAGAGGAGTTTTTTAATTAATTATAAAAAATAGCTTATGGTAAATTTTAATTGCAAAACTAACTTAATTAACTCATTGCAATGGTTTAAACAATTAAGTTCAAAACAAAGATTAAAAAATCTATTTTTACTCTCAGCAAATATCTTTTTCGTCTTATTTTTCTCTAATTAAGACTCTAGTTCAATAGCTGTTTTTGTCAGCTCCATTCTTACTCCAATAAAATAAATTGCAACGGATCGTTGCTAAACTTTATCCAAATTCATTTTTGAAATATTAATATGTTTGTTCCTTTATTATTAATCGAGATATCACTTGCAATTTGTAGTTCATATTGAAATTAATTCAAAATAATTCTCATTTAGAGTCGAGGAATAACCATTCTACATTGGATTTTTGACGTTACGATTATTATTGGTAACCATTGCTAAGACATAGAGGAATCGACTTAAAATCAAAAATAGCGATTGATTCTCATCTAATACTTGAGAAATATCCATTCTATATTGGATTTTTGACGTTTCGGTTTTTATTAGTAACCATTCCTGAAGACATAGAGAAAACAACTTTAAACCAAAAATAGCGATTGATTCTCATCTAGTACTTGAGGAATAATCATTCTATATTGGATTTTTGACGTTTCGGTTTTTATTGGTAACCATTGCTGAAGACATAGAGGAATCGACTTAAAATCAAAAATAGCGATTGATTCTCATCTAATACTTGAGGAATAACCATTCTATATTGGATTTTTGACGTTTCGGTTTTTATTAGTAACCATTGCTGAAGACATAGAGGAAACTGAGTTAAACTCAAAAAATAGCGATTGATTCTCATCTAGTACTTGAGGAATAACCATTCTATATTGGACTTTTGACGTTTCGGCTTTTATTGGTAACCATTGCTGAAGACATGAGGAATCGACTTAAAATCAAAAATAGCGATTGGATTCTCATCTAATACTTGAGGAATAATCATTCTATATTGGATTTTGACGCTTCGGTTTTTATTAGTAACCATTGCTGAAGACATGGAGGAATCGACTTAAAATCAAAAATAACGATCGATTCTTATCTAATACTAGAGGAATAACCTTATTGCATTCCATTTTTGATGTTTTGACTATTAATGGCAACCTCTACTGAAAACGTGGAAGAATCGACTTAAAATCAAAAAGACTAAATTCTTTTATGGTAAACAACTCAAGCTTGAGTTGTTTGCCATAGAAGAATTTAGTCTTTTTGATTTTAAGTCGATTCTTCTACA